>OY757027.1:28079554-28706452 GCA_963580285.1 Lucinisca nassula | reverse complement strand
GTTCTGCGCAAAATTTATAAAATCATGAAAAAAATTGTGTAAAATCAGAATTGAATAAGATTTTTTTGAAACTTGCAACAAATGACCAAAGTGATAAGGCCTTCCTATTAACATCAAAATTCGGTCCACAGGGTATTGTCTGTCCCTGCCCCAGGGCTATATGTATCCATAAAATCATGAAAAAAATTGTAAAAAATCATAGTTCAACAATATTTTTTTGAAACTTGCAACAAATGACCAAAGTGATAATGCCTTCCTATCAGGGTTTTCCCTCAGAAAATGTTTTCAGGGCACACATGTGTCTTCTGTTGCTTATATTCAGGGACATTTGGGGTAATTTCAGGGGACAATTGGTTAAATATTACAGGAAATAATGCAAATTTTAAGGGACATTAATGTCTCTCTACAATGAACTTCAAGGGGACATAAGAGCCAAAAAGGGGCCAAGTCTCGCATTTTTGAGGGACTACTTCCTATTCACATCAAAATTTTGTCCCCATGCGGTTGTCTGCCCCTGCCCTAGGGCTACATACATGTATAAAAATCATGAAAAAAATTGTATAAAATCAAGAGTTCAACAAGATTGTTTTGAAACTTGCAATAAAAGACTAAAGTGATAAGGCCTTTCTGTTAACAACAAAATTCAGTCCACAGGGGATTGTCTGCCTCTGCCCCAGTGCTATACATATGCATAAAATACTGAAAAAACTAAAATCAGAGTTCAAAGAGATACTTCTGAAACTTGCAACAAATTACCAAAATGATGGGCCTTTTCTGTTGACAACAAAATTTTGTCCCCTTGGTGTTTTCTGCCCTTACCTTGGGGCTATATACATGTATAAAATCATAAAAAAAATTGTATAAAATCAGGGATCAAAGAGATTTTTTTTGAAACTTGCAACAAATGAACTAAGTGATAAGGCCTTTCTATTCACACCAAAAATTTGTCCCATGGGGGTTGCCTGCCCCTGCCCCAGGACTAAACATAGGCATAAAATCATGAAAAAAAATTGTATAAAATCAGAGTTCAGAGATATTTCTGAAACTTGCAACAAATTACCAAAATAATGGGGCCTTTCTCACCGTGTAGCATCGACTCCGGAACTTGTTACTCAAAAGTACCAGCGAAACCAATATTGATCGCAGGCATGGCACACAGTATGGTAAGAAAAAAGCTTTTTACGAATGTTTCGATGGATTTGTCCTTTAATCATCATCATCATCATCCATTTTAAAGCCGGTTTTCCTCTACCGAGGGTTGGGCTTGTTTGACAAGTCTTCCTCTAAGACGTCCTCTCCACTCAGAACGGTTCTGGGGGTCCGCAGAGTCCATTCCAAGCTTCTTTCTGTCATCCATCAACACTTTATCCCACGTTTTCTTTGGTCTGTTGGGTCTTTTCTGTGCAACTACCTTTAGCTTGCGTATCTTAGAGATCCAACCTTTGCTGCGCTCTACATGTCCAAACCACCTCATTCTACTGGTGCGGAGCACCACATCCAAGTCTTGGATGCCAAGCTTTGAGAGAAGGGAGTCTGAGCTGACTACATCCTTTGCCTTGACATTACAGATCCAACGGATCATTGCGCGGTCATTTCGCCGCAGGCAGTTCTGTGTAGCTACTGTCATGGCCCAAGTCTCTGCTGCATGCAGCATCACACTCCTTACACATGATGAATACACTCGACCTCTGGTCAGAAGTGGCAGATTGCGGTTGGTAAGAAGAGGGAGTAGTTGGCGGAACTTGCCCCAAGCGCATTTGCAGCGTGTTATGGCAGCCAGCTCACAACCACCCCCAGCAGAGAGCATGTCCCCTAAATAGCAGAACTCCATGACAGCTTCAAGCTTTTCATCATCAACCTTCACCTCTTTCACTGTTCTTCCATCTATAGGCCGTGCCGTTCCCAGGCAACTTGTTCACCTGAAATCAGGGTCAGGGTGCAAGGGGCCCTTTATGCCACTGCATTTCTTGTGTATCCAACACAGGCAGCCCCCACAGAAAATTGAATTGCTACCAACTCCTGCCTGACAGACACCACAGGGGTCCTTTCCAGATTTCTTCAGTAGGTCCAAATTCATGTCAGACACCTTGATCTTGGTCTTCCCCATGTTTACACGCAAGCCTTTCTTCTCCATCTCTGATTTCCATGTCTTCAACTTTACCAGCAGTTCCTCCATGGACACAGCACTGATCATTAAGTCATCTGCATACAGCAGCTCCCATGGACAGCCTGTGCGGAACTCCCTGGATAGAGCTACTAACACGATAATGAAGAGAAGCAGGCTGAGAACAGAGCCCTGATGGACACCAACTCCAACACCAAACTCCTCACTGTACCCATCGCCTACTCTTACCCTGCTTCTCACGTCCTTGTACATGGACTGGACCAAGCGCACCAGCCACTCATCTATTCCTAGCTTGCGCATTGCCCACCAGATGACATCTCTCGGAACACAGTCAAATGCTTTCTCAAGGTCAACAAAGGCCATGTAGAGGGGCTTGTTAGCAGTCAAGTGCTTCTCCTGTAGCTGATGTACAATAAAAATCGCATCAGTAGTGCCACGTCCTGACATGAAACCACATTGCATCTCATCGATCTCAATTCTTTGCCTGATGAGCCCCTCCACCACACGCTCCAACACCTTCATTACTTGTTCAATTAACTTCAAGCCCCTGTAGTTGCCTCTGTTCAGAGCATCCCCTTTGCCCTTGTACAGATTGACAATATAGCTTTCCTGCCAGTCAGTTGGGATACAGCCCTCTGAGATGATGTTCTCGATGAGGTCACACACCTCGATAGCCCCAGCTTCACCAGTGGGCTTCAGCATCTCAGCGACAATACCAGACGGCCCGGCTGCTTTGCCAGAAGCCATCTTACTGATGGCCTTTGTGATCATTTCTAATGATAGGCTCGCTTGGACCTTCAACTGGGCTTTCCTCTGACAGGTCTTCTGGGTTCCACGGGAACTCAACATTAAGGAGACGCTCATAGTGCTCTTTCCAAGCAGCTTTCTTTGTTTCCTCGTCTAGCGACAAATGGCCTGCATCATTCATAACAGGTTTCTCTCCCATGACATCCTGGTTGTCACATCTTATTTGTTTGGCTAGACGAAATATATCTGCTGGTTTAGAATCTATTTGTGAGCAACAAAGATGCCGACCAGCCTGCGCATCACACATGTAAATTTCTTGCATAGATTGCATAATACCTAGTCCTTAAGTCTATAGCTGGATCTTTACCAGATACTTTTCTAATGACAACTCTTTTGGTTTGTTTGTATTAGAGTTTAACGGCCCAGTCAACACTAGGTCATTTTGAACCAGTCAGTTAACCTATCCACACTTTTTGTGTGAAGGCTTATCCTTGAGCCCATACCAGTACAGTGCACAATCTTTCGCCAGAAACTGACAACTTCTCTTGCTGTTTACGGCAGCCCCTATCTTTTCAAACAGTGTAGATCCAGGTCAGATGGCTTCTTCATTTGATCAGATGACTTCTGAAGAAGCCATCTGATCAGGATCCCCACTGTTTGACACTGAGTTAAAGAATTAGTAGTAATACATTACAACAAGAATTCTGATTGGTTCAAAGTCAGAAATGCGTGTGGCTAATAAGGGGCTCTTACACTGCCACGATTTTGGCCACGACTCACCACGATTTAAAAATCGTGGTGAATCGTGAACAACGTCGTAGAGAAGTCGGCAGAGATCTCGAGGAATCGTGGTTGATCGTGATAGTTCGGGAGTGACCACGACTGTTTTGGACATGTTCGGCATCATTTTTTAAATCGTTGAGCGGTCGAAGAGAAATCGTAGCTCAGTCGTGAGCCGTCGTCGTGGTAATCGTGGCCAATCGTGAATAATCGTGACTTAATTCTACAACGATTGAGCTACGACTAGACAAGATCATCTACGACGCCTCTACGATTCCGTTGTGACTGCCGCACGATCTATTACGATATCACGACGACTGCTCACGATTCACCAGGAATGCACTACGATTGATGACGACGCTAGCACGATTTATCCCGACGAATTGGCACCATAATCAAAGACTCAGTACGATCATGGAGGATTCGATACGATTTACTAGAAATAGATGGGCTGCAAGATGCTTCCACGCAGAGTTGATACTGACCGCACATGAGTACTGGTAATCTGCTTAGAAGGTCAAAGCCTGCCCAGAAAAACTGCTGCGAGTCGGCCCGTCCATGCATGTAAACCCTATTGGTTTTATTGGGCGGCAGGGATTGAGATGTCATTTCATCTCAATGTCGGGTAAAAGTCTCACAAAATTGGAAGCAACGTCTCCAAAATGACCTATATTGTGTTGACGTGGACGTTAAAACAAACAAACTCACGATTAACGAAAACTTCTCCCGATTCGTCAGGATTTATAACGATCTGGGTATATCGTACTGAGTCTTTGATCATTGTGCCAATTCGGCCTTGGTCGTAGAGCAGTCTTGCAGGGATCGTGAGAAATCTTGTATGATCGTCTGATATCTAGAAGCAATCGTGGTGCAGTCGTAGAAGAATCCTGGAGGATCGTAAGACATCATGATCGATCGTGGAGGATCGTTGTAAATCGGCTCCATTATCGCACAGCAATCGTGATTGTTCGTAGAAGTGTCGTAGCAATGTCGTGAGTATTCGTAGGGTAGTGAAATCGGAACCGTGTATGCCCCGATTTGCCACGATTTTCATGGTCCCCATTGGTCGTGGACAGTCGTGGACAATCGTGGTCAAAGTCGTGACAGTGTAAGAGCCCCTTAATTTGAATACTCAGCAAGATAAGGGTTAATCAGCAGAAGGGAGAGAATGATCAAGAAAAGATTTCATGATCAATTTCCACTAAAGAATGTTGCCGGCCTGGAAAACATCGCTTTTTTACACATGAACAAATGTATAGCATATCAAATCTGAAACTGCTAATACTCAATAATCTGCACCGCTAAACCGACCTTTAAGTCGGTCTAAGCCTCACCGAGGTGCTTCAAATCGAAACTGTACTCAGCAGCTTACTGCTTGTTCAGCGCGAAAACTCTTTTGTATAAGGACTTTTAAGCCTGCGCTTCCGTGCATCTTTCTTTCTCTTATCACTGCTAGACACTAACACTTGAGCACTACGAGCAGGGCTTCCTTATGTTTGATATGAGATGTAACGTCCCCGTCAACTCTATTTAGGTCATTTTGGAGACGTCGCTTCCAATTTTATGGGACTTTTACCAGACATTGAGATGAAATGACATCTCAATCCCTGCCGCCCAATGAAACCAATAGTGTTTAAAAATATGGACGGTCCAACCCGCAGCAATTTTCCTGAGCATGTTTAGATCTTCTAAGCGGATTACCAGTAATAATGTGCGGTCGGTATCAGCTTGCGTGGAAGCATTGTGCAGCCAAATCTATTTCTCCAAGCCACGATGGGCGGGGACTTGCAGGACTTCCTGTGTGGAACTCAAGGACACAAGCTTTTGGTCAGCGTGAGAATTCAACCCACAGCCTCTCTATCGAAATCCGATGCGCTACCACTGCACATTTTAATTTGTCAGCTTGATGCCGAATTTACTTACATTAACTGTGAATATTCTGGCTTTGATTTGTCTTCTCCGCAATCTTTCACCTTCTTGGGGACTAACGGTGTTTTCCATTGTGTGAGTCATTTGTTTTCATGCATGACTCATTTATTAAATGCCTCAGATAGACGAAGCACCCCTTTAACATCTGAATGATTTTAACAGAAGCACGTGAGTCTCACTCTGCTCAACTATTACGTCATTTAGGCACGTGCAGCCGTTACATACGAAAAGGTCATTACAGGAATGGCAATCACATTTTATTGTGTTTTTGGTTTAACGGCCCTTTCAAGATAATTTCACTCATGGAGCCGATGGTTAATCAGTGGTAGGCGAAAACCGGAGTACCCGGAGAAAAACCACCTGACCTTCCGTTGCAGAACATGGCGTCTCACATGTGACCCGAGCCAGGCTTGAACCTACATCGGTGAAAGATCTAATGACTAAAAGTCAGCGCTCTTATCCACTAGGCAACGGAGGCCCATTAGTAAAGACACATGACCCAGCACATGACAAAACCCACAATAAGATCTGTGCGACCAGCAAAGACTCAGATCAGCCTGCGCATCCGCGCAGTCGGATCAGGGTTTTCACTGATCGCATGCACATACTATAGGCTACAATCTATGGCAAGAGGCAGAGTCATAGTGGATGGGAGCGCAGGTTGATTTGAGTTTCTGCTGGTCGCTCTGGTCATATTGTATGTTTTGTCATGCGCCGGCTCATATGTATACTTCCCCTCGTTTTGTGTGCCCGCCCCCGCCCATCGGGGCTGACTGCATAACGCTTTTATGCAGAGCTGAAACCGGCCGCACATGAGTACGGCCCTACCAATTTTATTTTTACTCATTTCGAGCCGATCAATAATCAGAGGTTGGCGAAAACCGGCGAAAAAAAAACACCTGACCTTCCGTTGTAGATCTTGGCGTCGCACATGTAACCCGAGCCAGACTCGAACCACAGCGGCGAGGGAACTACGCGCATCCGACTGAGCTGCCGAGGCCGGCTGTACTTGGCGTAACTTGCCCCAGTGATTTCTGTTTCAGGAAAAACTCGTTTATATCCGAGTATATACAGAACCAACTGCGTCTATGATGGTCGCGCAACAACGTGCAAGGCAACAATTTTTAATGCCCCCGTCATTCGAGGAATGTCGGAAGGGCATACAGAGATGCCCATGTCCGTCCATGCGTATTGTTTGCGCGTTCGTTCGTTGGTCCGTCCGTCCGAAACTCAAGCACGGTCAATAACTTTCTTATTTATCGATGGCTTTTAAAATCACTTAGCAGAAATGTTTATCATCTTGAGGCGACGTGTAGCGTCCATACCTCTAAGGTCAAGGTCGTATTTAGAGATAATAGGTCAAAAAAGGGTTCCGATACTTAAACGCTGTAAACAGGGTCAATAGCTTTCTCATTTATGGCTGGTTTTTGACTGAACTTGGCAGATATTAACCATTATGATTAGATCTGTTGCGCACTTAAGGCTCTTGCGGTGATGGAAAACTGAGCAGTTTGCAAGGACGCTTAGGCTAATCCGACTTTTCGTTGTTCGCGCAACACACTCAGAGCATTACGAAAACAAGCCTATCTAAACTTACTGAAATTTTTCCTTAAAAAAAAAATGTAAATATTCTGATGAAAAATTGCGGTATTTTTCTTATTTCTGCTCCAAACATAGGTTGTGGGCACTCGTTAGAACAGCCTCAGTGAGGCGGTTCTAACGAGTACCCACAACATATGTTATATCTAAGAGCAAGAATAATGGAAATAATGTATACCCCTGTAAACCCCGGTTTTACTATATAAAAGTGGGGTTTAAGGTGGTCAAAATTATATAGACGTGTTCTCGTGATGGCAACATGCGCAAACACTATTTAGGTTAAACCAACATGAGCCAGCCATTCTGTAAGTCATAACATGCACAAATACTGTGTTGGTCCTTTTGGATAACCCGGCTTATAGGATCATTGAAGACACTGATCAGATTACACGGACGCAATGACTCATGCGAGTCGACGCTGTTGCACAGGGACTTGCTCATCCGATCGTACTAGTGTCATATGTGGGCTAAAGATTTAATTGTCCAGGAAAATTGATTTGAGTTGGATCACTTTTTAAAACCAAAGCTTTTCCTTTGGGAATTGAGATGTTAGTTTTCCGCGATGTTGGTTTGTTTGTTGGATTTGAGGATTAACGTCCCAGTCAATAATGTTTAGGTCATTTTAAAGACGGTACTTCCAATTTTCAAAGGTCCAGGTCATACTTAGAGATAAAAGGTCAAAAAAGCATCTTTTCTATTGTGTCCAATCTATAACTTTCTTATACCTGGATGGATTTAAATATTACTTTACAGAAATATTAACCATAATGTGACAGTGTGTCATGCGCAAGACACAGGTCCGTACCTCAAAGGTCAAGGTCATACAAAATAAAAAAAAAAACTTCTTTTTTATCGTGTCCGATCAATATCTTTCTTATTCCTGGATCGATTTTAGAATAACTTGACAGTAATGTTAATCATCATGAGAGGTTGTGTTGTCCTCAAAACCCAGGTTGGTTTCTAAAGTCGAGTTGTCATGTTCATAATGATTCTTTGAGCTATGATCTTTCATTTCCTTGTGCTGTACAGTTTTTTAACATCAACATTTTCCTACTCCTCTGATAGCGCTGCCGGGGCCCTAGTCAGTTTCACTGACAGCTCTAGTTTTTTTTTATTTTCGCCAGTAAAGATAGATTGTGGGTACGTCGTAACCGCCCTGCCGAGGCGGTTATGACGAGTCCCAAAATCAATGTTCTAAAGGAACAAAAATATCTTGATTTATTTTAAACCTTTCTCATTGTTGGTGGTATTTTTTTTCCAATATACATGTATTTGTAAAGGCGTGTATTTGTAATGCGGTTTGTCTGTCGGCCGGTCGACCCAAATGTTCAGGACGGGTGTCCGACGAAAAGCAAAATAAAATGTATATGTGATGAGAGGTATCATTAGGTCTCTCATCGCTGTAGGTTCAAGCCTCGCTCGGATCACATGTGAGACGCCAAGTTCAGCAATGCAACGGAAGGTCAGGTGTTTTTTCTCAGGGTACTTCGGTTTTCGCCCACCTTTGATTAACGATCGGCTCGATATGAGTGAAATAGTCCTGAAAGGGCCGTAAAACCCAAACACACACGCGTGTGCACACACAGAAGACAAAACATCGGGAGAAAATAGTTTTATTATTTTTAGTCGGCGGCCCGTTTATGTTTTTGTTTTAGTTGGTGGCTCGTTTTTCATGTTTTTTTTGTTTTGTTTTTCATTTAGCATGTTTAGTGACCCGACGTCCCAATATTTTGAGCCGAATGGGTTGTAACGGTCAGAGAGAAAGATGAGGACGTACAATTTGCTGGATAACGAAAGTCCATGTAATATTTTGTATTTTATATGCATAGTTAAATAGTTGTACAAACGGGCGAGCAAATGGTAAAATTATGAATATGGATAGATACTTTTTATACGCTAAACAGGCCGGGAAAACACTTGAGCATATAAGTTCTTCAACACTTATATAAACTGCTTGATTCAACTGTTTATTTTTAAACTTTTTCTCTTTTTCCTTTTTATTAACTTTCATTATTTTTTATTTTTTTTTTTTCACATTTAAATATCAGTTGTACAGGTAATAAATAAAAACACTCCGCGTAACTTTAGCATGGTTTACGCATGAAAGATAGCCTTCGGCAAACAGGTAAAGCTTCCGAAACACTCGGAATATTCTCCGCGAATCGCGGACAGTGTTGTTTTCGCGGAGTGTTTGCGAGTAAAACGCTCCGAGTAATTTTCAGATTCGGAATGTTTTAGAGGGCCAAAAGAATCATGCGAAATGAAGAGATGCGAAATAAAGAGTTTTTTGGCTGTTATGCGCGATCCCTTCTGTATATGGATTCCTCATGAAAAAATAGGTGACCCGTATTTTTTTTCTTGTCCGAATTATCTCCCATTTTGAGTTATTTCCCTTGTAATAAAAAAAAAATGAAATCTCGTTAGCAAGATATTTCAAAAATTATTTGAGCTAGAGCCTTGATACTTGGTATACTGAATGGGACTGAGGAGGAGATCACCTGATTAGATTTTCAGCCAATTTTATGAAAATTTTTTGAATTATGGTCCTTTGCAATTTTGGACCATGTAATCTAATGCTGTGTATTTTTGTGCAAAGTAAAACTTAAGAACCGTGTATGCTAATGTTTTGAAATTTCATATAATGGATTCCTCATGAAAAAATAGGTGACCTGTATTTTTTTTCTTGTCCGAATTATCTCCCATTTTTTGAGTTATTTCCCTTGTAATAAAAAAAAATTGAAATCTCGTTAGCAAGATATCTCAAAAAGTACTTGCGCTAGAGCCTTGATACTTGATATATGATTTGGACTGAGGAGGAGATCACCTGATTAGATTTGTAGCCAATTTTATGAAATATTTTTTTGAATTATGGCCCTTTGCAATTTCAGACCATGTAATCTAAAGCTGTGTATTTTTGTGCAAAGTAAAACTTTAGAACCGTGTATGCTTATGTTTTGAAATTTCATATATGGATTCCTCATGAAAAAATAGGTGACCTGTATTTTTTTTCTTGTCCCAATTATCTCCCATTTTTGAGTTATTAGTCCGGCAGAAAAGAGGCATATTTTAGGTGAACCTGGATTTGAAAAGCATAGAAAATGTTTTGGTGTTTTTTGAAAGTTGAGACCATAAGCTTTCAAAATCTAAATGATGCCACCTTGGCATCCTTGAGCGTTTAAAGAAATTCAAGATGGCGTCCAAGATGGCCACCAGAATAGGAAATAATACACAAACTTTCATTTTCTTAAAGTTGTTTTGATTTCTAACAGCTTAAAACAAAGTAAAACTGATGTATATGGAGAAATGAACATTTTTGCCATTTTTAAATCATTGTTATTCAAGATGGCAATGTACAAAATATATATGAGAAAAATATCACTCTGTATAATCAAAGCGTTCGTCAAATGGATTGCATTTTGATTTCAACCAATCTGATAGAAAAAAATCACCAGGTGATAGTATTGTCATATCAGAAGTGTAATAAAGGCAGATTCCAGAAACAAAAGTGGTACAGATTTTAATGTGTGTTTTTGTTACCCCCACCCACCAAATGTGCATGGAGGTACATAAGCAAGGTGTTTGTCAATTTTGGTACCATATACTATTTGGTATATTAATAAGACTACTATTAATGGTAAAACAAGGGTCATAACAAAGCAGGCTGGTTGTTTATTGTTTCCTTGATGAGTTACCCCCCCCCCCCCCCCCCCCCCCCCCCCCCCCCCCCTTCAAAATTTTATATTTGTTGTGTTTAAAGAAATTCGGTTTTTTAGTTTAGACTTACTTTTGAAAAAATGAAATTTGGCATTTTCTGCCAAGCAAATGCAAATGTTTTTACAATACGTTAGAGAATAGTTCCTTAAGAAATCTTCTATTAGCCATTTGAGTTTTGTCCACTGCTAATTTAATTGGTTACCATGGAAACCAGCAGACAAGAAATAAAGTGGTCCTTCAGTAATCTTTCAGCCTGTGCCGCACAACTTTTGTTTTGTAAAAGGCCTGCTGATACCTCAAACAGCTTCCTTATCCCAAATGTATTTGTTCCTTATGTTAGAGATGCAGTCAATGACATCAACTGGGTTATCCCCGCTCCTTCATTTCATGAAAGCCCTAATACATGCATCTCAGACAGCATTCAGTAACCCACCTCCAACACCATTTATAAATGTTCTAGTAATCTATGTTTAGGAGCATTCAATGACACAACATAGTTTTCCCAATGTCAGTATGCCCCATGCCCTCCACTTCATGTAAGGCCGAAGTATCTGATAAACTGTTGAGATACCAACACTGTACCGTACATATTCTTGTTCCCAATGATAAGGAGCACTCAATGATACCAAAAGGCTGTCTCCCAGGGGTATGCCCTAACACTTGATAAAAGAACTAATATCTCAGAAAATATTCAGGTCCCAGCCCCTATTCCATGAAGCTGTTTTGTTGACGAAAAAGAAAAACAAAACATTTAGTGGCATTAATCTTGGGCTGGTCGCTGTAAGCCCTACCCCATAAGGTTCTTTTGTCTGAAAATCTCAGAAAAAGTTTAGATCTCAATTCCTAAACCATATATATTCCTGCTGCCTGTGATATTTAATGCATTCCTCCATAGGTATGTCCATCTCATTCATTTCATATAGCCTTAATATCTCAGAAGCCAACTGTGATCGTTCATATTTGACACTTACTCGCAGGTGTACATTCTACATACACCTCAGGTTTGCAGGTCATAAGCATATCAATCATGTGCTTATGCTAGGGAGCTTTACCTGCAAATGGGATGGTTCTCCCTGCACAAGGGATCTCCAGTTTAAATGCCCCGATCCGAAACATGGTGCACTTTGTGGCATTCATCCTTGCAAATTATGTCAATGGAGCATGTTTGGAGACTGCAATTCTATTACTTTTATTACTACCACGTGAATCGAATTGGAAAGCCGTCGGGGGGGGGGGGGGGGGGGGGGTTCTAGCATCATTGTCAAGTGCACCAACTACTGAGGTACTACACTCCAAAAAAAACCCTCATAAACCAAATGTATTGCTGTTCCTTATGTAAAGACACTCAAGCTTACATACCGGGAATCACCCTAAGGTATACCCCACCACTCTTCAGTTCTTAAAAGGCTTAGCAACTCTGTGGCCCCTGCCTATTGGGATTTGAAGAAATAGATTGGGATGCACGATGCTTCCATGCAACCGCACATGAGCAGACGAAAAATGCTTTGAAAGAGAGAGTGGTGCAAGTCATCTCAATGTCAGGTAGAAATCCCACAAATATGGAAACAATGTCTCAAAAATGACCAACATAGTGTTGTCAGGGATGTTAAATCTCAATTCAAACAAACTTAACATCTCAGAAACTGTCCCGATTCTCGCCCCTGAACTGTAGATATACTGCTTTTACAAGGACACTCTCACAGCCTCCCTCAAGGACTTAATGCCCTGGCATATCTGGGCTTGAAGAAATAGATGGGCTTCGTGATAATTTCCATGCAGAGCTGATTCGGACCGCACGCAAGTACTGGTAATTCGCTTAGAAGATCTTGGCCTGCCCAGGCAAAGCAGTGCGGGTTGGACTGTCCATGCTTATAAACCTGATTTGTTTAATTAGGGGCCAGGGCTTTAGATAATATTTCATCTCAATGGCGGGTAAAAGTCCCAAAACTTGGAAGCAACGTCTCAAAAATGAATCATACAGTGTTGGCGAAGTTAGGAGTTATTGCCCTTTGAACATTTAAAAAAGGCAATTTTGACCGTGTCGGCTCCATAACAAACAAACCGTTAGAGATATTTTCATGACACTTTACACAAGTGTAAAGCACCATGAGACAATGTGCAGAGCGCAGGAACCCTGACTCTGATTTACCTACTTTAGGAGTTATTACCCTTTGAACATTGAAAAATGGTAGATGAAATTTAGTACGGTAAATGACCAATTAATTCGAACGGTAAAAAAATAAATATTGATCCCGGTGTTCGAATTATTAGAAATTATCGGAACAAAATTTCATGGGTGTTCGAACTATTTGAACCGCCGATCGAAAGCTGCCGAACGTGACCGGAAATACACGAGATTGATCTATCAAAACATGAGGTTTTAAAATTATCCCCGTGTCTTCAGAGGTGTAAAAACCAGGTGGCTAAGACAGAAATTGCCAATCGCATAACCTGGCCCCAGTAGGTCAGTCTGCGAATCTACACAGTCTGATCAGCGCCTTCGGTGTGAAATTAACCACAAACCACCCCCAAAAAACAACCAGAAAGCTTGAGTCAAATGACCGATACGCAATACATGTAAATATTTCGGTGTAATTGACAAACCCTACAAATAATGGAATCACCTCGCTGAATTTTGGAAACCATGTTTTGGTCGTTCAGCGGCCTGCATCGACTGATTATTTAATGTGCCCAATCTATTTAAGTTAGGCACTAATTAAGAAACCTTGGATGTTCAGGCTGAGCTGTGTCCATAACACCTCCAAAATCAAAGGAAAAAAATCAAATAACAAATACTATGTCGGGTCATTGACAAACAATGTAGGCCAAAATCAGATGCATCAAAAATCCGCCATCGATCAGGGTCTACACTGTTATAGGCATTTAAGGTTCAAACAAAACAGTCAAAGCGGTTGTGACCTTTTCCCGCGTGACGTCTCAGGTTTAGGTTTTTACCGCAGTACGTCATATTAGCACGTGCGAAAGTTTTCCTGCCTTACATGTACAAAATGCACATGGGATTGTTACTTGTGAAAAAGATGTATCTGAGGCTGTGACGATGAACACGCAGATCAGCATGCGCTGTCTGATCAGAAAATTCGCTGTTTGTACGAGCCAGCTATGACATCTGGGCTACTCAGTGCAACAAACGAAGACTAAGCCACATTTGCTAGATGCACAGGCTGATCTGATCAGATACTTCTGTAGTTGAAAGTTTTCTTTTCTTTCGCGCCGGCTCAAATCCATGGAAATGTGTACCTCTTGTGACGAGGCTGTGAAGACTGAGATCAGCCTGTGTAGTCATACAAATGCGTATACCCTTCTATCTCCAAGGAGCGGCAAGGGAGGAATATAACCTTACTGGTATCCAACACTTAATTTTTTCAAAGATTTGTAGTTGTTTTTTATTTTGTATCTGCGCACCAGCTCCGGCCATATCTGCGACCAAAATAGATGTTCACGAAAACACCTTTTTGAAACGTCTATATAATTTTAACCCCATTTAAAGTAGAAGTAACCCCACTTTATACGGTAAAACAGGTTTACAGTGGTGTACATTAATGTTTGCTTATTTCTGCTCAACATACATAGATTGTCGGTACTCGTTACGAGTACTGAGGCGGTTCTAATGAGTTGTAAAAGTCTATGTTTGTTAGTTTTTTGGAGTTTAACGTCCCCATCAACACTATTTAGGTCATTTTAGAGACGTTGCTTCCAATTTTTTGTGTGACTCTAACCCGACATTGCGATGAAATGACACCTCAAGCCCTGCCGCCCAATGAAACCAAAAGGGTTTATACGCACGCGGACGGTCCGACACACACCTCTTTACCTGTGCAGGCTTAGACCTTCTAAGCGGTTTACCAGTATTCGCGTGTGCGGTTAGTTGCAGCTCTGCGTTGAAGCATCGTGCAGCCCAGTCTATTGATGAAGAATCTATGTTAAGGAGAGAAATCTGATTTTTTTTTTTTTTTTTTTTTTTGATGGTAAAAAATCCTGTTTATTAGAGAAGGCAAATAATGTTTATCAATTCTCCTCTATGTGTGAACTGACTCGTTAGAACCGCCTCGTCTAGGCTGATCTAACGAGTACACACATTCTGTCATCCCCGCTCATCGGGGCTTGGAGAAATAGATAAGGGTGCATGATGCTTCCACGCAGGGCTGATACCGACTGCACATCAGTACTGATAAGCTGCTTAGAAGGTCTAAGCCTGCCCGGGAAAACTGCTGCAAGTCGGCCCGTCCATGCATATCAACCCTCTTGGTTTTGTTGGGCGGCATAGATTGGGATGTCATTCCATCTCAATACCGGGTAAAAGACCCAAAAAATTGGAAGCATTTGACGTATGGAGTGACAGGGTTTGAAATGTCATTTCATCTTAATGTGGGGATTTTGAAATAAGAGAGTTATCCGCTATGTATGAATTGTGGGAACTCGTTAGAACCGCTTCGTCGAGGCTGTTCTAACGAGTACCCACATTTTATGTCATCCCCGCTCTTCCGGGCTTGGAGAAATAGATTGGGGTGCATGATGCTTCCACGCAGAGCTAATACCGACCGCACACCAGTACTGGTAATCTGCTTAGAAGGTCTAAGCCTGCCCAGGAAAACTGCTGCGAGTCGGCCCGTCCATGCATATACACACTCTTGGTTTTATTCGGCGGCAGAGACTGGGGTGTCATTCCATCTCAATACCGGGTAAAAGACCCACAAAATTGGAAGCGACGTCTCCAAAATGACCTATACAGTGTTGACGGGGACGTTAAACCTCAAATCAAACAAACAAACCCACATTCCATGTTTTTGAACAGAAAGGAGAATTATAATGCAGACCCTGAGAACCCCAGTTTACCATATAAAACAGGGGTTTAAGAGGGCTGTGTATTAAATTTATAGGTCTCCGTTGGGAACATGAAACGCATAGCGTGGTAAGAAAGAGGGTATATCAGCAGACCCCAAAGGCTGACTTTGAGCTTGGTATTTTATAAACCTGCTGATTACGGTCGCTACAGCTAAATACCATAATCGGTGGTAGCCAAGTCCTTTCGTAGCGCGAATGCACAGCCTGTTGTGAATCTGCTAAGACTTACTTAGAAAGGCCGACCAAGAGAAAATCCTTGAGTGAAATATGTATTGAAACAAAAAATAAACGTTTATTTGTTTTCTTCCGTATTTAGATGCATGCCGCTTCATCTGAAGTTTGGTCAAATCAGATTTAAAAAATCTGCAAAAAAAGTCATGTGACTGGATCGGGCTTTGTTCATTTTCATTTGTAAATATGAACACATTTTTCTTTTCCCTGGCCCTATTAAAGCTGCACGCGACCAGTAGTTCTAAATATAACAATTTATTACCCTTTGATCTGCAATAGGTAAATTGGTCACAGGTTCTGCTTAAGCAGTCAGTGCATACAGGGGGTCTAAGAGCTGGATAAATTTTAACCTTGAGTGACAGTTGCGGGTATAAGGTTACACATATGAACCGGCGCATGACAAAATCTACTAGAAGGCTTGAGCGACCAGCGAAGACTCAGATCAGCCTGTCCATCCGCGCAGTCGGATCAGAGCCCTCACTGATCGCACGTACCTGATACAGGCTACGATCTAAGCAAAGAGACATAAGCAAAAGGTCTGGTAACAGTGGATGGGTGCGCAGGCTGCTGGTCGCACCGGCCCCGGCTCATATTCATCAGATGTAAAACCTTTATGAATCTCAATGATACTTGGTTGGTTTAGGTTTAATGCCCCCGTCAACACTGTTCGGGTGAACTATTCATTTTTTATTTTAATTCTAATCCTTTAAATTGGGCGCTTCCATGAATAAACTGTGTTCTGTATTTTCCTCATTTTAACATTAAAGTTCTGCCCCCGCCCATCGAAGCTTTAAGAAATAGTTAGGGCTGCATGGTGCTACCACGCACGACTGAAGCGGATAGCACATCATGTGACGAGTACTGGTAAGCTAGCCCACGGTCGGATCGTCCCTGCATATAAACCTTATTGTCTTCATGGCGTATGGAGTGACAGGGATTGAGATGTCATTTCACCTAAATGTGGGGATTTGGGGGGGGGGGGGGTTACGGCCCTTTCAAGATTATTTCACTCATTTCGAGTCGATCGTTAATCATAGGTGGGCGAAAACCGGTGTACCCGGAGAAAAACCACCTGACCTTCCGTTGCAGAACTTGGCGTCTCACACGTAACCCGAGCCAGGCTCGAACCTACGGCGGTGAGAGACCTAATGACTAATGTGGGAATTTTGAAATGAGAGATAATTTGCATCCAGGTTTGTTTGTTTGCGTCCCCGTCAACAATGTATTTCGGAGACATTGCTACTCTTACCAAACATTGAGAAGAAAGACTACAACACAAAGTGTACTATTAGAATCACTTTCAGGCGAAGAATCAAAATTTGACCGTGCATGCGCACTGAAACATTGGGATTACCTACTGTCCAAGTGCATCGGAAAACTACCCAAACACTCATACCGTTTGTGACTGAAATAACCCTAAGCCCCGAGTTTTTGTGTGAACTGGTTTAATGTCCCCGTTAACACTAAGTCATTTCGGAGATGTTGCTTCCGATTTTGCCAGATATTCAGACGGCCCTTTCAAGATTATTTCACTCATATCGAGACGATTGTTAATCAGAGGTGGTCGAAAACCGGAGTACCCATTAAATGTAGACTGTCTATAGACGCCGCTTAAAAGTCTAGTTTTGACCTCACATTTCAACTTGGGCGCATTATTTAATCATATCGAGCCGATTGTCGATCAGAGGTGAGCGACTGTGTACCCGGACTAGTTGCAGAACTTGGCATCTCACGTGTCACGCTGCACCACGTGAAATATCTGGGTAAACAGCGTTGTAGATAAAAGTGTTACACTGACGCATGCACTATTTTTAGCAATGTAAATGTGCATGCGTTTCAAGACTTGTCGCGGTCCGAAGGAAGCACGTACTGTCTTTCATATAAGCCTCGATGAAACAACGCCGTTTTCCGCTGCACACTGTATGCATTGACACGTTCATCTTTACTTTGGACATCTTTTAGAAACACCTTATCATTATTCAGAGCGTGGAAATATGCAAAAAAACTTTGTTTATGGAATGCGAAGATACAATAAACCACGCGCCTGTATTATAGTTCAGTTTGCATTGTTTGCCTCAAGTGGCAGAAACTATAGGCGGCAACAAAAAAAGAATTTGTATTCAATGATAAACACTGGTGTGCTTCGAAAACGATACAAAATTCTTCATTCGGGGGCTTTTTTTTTTTTGCATGTTTTTTTTGCATTTTTTGTGTTCGAAGTATAAGGAATTCCGATTTCTGAAAAAAATCGGTGTTCGGATTAAAGGAGAAAGTTTTCGGTCGCAGTTTCGAAATAATTTTGGGTGTTTGAATTGCTAGGGTGTTCGAACTAATTGGTCATCTACCGTATAAACATGGACATTCTGGTAATGTATCATGCTCATTGAAATGAGGGACAAGGGCTCACAACTCTTAGAGTTTTTCCAGATAATGTAAAATTTTCAACAGTTATTTCTTGTTCATAACTGTTTTCTCTGCAGCTTAAATAACTTTCTTCTCTGACAGCGCTGAAGCGGGGCTATAGTCAGATCCTCTGACAGCTCTAGTTTAAGCATGTATATCTCAGCAATTGAAGATCACTACCCTTTCATATTTGGTCTATAATCATATGATAGGGTAAACTTTCAGTCCGTGATACCAAACCCAAGGGTCAGGCCCCAGGGTGGGGCCTAGGGGTCAAGGACAAGGTCACACTCACTTTAAAGTTTTTAAAGTCCAGTGATTTTACCTAATACCTTGAATACAGTTTGTTGGAGAAACGTCATACCTGGGATATTAGTTCCATGTGACCCAATGATTGACCTCAAAATATATCTAGGTCAGCATGACCTGAATTTCATGGATCAGTGATTTTTCCTTATATCTTGAATACTATTTGATAGAGAAATATCAAACCTGGGATATAAGTTCCATGTGACCCAATGATTGACCTCAAAATATATCTAGGTCATTGTGACCTATATTTCATGGTTCAGTGATTTTGCCTTATATCTTGAATACTATTTGATGGAGAAATGTCATACCTGGGATATTAGTTCCATGTGACCCAATGATTGAACTGAAAATATATCTAGGTCATTGTGACCTATATTTCATGGTTCAGTGATTTTACCATATATCTTGAAGACTATTGGATAGAGACATGTCATACCTGGAATATTAGTTCCATGTGACCCAACGATTGACTTGAAAATATATCTAGGTCATTGTGACCTATATTTCATGGTTCAGTGATTTTGCCTTTTATCTTGAATACTATTTGATGGAGAAGTGTCATACCTTGGATATTAGTTCTATGTGATCCGATGATTGACCTCAAAATATATCTAGATCATTGTGACCTATATTTCATGGTTCAGAGGTTTTGCCTTATATCTTGAATACTATTTGATGGAGAAATGTCATACCTGGGATATTAGTTCCATGTGACCCAATGATTGAACTGAAAATATATCTAGGTCATTGTGACCTATATTTCATGGTTCAGTGATTTTGCCATATATCTTGAAGACTATTGGATAGAGACATGTCATACCTGGAATATTAGTTCCATGTGACCCAACGATTGACTTGAAAATATATCTAGGTCATTGTGACCTATATTTCATGGTTCAGTGATTTTGCCTTTTATCTTGAATACTATTTGATGGAGAAGTGTCATACCTTGGATATTAGTTCTATGTGATCCGATGATTGACCTCAAAATATATCTAGATCATTGTGACCTATATTTCATGGTTCAGAGATTTTGCCTTATATCTTGAATACTATTTGATGGAGAAATGTGATACCTGTGATATAAGTTCCATGTGATCCAATGATTGACCTCAAAATATATCTAGGTCATTGTGACCTATATTTCTTGGTTCAGTGATTTGGCCTTATATCTTGAATACTATTTGATGGAGACATGTCATACTTGGGATATTAGTTCCATGTGACCTGATGATTGACCTCAAAATATATCTAGGTCATTGTGACCTATATTTCATGGTTCAGTAATTTTGCCCTATATCTTGAATACTATTTGATGGAGACATGTCATACCTGTGATATTAGTTCTCTGTGACCTGATGATTGACCTCAAAATATATCTAGGTCATTGTGACCTATATTTTATGGTTCAGTGATTTTGCCTTATATCTTGAATACTATTTGATGGAGAAATGTCATACCTGGGATATTAGTTCTATGTGACCTGATGATTGACCTTAAAATATATCTAGGTCATTGTGACCTATTTTTCATGGTTCAGTGATTTTGCCTTATAACTGGAAGATCATTTGATATACAAAAGCACTATATACATGTACATGAAACCTTGGTCTATAGCTTCTAAATTTCTGAATGATGAAAATGGTACAATACAAAATATGCCCAGCAGGCGAGCTATGCTGTCCTGCGACAGCTCTTGTTCAACACTTGTTTTACTATAAATTTCTCTCCAGACGATGGCCTGATAGGCTCGTGGGAACTAGAGCGTGATTTAGGAACTACCGCGGTGCCTTGGGAACTATACCGCCAGAAAATTTCGGCATTACTCATTCACAGTACAGGGGCTGAAATTTTTTTTCTTTGCATCTGAATGATGAATACAGGCCACTTTACCCAGAACATGCGCCAAAGGTTCTCGTTCCAAGCGAAAACTGACAAAACAATTGCATCATTCATTCGTAGTGACATAAAGCTAAAGCCAGACTGTCTTAGGTTCGATTTTGTTACGATCCCCTGATCCATGCAACGATTTCTTTCCTATTTCTTTCGGTCTGCTTCGAAAGGTTATTCATATTAACATACCATAACATCGCCGAAATATTATATTATTCGCTCATTCTTGTACAATAAATTAAAACATAGGAGAGTACCTACCTTTGTTTACAAAATTTTGCTCCTAGGAACTACCGCGAGAGTTCCCGGATGAGCAGTGGGAACAAATTTACGTTTACGCGATTTCGCGGTAGTTCCCCTGATTCCCACCCGTGAAAATGAGATCTGAATATAGAGAATTTTTGGTATGCCGTTCAAAAAAAAAGCTCTGGGTTCTGTCCAGTTTTATATCAGCATCAGCAATGGATAACAGAAGGTCTTACCGGAGCAGATTGTCCCTAAGACCAGAAAACAATGTTCGTTGAATTTTTGTTCTGATTTGCAGATTATTTTAGAATTAGATTGATCGTCAAGTTGTCAATATGAATCTTAAATGATACAAACTATCATCATAATATTTACAATAACAATGCAAATCTTACATGACAATTCCAGAGTGCATCCATACTTGCACAAATGCATCGGCTAACAAAGAGCCTACAATACTAAGGACGCGTCCAACAAAATTATTGGTAGTATTGGAATTTATCAAGCAAAGTTGAAATACAGGTGGTTTAATTTTGGTCTGACGTCAGACAGTTGTTGAGTCTCCTACCTTGATTTATGATAGATCTAATTAAGACATATTGTTTTGGTATATGGTTTGCTGTAAATGATTCACTGTTTAGCTAAGAGACCATGTGGAATGTTGGTGCACATGCTGTTTTGATTTCATGTTCGCTTTTCTGTCGCCTTATATTACTTTTTTAGTGGCTTAGAATGGCTATGATCTTTGAGGTCGGCTTTTCCTCACTGTTTTTTTTTTAATCTTGACTGTATGAAATATTTTTAGGAAGAGCACATTTGTTATTTATGATAAAGCTTATTCCGACTATTTGAGACAAAATCATAGTTATTCTGGTGGCAGTACAACTTGCAACATTAAAATCCCAAACCATGAACGGTAAAAAACATTATCACTGCTGTAAAATTGACTGTAAAATACCAAATCACAACGGTCAAAAACCAAAACGGCTACATTGAAAACCCAATACAGTAAAATGTAATAACCTCGCTTTAAAGCATTTCTAGCGGTTTCTTTGAAGTGGTTCCATCACAGGTGGACAAATTCTTGACGTTATCACCAAAACCTTTACTGATGTTAGATGCAATTACAATATCAAGTCTACTTTTGGTTTCACTTCTTTTTAGGCGTATTTTATGTTCTCTAGACAGAATCTGCCTTTCATCAGCTTAACATGGTACAATTAAGAACACACATCTGCAATTCAGCTGTAAACAAAAGTAAACGTATCTTGGATTGCATTTTTTTCATCCTATTTGGACATTTGTTTACAAAAATCCAGGTGACATTTCCCATAATTCTTTGTAATACGTGTGAAAACCAAACCTGGATACGTTAAAAGTCCCATCATCATAAATACACATTGTAGGTAGTGAGTCATGTCAAACTGGAGAAAGCATTCAACTAACTAATGAAATGAAGCCGCATGAGTATGAAAGGTCAAGGTTGTTTTTCTCTGAAACCACCTGGTCAATTTAAGTCGAATTTCATATGTCAGCTTTGTTGAAGAAAATATATGATAGTCAAATCTTGTGAACAAAATATCGCAACCTAGGCCCTTGAAACTTTATAAGCTTATTGGAGATGATGGGTAGCTATTGATTACCTGATTATCTTTTGAAAAAAATTCAACATCTTTTTCTGGAGTTAAGTCTCATTCCTTTATGCCACTTGTCAAAAATTGTTCATCAAATTGACAAGCATATGGTTGGGGACATAAATTATAATGTTTGTGAACACATTTTCTAAGTTTCAGATTCTGTTGAAATGGTATGACTTATATTGGTCACAATTTTACTCTTTTTATTTATTTATTTTTTTTTCAGGAAATTCCTCAGTGTGGCATGGGCGTGTTGACATTTTACTGGGACCACATCCGGCAGTTCCTGTTGTTGCAGTATATTCTGAATATATTGATGAATCTGGTGAGGTTAACCAAGATGGGAGTTTATCTTCATTTGAAGTGAAGGAAACCAGTAAATTATGTAGTGTGAGTTCACAGATTATAGCAGAAACCATTGTATTTGCCTTCCTTCAGAAAAAGAATAATCCTGATTTTGAAAATTACCTTATTCCGACAGTAGGTATCTCAAGAGAAAAAATTGTGTTTTATCTGTATGATCCTGAGTATGATTTTCTGCTGGAAAGCCCTGAGTTTCCCATATTTGATAGCAGGCGTAAAAATCTTGATTACTCAAGTGTTCTTGCCCTTTGGCTTGTTCTGAACTACAAGACCTTTTGCACAGGTGTATCTGAAGCAATGAGAGAAAGGAATTTTACTGCAGATATCTTGTCAGGCGTTCCCAGTGATATTAAAAACATATATAAGGAGGGACTTCAGTTTGGGAATTGTACACATGGAACAGAACAAGTAGAACCTTTTAATCCACGTTTTTATGGCTATCTGTTGAAGAAGTCTTATTCAGGTAAAAGCAAGTGGGCATACCTGCATGAAAATTATGTCTGAGAGGGATAGTTGATGTAGTGTTCGTGTTTAGTTGTTCGGACCCATAAAGGGATGGTATAATAGAACTGACCCAAACGGGATTTGTTTATATATTTTATTTACTACTTAACTACTAGACGCATGGATTAAGAATACTACTAGAATATCTCATTCATACATATGTAGTTAGCCTGAGCCTAAATCTTTCTAACCGAGCACTTTGAATTTGTTTTACTCCATTCATAATTGATTCAAGTGGGGCATGGTCTGTTATTAACGTAAATTCCTTGCCGAATAAATACAGATGAAAATGTTCACATCCCCACACGCAGGCAAGTGCTTCTCTTTCGGTCTGACTATAACGTTGTTCAGTGGGACTTAATGCACGACTCCCGTATGACACAATCTTATTGTTTTGAATAAGAATCCCTGATACTCCGACGGGACTAGCATCAACCCATAGTTCTGACGGTTTGCTAGGGTCAAAATATGTCATCACTGCGTCACTTACTAGTCTTTCCTTTAATAGGTCAAATGACTTTTCTTGCTCATTAGACCACACAAAAGCAGTGTCCTGATGTGTGAGTACGCAATCGCAATGGTTCCGTCAATGTGGAATAATTGTCAATGAAACGTGACACATAATTTGTCATTCCAAGAAAACTTCGTACCTCAGCTGGGGTTTTTGGCCTTTCAACATTTTAGATGGCTTCGACCTTTTCCCGGTCTGGAGAAAAACCGTCGTCCGAAAACACGTATCCATAAAACTTTTGTTCTGTCCAAATTCACATTTATCTTTGTTCAATGTAAGTCCTTTCTCGGACAATCTTTGTAAAAGCGCCTCTAAATTCCTGTCATGTTCAGCACGTGTTTTTCCATGTATGATTATGTCATCACTAATGTTTAATGTTCCATTTAAGCCTTCAATAACCTGACGTATCTCATTTTGAAATTTTTCCGGAGCGCAGCAAACTCCAAAATTTAGACGTTTATAACGTTTATAACGTCTCAAACCAACGTGAGTAGCAAATACAGTCATATTCCGCGATCTTCGGCGAGGACGCACTGGTGGAAGCCTTTGTATAAGTCTACTTTTGAAAACACTTTAGAACCGTTTAACTCCAAAATTATATCATCGATGGTTGGCGTAACGTGGCATATTAAAAAGCGTTATTTTGATGGAGTATTCAATCCTTGCTTTGTTCTTTCCCATTATTTAAGGAGCGCACTATGCTTCGGTCTCGGCCTGATACCAAAAAAGGGTGTGTATTTCCTGCCCCAGAAGGGACACAGATGGATACTTGTTGATTGAGCTTTACAAAATATAGAACTGCGTATGACATGGACAGGGGGGGGGGGAAAGGGAAAATTCCAGGGTCAACTTTTTCAGGTACAAGACAGTTTACTGTAGTTGTATGAACTAATGGCTTCCAATCGTATAGGATTAGGAAGCAAGGAGGATTTTCTCACATTAACCTGAATAATTGCAAGCAATGAAATGAAACTGGTAGGTATAGAAGCCAAGTTTTATTAGAAAGCATCGTTTTTTGCCGCGCCTGCTTTAAGCATGGAGCGATATAGGAGTCCAATTTTCCGTTCGTCTGTTTGTCAATTCGTCAAACCATCATCATTTGCGACCACCCTAGCGTTCACCCAAATATTCAAGTTTACATCTCAAGAACTTTAAGAGCTTAATTAATGTTATTTGGTACAAACTTGTATCTAGGGATGGGGACTTCAATGCAAGCATCCATATTTGACCTTGACCTATATTTCATGGTTCACTGATTTTGTGAAAATTTGCGACCACCCTAGCTTTCACCCTGATGGACAAGTTTATTCTTCAGGAACTATTACAGCTTGATTAACGTTACTTGGTACAAACTTGTATGTAGGGATGCCAAGTCGAATGCAATCATCCATGTTTGACCTTGACCTACATTTCATGTGAAAAATTGCGACCACCCTAGCGTTCACCAAATAGTCAACTTTGTTTGTGAAGAACTATTAGAGCTTGATTAATGCTACTTGTTGCAAACATGAATCTATGGATGGCAAGTTTATCGCAAGCATCCATATTTGATCTTGGCCTACTTATCATGGTTCACAGACTTAGTGAAAATTATGTATGCCCTATTATTCCTCTGATGTTTTAAGTTTAGTTTTCAAGAATTATAAGAGCTTCATCAATTTGCGCCTCTGAATGGCAGCTTTTATGCAGGCTTTCATTGTTTGAACTTGACCTACTTTTCATAGCTCAGTGACTTAAAGCTCCCACAGGCATGACATAGCCATCGGCGAAATTCTTATTGTAGCAAAATGGGACAGTTACTTCTTTCCCTAAGAAAGGCTCAGGCTCACTTTTGATCTATTAAATATGCTGGTTTTCAAAATATAATTTTTATAGCTCCGCTTTGAAAAAGTGGGGGCTATATTGGGTTTGGCTCGTCCTTCTGTAATTCTGTAATTCAGTAATTGATCATAACTCAAAAACCGTGAGGTATTGTCACAAATCTTCACACAAATGTAAACCACTAAAGAACAATGTACAGAGCGCATGAACCATAACTGGATTGCCTGCTTTTGGAGTTTTTCCTTTTGAACATAGAAAAAATTGCAATTCTAACCTTGTTTGCTCCATAACTCAAAAACTGTTTGAGATATTATCATGAAACTTCACACAAATGTAAAGCACTATGAGGCAATGTGCAGAACCATAATTCTGGATTGCCTACTTCTGTGAACATTGAAAAATGCCAATTTTAACCTGGGGCCCAAATGTTTTACAAATGGAAAATTACAGTGGAAATTTACCCCCAAAATTCACCCCACATGCATTTGGAGGAGTGTCTAAAATAGCACACAGATTGGGTAAACTACTGGGTAAACATATATGTATACACAAATGTTAAGCTTGATATCAAATCTCAAATGGAATTGATATTGCTAATGTTACTAATTTGCTAATGTTACACTGTGGACAGAAATTAATGGGATGAATATTTTGTTACATTTAAGCCAAATATAGCTTTAGGTTCAATGCTAAGTTATTGTTTTCTTGAAGTTTAGTCTATTTGGCAATAAAACACGTACACAGAACACATTTTAAAATTGTTTCTGCTCCTGTTTATCAAGCTGCTTACCTAGTAGCCCGTAGTAGGTGGGAGTATTTTCTGTCCACTTAAATTGACTTTTCAACTCAATATAATACAGAATTCAAGAACAAAAAAGCAGCATCTTATTTTCAATTTATAGTATTTTAGTCAAGGTATCAAATTTCCTCAAAACAATTGTAAACAAAAGTATATGGCATGAAAAAAGGGCTTTTTATTGTTTCTGTCCATGTAACACTAGCAATGTGAAAACTCGTGAAATCTGCCGTTTGTAATTTGAATTTTCCTTTATTTTATTAGCTCACCTGAGCCGAAGGCTCATGTGAGGTATTAGTATGCCAATGGTCCGGCGTCCGTCGTCCGTCGTCCGTTCACATTTTCAACTAAGTATATCTTTAAAGCCAGTTGGCCAATCATGATTAAACTTCATGAGTAGCATCATCAGGTTGGTGGAAAAGATGCATTATGTTTTGGGGCAGATCAGATGGAAACTCTTGTTGCCATGGCAACATATAGCTCCCATAGACTTACAATGGGAAAAACTTAAAAAATCTTCTTCTCTGAAACCACTAAGCCCAGAGCTTACATATGAAGCATGCAGCAATGTCAAGTGGTCCCCTACATAAATTGTGCCAATCATGCCCCTGGGATCAAAACTGGCCACGCCCTGGGGCCCCTTAGCCCCCATAGACTTATAATGGAAAATTATACTTAAAAAAATCTTCTTCTCTGAAACCACTAGGCCCAGAGCTTACATATTAGGCATGTAGCAATTTCAAGTGGTCCCATACATAAATTGTGCCAATCATGCCCCTGGGATCAAAACTGGCCACGCCCCGGGGCCCCTTAGCCCCCATAGACTTATAATGGAAAATTATACTTAAAAAAATCTTCTTCTCTGAAACCACTACACCCAGAGCTTACATATTAAGCATGTAGCAATGTCAAGGGGTCCCCTACATAAATTGTGCCAATCATGCCCCTGGGATCAAAACTGGCCACGCCCTGGGGCCCCTTAGCCCCCATAGACTTATAATGGAAAATTATACTTAAAAAAATCTTCTTCTCTGAAACCACTAGGCCCAGAGCTTACATATTAAGCATGTAGCAATGTCAAGTGGTCCCCTACATAAATTGTGCCAATCATGCCCCTGGGATCAAAACTGGCCACGCCCCGGGGCCCCTTAGCCCCCATAGACTTATAATGGAAAATTATACTTAAAAAAATCTTCTTCTCTGAAACCACTAGGCCCAGAGCTTACATATTAAGCATGTAGCAATGTCAAGTGGTCCCCTACATAAATTGTGCCAATCATGCCCCTGGGATCAAAACTGGCCACGCCCCGGGGCCCCTTAGCCCCCATAGACTTATAATGGAAAATTATACTTAAAAAAAACTTCTTCTCTGAAACCACTAGGCCCAGAGCTTACATATGAAGCATGCAGCAATGTCAAGTGGTCCCCTACATAAATTGTGCCAATCATGCCCCTGGGATCAAAACTGGCCACGCCCCGGGGCCCCTTAGCCCCCATAGACTTATAATGGAAAATTATACTTAAAAAAATCTTCTTCTCTGAAACCACTAGGCCCAGAGCTTACATATTAAGCATGTAGCAATGTCAAGGGGTCCCCTACATAAATTGTGCCAATCATGCCCCTGGGATCAAAACTGGCCACGCCCCGGGGCCCCTTAGCCCCCATAGACTTATAATGGAAAATTATACTTAAAAAAAACTTCTTCTCTGAAACCACTAGGCCCAGAGCTTACATATGAAGCATGCAGCAATGTCAAGTGGTCCCCTACATAAATTGTGCCAATCATGCCCCTGGGATCAAAACTGGCCACGCCCCGGGGCCCCTTAGCCCCCATAGACTTATAATGGAAAATTATACTTAAAAAAATCTTCTTCTCTGAAACCACTAGGCCCAGAGCTTACATATTAAGCATGTAGCAATGTCAAGGGGTCCCCTACATAAATTGTGCCAATCAAGCCCCTGGAGTCTAAACTGGCCACTCCCCGGGGCCCCTTATCCCCAATAGACTTATAATGGAAAAAAGCTTAAAAAATCTTCTTCTCTGAAACCACTAGGCCCAGAGCTTATATATTAAGTATGTAGCAATGTTTAGTGGTCCTCTGTATAAACTGTGCCAATCATGCCCTAGGGGTCTAAACTGGCCACGCCCAGGGGCCCCTTAGACCCCATTGACTTATAATGGAAAAAAAAGCTTAAAAAATCTTCTTCTCTGAAACCTTTTGGCACAGAGCTTACATATTAAGCATGTAGCAATATCAAGGGGTCCCCTACATAAATTGTGCCAATCATGCCCCTGGGATCTAAACTGGCCACGCCCCGGAGTCCCTTAACCCCCATAGACTTATAATGGAAAGTTATACTTAAAAAAATCTTCTTCTCTGAAACCACTAGGCACAGAGCTTACATATTAAGCATGTAGCAATATCAAGGGGTCCCCTACATAAATTGTGCCATTCATGCTCTTGGGGTCTAAACTGGCCACTCTTAGGGGCCCCTTAGCCCCCATAGACTTATAATGGAAAACAGCTTGAAAACATCTTCTTCTCTGAAGCCATTAGGCCCAGAGCTTACATATTAAGCATGTAGCAATGTCAAGTGGTCCCCTACATAAATTGTGCCAATCGTACCCCTTGGGTCTAAACTGGTCACATTCCAGGTTCCCTTTGCCCCCATTGACGTATAATGGAAAAAAAAAAACTTAAAAAACTTCTTCTCTGAAACTGCTAGGCACAAAGCTTACATATTAAGTATGAAGCAATGTGGAGTGGCCCCCTACATAAAATTTGCCAATCATGGCCCTGGGGTCTAAATTGGCTACGCCCCTGGGCACCTTAGCCCCCATAGACTTATAATAGAAAAAAAGCTTATAAAATCTTTTACTCTGAAACTGCTAGGCACAAAGCTTACATATAAAGTATGTAGCAATGTCAAGTGGCCCCCTACATAAATTGTGCCAATCATGCCCCTGGGGTCTAAACTGGCTACACCCTGGGGCCACTTAGCCCCCATAGACTTATAATGGGAAAAAAAAATCCTCTTCTCAGAAACCACTAGCCCCAGAGCTTACATATGAAGTATGTAGCAATGTCAAGTGGTCCCCTACATAAATTGTGCCAATCATGCCCCTGGGGTCTAAACTGGCCATGCCCCAGGGCCCTTGAGCCCCCATAGACTTATAATGGAAAAGAAGCTTTAAAAATCTTCTTCTCTGAAACTGCTAGGCACAGAGCTTACATATTAAGCATTTAGCATTGTTAGGTGGTTCCCTTTATACCTTGTGCCAGTCATGCCCCTGGGGTCTAAACTGGCCACACCGTGGCGCCCCTTAGCCCCGATAGATTTATAATGGGAAAAAAGCTTAAATAATCTTCTTTGAAACCACTTGGCCCAGAACTTACATATTAAGCATGTAGCTATGTCAAGTGGTCCCCTTTATAAATTGTGCCATTCATGCCCCTGGGGACTAAACTGGCCACTCCCCGGGGCCCCTTAGCCCCCATAGACTTATAATGGAAAAAAGCTTAAAAAAATCTTCTTCTCTTAAACCACTAGGCCCAGAGCTTACATATTAAGCATGTAGCAATGTCTAGTGGTTACCTGCATACATTGTGCCAATCGTGCCCCTTGGGTCTAAACTGGCCACATTCCAGGTTCCCTTTGCCCCCATTGACTTATAATGGGAAAAAACCTAATTTATCTTCTTCTCTGAAACCGCAAGGCACAGAGCTTACATATTAAGCATGTAGCATTGTCAAGTAGTCCCCGTCATAAATTGTGCCAATTACGCTCCTGGGGTCTAAACTGGCCACACTTAGCCTCCATAGATTTATAATGGACAAAAAGCTTAAATAATTTATGAGACAAACAGCTAACTAAAATGTTCCTCAGGTGAGCGGTTAGGCTCATTGAGCCTCTTGTTCATTATGTGTGTTTATACATCTTTTGTTTCGCATAATTCTCTGAGTCACCACCTGTTTTGGAAAGAGCTGCATGACTTGGGGAATAAGTTGTCTGTAATGTAAATTGATGTAATTTCACGTTTTCACTTTCCCTTGTGATGTTTTGGATATGATGTGGGATCTGATTGTTTCGCATAATTCTCAGAGTCACCGCCTGTTTGGGAAAGAGCTGCATGACTCGGGGGAATAAGTTGTCTGTAATGTAAATTGATGTAATTTCATGTTTTCACTTTCCCTTGTGGTGTTTTGGATATGATGTGGGATCTGATTGTATCAGTATCAGTTCCTGATTATTTTGCCTTTTTAGCTCACCTGAGCACGAAGTGCTCATGGTGAGCTATTGTGATCAGTCAATGTCCGTCGTCCCGCGTCCGTCGTCAACAATTTGCTTTAAAAGACTACTCCTCCTAAACCCTGGGGTCAATTCCATTTTAACTTCATAGGAATGTTGCCTAGGTGGACCACTACGAAAATAGCTAAATCGTTCTGCTTCAATAAACAAGATGGCCGCCAGAGCTAAAAATAGAAAAATCTTTTAACGACTACTCCTCCCATACCCTTTGGTCAATTTCATTCAAACTTCATAGGAATTTTGCTTAGATGACCCACTACCAAAATAGCTAAAATTGTATTGTCGCGATGAACAAGATAGCCGCCAGGGCTAAAAATAGAAAAACGTCAACAATTGGCTTAAATGCTATCTCTTCCTAAACCCTTGGGTCAATTTTATTCAAACTCCATAGGAATGTTGCTTAGGTGACCCTCTACCAAAATAGCTAAAATCGTTCCGCTCGGATGAACAAGATGGCCGCCATAGCTAAAAAAAAAAAAATCTTTAAATGACTATTCCTCCCATATCCTTTGGTCAATTTCATTCAAACTTCATAGGAATGTTGCTTTGGTGATCCACTACCAAAAAAGCTAAAATCGTTTTGCTTTGATGAATAAGATAGCCGCCAGGGCTAAAAATAGAAAAACGTCAATAATTGGCTTAAATGCTAACTCTTCCTAAACCCTTGGGCCAATTTTATTCAAACTTCATAGGAATGTTGCTTAGGTGACCCTCTACCAAAATAGCTAAAAGCGTTCTGCTCGGATGAACAAGATGGTCACCAGAGCTATAAATAGAAAACTCTTTAAACGACTACTCCTCCCATACCTTTGGGTCAATTTCTTTCAAACTTCATGTTGCTTATGTGACCCACTATTAAAATAGCTAAAATCGTTTCACTTTGATGAACAAGATGGCCGCAAGGGCTAAAAATAGAAAAATGTCAATAATTGGCTTAAATGCTAACTCTTCCTAAACCCTTGTGCCAATTTCATTCAAACTTCGTAGGAATGTTGCGTTAAGTCACCCTTTGGCCAACTTCATACAAATTATAGCCTAGGGGCTAAAATGCCCTGCTTTGGGCCAACTTGTTTCACTATAGATCAGGTGAGCGAACCAGGGCCCTCTGGGCCCTCTTGTTTCAATTTTAGACCTTCTAAGCGGATAACCAATACTAATGTGCGGTCGGTATCAACTCTGCATGGAAGCATCGTGCAGCCAAATCTATTTCTCCAATTTCTCCAAGCCCCGACGGGCGGGGGATTGAATATTGATCATGCCTGGTTTGATTCTAGATAACTATTTCAAATTGCCTTAAAACCTTATGCACCCTCACATATTGGCTACCATCTTTAGGAAACTTTATCATGTTGTTTATGTCAGGTCAAAAACAATGTCAATAGGTCAAATTTATTTAAATAACATTGAGCTTGTTTGAAGCCAAACTTTTAATTAAATTACACCCAAATGTTTGTTTTGCAAAAAATTCATATAGTGGTCATATTGTGACAAAATGGGTCATTAGTTCAAATCTTGTTCACTATCTGGAGGCCGAAGGTTTTCTTCATAATTCCAGAAAATTTACTAGATATTTTTCTTGATATCTTAGCTCAGGTCAATCATGACTCGGGTGAGCAATTCAGGTCCATCTTGTACATCTTGTTATACCTTTTTGCTACAGATTATCATATGACACAAACTCTAGTTGGTGTAATGCAAAAATTGAACAGTTTAGGCACATTACACGAGAGCAAGAAATTTTTATTGATATTATTTCTTTTTGTTTTTGAAGGTAGAAGGGACAGATTTCTTGTACATGTGGAAGCTTAGTTTTTTCCATTGATTCTCTGTAAGTATTCAAATGGCTAAAATGATTGTTTCCAACTTTTCTAGGATCTAGTTTCTTCACAATTTGCCTGTTAATAAGAATCGGTCATGCCATAAAGCCAAATTTTTCTTAAATTTAATTTTATTTAGCCTTACTTTGGTAGGGAACTAAAATTGTCAGAAGGCTGCTACGCTGGTGTATTAAGAAATCTTTACCATGGCACAAACTGCAGTTTATCAATCACACTCAATTCCCATGGCATATTTGTTGTTGTATACAACAAAAATCAATGGTGCACTGAAAAACTATTTTGCACCGTGTAGAACATTCTGAACAATTCTGAAGAGTTTTCTGAGCAGAATGTTGAACATGGGCTGAACATCTGCAGCGCTAGCTTTCTCAGTTGATAGAACAAAATTTTGAGACAACTGATAATTTTCAGCTCACCCTACTGAAGGTCATGGTGAGCTTTTGTGTCCGTGAGATATCCAACGTCGTTGTGCATGCGTAAACTTTTGAGCTCACCAGAGCCAAAAGTTTGTGTATTTCATAAAAAACGGCTTCTAAGTTTGATTGCTATGGCAACATAGAGCTCCCGTTTTGGAGTTATTCACCCTTTAATTAAATACCATAGAAATCTTATTAGCAAGATATCTCGAAAAGTAATTATTATTTAGCCTTAATTATATCTGGTATGCTAATTTGGTCTGAGGAAGAGTTGACCTGATTTTATTTTCAATCAATTTAATGACATTTTTCTAGAGTTATGAACCATCGCAATTTCTGGTTAACTTTTGTTTTTAGCCCACCTGTCACGTAGTGATAAGGTGAGCTTTTGTGAACACTTTTTGTCAGTCGTTCGTGTGTCCATGGGTGATTAAACTTTTTCTTCAAACGACATCTCTTCCTAAACCACTGAACAGATCCTGACCAAACTTGGCAGAAATGATCTTTGGGTGGTCCTCTCTCAAAGTTGTTCAAAGAGTTCCATTCCATGCAGAACTGGTTGCCATGGCAACGAAAAGGGAAAATAAGAGAAAATCTTTAAAAATCTTCTTCTCTGAAACTACATGGCCCAGATCTTTCATATTTGGTATGAAGCTTCATCTAGGGGATCTCTACCAAGATTGTTCAAATTATGGCCCTGGGGCCAAAAATGGCCCCACCCAAGGGCCCGCATGTTTTACATAAGCTTATATAGGGAAAATCTTTAAAAATCTTCTCCTCTGAAACCACAAGGCTGAGGTCTTTAATATTTAGTATGAAGCTTCATCCAGGGGACCTCTACCAAGCTTGTTCAAATTATAGCCCTGGGGCCAAAAATGGCCCCGCCCCGGGACCCACATGTTTTACATTGACTTATATAGGAAAAACCGTTAAAAATCTTCTTCTTTGAAACCAGAATGCCGAGGTCTTTCATATTTGGTATGAAGCTTCATCTAAAGGAACTCTAACGAGATTGTTCAAATTATGGCCCTGGGGCCAAAAATGGCCCCGCCCCTGGGCCCACATGTTTTACATAGGCTTATATAGGGAAAAACTTTAAAAATTTTCTTCTCTGAAACCACAAGGCCCAGGTCTTTTATTAGCTCACCTGTCACGTACACACACACACACACACACACACACACACACACACACACACACACACACACACACACACAAACATTTCGTTTTTATTAAATATTCTGATACTTTCCGTTTACTCTAACAAAGGTTGTGTGTGTTCTGGTATAAACCGCTTCATTGAATACTTACAATTTACGGTTGATACAAAAAGAAAATGTATTTCCTTGTACATCCCACTTTTTACTCAGTTTTTTTTTATATATATATATAACTTGTTAACGTTCTCTCTCGCTCTCTCTGGAAACAATTCCCACAAGTAGCCATCGAAGTATTAAGTGTTTGCAGGTTGGATGGGGCATATTACGGTAAAAGTGGCTTAATTGCCATTTCGAAGACATCGCTTTGTTTGATTTAAGGTTTTACGTCCCCGTCAACACTATTTAAATCATTTTAGAGACTTTGGATTCAATACTGAGGGACATTTACCCGACATTGAGCTGAAATGACATCTCAATCCCTGCCGCCCAATGAAACAAATAGGGTTTAAATGCATGGACGGTCCGACTCGCACCACTTTGCCTGGGCAGGCTTAGACCTTCTAAGCGGTTTACCAGTGTTTATGTGCTGTCGGTTTGAGCTCTGCGTGGATATGTTTGTTTGATTTGAGGTTAAACGTTCCCGTCAACACTGTAAAGGTCATTTTGGAGACGTTGCTTTCAATATTGTGGGACTTTTACCCGACATACAGATGAAATGACATCTCAAGCCCTCTCGCCCAATGAAACCAATAGGGTTTATAAGCATGGACGGTCCGACTCGTGCGCAGCGCTTTGCCTGGGCAGTCTTAGATCCTCGAAGCGGTTTACCAGTACTCGTGTGCTGGTCGGATTCAGCTCTGCGTGGAAGCAACATGCAACCCATATATTTCTTCAAGCCCCGATGGGCGGGGGCCGCAGAGCTCTGTGTGGAATCATCATGCAGCCCAATCTATTTTTCTAAGCCCCGATTGGCGGGTGCCATCTGCATGGGACTGCATAACCGCCCAATATTAGATGTCTAATAAAAATCTGAAAAGAAAGAAATTCGAAACGAGACTGTGTTGGACTGTGTTGTGAATACCGATGCAAACCATATGACGTTCGTATCCTGTTATTTTATATTTCGTCTCACTTATAAGCTTTGTTTCATTATCATTTTCCCTTTCTTTTCTATATATAGACTTTAGCCCTACATCATAGTGTAGATTTTATTTTCTTGTCCTTTGGGATCATTGATTCCATTGTGGAATTTTGAAAATATCTGAGGGTCACTGATGAGGCCTAATTGGCCGAAACTAGCTAGTCTGGCCCAGAAAACATGTACACTCCATATTTTTCAGTTCTGTGGTGTATTCCTTGCTTCCCTTTTATAGAACATATTTAGGTGCGCGTTTGTACATGTACATGTACCGCCTCGTTGAGGCGGTACATGTGCATGTACAAACGCGCACCTAACGACTACCCACTCTCTAGAATTTTAGAACAAAACGGAAATTCATGATACCTACCCATTTAAAACAGACCTTTTCCTATATAAAGTGAGTTTACAAGAGTGTTCATTACATGGACTTGAAAACATGACGAAAGCTTTGGTTTTCAAAACACGCCTATTCCAATATATTGGGATTTTAAATAAAAATCAAAAATGAGTTCCTTTAAGAGCAATGAAAACATTCATAAGAAAGAAGATGGGTCATACTACGTAGTTTCGGCTAATAAAGCCTCATCAGTGACCCTGTAATGATCCGGCCACCAAAACTGAAAACTTCCAGATATAAAATTTTCAGAAGAGTTTACCTATGTGTGCTAAAACACACATTGTGTGTACTCTTTAGAATCGCCTTGCCAAGGCAGTTCAACGAGTACCCATAATCTGTGTTTTGAAATAAGGTATACCCCTGTAATCCCAAGTTTCATTACAAAAAATTGGGGGTTAAGGGGCTCAACATTATATAGGCTTGCCTTGGATGAATGACATTGTTTCCTGGCGAAAATGCTTGAGTTTTTCTTGTTTCTAAGTGTTATCAGCATGTCAGTCATTGAAACTGCTGCCCTTTAAGGATCTGAAAATGATATATATCTAGCATACATATATTGGGTCCGAGATCTACCGAAAATTTGTGACAGTACCTTAGTTTAATTTACGAACTCAAACAGACTATATTTTTAGCAGAAATGAGGCAATACCTGGTAAAGACAACATTTTTTTTTATTTAAAGTGGATTTTACTTTGAGCAGAAATACGAACAATACTGTTGATCTTTGTAGAACCCGATATTCCCTGCATAATGGTTATTAATCGCCTCAGTTATGGACGGTCTTGTAAACTCCACTTTGTGTTCCGGTTTTACGACCATTTCAAAACATTTTCGACTTGATAGATAATCAGATGTGGGAAAAAACAGTAGTACCCGGAGAATCACCACCTGACCTTCCTTTGCAGAACTTCGCATCTCACAGGTGACCCGAGTAGGCTCGAACCACAGCGGTGAGAGACTTAATGATTAAGAGTCAGCGCTCTTACCTATTAGGCCATGGGGTGTTATTAACCCCACTTAAGGTACAAAGGGAGTTACGTTGGAATACCTTATTTTCCTTAATTTTGGTCTCAAACAAAGGATGTTGGTGCTTCAAACGAGCACCCATATACAGTAGAACTTCAATGGCTCGAACACCTTTGGGACCATGTAAATCTGTTCGAGACATGGGTAGTTCGAACCACTGAGGGTTACCGCCATGAAGCATGACAACCTTAATTTTGGGACATCTTTTCGGTGTTCTATAGCAAAAATGTATGCTGTGTGTACTCATTAGAATCGCCTCATAGAGGCGATTCTAATGAGTACACACAGCATACATTTACAAGAGAATAGTAAAAAAATCCTTATTTACCCTCCCTTTTTCCTTTTGTGGAGAAATTCCCTCGGGACTCAAGAACGGGTTCGACTCAGCAATGGTAAACGAGCCATCGGTGTTCGAGCCATCGAAGTTCTACTAGAAGCCTCCGTGGTGCAGTGGTTACGCTACTCGCCTTGTAAACCAGGGATCGCAGGATCGATCCCGGGCTTCTCCAGACTTTCGGATGAGTCTTTAAACCGAGGTCCCGTCTCCGTATGACCTTAGCTGTTGGTGGGACGTAAAACTAAAACTCACTCACTCACTCGAAGTTCTACTGTACTTGTTACTTTAAACTTCTAACTTTTTCTACTTCTAACGAACACCCACACCCTATGTTTTGAGTAAAAATGTGAAAAATTTCACGGATTTTCATCCGAAAAGTAGACATTTTGGGGATGTGAAAAATGCACTATGTCACACAGGCGTGTTATCGTAATGGGGACGGATCGGTATCTTCACTGTTTGCTTACTTCTACCTGTTTCAAACAGGCGCCCACCGTGTAAGTACATTTTATACAGTTATCATGTGAACAAGTCCCTGAAATGAAGACACTTAAACCCCACTTTATATAGAGAAAACTGGGGTTTACGGGGGTATACATTATTTTTCTTATTTCTGTTCCATGACATAGGTTGTGGGTACTCGTTAGAATCGCTTCACTTAGGCGGTTCTAACGAGCACCCACAACCTATGTTTTGAGCATTTGTAAGAAAAATATCAAGGATTTTCATCAGAAAAGTAGCCATTATGGAGATATGAAAAATGCACTATGTCGCACGGGGGAGTTATCGTAATTTATCATATGACGTCGCGTCTGAGAGTGTAATAACGCCATGTATTATTTTCGATAATCCACTAGTGGATTAAACATGCAAATTAGCTAGATACGTCCCGTAACGTTACATGTACGACGTCCTTAACGACGTCGCGTTTACTAACGGCGGAATATTGACATTTTTGCAAACAATCGTGATTAAAATGCGTATTAAATGTCATATGATAAATAGAATCTTGCATTCGTGCCCATGTATTATTGAATTTATTAAACTCGTTGAGGAAAAGTGATAAAATGCTCGGCCAAGCCTCGCATTTTATCTCTTTTCCTCAACTCGTTTAATAAATTCAATAATACATGAGCACTCATGTAAGATCCTCTAAATCAATAATTTATTAAACTCGTTGAAGAAAAGGGATAAAATGCTCGGCAAAGCCTCGCATTTTATCCCTTTTCCTCAACTCGTTTAATAAATTCAATAATACATGAGCACTCATGTAAGATCCTCTATGTATCCATAAAATGAGGATTATAAATGAAACAAGTGCAGATCAAACATCTGAAGAACAGGAAATAAAAACGCAACTCTTTAATAATTTTATTTTTTATTGAAGCCAGAATTAAATCGACTGAATGCTGAAGTTATTTATAAAGGGAATATCATGCGAACGCCGAATTGAACGGCTTTGCAGACTGATAGCTGGCACTTTGAAACGTTTCTCATGCTCAACTCAACGAAGCTTTAAGGGGAATCGGAACACCTCCAGGGGAGGCAACTCCTGCAATAGTATTTTATTTTTGTCTCCCATGTCATGTGTGTGTGTGTGTGAATTCGGGTTTAACGTCGCTTTCAACAATTTTTCAGTCATATCACGACGGTGTCTGGTTGCGACAGGGAGCTCAATGCTCACTTTTATAGTGCTGCCCCACTGTAGTATCATGTCCCAGACACATTACATGATACCACACCCAGTCACATTATCCTGACACTGGGTCGACCAGTCCTAGCTCTACCCCGTAAATCTGAGTGTCAAGCGAGGAGCAGCTAGTACCATTCTTAACGACTTTGGTATGTCGCGGCCCGGGATCGAACCCGTGACCTCCCGTTCCCCGGAGCGGGCACTCTACCAACTGAGCTATCGGGGCCGGTCTTTCCCATGTCAATAGGGATCAACTTTTAAAGGACATAATTTGTGCAATTTTTTTCTTTTAAGAGTAGACCCTTCTTTAGTGGGACAGGGCTTATAGGAAAGCCAATAGGAAGTGCCGAAAGTTGTCTCCCTTTGAAACATGGCGGATAAACCTACCAGGTGTTCCCATTACCCTTAAACGCAAATGACATCACGACATTTGGTGTTTGAATGGTTGTAAATATTGCACATCCTTTAAATTAGTGGAAATTATTTGGTTACGTATAAATATTACAATACCCGAGTTCATGTTCAACTGGGCTGGCCAATCTATCATCACGTGAACAAGTCCGTGAGATGAAGACCCCACTAAACCCCAGTTTATATAGAGATAAATGGGTTTACGGGTGTATACATTATTTATCTTATTTCTTCTCCAAGACATAGGTTTTGGGTACTCGTTGGAACCGCCTCATTGAGGCGGTTCTAACGAGTACCCACAACCTATGTTTGCAGTATTTATAAGAAAAATATCGAAGATTTTCATCAGAAAAGTAGCCATTTTGGAGATGTGAAAAAATGCACTATGTCGCACGGGCTTGTTAACGTAATGATGTTCGACTGAAGTGAGTTTAATAACTTCGACACAAGGCCCTAAGGTTATAAAATGTTTTTCATGCTCAACTAAGCTGAGCAGGAAATTTATAATGCTCATAAATGTTAAAACAGTATTCTAACACAGCGCGCCTATATAGGCAATGCAAAATAACTGTGTTTTATTCTGCAACAAATCACAGCTCGGAAGAGCGTGACGTGTGACGTCATTAAAAACTACAAATTTATGACGTCACTAGTCCATTTCCTTGACGTTAGACGGTGTAACGTCATTATCTCGCATCGAAAACGTTAGAAAAGGATGTAAATGCATGTGTTTCAGTCGTTAATTTTAGCGGGATTTCTTCTTACAATGGCGAAAAGTTGTGAGATTTTGAAGGAAACAACAACATTATTGCGATTTTCAGCGTGTTAGAATCGAAATAGATCAGCTCTAGTCTGTGATTTGTTGAGTAATAAATCACAGTTTGTCGTTCAGTTGTAAGTAGACAAATCACGCGCGCTACGCGCTCGTGATTTGTCTACTTTACAACTGACCTCCAAACTGTGATTTATTACACAACAAATCACAGTTAGAGCTGATCTATTTCTTAAACAAACCAGGCATTTTCCGGCTCAGATAAGCACAGAATGCCATTAATCCTGCTTATAAGTTTGTTTGAATTTTAAACTTTATGAGCATGATAAATTTTATGCTCAAGTGAGATGAACATGAAAACAAAAGTTTTATAATCTCCGGGCCAGGGCATGATTTGGTGAACCTTTTTTTTATACTCAACTCAGATATGGACATAGACTTTGTAATGCTCGTAATTATTAAACTACAAATCAATGAGGCAACTTTGCTGCTCAGATCAGCATAAAATGTTTATTTTCCTTCTAACAAATTTTACGTATGCATTTTAAAATTCATGAGCAGGATAAATTTCGTGTTTATATGAATTGGGCACGAATAACATTTAAACCAGGTGTGTTATTTAGTTTGTCATGTCTTTTCCAATGGGTATTTAGATTGCTTTCAGTTCATAGGTAGATTTTGTTATCATCAAGTTCGGTGGCCCCGAGTTTATTAAACGTTTTTATCATTATGTCTCCCCCGAAAAAAAATTTTTCGGAGAGACATATTGTTTTTCCCCCGGGCGTCTGTCTGTCTGTCCGTCTGTCTGTCTGTCCGTCTGTCCGTCTGTCCGTCTGTCTGTCTGTCACACTTTCGTGTCCGCTCTGTAACTTGAAAACCGTTAGAGCTATCTTCACGAAACTTCATATAAATATTAATCAGCATTAGACGACGTGCAGTGCACAAGAACTATAACTCTCGCATTTATACTTTTTGAATTATCTCCCTTGGAAGTTTGTAGGTATGTATATATGTATGGAAAAATCGTGTCCGGTCAATAACTTTCTTATTTTCAGATGGATTTTAAAATTACTTGGCAGAAATATTAACAACCATTAGACGATGTGTGGTGCGCATGAGGCAGGTCGGTACCTCAAAGGTCAAGGTCATACTTAGAGGTCAAAGGTAAAAAAAGGGGCCTTTTTTCGTATTTGGTCAATAACTTTCTTATTTTGAGATGGATTTTAAAATTACTTGGCAGAAATATTAACAACCATAAGACGATGTGTGGTGCGCATGAGGCAGGTCGGTACCTCAAAGGTCAAGGTCATACTTAGAGGTCAAAGGTCAAAAAAGGGGCCTTTTTTTTGTGTTGCGTCAATAACTTTCTTATTTTGAGATGGATTTTAAAATTACTTGACATAATTATTAACAACCATGAGACGATGTGTGGTGCGCATGAGGCAGGTCGGTACCTCAAAGGTCAAGGTCATACTTAGAGGTCAAAGGTCAAAAAAGGGGCCTTTTTTTCGTATTTGGTCAATAACTTTCTAATTTTGAGATGGATTTTGAAATCACTTGGCAGAAATGTTGACCAATATAACACGATGTGTTGCGTGCATGACCCAGGTTGGTACCTCAAAGGTCAAGGTCATACTTAGAGGTCAAAGGTAAAAAAAGGGGCCTTTTTTTCAGGTTTTGTCAATAACTTGCTTACTTTTAGATAGAATTTGAAGTAACTTGTCAAACATGTTAACTATCATGAGACCATGTGTTGCATGCATGATTCAGTTTGGTACCTAAAATGTCAAGGTCATACATAGAGGTCAAAGGTAAAAAAAGGGGCCTTTTTTCGTGTTTGGTCAATAACTTTCTTATTTTTGATGGATTTTGAAATTGTTTGGCAGAAATGTTAACCACCATGAGATGATGTGTTGCACACATGACCCAGTTCGGTACCTGAAAGGTCAAGGTCATACATAGAGGTTAAATGTAAAATAAGGGGCCTTTTTTGTGTTCTGTCAATAACTTTCTTATTTTTAGATGGATTTTGAAATTACTTGGCAGAAATGTTAACCACCATAAGACGATGTGTTGTGTGCATGACCCAAGTTGGTACCTCAAATGTCAAGGTCGTACTAAGAGGTCAAAGAACAAAAAGGGGCCTTTTTTTAGTGTTCAGTCAATAACTTTCTTCTTCCTGGATAGATTGTGATATTACTTGGCAGAAATGTTAACCATCATGAGACGATGTGGTGCACGCTAGACTCAGGTGGGTACCTCCAAGATCAAGGTCCTACTAAAAGGTCAGAGGTAAAAAAAGTTTGTTTTTTTTGTGTCCAGTCATTAACTTTTTTATTTCTGGACTGACTTTATGAAGTAACCATGCAGAAATGTTCACCATCATTAGACCATGAGTCATGTGCAAGACCAAAGTCCATACCTCCAATGTCAAGATCATACCGAGAGGTCATAGGTAAAAAAAGGGACAGTCAATAACTTCCTTATTCTGATGGATTATGAAATTACTTGGCAGAAATGTTAACCATCATGAGACAATGTGTTGTACCTCAAAGGTCAAGGCCATACTTAGAGGTCAAAGGTAAAAAAGTGTTTTTTGTTTACGGCCAATAACTTTATTTTTCTATGAACATTTTTAGCTCACCTGACCGAAGGTCATGGTGAGCTTTTGTGACAGTAAGATGTCCGGCGTCGTCGTGCGTCGTCCGTCGTCCGTCGTGCGTAAACTTTTTCTTGTGAACACACTAGAGGCCACAGTTTTGGTCCAATTATCATCAAACTTGCTCAGAATGATAATCATGACAATATCTCGGTCAAGTTCGAATTTGGGTCATGTCGGGTAAAAAAGTAGGTCAGTAGGTCAAATCATAGAAAAACCTTGTGAACACTCGAGAGGCCACAATTTTGGTCCAATCATCATCAAACTTGCTCAGAATGATCATTGTGACAATATTTTAGTGAAGTTTGAATATGGATCATGTCGGCTTAAAAAGTAGGTCAGCGGGTCAAATCATAGAAAAACCTTGTGAACACCCTAGAGGCCACAATTTTGGTCCAATCATAATCAAACTTGCTCAGAATGATCATCATGACAATATCTTGGTCAAGTTCGAATATGGGTCATGTCCGGTCAAAAAGTAGGTCAGCGGGTCAAATCATAGAAAAACCTTGTGAACACCCTAGAGGCCACAATTTTGGTCCAATCATAATCAAACTTGCTCAGAATGATCATCATGACAATATCTTGGTCAAGTTCGAATATGGGTCATGTCCGGTCAAAAAGTAGGTCAGTAGGTCAAATCATAGAAAAACCTTGTGAACACTCTGAAGGCCACTGTTTTGGTCCAATTATCATGAAACTTGCTCAGAATGACCATTGTGACAATATTTCAGTCCAGTTCGAATATGGGTCATATCGGGTTAAAAAGTAGGTCAGCGGGTCAAATCATATAAAAACCTTGTGAACACCCTAGGGGCCACAATTTTGGTCCAATCTTAATCAAACTTGCTCAGAATGATCATCATGACAATATCTCGGTCAAGTTTGAATATGGGTCAAATGGTTCCGGTCCGTTGCACATCTAGGTCACAGGAGCCAAAAACAGATTTTTTTCACCAAAAACTTAAAAAATCTTCTTCTCTGAAACCACAAGGCCCAGGTCTTTGTTATTTGGTATGAAGCTTCATCTAGTGGACCCCTACCAAGATTGTTCAAATTATAGTGCTGGGGCCAAAAATGCCCCCGCACGGGGGCCCTTTGGTTTTACATAGGCTTATATAGGGAAAATCTTTAAAAATCTTCTTCTCTGAAACCACAAGGCCCAGGACTTTGATATTTGGTATGAAGCTTCATCTAGTGGACCCCTACCAAGATTGTTCAAATTTGAGTGCTGGGACGAAAAATGCCCCCGCCACGGGGCCCTTTGGTTTTACATTGGCTTATATAGGGAAAATCTTTAAAAATCTTCTCTGAAACCACAAGGCCCAGGTCTTTGATATTTGGTATGAAGCTTCATCTAGTGGACCCCTACCAAGATTGTTCAAATTATAGTGCTGGGGCCAAAAATGCCCCCGCCCCAGGGCCCTTTGGTTTTACATAGGCTTATATAGGGAAAATCTTCAAAAATCTTCTACTCTGAAACCACAAGGCCCAGGACTTTGATATTTGGTATGAAGCTTCATCTAGTGGACCCCTACCAAGATTGTTCAAATTATAGTGCTGGGACAAAAAATGCCCCCGCCACAGGGCCCTTTGGTTTTACATTGGCTTATATAGGGAAAATCTTTAAAAATCTTCTTCTCTGAAACCACAAGGCCCAGGTCTTTGATATTTGGTATGAAGCTTCATCTAGTTGACCCCTACCAAGATTGTTCAAATTACAGTGCTGGGGCCAAAAATGCCCCCGCCCCGGGGCCCTTTGGTTTTACATAGGCTTATATAGGGAAAATCTTAAAAAATCTTCTTCTCTGAAACCACAAGGCCCAGGTCTTTGATATTTGGTATGAAGCTTCATCTAGTGGACCCCTACCAAGATTGTTCAAATTTTAGTGCTGGGACAAAAAATGCCCCCGCCACGGGGCCCTTTGGTTTTACATGGGCTTATATAGGGAAAATCTTTAAAAATTTTCTTTTCTGAAACCACAAGGCCCAGGACTTTGATATTTGGTATGAAGCTTCATCTAGTGGACCCCTACCAAGATTGTTCAAATTTTAGTGCTGGGACAAAAATGCCCCCGCCACGGGGCCCTTTGCTTTTACATTGGCTTATATAGGGAAAATTTTTAAAAATCTTCTTCTCTGAAACCACAAGGCCCAGGTCTTATATATTTGGTATGAAGCTTCATCTAGTGGACCCCTACCAAGATTGTTCAAATTATAGTGCTGGGGCCAAAAATGCCCCCGCCACGGGGCCCTTTGGTTTTACATAGGCTTATATAGGGAAAATCTTTAAAAATTTTCTTCTCTAAAACCACAAGGCCCAGGACTTTGATATTTGGTATGAAGCTTCATCTAGTGGACCCCTACCAAGATTGTTCCAATTTTAGTGCTGGGGCCAAAAATGCCCCTGCCCCGGGGCCCTTTGGTTTTACATAGGCTTATATAGGGAAAATCTTTAAAAATCTTCTTCTCTGAAACCACAAGGCCCAGGACTTTGATATTTGGTATGAAGCTTCGTCTAGTGGACCCCTACCAAGATTGTTCAAATTATAGTGCTGGGACAAAAAATCCCCCCCTGCCACGGGGCCCTTTGGTTTTACATAGGCTTATATAGGGAAAATCTTTAAAAATCTTCTTCTCTGAAACCACAAGGCCCAGAACTTTGATATTTGGTATGAAGCTTCATCTAGTGGACCCCTACCAAGATTGTTCAAACTATAGTGCTGGGGCAAAAAATGCCCCTGTCCCGGGGCCCTTTGATTTTACATAGGCTTATATAGGGAAAATCTTTAAAAATCTTCTTCTCTGAAACCACAAGGCCCAGGACTTTGATATTTGGTATGAAGCTTCGTCTAGTGGACCCCTACCAAGATTGTTCAAATTATAGTGCTGGGACAAAAAATCCCCCCCTGCCACGGGGCCCTTTGGTTTTACATAGGCTTATATAGGGAAAATCTTTAAAAATCTTCTTCTCTGAAACCACAAGGCCCAGAACTTTGATATTTGGTATGAAGCTTCATCTAGTGGACCCCTACCAAGATTGTTCAAACTATAGTGCTGGGGCAAAAAATGCCCCTGTCCCGGGGCCCTTTGATTTTACATAGGCTTATATAGGGAAAATCTTTAAAAATCTTCTTCTCTGAAACCGCTAGGCCCAGGTCTTTGATATTTGATGTGTAGCTTCATCTAGTGGACCTTTGACAAGATTGTTCAAATTTTAGCCTTTGTTGATGTTTGGTATGAAGCTTCACCTTTAAGACCTCCCTCAACATTATGTACATTAAAGCCCTGGGGCCAATAATGGCCCTCTCTGGGGCCCACTTGTTACACTATGGATCAGGTGAGCGATCCAGGGCCATCATGGCCCTCTTGTTAAAGTTACTATGCAGAAATGTTCATCTTCATTAGATGATGTGTTGCTAACAAGACCAAGCTCAATACCTCCAATGTCAAGGTTATACTTAGCAGTCAAAAACGGGGGAGACATCTGTGTTTTTGTAGAAAAACAAATTCTAGTTATTTTTGAATTTAACATGGTGTCTTAGTGCGCATACACCATACTGACGTTTTAATTTCATGCATTAGGAAAAAAAAAAAGAAATTGTGCTGCTTACAAACAATAAAATATATGAATAGTTAGTTAGGAGAGAACAAATTTTAAACTTTTTGAGTTGTTTATTCTAACACAGCGCGCCTATATAGGCAATGCAAAATAACTGTGTTTTATTATGCAACAAATCACAGCTCGGAAGAGCGTGACGTGTGACGTCATTAAAACTGCAAATTTATGACGTCACTAGTCGATTTACTTGACGTTAGACGGTGTAACGTCATTTTCTCGCATCGAAAACGTTAGAAAAGGATATAAATGCATGTGTTTCAGTCGATAATTTTAGCGGGATTTCTTCTAACAATGGCGGAAAGTTGTGAGATTTTGAAGGAAAAACAACATTATTGCCGATTTTCAGCGTGTTAGAATCGAAATAGATCAGCTCTAGCCAGTGATTTGTTGGGTAATAAATCACAGTTTGTCGGTCAGTTGTAAGTAGACAAATCACGCGCTACGCGCTCGTGATTTGTCTACTTTACAACTGACCTCCAAACTGTGATTTATTACACAACAAATCACAGCTAGAGCTGATCTATTTCTTAAATAACGTCGAGTCCCGAGTAACATTTAATAATGTGCTACAGAAAATAATTTTTAAATAACTGAAATTATATCTAAAACTATTTTAAAATTTACTGTGCATTGGAAAGCAAATATTTGTATTATTTCATGGAGACTAATAGCAACCGGTAAATCAATCACGTGAACAAGTCCGTGAAATGAACACCCCTCTAAAACCCACTTTATATAGAGAAAACTGGGGTTTAGGGGGTAACCATTATTTTCCTTATTTCTGCTCCAAGACATAGGCTGTGGGTACTCGTTGGAACTATCACACGGATGTGTTATCGTAATGAAATATTTGTATTATTTTATGCGACTAATAGCAACCGGTAAATCGATGATTTAAGAAACTAGTTCCAAATTAATAGGTTGACTATTAGCTTCCCAGTTCCAAAATTATATTTACTTCCGAGTTTCAAAATGATATTTTGACTATTTAACCCAAAGTTCCAAAATGATATTTTGACTATTAACCTCCCAGTTCCAAACTGATAGATTGACGATTTACTTTCCATTTCAAAAACAATAGTTTATATCCAGTTATCAGTGATATTTATAAATGTACCATTTGTTCTGTTGTTCACCAAAAGTCAAATGCTAGCATAGCGTAAAACTTAATTTTCGCCAATGAGATAATTTATAACGACTTGACTTTACACTTGTTTTTGAAGGTATCCTACCAACCGCCACGTTTCATTCTCCAAGCTACATATTGCCAACATAAATTCATACAGTCGAACTTCGATGGCTCGAACACCGATGGCTCGTTTACCATGGCTGAGTCGAACCCATTTTTGAGCCCTAGGGAATTCCTCTGCACAAGAAAAAGGGTGGGATAATTAAGATGATTTTCGTCTTTTATCTTGCGAATGTATGCTGTGTGTACTCATTAGAATTGCCTCAATGAGGCGATTCTAATGAGTACACACAGCATACATTTATGTTACAGAACATCGAAAAGAAGTTCAAAAATACCCCGTTATGTTTTCTGGAAATATGCAACAGTGGCTGGAACTTCCCCTGTCTCGAACAAATTTCCATGGTCCCAAAGGGGTTCGAGCCATCGAAGTTCGACTGTATTCCAAAAATGATCAAAATCCATCATTTAGTTCTCAAGAAAGTGGGATAAAAGACATTTTTGAGGTCATTCATGGTCCACAACTCGGCTGAAATTGGTGTAAAAAGCTCTGCAATAATCCCAAGCTATATCTTGCCAACATAAATTCACACACCAAATTTGAATAACATTTATAAATAAAATGCATTATTTATTCAAAGTAATGAGCAGAAACAAATTGTCGACATCATTCAAGGGCCTAATGGCCCCCGCCCATTGGGGCTTGAAGAAATAGATGGGCTGCATGATGCTTCCACGCAGAGCTGAAATCGACAACACACGAGTACTGGTTAACCGCTTAGAGGATCTAAGCCTGCCTAGGCAATGCGGTGCGAGTCGGTCCGTCCATGCTTATAAACCCTATTGGTTTCATTGGGCGACAGGGCTTGAGAAGTCATTTCATCTCAATGTCGGCTAAAGGTGCCACAAAGTTGAAAGCAACGTCTCCAAAATGACCTATACAGTGTTGACGAGGACGCTAAACCTCATATCAAACAAACAAAAACAAAATCAAGGGCCTAAACTCTTTTGAAAATTGACACCAAAACATGTAACAATCCCAAGCTATATTTGTCAACAAAAATGCACATACCAAATTCGATCGAAGGCCACCAATAATTTCTGAAGACTTTGAGCGGGAACGAATTTTTGACATGATAAAAGCGGCATAACTCTGCTGAAAATAGACAGAAGATGCCGCGTAACAATCCAAAGCTAGATCTTGTCAACATAAGTTTACATGCTAAATATGATCAAAATTAAGAATATTTTTCTTAAGATATTGAGCAGAAAAGAAGATTTGACATCACCAAAGGGCCTCTGCTGTCTTGAAATTTGATGCAAACTGCTGTAACAAAATCCTAAACCAGAGAAAGTCAATTATATCGATTCATATGCAAAATTTAACCAGACTCTTTCAAATTTGTTTTCAAGATATTGAATGGAAATGATTGACGGAGAGACAGACGGACGGACAGACGTAAAACAGTATGTTTGCTTAACGTCGTGGGTGTATTTAGAGTTTTCTGGCTTCAGTCGAATCTTGACTTCGTATTTATCCTGCAAAAAAGAATAGAAAAATCGTGTAAGCAAATGCAGTAGATTATAAGAGCCCCGCCAAGCGAATTTGTGTCTTCGAGCATCCCGTCATGACAAATTTTAACTGCGCATGCCCAGCGATTCAGAGGGGCCAGGAAAATGGCTTTCTGCCTGAAGAATCCTCTTTATTCACTGCTTGTTTGGGCGAGCAGCGAAGGTTCTGGCGAGACTGCGCGGATGCGCAGGCTCGCCTGAACCTTCGCTGCTCGCATAGGCGATAAGTACCAAAATCGCTTGACGGGGCCCATGCAAGGGGATTAATTGCTGATAACCGAAGGATAAGCTTCGTTATCTCTCAAGGATAACGTATGTTATGGGTATTCATTTGAACCGTTAATAAGGAAGTTCAAGTTAGTACCCACAACGTATGTTTTTGTCATCGATAAGGGAAACCATCCCTGAATTGTCACAAAGAAGCGGTTCTAACGAGTGCCCACAATCTATATTTTGAGCAGAAATAAGAAAAATATCACAATTTTTCAACATAAAATTTTCATTTTTTTCGGCGATAAAGGTGGCAATGTATTTGTATAGGCGTGTTTGCGTAATAAAGCATTAAATTAAATACTTAATTAAAATTCCTGTATGATCAAGGTACGACAACATGTTTTGGCAAAACAGTCAGTTACTAGTCCGTGTAAATTGTATCAGATGTTTAATAGTTATAGGTTATTGACTTTAGCTAGTATGGCCAAGAAAACACGTACACTCCTTATTTTTCAGTTCTGTGGTGTATTCCTGGCTTCCGAAGGATAACCCTTTTATAGTACATATTTAACTTCACTACCGCTGGTGTGTGGGAATGTGTGGCGGCGGTAAAACGTCTCCCCGCCCTACATCATAGTGTAGATTATATTTTCTTGTCCTTTGAGATCATTGATCCCATTGTGGAATTTTGAAAATATCCGAGGGTTACTGATGAGGCCTAATTGGCCGAAACTAGCTAGTATGGCCCAGAAAACACGTACACTCCTTATTTTTCAGTTCTGTGGTGTACTCCTTGCTTCCAAAGGATAACCCTTTTATAGTACATATTTATATTGTGAAATATTCGGCACGAGTTCATATGGCGAAGGACGCACGAGCTTGCACGAGTTCATATGGCGAAGGACGCACGAGCTTGCGAGTGCGTCTTCGCCATATGAACGAGGTCGACTATTTCACAATATAAAGTCAATAACCTTTTTATTATATATCTAAAAATTCAACTGTCGGCTAGAATTCAGGATTGCCTGGTATAAATTTCTGAACGTAAAATCAGATTATACATCTTTAAGTGGCTTGAAATGGAAAATAATGAAGGTCGTTAAGTGTCTCCCTACACGTTGAAAAACCACGCCCAACGGCGCCAAAGTGAAGACGACGTTAACGTTGGTGGATGTGACGTCATTAAAAACATTGACGTTTCCCAACACAGGACGCCATTTTTTTCCGAAGCGCCGGTTATATTTCTTTCAAAATACTCCTGATTTCTTAGAAGAAAGTATTGAAAATCTAAACAGAATGAAGGTAGGTCATATTTGGCTTGTCTTTGAGTGTGTGTATCGCTTTTATTATTTTGCCTTGGATAGCCAATCGGCCATTTTGTGGGAAAGTGACTGTCCTTTGGCTTTCCGTTTCCATTAGGATCTAGTTGTTTCATGTTTCTTTCCTTTGGCGTCTCTGATTGGAGCTCTGGGTTAATTGTATCGATTCCTGATCATTGCCTCCACTTCCATTTAAGATAAAATATTCAGATAAAAATATATACTTGCAATGACTTCACTGCCCAATTTTCCATCAAGAAAACACGCTTTTATATTTTTGACCCCCTTGAACCCCACTTTTATATAGCAAAACTGGGGTTTACAGGGGTAAACCTTTTTTTCTGCTCTAAAATATAGGTTGTGGGTACTCGTTAGAACCGCCTCGATGAGGCGGTTCTAACGAGTACCCACAATCTATATTTTGACCAGAAATAAGAAAAATATCGCAATATTTTAATTGAATTTTTTCATTTTTCGGTGGTAAAATTTGCAATGCATTTGAATAGGCTTGTTTTCGTAATGCGTTAAATTATTCTTCGGTATAAAACGATTGGGTACAACATAAATGTCATACAACAAACTGCATGCATGTTTGTTAACCCAATCTTGGTTGATAACCCATGTTAGTTAACCGAATCTTGGTGGAGTAAGTTAATTGTATCGATTTCTTATCTTTGTTTTATTTCTACGTTGCTTGCCTCTTTAATAGCATGCCCGTGGATCAGGCCTCAGATTCTATGACGGTTCTAGCGTAAAGGCTTACATAAAATTAAATTACAATTTTGTGTAATGTTGGTTTGTACCTGATGATTTGTCCCTGATCGGGAACTTCAGAATCTAACTGTTGGTTATGTTTTACTCCAGCATTTCAGTTATTGCTTGCGGTAGAGTCCTCACCGTTGTCTTATCTCTGTGTTTGTTTGTCTGATTTTTGTGTTCTCGGAAATGTTACACTGTTTAGTTTGAAAGTTGTCATACAGACTGAACAAATTATTTGTCTAAATTGTGACAGATGTAAGGGCGATTAAAACCGATTTAAGCCCCCACCCCTCCAAATTGAAATACTTTTCACTGACGGTTCCAAGGCGGTTTCTTCTGTCGTGGTTCATTTTTGCTATCGTTCGTCTTTGAGTGTGTGCATCGCTTATACGTTACTGATTTGATAGCCAAGTGGCCATTATTTGGAAACAACTGTCCTTTTGGCTTCCGCTATTGGTGTTTCCATTATTAGGGTCTAGTTATACCATGTTTGCATTTCTTTGCCTTTGGTCTCTCCATCACGAAAACATGCATATATGGGCCCCGTCAAGCGATTTTGGTACTTATCGCCTATACGAGCAGCGAAGAATCAGGCGAGTCTGCGCATCCGCGCAGTCTTGCCAGAACCTTCGCTGCTCGCTCATACAAGCAGTGAATCAAGAGGAACCTTCAGGCAGAAAGCCATATGCCTCGCACCTCTGAATGGCTGGGCATGCGCAGTTTAAATATGTCATGACGGAATGCTCGAAGACACAAATTCGCTTGGCGGGGCTCATATAATTTTGACCCCCTTGAACCCCACTTTCATACAGTAAAACTGGGGTTTCCCGGGGTATACCTTATTTTTCTTATTTCTGCTCCAAAATATAGATAGTGGGTACTCGTAAGAACCGCCTCGATGAGGCGGTTCTAACGAGTGCCCACAATCTATATATTGAGCAGAAATGAGTTAAAATATCACACTTTTTTCAAGATAAAATTATCATTTTTTTCGGCGCAAAAAGGTGGCAATGTATTTGTATAGGCGTGGTTTCGTAATGCAATGGGAGTGGGGTAATTGTATCGATTTCTGATCATTGCCTTCACTTCCATTTTGATAACTGATGAGTTGTTCTCAAAAGATAACTCGGCAATGCCATAGTGAAGTACACCCAAGTTAAGAGGGTAATAGAAGAAATAATGTTCAGTAGTCTCATGTATACAGAGGATCATACATGAGTACTCATGTATTATTGAAATTATTAAATGAGTTGAGGTAAAGGGATAAAATGCGAGGCTTTGCCGAGCATTTTATCCCTTTACCTCGACGAGTTTAATAAATTGTTGCCTTGAGTGCTCATGTATTATTGAATTTAGTAAACGAGTTGAGGAAAAATGATAAAATGCGAGGCTTTGCCGGGCATTTTATGCCTTTTCCTCAACTAGTTTAATAAATTCAATAATACATGAGCACTAATGCAAGATTCTATTTATCATATGACATTTAAAATTCTTTTTAATCACGTTTATTTTACAAAAAATGTCAATATTCCACCATAAGTAAACGCGACGTCGTAAAGGACGTCGCATATGTAACGTTTCGGGGCGTATCTAACTAATTTGCATATTTGATCCACTAGTGGATTATCGAATTTATTACATGGCGTTATTGCACTCTCAGACGCGACGTAATATGATAATGTAAGTTACAATTACAAAGAAGGTCATTTATCAAGAAAGTTTGGTGCAAGTCGCTATGCAAATTACAACAATTATGCCTTGTTATTGCATGCATGTCAGATGAGTATCTGACACTGTAAATGTAATGTTGGAGCTCCCTCTTGGAACACTTAATATTGACATGTTTTATATCCCCAAAATTTCAGAAAAAAAAATCCATTGAACGGTTACTCGATTGGGAGACTTTTTGGTCCACGGTTTTAAATTTTGAAACCCTTTTGCACAACTATATAATTTATGATTCTCTCACCCAAAACATTTTAGAACCACCCAGTTAGTTGTTACTGAGAACCTGTCCGAATACCATTCGGGCGAGAAAAAAAGAAAAAAAAAAGAAAGAAGAATACTTTGATAAGTGAGTTCTCAATACAGCAAAACCTGCAGTTACATGTTCTCTTTTATCATATGACGTCGCGTCTGAGAGTGTAATAACGTCATGTATTATTTTCGATAATCCACTAGTGGATTAAATATGCAAATTAGCTAGATACGTCCCGTAACGTTACATGTACGACGTCCTTAACGACGTCGCGTTTACTAACGGCGGAATATTGAAATTGTTTTGAAAGCAATCGTGAACAAAATGCGTTTAAAATGTCATATGATCAATAGAATCTTGCATTCGTGCTCATGTATTATTGAATTTATTAAACTCGTTGAGGAAAAGGGGTAAAATGCTCGGCACAGCCTCAATTATTTCAAAGGTTCAGCAAAGAAATCTATAATCCATAAAATCTACATTTTGCTCAAGGCAGGGATACAATTTACATTGACCGAACAGTCTTTTTACACCGGCCGTACGCGTTCTATGTTTGTTTTAGATAGTTAGAGTTATATACTGAAAACTGAAAAATGAACACATAATTCTGGGACAAACTAGCAAGTTTCAGCCAATTTAGCCTCGTCTGTGACCTTCCAATATAAACGTGCCATATTAAAACTATCATAAACAGCCTGATTAAAACAGCCAACTATATGCAAAATTAGTCTAATGCTAAACCGAATTTCAGAAACAATCGCCACACCAGCACTTTCAGTTCCTTGATTTAGGGGATAACTGTATTGAAAATTGTCATTTGGGGAGGTAAATCGGAGGTTTTACGGTCGGAAATTTCGTTTTACGGCGACGCGTCAGCGGAGCCGTAAAACGTAATTTGCGACCGTAAAACCGACGATTTACGGCGTTGTGAGCTGCGATAAACCAAATGTCAGCCAATGAAAAACGACGTTACGTGGTGACGTCGGATTTCCGACAGTATATCGTGGAATATACTGTCGCAAATTTTTGACGTTATCCAATCAGACGTCGCGTTACATACGTAAGTGCATTAGAATTTGTAATTGATGTAAGAACTTACCTCTAGGCGGGCATGTCTCTATCGCGGAACATGCATTGTCTTTTTCGATTCCTTCGGCCAGCTTTATTGGTAGATACGTACCCGAGTTGCTGATAAGGTAAGTGGAACAGTACTGTTTTTGGTATGTTGGCCAAGCCGCACAGGTACTATCCAGGCTATCACCTATCGTCCACTGCAATAATAAGTATCTATAAAATATATGCACGTATTAGTGAACACTTTTTTCTTCACCTATATATGGTAAGCATTTAGCTTAGATTGTATAATTAACTTGAATGCCAGTCCCCGCCGATCGGGGCTTGAAGCAATAGATGGGCTGCATGATGCTTCCATGCAGAGCTGAAACCGAACCCGCACACGAGTACTGGTAAATGGCTTAGAGGACCAAGTCTGCCCATGCAATGCGGTGCTAATCGGCCCGGCCATGCTTATAAACCCTATTGGTTTCATTGGGCGGCAGGGCTTGAGATGTCATGCCATTTCAATGTCGGGTAAAAGTCCCGAAAAATTAGAAGCAACGTCTCCAAAATGACCTTTACCGTGTTGACGGGGACGTTAAACTTCAAATCAAACAAACAAACATAACTTGAATGCTTCCGCTAATTAGCAGATAATTACTTAACGTTTTGCCAGTAAAAAAGTGGACACCCAGTTTTGTTTGTTTGATTTGAGGTTTAACGTCCCCGCCAACACTGTTAAGGTCATTTTGGAGATGTTGCTTCCAATTTTGTGGAACTTTTACCCGACAATAAGATGAAATTATATCTCAAGCCCTGTCGCCAAATGAAACCAATAGGGTTTATTAGCATGGACGGTTCGCCTCGCACCGCGGTTCCTGGACAGGCTTAGATCCTCTGAGCGTTTTACCAGTACTAGTGTGCGGTCCGGATTCAGCTCTGCGTGGAAGCATCGTGCAACCCATATATTTCTTCAAGCCTCTACGGGCGGGGGCGGAAGAGGACATCCAGTAATGAGTAGTGTAGTAGGTAATAAATGGTCATGTTCCCTTAAGTACTCCAAGTAACACGATCAACATTTGTTTCTGGGGTTTCTGAATGCAATATTCTTGAATATCTCTATTGGGCCCCGCCAAGCGAATTTGTCTCTTCGAGCATTCCGTCATGACAAATTTTAACTGCGCATGCCCAGCCATTCAGAGGGGCCGGGGATATGGCTTTCTGTCTGAAGGTTCCTCTTGATTCACTGCTTGTATGAGCGAGCATGAACCTTCGCTGCTCGCATAGGCGATAAGTACCAAAATCGCTTGACGGGGCCCAATTGAAATTACAACTTATTTAGGCTGCTGAAAGAATGGCAGAAGGGAAAAGAATAAGCGCTTTTAAGACAAAACTATTATGAAACTGGCAAATTTTCTAATTAACTCCTAAGTGCATGCGAAATATAAATCATTAACGTTAACTCATTAACTCAATTCTTTTCGGGAGGGAAGACAAAACTGAAAGATAAAGAGAAAATAATGCAACAATAGTGAATGCCTTTCCTACAAAATAATAAGCCAAATATGTTCTAGAAAGGGTAAATCCTTTGGAAGCAAGGAATACACCACAGAACAGGAAAATATGGTGTGTACATGTTTTCTGGGCCAGACTTGCTAGTTTCCGCCATTTGGGCCTCATCAGTGACCCGAAATATTTTCAACAATGGCATCAATGATCCCAAAGGACAAGAAAATAAAAACTACACTATGATGTAAACTCCGACATGTGTACTAATTTCACTATAAGCTTACTGCTTACGCCTATTGAGAGAGGAATAACTAGGGCTGGCTAATCGGAGCTGAAGAGATAATCGATTATCAGTCATGTCATTGTGATCGATAATCGATTAGTAATCGCTAAGGTTTTTGTCATAATTTTGCCTGTCTGGCTTTCTGTCTGAGCATGGCTCTTACCATATGTTGCACTTTATCATATGTATATTTGAACAGACAGGCCTGAGCAAACATTGTAGACCAAGATGAGACGCTGCAGGATGCGAAAAAAAAGCGTCTCATCAGGGTCTGCACTGTTTGTCACTCATCTCGCTAGTTTAGGCACAACTTTGGGTACTAAATTGTACCTAACAAGTAATCGATTAAGAGCAAAATCAGAAATGATAATCATTTTTGTGGAATTTATCGATCGATTAATCGAATATACGATTAATCGTGTCAGCCTTAGGAATAACTAATTAATATAAAAAACTAACAAACAAGCCAAGAAACAGCAGTACAATGCAAGCGCCTCAATATTTTGTCCTATACTGAGCGTCTGACTTGTATGGATCCCGAATCATTTGTGACAGAAAATTGAAACGCAAGTGCATTAGAATAAATTGTGAAAGGAAAATATTGAAACACATCAAGTCACGGTTGACAACTTTGCTTCCCTCTTTAATTCGACGCCGGTGTGTCAGGCCCCAGGTTCTATGAAAATCCCAGCGTAAAGGCTTACAGAGAAATAGAGCGATCTTATTCAATGTAACGTTGGTTGGTGCCTGATACTCTGTCTTTGGTTGGGCCCATCGGAGTCTAACTGTTGGTTTCCTTTTGCGCCAATATTTCACAGGTTTCTTGCTGTCGAGTATTCACCGTTGTTTCATGTCTGTGGTTGTTTGAATTTTTGTGTTCACGGAGTTGTTGCACTGATTGGTTAGGAGGCCTTCATGCGGACTGAACAAATCGTCTAAATCGCGACGGAAGTCGGGTCGGGGATTGTGGCCACGTAAAATCGATTTAAGCCCCCCCCCCCCCCCCGTGGAGTTTGTTTCTGCTGACCGTTCCAAGGCGGTTCTTCAGTCGCGGGTTGTTTGTTATGGTTTGTCTTTGGGTGTGTTTGTGTCGCGTATGTTGTTTCATTTTGTATAGCCTGTTGGCCATTTTATAAGAAAGTGACTGTCCTTTAGGTTTTCCCCTGTTGATGTTTCCATACGGGTCTGTTGCTTCATTTTTGTGTTTCTTTCCCTTTGGTGTCTCTGATGGAGGTTGTGAGTTAATTGTATCGATTCCTGATCATTACCTCCGCTTCTGTTGTTTTTTTTTTTCACTTTGTCTGTACCAGCTGCATTTCCGATGTTCAAAAATGAATTGAAAAATCAAAGGAAGAAGTAGAGCCAGAAAACAGAATGTCTTTACCACAGTTTGAAAAGACATACTCGATTCATATATGAGCCCCGCCAAGCGAATCTGTGTCTTCGAGCATTCCGTCATGACAAATTTTAACTGCGCATGAACAGCCATTCAGAGGGACCAGGGATATGACTTTCTACCTGAATGTTCATCTTGATTCACTGCATGTATGAGCGTGCAGCGAAGGTTCTGGCGAGACTGCGTGGATGCGCAGGCTCGCCTGAACCTTCGCTGCTCGCATAGGCGATAAGTACCAAAATCGCTTGACGGGGCCAATATATTAGTTTTCGGAATTCTAAATACTGCAGTTCCTGATAATTTATTGCCAGAAAATCTAGCACGATTCTTTATGGGGAAAGAAAGAAAGTTAAATAACAAATGAACAAATACGCTTAGGAGCTTCATTGTCTTTTACACAATACATAGAGAATACCAGGTTCGTGTCTTTTGATATCAAGTTTATCAGGCAAGGATTCGAGAACGCTTGTAGAATCGCGAGGCTGGTCGAGCGATTCTACATGCGTTCTCGAAGCCGAGCCTGATAAACTTGATACCAAAAGACACGAAGCTGGTATTCTATTTATCAGTTTATCCCCTTCTACACTCTTAAATTAAGAATTTACGATCAGTTATTGATGATCCTCAGTGCAGCAGCATTAGTATCAGCTGACCATATTTTCCAATGATATTTTTTTTTTTCAGGTAATTTTTTCCATTTTTCCCCAGTAACAATAACATTTTTGTCATTTTTCCAGTAGTCCGGTTCATTCGTAAAAGTGCAATGTCACGTTGTAGCTCTCTTGTCCTGAGATAGCATATCTTTATCAGGTCAGTGCGTTACAATGCAATATATATTGGGGGTAACTGATAATATTCTTTATTTGAGTGACACGTGTCAATACAAACATAATTACACAATACGCTCTCAACACACACTAATAGCATATTGTTTATATAGATATTAATGCGTAACACCCAGTCATATGAAATTGCTAATGAGTCACTATCATGATGCCTAAAAAATCATTTAATTGAGTAAAGACGACTAGTCCAAATTGTTAATATGAACCCTCTAATATTGCGGGTCCAGGACGCCAAAGCAACGCCACATCAACATTTATGCAACTTGAAACGTCGCATTGACACCGATACGACGCCGCACACACATCGTCTGCCATCTGGGACGTACCTTGTGAACACTAAATCATGAAAATAACTTATTTGTTCTACAAAGATGACAGTTTTGTATAACAAGAGGACCATGATGGTCCTGATTCGCTCACCTGAGCTAAGAGATATACATGTGCGTCCCAGGGAGGGACAATTTTTGACCCCAGGTCCATAATTTGAACAATCTCGGTAGTTCCCAGCACGGGGGCATTTTGACCCCAGGGCTATAATTTGAACAATCTTGGTAGAGGTCCACTAGATAAGCAAGGAGTACACCACAGAACTGGAAAATATGAAGTGTGCATGTTTTTTGGATCAGACTAGCTAGTTTCGGCCAATTAGGCCTCATCAGTGACCCTCAAGTATTTTCAAACTTTAGGAGGCCTTCATGCGGACTGAACAAATTATTTGTCTAAATCGCGACGGAGGTAAGGGCGAGGATTGTGGCCACGTAAAATCGATTTAAGCCCCCCAGTGGAAATCTTCCACTGACCGTTCCAAGGCGGCTCTTCTGTGGCGATTTATTTATGTTGTTGTTTGTTACTTACTGTGTGTATCACTTGTGTCTTTTAATTTTGGATGGCCATATGGCCATTTTGTGGGAAAGTAACTGTCCATATGGCCTTCCTTTGTTTAGGTTTCCATTATGGTCTGGTCGCTTAATGTTTGTATTTCTTTCCCTTTGGTGTCTTTTATGGATGGAGTAAGTTAATTGTATCAATTCCTGATCTTTGTTTTACTTCTACTTTTCAACAATGGAATCAATGATCCCAAAGGACAAGACAATACAAACTACACTATGATGTAGGACAGGGAAACTTTTTACGGCCGCCACACATTCCCAGACATCAGCTGTAGTGACGTTAAATATGTTCTATAAAAGGGTTATCCTTTGGTAGCAAGGAATACACCAAAGAACTGGAAAATATGAAGTGTGCATGTTTTCTGGGCCAGACTAGCTAGTTTCGGCCAATTAGGCCTCATCAGTGACCCTCAAGCCTCATACCAAATATCAAAGAAATGGACCTTCTGGTTTCAGAGTAGATGTTTAAAGGTTTTCTCTATATAAGCCTATATAAGCCTATATAAAACAAGTGGGTCCCTGTACGGGGGCAGTTTTCACCCCAGGGCCATAATTTGAACAATCTAGGTAGAGGACCACTAGATGAAGCTTCATACCAAATATCAAAGACCTGGGCCTTCTGGTTTCAGACAAGAAGATTTTTCAAGGTTTTCCCTTTAGAAGCCTATGTAAAACCAGTGGGCCCCAGCGCGGGGTTATTTTTGGCCCCAGGGTTTAAATTGAACAATCTTGGTAAAGGTTCACAAGATGAAGCTGAAACTGCGGGCTTGATTGAAACCAAATTAAATGTGATGCCTCTATGGGATAAGGCAAAGGAAATTTATTTGTGTGAGTTTTATAGTCTTCGAGAAATGTTTTATTACCTGTTTGAATAATTAAAACTGAACTCTACTGATATGCGTTGTCAATATCCATCTGTTGTTTAATCGCACATAGGTGGTTATGCAGAATATCCAGACCTAACTATGAGTGAGCAATAAACATAATGGGGGAAACATCTGAATCACCAACATGACAAACATTAAACTGGAAGGACAAATGTAACTAAAATAAACCCCGCCAAAAAGGGGGGGGGGGGATAATCAGAGTGAGTGAGTGAGTGAGTGAGTGAGTGAGTGAGTGAGTGAGTGTTTGAGTTTTACGTCCCACCAACAGCTAAGGTCATACGGAGACGGGACCTCGGTTTAAAGAATCATCCGAGAGTCTGGAGAAGCCCGGGATCGATCCTGCGACCCCTAGTTTACCAGGCGAGTAGCGTAACCACTACACCACTAAGGCTTCTAGGGAATAATCAGAATCATCAACGTAACGGCATATATAATAAAGGAAATAATCAGAACCACCAACACAAAACATAAATGAACCACAAGAAAAGAACCGACTAGGAACGGTCCCTAAAATTGCTGGTGGGTTTGAGTTAACTTTACGGGAAAGCCTTGTTCTCCATATGCAACCGTGTAAAACAAGGGACATATGGTTAGGGGCGGCTAATCGGAGCTGAAAAGATAATCGATTATCAGTCCTGCCATTACGATCGATAATCGATTAGTAATCGCTAAGGTTTTTGTCACAATTTTACCTGTCTGTCTGAACATGACTCTTACCATATGTTGCAATTTACCATATGTATATTTGAATAGACAGGCCTGAGCAAACAGTAAGACCCAGATAAGACGCCGCAGAATGCGGCGTCTCATCAGGGTCTGCACTGTTTGCGACTCATCCAGCTATTTAGGCATATCTTTGGGTAGTAAATTGTACCTTTCAAGTAATCGATTAAAAGCAAATCGGAAATGATAATCATTTTTGTTGAATTTATCGATCGATGAATCGATTATACGATTAATCGTGTCAGCCTTACATATGGTGGGGTCACTTTGACGACAGGTCTGTAATATGCATCTTGGGCTAAAGCAGGTAAATGTTAACACAGTCATCATTTGACCAGACCGATTATATAAACTTTCATCACGAAAAGACGCCCATATAATTTCGACCCCCTTGAACCTTACTTTTATATAGTAAAAATGGGGTTTGCAGGGGTAAACCTTATTTTTCTTATTCCTGCTCTAAAATAAAGATGGTGGGTAGTCGTTTGAACCGCCTGGATGAGGCGTTCTAACAAGTCCCCACAACTCATATTTAAAGATTGTTGGTACTCGTTCGATGAGGCGGTTCTAACAAGTACCCGCAACCTATATTTTGAGCAGAAATAAGAAAAATATCACAATTTTTCATCATATTGGATAAAAAGAACTATTTTACCTGTTCCCTTTCAAATGACTGAGGACCAAATTTGTCTTTGCCGTAAAATACGTCAATGTCAACCCAGGGCCGTCGTCTGCCATGTTTAAATCCCATCTATCTTATGGTTCTTGCGAAAGAGAGTTTTTATTTTTACCTTATATGGGCATGGCGGCCATCTTGGTTTTATGACCAGGACCAATTAAATATTTTTTTTTTGTGGGAAAGAAACTTTCCGTTTGGCTTTCCGCTATTGATTTTTCCATTAGGGTCTTGTAATCTAATGTTTGTGTTTCTTTCCCTTTGATTTCTCTGATGGGTGGTATTGGTTAATTGTGTCGATTCCTGATCATTGCCTTCACTGCTATTTAGTTCCCATGAAGGATACATGTTCTATACAACATATTAATTCAATTGGTCCGTTGGTTTTTGAGGAAATGTTGGAATTTCTGATGGTCATTCAATCCGTGTGACCTTGACATTCAACACTCATAGAGTTTCATATAAGGCCTACTATCATTTCATATGCTACAATTGTATTGGATAAATTAAAGTGTAACTATACCAAATTTAGTGACACAGGGGCCTTTCTGATATTTAATCTCCATCAGTGTGTCTAATCCCCAAAGTTTTGAAACCGAAACGGATGTTGGACAAGACCCGGCAAACACAGCACATCCCCATTAAAAACAGTTTTTGCATATGCCTTCATGACCAAATTTGACCTTCTTGTAAAATAGGTCAAGTTCAACCCAGTCATCATTTGTATTGCAGGCACAAATCGCGTTTGCTATCTGTTACTTTTCAAGATGATTTGGAGAAGATGTTTAATGGTATTTATCATATGGGCCCCGTCAAGCGATTTTTGGTACTTATCGCCTATGCGAGCAGCGATGGTTCAGGCCAGCCTGCGCATCCGCGCAGTCTCGCCAGAACCTTCGCTGCTCGCTCATACAAGCAGTGAATCAAGAGGAACCGTCAGACAGAAAGCCATATCCCTGGCCCCTCTGAATGGCTGGCATGCGCAGCTAAAATATGTCATGACGGAATGCTCGAAGACACAAATTCGCTTGGCGGGGCTCATATGTGGGCATGGGGGCAATCTTGGACATTCGACCAGAACCATTTCTATAAACTTTTGTTCCCCCGAAGCATAGATGTTCCACGCAATCTGTCGAATTGTTTCTGAGGACGAAATGTTTCAAAGTTCGAATGGACGACGGAAGGCAAAGAACAACGGACCATTGGTATACTATAAGCTCACCTTGTGAGACTTCGTCTCAGTTGAGCTAAACCCCGAAGTAGTTCGGCTGTAAATCCGATGTATTGATTACTATTGGAAGATAACCGAATGCCATTACGAAAACAGGCCTGTTCAAATATACGGAAACTATTTAATTTTTTGGACAAAATTTTCTGATATTTATATGTTTCTGCTCAAACAGATTTTGGAAATCGGATACAACCGCCTCGTTGAGCATCAACAATCTATGTTTTTGATCTGAAAAAAAAAAGAAAACATAATTCATTCGCTTGGGTTATTCGGGTTATATAAGGATGTTCTTTTGTGATGCAGATTCCCGTTTTAAGCAGTACATGAACTAGTTTTGACTTTGGCAATGTCTTGACTTCGGCGATGTCCGTCCTTCTTGGATATGTGGTGTCCTTAGGGCATTGGACTGTAGCAAAGACTGGTTATTTACTGGTAGTTGAATGGATGAACCACCAATATTTCCCAGGAACTCTTTTTTGTTTTATTTTATTATTTCCTGTTGACGACGTTGTTTTAGTTTCTTTTCAGGACGCTGGAAAAATGAATCCCTCTCCACGCTTGAAGAAAACAATTAGCTCCTTAGGAGCAAACTTCATCCCATTTAAGAATTACGCCTTTGGATTGGGAAGAAAATAATGTTTTTTGAAAAAGCTGGCTCTTTACAGCTTTTATCCTGCTGAATAAATCAATTTAGCCACACTCGTTTTAGACTATTAAGCGATCTGATCTAATAACTCGACTGTATGACAAGCAGTGTAGACTGCCTGATCAGACTGCCTTTCCAGAGGCTATCTTATAAGAATCTTATATGGGTGTGAGGGGTGGATTGAAAAATCCGTCCCGAGGGACACTGTCCGGCATCACGAGGCTTGCCGAGTGATGCCGGACAGTGATCCCGAGGGACGGATTTTTCTATCCACCCCTCACACCCATATAGGATTCTTTTTCTTGCATACCTTCCATTTCTATTGCGAATTTTTAATGCTGCTGTCACTTCGGTTACCGATGTCCGCCATTTTGTGATGACACAACAGGAATGTTAAGTGACGTCACGCATGACGACGCCGCGCATGAGGTTGTAATCAACCAGTGCATTTATCACACACGCGGTTATATTCGATTTGGGGTCGGAACACCAGGGTCAGAACATAAATTTCTATCCCAGGGTAAAATCACGGATTTCCTTGTCTGGTGTGCAAGAAAATCTGAATCTAAGCTCATTCCCATGAAATTCTGTTCCAGATGGGTGTACTTCGAACTAATTAGGATTACTCATACTGCCACGCCATGAGGTAAAATGGGGATGACTTATGATACATTTTTCGACTTTTTTTTTTAACAAAAGTATGACGTTTGTACTCATTAGAGCCGATTCTAATGAGTACGCACAACATATATTTTCAAGTTTAAATCAACCAAACCTTCATAAATAATGTAACCACATGACTAGCTGGAGCTACAGAACCATTTCTCTATGGATTTAACCCATATCTTGCTGAATATTCATTTAAGCCACACCCATTTCTGTCTATGAACCAATCAAATTTCTGGATGTAATTTATTGCTACAAATTCATTAACTGAATGCCAAACAGTGTAGATCCTGATCAGATGGCTTCTTCAGAAGCCATCTGATCTGGATCTACACTGTTTGCAAAGATAGGGCCTGTCTTGAACAGCAATATAAGGATAAATATTGAGTTCGAATTAGCCATAGCAAACGGATTATCCCTGTTCGAGTTCTCGAAGTTTCACTATAATTCGTAATTGACTTGACTTACCGCATTTGCATATAGGGGCCATTCTGAGTAGTACACAAGAATGTCACATATTGTGCAGTCGTGCACATCAGTTGTGTGGACTGTAACATAAACATTTTCGTAAAAAATATGCAAATACATTGTATTTTCTTACAGACGGCCCCGCCAATAGGGGCTTGAAGAATTATATTGGCTGCATGATGCTTCCACGCAGAGCTCAATCCGGCACTCACACTAGTACTGGTAAATCGCTTAGAGGATCTAAGCCTGTCCAGGAACCGCGGTGCAAGGCGGGCGGTCCATGCTTATAAAACCTATTGGTTTCATTGGGCGACATTTCATCTCACTGTCGGGTAAAAGTCCCACAAAATTGGGAGCAACGTCTCCAAAATGACCTTAACAGTATTGACGGAGACGTTAAACCTCAAATCAAACACAACAAACAATTGTCTTATAGAATGTCTATGGAAATTTTACAACGATAGGAAAATAATGATTTATAGTCTTTTTAATCAAATTTTCCTTTTTTTTTTTTTTTTTTTTTTTAAATCTGGAAACATCAAAATCATGCTCAATTCTGCTCACAAATTAAAGCAACTGATGACCATGTCATCCGGCATTATAAGAATCTTATATAGGTGTCAGTGGTGGATTGAAAAATCCGTCCTGAGGGACACTGTCCGGCATCACGTGGCTTGCCGAGTGATGCCGGACAGTGATCCCGAGGGACGGATTTTTCTATCCACCCGTTACACCCATATTGGATTCTTTTTCTTGCATACCTTCCATTTCTATTCCGAAGTTTTTTGATGCCGCTGTCACTTCGGTTACCGACGTCCGCCATTTTGTGATGACACAACAGGAATGTTTAGTGACGTCACGCATGACGACGCCGCACATGAGGTTGTAAACAATCAGTGCATTTATCAAACACGCGATTATATTCAATTTTGGGTCGGAACATCGAGGTCAGAACATAAATTTCTATCCCAGGGTAAAATCACGGATTTCCTTGTCTGGTGTGCAAGAATAACTGCTCGACGTCTGACATGTGGATGAAACGCGACATAATCTGTCTTGAAAATCTGACAAAAATGTTCCAGACCTACATGATCCAGGGCTGAAACGACCCACCAAAGAAGAAGAAAATGAAAAATGATCTAATTAAAAGTTTTGGCCAAAACTGCCTGCCCGAAACAACTAAGGGCCGAACATCCCACATTAAGCCCACCCGTTGGGACCCCAAGGTAACTGATGCCACTGAATGCATCTTATCATAAGGAACTACAACGAATTTGATGTATTTAGACCCATTTCCTGCGATCCGTCACTTGATCTGAACAGCTTCCGATATATTTAGGCTTATTTGAAGTGACGGGTTGAGGCATGACCCGGGCCCACTCCGGGGTATCCGACCAAAGGTTGTTGTGTATAAATCCCAGATCCTTCTTGCAAAGACATCGTATCTATCTACGATGATCGGTCACATTTGACCATTTGTCGCAAATATACATTACATACACACCAGGTTTGCAAGATGAAAGCCTACATAGTGATCGTGTAATTACGGTATGGATCTTTAAAATGCACTGAGGACGGTTCTCCCTGCACACGGATGGTTCACCTTGCACAGTTTACAGCGGTGTGAGTGAGGTTCAGTTAAGGTCCCGATCAGAAGGACGATTGACGTGGTGGCATTCATCCCAGTGGATCATGTTTGGACAGCGTAATTAAATTCCGGCCACCGGGAATCGAGCCGGGGAATTTTAGCATAATAGACAATTAAACTGACAACTGCATAATAGACAATTAAACTGACAACTGAACTTCCTTTAAATGCCAACTACTCCTAAACCCTTGAGTCAATCTGATTCAAATTTCACAGGAATGTTGCTCAGGTTGGTTCTTACCGAAATAGCTTTAATCATTTAATCCTTTGAACACAAAGGCCACCAGAGACTACAAGAACAATTTTAAACGACAACTCCTCCTGTACCTTTGGGCAAATTTCATTCTAATTTCATAGGTGTGTTTCTTTCCACCACAATAGCTAAAACAGTTCCGCTTCGATGAAAATGGTCGCCAGAGATAACTATAGCCAGAGATAACTATAGAAAGAAGTCAATAATTTGATCTGATGAACGCAATGAGCGCCAGAGGTAAAAAAAAAAAAAGAAATAAAAAGTCAGCAATACTATTTAAAAGAAAACTCAGCTTTATCTTTATGCCAGTTTGATTCAAACTTCACAGGAATGATTCCCAGGTAGCTCCATTAAAAATAGCTACACTCGTTTCGCTTTGATGAATAAGATGGCCGCCTGATATAAATATATAAACAAATCTTAAAATGACTATTCCAAGAGCCATTTCCAATCCAACATCCTAGGAATGTTGCTTAGGTGACCATCTACGAAAAAACATAAAAGGATTCCATTGCGATGAGTAAAATGACCGCAGGAGCTCAGTATAGTAAAATGTCAACAATTTGCTTTAAATGCTAAGTCCGTCTGAATCATTTGACCAATTTGATTCAAACTTCACAGGCTACTTACCAAACTAGCTTACGTATTTTTATTATGTTGAATCAGATGACCACCAGAGCCAAAAAATAGCATTGACGACAATTTCTCCCGTACCCGTTGGCCAATTACAATCAAACTTCATAGTAAAGTTGTGTTGGTGACCGCAACCAAAGTAGTTGAATTATTCTGCACTGATGAACAAAATGGTCACCAGAGCAAAACAAAAAAGAAATATAAACATTTGTATGATAACTTCTCCTACACCTTTGATCGAATTTCATTGAACTTTCAATGGAATATTGCTTAGGCAACCCTCTGCCAAAATAATCTAACGGCCACGCTCTGAGAAACAAGAGACTTTAAACGCTGATTTCTCCCTTACCTTTAGTCTAATTTTATTCAAAATCCATAGAATGGTTGCTTTATGGGTCATCTACCGAAATAGCTATACAGTTCCGCTGATCAAGATGGTTGTCAGTGCTTGAAATAAAATTTATCATATGACGTCGCGTCTGAGAGTGTAATAACGCCATGCATTATTTTTCGATAATCCACTAGTGGATTAAATATGCAAATTAGTTAGATACACCCCGTAACGTTACATGTACTAACGGCGGAATATTGACATTTTTGTCAAACAATCGTGAATAAAATGCGTTTAATCATATGATAAACAGAATCTTGCATTCGTGTTCATGTATTATTGAATTTATTAAACTCGTTGAGAAAAAGGGATAAAATGCTCGGCAAAGCCTCGCATTTTATCCCTTTTCCTCAACTCGTTTAATAAATTCAATAATACATGAGCACTCATGTAAGATCCTCTATATCTTTAATGGCATGTCCACATATCCCATTGGTTCAATTTCATTTACACTTCACATGAAGCCTACCGGGCGAGCGACATTTAAACAACGTCGCATCAGCGTCGATGCGACATCATAACGTTGCAAAGTTATTGATACGACGTTGCAGAGTCGTTTTGTGTCCACTGGGAAGGTTGCTTAGGCGACCTTCTTCCAAACTCGTTTTGCTCCAATGCAAATAATATCTGACAGACTTTAATGGCTGAAAGAGTTTCTGCTTAAGCCGGTGCTAGAGGGCGTAGCTGGTGTTTGACATCTCAGTATTGGCCATGAACAGACTCGGTAAAACCGAGTGTTTTTTTTTTTTTTTTTTTTTTTTTTTTTTGTTGTTTATTTTGGTGTATTCCGTGCTTCCAAAGGATCTAATTATTCTGAGCTTATTTAAAGTAGAAAAACCTCTAAATGACAACTGCTCCTATATTATTTAGCGAGTTTCATTCAACTTTGCAAGAATGTTGCCAAGACGACCATCTAGCTAAGTGCAACCGTTATGCGTCATGGAATAAGACGACTTCAGTTATCCACGTGATTTTTAGAAGCTTTCTGACATCTTAAAATCGGGTGCCGGAGCGGTTCAAGGCCATTTAAATGCGTAACAGAAGGTCGAAATGTGTAATAAGATTTCGCAATTAATTCGGTTTGCTAGAGGGTGTAGTCATGAAACTGACTTCAGCCCTCGTAATAAATTGTTAACGTCAAAACTTCTTAATCAGGGTTATCGGTACCATAAACTACGAAAAGCTTTTTCAAAAGTTATAGACGTCATTCTGATTTAATTTCAAAATACAATATTGGACTTAAATCTCTTCTGCAACAAGGTCTATCGGAACCCGAAATTTATGGTGACTTAATATATAATTCAGAAAAAAAACTACATGGCGTTATTTAATTCTCAGATGCGACGTCGTATGATATATTTTAATATTATTGTTTATATGATTTGTACAGTTAAGAAATTGAATATCGGGGGTGTAGGAAATATTACAAAAGAGAAACTAACAACTTACGAAACAGAACCACACTTCACAACCAACATATAAGACATGAAAAGTAGAAGTAAAACAAAGATCAGGAATCGATACAATTTACTTACTCCACCCTTCAAAGACACCAAAGGGAAAGAAACACAAACATGAAGCGACCAGACCATAATGGAAACCTAAGCAAAGGAAGGCCATAAGGACAGTTACTTTCCCACTAAATGGCCAACCAAAATAAAAAGACACAAGTGATACACACAGTAAGTAACAAACAACAACATAAATAAACCACCACAGAAGAACAGCCTTGGAACGGCCAGTGAAAAAATTCCACGGGGGGCGGGGGGGGGGGGGGGGGGGCTTAAATCGATTTAACATGGCCCTAATCCGCGCCCTTACCTCTGTCGCGGTATACACTAATTTTGTTTAGTCCGCATGAAGGCTTCCTAACTCATCAGTGTAACATCTCCGAGAACATACAAATAAAAAAACTACAGAGATAAAACAAGGTTGAGGACTCAACATCATATAACAACAGAATTGCTGGAGCAAAAGAAAACCAATTGTTAGACTCCGAGGGGCCCGACCAAAGACGGAGCATCAGGCGCCAACCAACATAAAGAATACTAAAATAAATTCCATTAATGTTTTTACGCTGGAACCGTCAAATAATCTTAGGCCCGACCCACCGATGTGCAATCAAAGTTGCCAACCGTGATTGGTTTAACCACCATGCATGCAGTCTGTTTTATAACATTTATGTTGTGCCCAATCTTTATATATCGACGAACGATTTTACGAAATGAACACTTAAGAATGATCCCTGTTAGTGGAAATATTGCATCCTGCTCCAACACTGATCCAAAATATTTAATGATACTTTTTTTAAATGAATTGCGATAACAAAAACGACCGCAAAGAGAAAAAAGTTTTTCAAAAATATAAAGTAGAAGTAAAACAAAGATCAGGAATCGTTACAATTAACATACTCCACCCACCAAAGACACCAAAGGGAAAGAAATACAAACATTAAGCGACCAGACCATAATGGAAACCTAAACAAAGGAAGGCCATAAGGACAGTTACTTTCCCACAAAATGGCCATATGGCCATCCAAAATATAAAGACACAAGTGATACACACAGTAAGTGACAAACAACAACATAAATAAATCGCCACAGAAGAAACCTGATTCAAATTCGCTTTAACGTGTTTTAAGCGGAGACGTCAGTATTACATTTGATACAGTAATTAGAGCGCATCGGAAGTCTGAAGACGTTACGTCATTGTTCGTTACGTTAAAGTTTAGAAATTGCATTGGCAGCGTGAGCGTTTTTATTTATGTACACGGATTATTTAAGGCTTTGAATATTGTTAATACATGAAACCGGCAAGCCTTAAATAAGTGAATATTGTTGTGGAATCTGACTTTTATTTTTTTTTGTCTATATAGTCTGATATCGGCCCCCGCCCATCGGGGCTTGAAGAAATAGATAGGCTGCATGATGCTTCAACGCAGAGCTGAAACCGATCCGTACATGAGTACTGGTAAACCGCTTACAGGATCTATGCCTAACCAGGCAAAGCGGTACGAGTGTCGGCCCGTCCATGTTTATAAACCCTTTTGGTTTCATTGGGCGGCAGGGCTTGAGATGTCATTTCATCTCACTGTCGGGTATAAGTCCCACAAAATTGGAAGGGACGTCTCCAAAATGACCTTTACAGTGTTGACGGGGAAGTTAAACCTCAAATCAAACAAACAAAAATACAGTAGAACTTCGATCGCTCGAACACCGATAGGTCGAATACCATGGCTAAGTCGAACACGCTCTTGAGTCCCTAGAGAATTCCTTTACATATAAAATAGCGAGGGAAACATTCAGGAGGTTTTGTGTTTTATCTTGCTAATGCATGCTGTGTATACTCATTAGAATCGCCTCAATGATACGATTCTAATGAGTACACACAGCATACATTTATAATAAAGAAAACTAAGTAGCTATTTCCAAATCTCCAGGATGGCGCCCTCAGTGGCACTAACAATAACCCTCCTTGGCTCGCACTACCGCTGTCTCGAACAGATTTTCATGGTCCCAAAGGGGTTCGAGCCATCGAAGTTCGACTGTATAGTCTGATACGCAGAGCGAGCAACTGAGGCGAGTGATGCAGGAGCTATGTAATAAATGGCGACAATGAATAAAATACTATTTTAAGTGAAGAGGAAATAGAGGATCTTACATGAGTGTTCATGTATTATTGAATTTATTGAACGAGTTGAGGAAAATGGATAAAATGCGAGGCTTTGCCGAGCATGTTATCCCTTTTCCTCAACGAGTTGAATAAATTCAATTCGCCGAGCATTTTATCCCTTTTCCTCAACGAGTTTAATAAATTCAATAATACATGAGCACGAATGCAAGATTCTATTTATCATATGACATTTAAAACGCATTTTATTCACGACTGTTTACAAAAATGTCAATATTCCGCCAATAGTAAACACGACGTCGTAAAGGACGCCGGACATGTAACGGTACGGGACGTATCTAGCTAATCTGCATATTTAATCCACAAGTGGATTATCGAAAATATTACATGGCGTTATTACACTCTCAGACGCGACGTCATATGATAATTGACAGTATTCAATGAAGAACAAGCACAAATCGTAGAAGAACTAGAATGCAAAAAAAAAAAAAAAAAAAAAAAATGCAGCAAATTGGAAAATAAATGGTAACAACGAAAAATACCATCACGAAAACGTCTCTATACAATTATGACCCCCTTGAACCCCATTTTTACATGGTATATCAGAGGTTTACAGGGGTAAACCTTATTTGCCTTATTTCCGTTATGAAATATAGATAGTAGGTATGTGTTAGAACTGCCTCGACGAGGCGGTTCTAACGAGTACCAGCAATTTATAGTTTGAGAAGAAATAAGAAAAGTATCACAACTGTTCAAAATAGAAGAAATCTTTTCTTCAGCGGTAGTGTTTACAATGTATAACATCACGTGAACTAGTCCGTGAAATGAAGACCCCCCTATACCCACTTTATATAGAGAAAACAGGGGTTTACGGGGTATACATTATTTTTCTTATTGTTACTCCGACACATAGGTAGTGGGTATTCGTTAGAACCGCCTCAATGAGGCGGTTCTTACGAGTACCCACGACCTATGTTTGCAGTTTTTATAAGAAAAATATCAGGGATTTTCATCAGAAAAGTAGCCATTTTGGAGATGAGAAATATGCACTATGTCGCACGGGTGTGTTATCGTATTGGGCGCGTTGTCGTAATGTAAATTAATCAAAGGAGAAATGGTAAATTTCAACAAAGAACCATTACAAATTGTAAAAACAACTTGCAATTTAATGCAGATAGAACTAGAACAAATTTTAGATTAAAAAAAGCACTTTGGTGGCCATTTCTTCTACCGTGTTATAGTAGTCGCAGATAAGATTGACTAGGTGGAGCTATCGTTTGTACCTGCCTCTGGACTATTTCATTAACAAAAAGGTAAACCAAGTCACCCGATTGTGTGAATTCAACTGTAACACAAACATATCTGTGGCTTAAAGACCATTTTGTCCGCTTGTAGAAAGCGTGCGAAAGGCACTCCAACGTATCTTCTGGTGGACTCAGCGAATTGGACATATATTGACAACACCTGAATAGCTCCGCCTAGTCAATCTTATCTGCGACTACTATACTTACAAGACAGATAGCAAGAAAAATATTATAGAAGGAAGAATTAAGCATTGTTTATGTCAATTCAACTGTTAAGAAAAAATTAAGTTGTCCAAGAACAGATACAATTAAATATTGCAGCAAGTAAGCGCAACAGCTCCTTTTTTTTCTCAAAATCTGGGCTAATTCATACTGGTACTTGGCAAATAGGAATGCAAAATGAGCATCTCTGATACTTGGAAAAGTACTCTCTGAACAGAAATTGTAATGAAAAGAAAACGCCAAAGGTAAATGTACTGAAAAACATAAATAAAGGATCTTACCGATTGCAACAGCGGATAGCATTAAAAATGGTATTGTCAACATCTTAAGCATGTTTGTGGATTCAATTTTAGGACATAAATTATCCAGAGACATGTAAGATCTCAGAACGTCGTTAACTCTCCGTTCGGTACAGAATTGCTAGTGAAGAAGGAGTATTTATGTTGGTTAAAGGAGGTGTGTGACAGTTACATTATGGCATCTGCCTCTTATGAAGAAGACTAAGATCGAAGAGGGTAACCACACACACTATCAAAGATTTTAAAGAACTAACTCAGGTGGCTACAAAAACTCGGATAAGACTGTGCAGATGCCTGCAATAGATGGAAACAGTATTTTTCTAGGACACGGCATTGAAAAGAAATTAACGAAATAGGAACCACTTACATTAAGGGAAATATATACACTTACAGGAGAGGTATGCATTTAAAATACTTTTGTTCATGGAAAAATATCAGCTCTATCAGTGATTTGTTGCGTAATTAATCATAGTGAGGAGGTCAGTTGTAAAGAAGGTCAAATCACGAGCGCCTAGGGCGAGTTATTTGTCTATTTACAACTGACCGAAACACTGTTTTATTTCTCAATAAAACACACACTTCAGCTGCTCTATTTCGATTCTAACAAGCTATAAGTGAACAATGATTCTATTGCTTCCTTCCATTCTCCATTTTGTAGTGCATTACGAAAACATGCCTATACAAATACATTGCCATTTTTTGGCAAAAATATACAAATTTTAAGATGAAAAATTGAGATATTTTTCTTATTTCTGCTCCAAATATAGATTGTGGGCACTCGTTAGAACCGCCTCATCGAGGCGGTTCTAACGAGTACCCACAATCTATATTTTAGAGCAGAAATAAGAAAAATAAGGTATACCCCCGGAAACCCCAGTTTTACTATATAAAAGGGGTCAAAATTATATAGGCTTTTTTCGTGATGTTCCATTCTCAATTTTGTAGTGCTAAGTCACATGAATCTGCATGCAAAAGACCGTCAGCACCATTCACTGTATCACACACATGTATGCTCTTGTGGTATGCTTTTGATGTGAGCAAATGAACTTCCACCCAACGTCAAGAAATCTACGAGTGGCGTCTATTTATAAAGGAAAGTCCTTGCTCCTGAGAAGATGTTACTGTCTGGTAGATGTAGACTTCTTTTTCCGAGGGGATCACTTTGTTTGTACATGTAGAAAAGCGACCTAGAAGCCCTTAAAATGTCCTCCTTCATACAAAATGGAAAACAAATGCCGAGTGTATAGACAAAGTGATCATAAGACATAATTTATCTATCCCATTTCTGAAAACAAAGTAATTAAGTTATAATTATGCATAATTAAGCATCATATTTACCAGATCTTGCATTTTTATATTGCTGAGCTCAACATAAAATGATATTTTGAAACGTTTGCAGATAATTCAGCAGACGGCACAAGCTGATGACATTTTCCGAACTTTTTTTTTTCTCGGCAGCTTATTTTTTGACCGTGACATGGCACTTGCTTGATGCTATTGTAGTGGCGGGGCATCATGCAGTGCTTGCAGTTTTTATTTCTTATCCCTTATCTTGCTGAATATTCATTTAAGCCACACCCATTTCTGTGTATCAACCAATCAAATTACTTGATGTAATTTATTGCTACAAATTCATAATCTGAATGCCAAACAGTGTAGATCCTGATAAGATGGCTTCTGAAGAAGCCATCTGATCTGGATCAACACTGTTTGCAAAGATAGGGGTTGTCGTGAACAGCAAGATAAGGGTTAATAACTTAAAAACATTAAAAAGCATTAACTTCAATCTTTCAACATAAGATCACAGCAACATTACACAATTTCATGACAAGCTACGCAACTCGAACTACAAGACTCTGAAAGCTATGACCCTTTGAAAATCTTAAAAAAAAAAACAATCAGCTTTTTTGTCTAATTCTTACAAACAATCAAATGTATCAATTTGTTTGATTTGAAGTTTAACGTCCCCGTCAACGCCGAAAAGGTAATTTTGGAGACGTTGCTTCCAATTTTGTTGGACTTTTACCCGACATTGAGATGAAAAAAACATTTCAAGCCCTGCCGTCCAATGAAAGCAATATGGTTTATAAGCATGGACGAGCCGACTCGCACCGCTTGCCTGGGCAGGCTTAGATACTCTAAGCGTTTACCAGTACTCGTGTGCGGGTCGGTTTCAGCTCTGCGTAGAAGCATCATGCAGCCCGATGGGCGGGGACAGGCATCAGCTTCAAACTTTAAATATAAAGTCACAGTATCATTATTGCTGTTGAGTTCAGCTGCCAAGTTGGTAAATTATACGTGAAGGCAATGATAAGGAATAGAAACAGTTACCCACCAACCCCGCCCATCCAAGACACACACACACAAAAAAAGAGGACCACGAGGTCTTGATCGCTCCCCTGAGTCTTGAGTATTAATTGTTAACATCACGATAACAAGTCCGTGAAACGAAGACCCCTCTAAACCCCATTTTATATAGGGAAAAGTGGGGTGTAAGGGGGTAAACATTATCTGCCTTATTTTTGCTCAGAACCATAGATTGTGGGTACTCGTAAGAACCGCCTCATTGAGGCGGTTCTAACGAGCACCCACAATCTATGCGAGGCGGTTCTAACGAGCACCCACAATCTATGCCGAAAGCAGAAATTAGAAAGATGTTATCATTTTTATCTAAAATATGTTACTTCTGACACCATGTTGGACGCCATTATTTCACACGGCCATGTTTTCCTAATGAAGTTAAGCACTTATAAGAGAATGTCAATGGTTTTCATCAGACACATAGCCATTTTGGGGATGTGAAAAGTGCACTATGTCTCACGGGTGTGGTTCAGGAAAAGAAGATTTGTTTTTAAATTTTCAAACATAATATATATGAGCCCCGCCAAGCGAATTTGTGTCTTCGAGCATTCCGTCATGACAAAATTTAACTACCCATGCCCAGCCATTCAGAGGGGCCAGGGATATGGCTTTCTGTCTGAAGGTTCCTCTTGATTCACTGCTTGTATGAGCGAGCAGCGAAGGTTCTGGCGAGACTGCGCGGATGCGCAGGCTCGCCTGAACCTTCGCTGCTCTAATAGGCGATAAGTACCAAAATCGCTTGACGGGGCCCATATATATGACCATGGCTGCCGTTATGGTCATGTGACATGTTATCATTAAAAAAAAGAATAATCAATTATTCATTGCCAGGTGCTAGCTGTATATAAAATGTGATATTACGAAAACACACCTATACAAATACATAGCGAATTTTTTGGCCAAAAATTAGAAATTTTATAATGAAAAATTATGATATTTTTCTTATTTCTGCTCAAAACATATATTGCGGGGACTCGATAGAACAATGTATGCCCCCTTAAACCCCAGATTTACTTTATTAAAGTGGGGTCCAAGGGGGTCAAAATTATATAGGCGTGTTTTCGTGATGGTTGAAAATGTTTTCTAACAAACTAAAGCAACCAATAGACATGGTCAAAATTACCTTCAATGTTCAGGAAGCCCCCACACTACTTCTAACTAGGACAGACTATTACCCAGTCTACCCCTGCGAAATCCCATACTTAAGATGTAATAATTGCCAGGAACATGGACATAGTACAAACTCCTGTCCTGGTAACACCGTTAGGTGTCCATTGTGCGCTGGAAACCATAATTACAGCCAGTGCACACATAAAACTGACTCGCGAATAAGAAAATGTAGCAATTGTAACGACCAACATCGCGCAGCATCTAAATCTTGCCCCTTCTTCCTAGAACAGAAATATGCCATTGATAGGAAAAATAACATAACTTATATAGAATGGGCAAAAAGAAGGAAAGATCCAACCACACACAGGACCGATAAAAAACTAGCCCCCCTCATGACGGTCAAACCCCCCTCACTATTTAATTTAGAAACGGACTTTCCGAAAATAAATAAAACAAAAACTGCCGAACAACCAGCAACTAGACTTGACATGACGAAAACCATCACACTACTACAATTAAAACATATATTAACAGACATCCTACACACAAACACGTCCAATATGAGTAAAAGACAGAAAGAAAGTGTAGTATCAAACATCATAGAGAAGCATGTGGATGAAAGAGATAACACTCCCCCCCCCCCTCTCATACAGACCCATAACCTGCCCCCAGATAACTTTAAACCAAATGTACCGAGGTATGCTCCTCAAAATACAGGAACTGCCTCATCCAATCAACTTAGAAGGGCCGATCCTTTAAATACAAATGCCAACACAACGGTTGCCCAGCAAAAAACAGACAACCAAATAACTCCTTACCTAAGGCAACGTACCATAGTAACAATATTTACACGTTACTATCACAAGAGACCTCCGGTAGACACTAATACCCCCGTCATTGCCCCACGACTACAGCAACGGCTTCACACACGCGGCTGTAACAACAACTTCTGACCTTGAATTGATACAATGGAACATCCGTAACATGGGCAATATTTCCGAACTTAGGTCACAACTGGAAGATAAAAAACTTAAGCCGCATCTACTTTGCCTACAAGAAACGTGGTTGAAAAATAAAATACCCCATATACCTAAGTACAAAGTCGCCTCCTTCAAACATAGAATAGACAGAGGAGGCGGAGTCCTAACATATATTAGGAACGATTTACCTTTTACAAACTTAGACCTCAAAATTGAGCAACACAACCTTGAATACTGTGCCACCACCATATACTTGAAAAAAGACAAAATAACTATTCTTAATTGCTATGACCCTCCTCATAGCAAATGGACAGCTGATGAATATTAAAAGGTCCTCGACCTTATCCCTACCAAAAATTTCATCCTTGTAGGCGACCTTAATGCCCATGACTCCTTATGGAGCTTCAAATCAGACACAAAGGGAAAAACTTTACTTGACCTCGTCATTAAGAACTGCCTTATTATACTGAAGCCACGATGGCCGAACACACTACGTCGCCTGACCTGTCAATAGCCACTCCAGCCCTGAGCATAGGTACAATCTGGGAAACCCTGGGCAACACTTGTGGAAGCGATCACCTCCCCATCTACCTCCGATTTCTTTCAAAATTCAATGCACTGGGGACAGCCCTCAATCCAAAATGGAACTTACAAAGAGCTAATTGGGAAAAGTTAAAAATTCTGTGCTCAGAAACATTAAAAATAAATGAAAACAATCCAACACAGGAAATAGCAACAGACTTTGTAGAATCCCTCCAACAAATTTGCCAGAAAACTATTCCTAAAACAAAACCAAAAGTAAAATCGCTCCGACCGCCATGGTGGGATCAAGAAATTACTATAGCTATCAAAAAACGTGAACAAGCTAGAAAGAAATTATGGAATATAGGGGACTTGGTCACACCCCGGAACCCCAGGCAACAGAAAACAATTCGGACATAAACCGACCCTTCACATTTTTTGAACTGAGAACTGCACTATCATCCAAAAAGGAATCAACACCAGGAGCGGATACAATCCACTATGAAATGCTTAAACAACTACCAGATAACTCTTAAATGGAACTATTGAAACTTTTGAATATCTCATATCAAAGAGGAGAACTCCCACCTGAATGGAAACTTGCCACCATCATACCCATAATGAAACCAAATAAAAATAAACTGGATCCAGGGTCATACAGACCTATATCACTTACATCGTGTATCTGCAAAACAATGGAAACCATGATTGCTAAACGATTGACGGCCCATCTAGAAAACAAGGGGCACCTGGCTGACACTCAATCCGGTTTTAGACCCAACAGATCTACCACTGATCAACTAACCAGATTAGTCTCAGAGATAAATATGGCCTTTATGGAAAATAAGATAGTAGCTGCCGTCTTTCTAGACCTGGAAAAAAGCCTTTGACCTCATGTGGTCAACAGGAACCATCTGTAAACTGAAGCAATTTGGCATAAACGGAAACATGCTCAAATGGATACACAATTTCCTCCACAATCGTAAAATCCAAGTAAGGGTGGGACAAGAAACATCAAATCAGCACAAATTAGAAAATGGCTGTCCCCAGGGCAGTGTTATTAGTTCCATTCTGTTCAATATAATCATGGTTTCATTAAAAGAGAACCTCGACCCTGAAGAAAGACTGCAGCTGTCGCAATTTGCAGACGATAGCGCAATATGGAGAAAACATTATTCATCCAGTTGCGCCGTAGATGCCCTTCAAAAAGCACTCAAAAATCGAATTTTGGGCCGAGGCGTGGGGGTTTAAGGTGTCCAACACTAAAACTAAAGCCATACTTTTTAGACGTTATAAAACATCGACACCTCCATATTCGATCTCAAACTATTTGGCAAAAAACTTGAACTTGTGGACAATGTAAACTTTCTAGGGATGATCCTTGATAAAGCACTCAGATGGGATGAGCATATAAAACAGCTCATCCTAAAATGTAAGAAGGACCTAAACATTCTTCGTTTGGTCACAGGCACAACTTTTGGTGCTGATAAACATACCCTTATCAACCTATACAACGCCCTCATCTTAAGTAAACTAGATTATGGCGCACAAGCCTATAACTCTGCCTCACAAGCCCAACTTAAAAAGCTCGACACAGTACAAAACCACTCCATTTAAGAAGAGAGGAATTAATCATAAAATACTGGGCACGTTCCTCGCCATTTTGTAAAAATCTGCCCGTAAATGACCTCATTGGGGAACATGGGTGCTAAACTACTAAAAAGGCACACCAATACCGACCATACTCCGTTACAGTTCAGAAGCTCATAGCTGAGCTGAACATACCTAAGGACATCGAACCACCCCATTATAGAAAACTTAAAGCACAACCCACCCTCCTGTGCAATCAAGGACACCATTGGAAAGAAAGGCGAAAATGACATAAAAATTATGAAACAAAGTAATATAAACTATATAGAAAAAAATCATAGGGGTAGAAAACAGATATATACGGATGGCAGCAAAGATATTGAAAAACAAACAGCAGGAGCAGCAGTTTCGGTCCCTGATGAAAACTTGAATATCGAACTCAAAACCAATCCGAGCCTGTCGATATTTACTATTGAATTGATAGCAATAGAACATGCCATTAAATGGATCATTGATAACAACATCCCGGAGGCAGTCATACTTACAGACTCCCTCAGTTCAATACAAGCCCTCCAATCTGGCCAATCAAAAAACAAGACCAGATAAAATAAACAAAATACTTCTACTCTTAGACTCAGCTAAAGACAAAGGCAACAATATCTACCTGGAGTGGATTCCATCCCATGTAGATATCCCAGGTAATGAAATGGCAGACTCAAGTGCCAAATCAGCAATGACAAATGGTAAAAACGATCAGACCCTACCAACCAAAACAGAAATATACCCGGTAATCAACCAGGCCATTATGACAAAATGGCAAAAATTATGGGAAAACCCACAAAGCAAAGGTCGTTCCAACCATAGATTGGAACCTAAGGTTAAAAATACTATCACCCATTACAGCGATAACCGAAAACATGACGCAGTTTACACTCGTTTGCGTCTTAACCATAGTAAACTAGGGACCCATTGTGTATTTAATCAAAACCACATTAAATGTAACAGATGTGATAAAGATGAACAAAATGACATCAAACATATCCTTTTCCACTGTAAAGGAAATGTAGAACCCAGACAGGAATTAAAAGCTGCACTGTTTACATTGGGATACAACACATTTGATGAACAAGACCTACTTAACCCCCACGAAACATTAGACCTCAGATAGTTGAGGCAATCATTACTTTTTTGAAAGACACTGAGTTATTCGATAACATATAGACAGCTGCAGTCTAAGAGTTACCATGTAATACTTATCCAAGTTTATTTCTCTTCCAGCGCTAGAATCCTTTCATGCAGCGATCATTAATACTGTATGTTTCTTTCTCTTACAGACACAGCTTCCAATAACCACCTGGCCCTATTCCAATAACACCATATATCCGTACCCCCAGGGACTCGGGCGAAGGTGTCCGAAGCTAAGATTCCCCAACTCTCTAAACTAGATCATAAAGCAATATTAATGTTTCAATCTAACTATGCTGGGCGTGGGACTAAGGTTTCTAGGTTTCAATCAGAGAGCAAACCAATGCTGCTAACGTTAGGTTACTGACTGCGGAAGGCAATCTGGTTCCCTGTGCCTTGTTCCATAACAAGTCCTTAATTCAACCATCGCAATAAGAAAGTCTCATTATCTAAACATGCTGGGCGTTGGACTAAAGTTCTAGGTTTCAATCAGAGAACCAACCAATGCTGCTAACGTTAGGTCACTGACTGCGGAAGGCAATCTGGTTCCTTGTCCTTTGTTCCATAACCAAGGGCGGGGGCTTAACCAACCCACCGACCTCTCGCTGGTCGCGGGCGCTCGATCGTCGTTGCTGGGTGCGTGATGTTTGGACATTGGTTTCCGCCACATGCTCCTGGCTCCAGGCCTGACAGGCGTGTCGCGGTGCGCGTCGGGTACGGATACATATAAATTTCTCTCTAAATAAATTGTTCAAATCAACAATTGCGCCTGGTCGTGATCACGTGCTTGCTGGGGCATGGGTTGGTTGCAACCTAGGTGGGGCACTCTCCCAATCAGACCGTGACCGCTTTGTGCTTCTGGCCTGCGCCGTTGCGAACAGGTGAATTACTTTTACTAAGAATCTAACAGTGCTGCTAATGCTACCCAACCCATACATATAGGCCCCATCCTCATATTTCTGCCTCTCCGTGCACCCGGGGGCTTCGGGCTGGTGCCCCTGGGGACATGATTCCCCCACCTTGGGCGGACTGGCCGTTCCCGGGGCGGTGGCCCGGGGTCCTTGGTTGCATGGGTGCGGGGGGGGGGGGGGCACAAAACCCACACATGCTTACATAATGGTTACCTGAGCTCTGCTTCTATCCCTTACAGACCCTACCCTACATGACTTGGACTAGAGCCGGTTGAGCTGAAGCGGGGCGCTGTGGTTGCGGCTCATTTGTTTTGCACTTATGAGTGCTCCGCCGACGTAACACATCGGCGATAGACAAGTCTAAACTTAGGCTTATGTAACCATAACCCTAACCCTAACTCCAATATACACTAATCATTATTTTTTCTGCAGGTACACGGGGGTCCTTGAAGGGGAACCCCACCATACCTCGTGTAGGACACCTACCGAGAAGTCATCAGCTGGGTGCCCAGAAGGCTGCCTCGTTGAGGCTCCCTTGGGGACACCCTCCTGATGAATCCCGGAAATATGCGAAGCGAAGACAGCATGACTGTCAGAACGGAGCATACATTTCTGGAATAGATCAAATACAGAACAATTAAATAGGCGGGGCAACGGTAAAGACCAAATTTGATAGGGATTTGGACACAGGAAGACCCTTAAAAAGCCTTTTAGACCGACCGTTCGAAATGAAATAAAAGCGAAATTGCACAATGGCTGGTTAGCCGCATACTCGCCTATGCTAAACTACACAACTTTTCACCACTAAGAAGTCACACCTATGCGTAAACATTATAAGCCTAACCACATTGATCCTGAACAAAAGAGGGGTACAACATTACCACACAGAATCAGAATTATTCAATACTGCATTACAACCCATATACTCCTACTATGATATCTTCCTTCACATAGGATGAGATAATGATATGCAAACATGGCGGTCCGGTCCCAATTGACCCACTTAAGATTTTATAAGAGCTCGACATCCTACGTCGACGAAAGCATCACCTTTTCATAGACTACAAAAGCTAAGAACCAAAATAGGATTGACCTCCTTTCGCATCCTCCGCGATAAAGGTCACTCACTGCACACTGATTGGCTGGATTAACCACAACCTAAGAGAAAAGCAACAACCAAAACACCAAAGCATGACACCCCAACATAACGCAGTTAGGGGCCAGTAGTACATGATACTACCAAGATTACCCTTGTAGAGACCTGGGGGTAGATATAAAGCATAGGAGTGTCTTCAGGGTGGTAGAGCACGGGTACTAGGACATTTTGCAATAGCCGAAATTGGCTGGTCTACTAGTAACCCTTCCTGGCTCACTTTTGGCCGCCGTTCAAAATTCAAAATTACATGCATTATCACCCTTTAACAAGCACCGTGTGCATAGGCGTTTTCTCTACCATGGCAGGGGTGGGGGTAGAGACTAATGGAAGCCAAAACCGATAATGCATGAGAAGCTTTTTTCCTCGGTCAGACAAAGGGCTGTGTACTGACACATTTTGCAGCCGGAATTGGCAACGTGTCACCACATTCTAGAGCCCGAATATTGGTCTGCATTTGCATTCAAAATTCAAACCCCGCCAGAGGACTGCCCATTTTACAGGACAAACGCTTAACATTGGGTGCGTTCTGTGCCTACATGACATCTTGAGCGGGGAATGTGGGAGGTGGGCTTGACCTACTTCTCACATCCTCCGCGAAAGAAGTCACCTAACTCCCAATCGGCTAGCTGATAACTGTCAAGCAGACAGGAGTCAGCACATTGGCAGCCTGGGAAAGGAGCAGTACCTACAACTAATCACAGATGGCGAGCTGGGGGTAGCCCCTTAGTGCCCTTGGCGCCCGGTTACCTTAAAAACAACAGTCAGTCAGTCGGTTGAAAATGTGATGAACGCCTGGATTCAAGGTAGCTAATTGACCTTGACATATAATAGCATTCATACATAAACACAGTACCTACTCTTATTTCTTTATCACAACAATTTTCGAAAAGCACATTTTAACCTCTTTCCAATTCAAAATTTCAAGAGGCTAATTTTGACTTTGACCAAAGATAGGTTTAGGTAAACCCAGTGTCATCGATGGAACAAATTTGCTTGTACTCAGGCACCTAAAGCTACATATTATTGGCCAAGAGGTTCTGGTGATTTTTTTTTTTTTTTTTTTGTGGGGGGTGGGGGATGGGGGTGGGTTTACCATATTTGGACATGCAAGTGATTTTTGTCATGTGACCTAACCCATTCAAAAAGAATTTCATTTCTGTTATTGTTAGGAAGCGGCATATAAAATTCTTATTGCCTCTTTAGCTTTAGAGAAAACGTCATTATAAATTTCAATGCACCTGCAATCCAAGTGACCTGGGGCAAATGCCCTTAAATGAACTCGACCTTTGACATTCTTAAACATTCATATTGCATCTAGTCTCATGTAATTATAATAAAGCGCAGACGTATTCGAAAGATTGAGAGGATCTTACATGAGTGTTCATGTATTTTTGAATTTATTAAACGAGTTGAGGAAAGGTGATAAAGTGCGAGGCTTTGCCGAGCATTTTGTACATTTTCGTCAACGAGTTTAATAAATTCAATAACACCTTAGCACAAATGCAAGAATCTTTTTATCATATTACATTTTATATGCATTTTATTTATGGTTGTTTAACAAAATTTTCAATATTCCGCTATTAGTAAACGCGACGTCGTTAAGGACGTCGTGAATATAGCGTTACGAGGCGTATCTGACTAATTTGCATGTTTAATCCACCAGTGGATTATCGAATTTATTCCATGGCGTTATTACACTCCCAGACGCGACGTCATATGGGCCCCGTCAAGCGATTTTGGTACTTATCGCCTATGCGAGCAGTGAATCAAGAGGAACCTTCAGACAGAAAGTCATATCCCTGGCCCCTCTGAATGGCTGGGCATGCGCAGTTAAAATTTGTCATTACGGAATGCTCGAAGACCCAAATTCGCTTGGCGGGGCTCATATGATAAATATTGTTTCATCATTGTTCCATTTAAAAGCATAATGTGCCAAACCGGAAGTGACGGAAATTATCAGTAATCGATACAATTAGCTCACACCTCCCATCCAAGACAGGAAACGGAAAGAAAATATGAACATCTTACATCACTACATAGAGGATCTTACATGAGTGCTCATGTATTATTGAATTTATTAAACGAGTTGAGGAAAAGGGATAAAATGCAAGGCTTTACCGAGCATTTAATTCCTTTTCCTCAACGAGTTTAATAAATTCAATAATACATGAGCACGAATGCAAGATTCTATTTATCATATGACATTTAAAACGCATTTTATTCACGATTGTTTACAAAAATGTCAATATTCCGCCATTAGTAAACGCGACGTCGTTAAGGACGTCGTGCATGTAACGTTACGGAACGTATCTAGCTTATTTTGCATATTTAATCCACTAGTGGATTATCGAAAATAATGCATGGCGTTATTACACTCCCAGACGCGACGTCATATGATAAATATCGTTTCATTATTGTTCCATTCAAAAGTACCGGCCCCGACAGCTCAGTTGGTAGAGTGTCGGCACCAGGAACTGGAGGTCACGGGTTCGACCCCGGGCCGCGACATACAAAAGTCGTTAAAAATGGTACTAGCTGCTCCTCGCTTGGCACTCAGATTTTCGGGGTAGAGCTAGGACTGGTCGACCCAGTGTCAGGATAATGTGACTGGGTGTGGTATCATGTAATGTGTCTGGGACATGATACTTCAGTGAGGCAGCACTATAAAAGTGAGCATTGAGCTCCCTGTTGCAACCAGACACCGTCGTGATATGTCTGAAAAATTGTTGAATGCGACGTTAAACCCGAATTCACACACACACACACACACACACACACACACACACACACACACACACGCGGATTTGTTTCATGGGGCACATACAGTTATGTAAACTCGAGTTGAGGCTTTATTGAGGGTCACTGGGTCGAAACTGTACATCTACATGTAGTCTGGTCCAGAAAAAAGTACGAGTCTACAATTTACAGTTCTGTTATTCTTCGAAGACGTTACATTTTTTAAACATATTCAACCAAGCTATTTTTAGTTTATAGACAGGCTGCAACTACATGTTTCATATATGATCAAAGATAAGCACTATTTAAAACTGATAAATAACATTGAAGTAAAAGATCAGCTCAAGCAGTGATTTATTGAGTGATGCGGCAATGAGATGCGAGTCAGGGCCGTTCATGCTTATAAACCCTATTGGTTTAGTTTATACTAATTTATTTTAGTTCGATTGCGATGAAAGTTGCAAGCTTATTGAATCGCTCTCGAACACTCATTCCGGGTGTTTTCACGCGCGCGCGAGGGAGAGGCAGTGGCTTTTACACCACTGCTATCCATTCACACCTGGGTGGAGTGGGGCAGTGTCATAACGTGTCTTGCCCAAGGACACACCTCGATACCGATACCCTATTGGCTTGAGATGTCATCTCATCTCGATGTATGGTAAAATGCCCCCAAAATTGGAAGCGACGTCTCCAAAATTACCTTTACAGTGGGGACGGGGACGTTAAACCTCAAATCAAACAAACAATTCATTGTTTGGAGGTCAGTTGTCAGTTCGTAGATCAATTTTGTCAACTTACAACTGACCGACAAACAGTGATTTATCATTCAATAAATCACGGCACTAGAGCTGACATATTTAGATTCTAACACACTAAAAGTCGACGAAAATGCTGTTGTTTCCTTCAGATTCTCCCTAACTTCCCCCGTTATTTAAAGTAATTCCGCCAATATAACTGACTGTATCACTTGCCTGTTTTCCTAACGTATCTGATACAAAAAAAAGTCGTTACACCATCTAACGTCAAGGAAGCAATGCGCGGAATGACGTCATAAAACGTCACGATACGTGATAAGAAGGCGGATCTTCGCGTCGCGCTCATCCCCCAGTGATTTATCATTCAGTATATCACTACATCACGTGAACAAGTCCGTGAAATAAAGACCCCCTAAACCCAACTTTATATAGAGAAAACTGGGGTTTAGGGGGGGGGGGGGGGGGGTAAACATTATTTTTCTTATTTCTGCTCCTAGACATAGGTTGTGGGTACTCGTCAGAACCGCCTCAATGAGGCGGTTCTAACGAGCACCCAAAACCTATCTTTGGAGTGTAAATAAGAAAAATATTACCAATTTTCATACGAAAAATTATCTTTATGTGAGGTTTGAAAAATGCACTATATCACAATGATGTGTTATCGTAATGAGATTTAACTATTGGCTACAAAGGCGACCAGCGTTAGGGTCAGCTTCTGAGGAAGCTTATATACAACTGAATCATCGCGAAAACACGCCTATATAATTTTGACCCCTTTGAACCCCATTTTTTTCTATAGTAAAACGGGGGTTTACAGGGGGTAAACCTTATTTTTTCGTTATTTCTGTTTTAAAATATAGATTGTGCGTACTCGTTAGAACCGCCTCATCGAGGCGGTTCTAACGAGTACACACAATTGCTATTTTGAGCAGAAATAAGAAAAAGATTACAATTTTTCATCCGAAAAAGTGTCGATTTTTCGGCGGTAAAGTTTACAATGTATTTGTATAGGCGTGATTTCGTAAATATAAAGAAACAACAGCTGAAGTTGACAGACATCGACACGATGTTAGAATTATATGGGTGAGCTTCAAACTGAGTGTGAGCCAGCGCACGACAAAACCTGTGTGCTAGCGAAGAATCAGATCAGCCTGCGCATCCATATACGAGAATGTTTTTTTTATATTGACAAGCTACAGATACTGCAAACTGCACCTTAATATGCTCCATATATGGACATATATGGACACACTGCAGTTTAGATTCCATATAAAGGGAAAGCTGACATTAAATCCTCCACCCATGGATAAGCTGCAACAACAGTTCGATGAATGGACACGCTGCAACAAAAGATTCCGCATATGAGCAAGCTAAAAATCAATACATCGGTAAGGCACAATGAACTGTTCCATATATGGACAAGCTACAAGTGAATGTGTCGTATCTGGACAAGCTGAAATTAAGTACTTCATGCAAGTTGAAATAAGCTGCACCTAAATACCCCATATATGGACAAGCCGCAATTTGATTTCAATAATCGGGCAAACTGATACTTGCTGTTCTATATATGGACATGCTGCAACTGAATGTTCCATATATGGACATGCTGCCACTGAATGCTACATATAAGGTCAGATTGTAGCTAAATGCCGCAATGAATTCCATAATAGGACAAACTGAAACTTACTGTTCTATTATGGGCACGTTGCAGCTGAATGTTCCATTTATGGACACGCTGTAACTGAGTGGTCCATATATGCATATGCTGCCACTGAATACTCAATATAAGGTCAGACTGCAGACAAATGCTCAATATGGACATACTACAACAAAATTGTCCATACATTGGCAAGTCGCAGATGCATTTGTCCATTTACGGACAAGTTATAACTAAAAGATCCGACTTTTAGTAAGATGTAAGTAAATAGTCCATATAGAGATGTAACAAAAAACAAAATCAGTGTATGGACAAGCTGAAACTCAATCGGAACGCTTCCTGTATCGACAAGCTGCGATTAAGAAGCCATATCAGCAAAATGTTCAATTTAGAGTTCGTTTCATATTTTGACAAATTGCAGCTGAGTGTTTCTGTATATGGCCAAGCTCAAACTCGTTGTACCATGACCCTTGTTAGGGCAAGCTGACGCTTAATGATCCATATATGGATAAACTGCTCTTGATGGGCACACTACAAATGAATATTCACATGTCTTGTACAACTGGTGTGTTTTAATTAAATGCTCTATTATAAATGAACAACTAAATGTTCCCTATATTGGCAAACAGCAACTTTATGTCACATATCTGGACACGCGGCAGGTAAATGTTCGATATTTGGCCTAATTACAGCTTACTGTTCCAGATCTGGGTAGGCTACAACTTGGGCGAGCTGCAGGTAAATACTCAGTATATAGGTATGATGCATTACAATGTTTCAGAATGCAGTTACATATCCCGTATATGAGTGGATTGGGTGGGAACTGTAAACATTTTCTAGTTTATTTCGTAATGTTTTAAAAAACCGAACCACACTACATTGGAGCAGGTTTTGAGCTAGTAAGCAAATGACCAACAGTGGCTGCACATTCTCCACCTTTTCACCACTGTCTAAATAGAAGCCTCCGTGTAGTAGTGGTTATGCAACTCGCCTTGTAAACCAGGGGTCGCAGGATCGATCCCGGGCTTCTCCAGACTTTATGAAGAGTTTTTAAACCGAGGTCCCGTCTCCGTATGACCTTAGCTGTTGGTGAGACGTAAAATTTAAACACTCACTTACTCATCACTGTCACTTAGCTCAGCTTCAGTGACTAGCAAGGGTCTTGGAATTTTAGATGTAGGAATTGCAGGTTTTGAACCATGCAAACAGTAAACATAAATGTACCGACCAAACTGTCCGGATGTACAAAATCCAACAAGTAACTTTCTGGACGTTATGTTGTTCATACTTCCATGAATACATTAAATCATGTGACGTCACATTACAATTGAGTGACATCAACACAAACCATGGTTCACTTCAATATTTAAATTCCCTTCCACTGGCTCACATTACGAAAACACGTCTATACAAATACTTTGTAAACTTTACCGCGGGAAAAACGAAAATTTTAAGCTGAAAAATGTTGATATTTTTCTTATTTCTCCTCAAAATACAGACTCTGGGTACTCGTTAGAACCGCCTCATCGTGGCGGTTCTATCGAGTACCCACAATCTATATTTTAAAGCATAAATAAGAAAAATAGACTTTTCCCAGTAAACCCCAGTTTTACTATATAAAATTGGGGTTCAAGGGGGTCAGAATTATAAAGGCATGTTTTCGTAATGGAAATTTTAGATGTAGAAACCAGAGGTATTGTACTACGCAAGCTGTAAACACAAATGTACCGACCAAACTGCCCGGATGTATAAAATATAACAGTTAACGTTTTGGACGTTATGTTGTTCACAGTTCCATGAATACATTGACTCAAGCGACATCACATTACCATTGAGTGACGTCAACTTTAACCATGGTTCTTTCAATAATTAATTTAAAGGACAATGTCTGCAAGCGGTCAACAACGCTGTTTCCCTGTTAACTCGAAAGCTGTATCAATTGTTTTCTTGTTAACGTTTCATAAATGAAACTCCCATTTTATTCATTTATCATATGACATCACGTCTCAGAACGTAATAACGGCATGTAATAAATTCGATAATGTGGATCAATTATGCAAATTAGTTAGATACGCCCCGTAACGTTGCATGCACGACGTCCTTATCGACGTCGCGTTTACTAATGGCGGAATACTGACATTTGTGTTAAACAATCGTGAATAAAATGCGTTTAATATGTCACAGGATAAATAGAATTTTGCATTTGTGCTCATGTATTATTGAATTGAATTTATTTATTGAAGAAAAGGGATGAAATGCTCGGCATAGCCTCGCATTTTATACCTTTACCTCCACTCGTTTAATAAATTCAATAATACATGAACACTCATGTCCTCTATTTATTGAATTCAATTATGCATTAAACGTTCATTCAAGTATAAAAAAATAACAAGGGACCGCAAACAAAGTTCTAGTTAACCCATCCGGGTCACGAGAAAAGTTAAGGTTAAATCCCACAGGGTTCACTTGCATGTACAATGCTCGTGACGCGACTTGTTCATACCCAACTGCACGTTAAATATTACCTTTTCTTAGATGAATCATTTTGTGTCTACAGACACGGAGATCCAACCAGTTTATCAATCGACCAAAAAGCTAACTACAGAAGCCTGTAACCTGCTTTTGTCCAAGTACAATGTAACTAACGCCGACAATGTACATAACCCGGGTACTGGTTATTTATAGCAGCGTTTATCTTCTCATTGTGTCTCAAAAGCATTGTGTTTTGTTTGTTGTTTGTTTGTAATGGAGTTACACGGCTAAGTCAACACTATTTAGGTCATTTTTGAGCTGGTCAGTTTACCTATCCACACTTTCCTTGGCAGGCTTATACGTAAGCGGTTAACCAGTACAGTGCACATTCTTTCGCCAGAAACAGACAATTGCCCTTCTTAAATCCGCGGAAGGGAGAGAATGATCGTAAAAAAAAATTCATGACCAATCTCCACGAAAGATTGTTGTCGACCCAGACATGTATCGAACCCGCGTCCTTGTGATCACCAGTCAGACGCGCATCTGACTGAGTTACCGAGGTCGGCTCAAGAGCTCTCTGTAAGAAAGTAAAATCTTTACTGGTATTGTATACTCGAACATTGACAAACATGGAAGACCAAAATCAGACGCCGTAGAACGCTGCCGTGCACTGGCACATAACCGACGGTGAGATCCAGATCAGAAGCCGCACAGTACTGAGAAAATGGTCCGGTACGGAGTCTAAGACACTTTCATCTAAATTCCTGTACTGTAAGCAAAACATGTAGACCCTGATCAGAGGCTGCAATCTATGGCGTCTGATCAGGATCTGCGTTGTTTGCCAAACCTAACTAAATTCTCTTGATAACCCTCTTATTGAACACTCTGACCTCAGAGCTATAAGAATAGCGTGGAAATATGACCCAAGAAAAGACGAGATTTTCTGCTGACATTGGCCATTTTTATACCAGATTGAAAGACAAGTATCTCACGTAGGCTTAAGGTTTAATTGTTGTTTTTAAATTTTGTTTAAAATGCTAATTAGACTAACATGAGACGGAGTCGCGAGGTGAACAAATGTAATTATAACAAAGAATGGCTAGAACTTGAAGACTCGGATCAGCCTTTGCGTCAGAGTAAACTGTGCGGATCGCTGGAAAATGGTCAGGAACGGGGTCTATATCTCTTTTCTTTAAATTCCTATACTGTAAGCTAACATTGTAGACCCTAATCAGACGCCGGGTTATGCGGCGTCTGTTCAGGGTCTACGCTGTTTGCCAAACCTAACCCGTTTCTATTGATAACCCTCTTACTCAAAACTCTGACCTCACAGCAATAAGTATAGCGTGACAATTTTCCATAAATAACTGTTACCTGCATTCCATGTAAATTGGGAGTGAACTAAAATACTAAAGAGCTACGTTTTAATTTTGGGTCGATTGACAAATAATCGACCGAAGAACATCAGAGTTTTTCTGCTGAGAGTGGCCATTTTTGATACCAAATTGAAAGACTAGTATAGTAGTCGCAGATAAGATTGACTAGGCGGAGCTATCGTTTATACCTGCCTCGGGACTCGGGACTGCTATTCGGTCGCTTGCAGAAAGCATGCGAAAGGCACTCTACCGAATCTTCTGGTGGATTCGCGAATTTGACATTATATTGACAACACCGAAATAGCTCAATCTTATCTGCGACTTCTATATCTGACGTAGGTGAAATGTATAATTGTCGTTTTTAAATCTATACCGATATTCTCTTTTGTTTAAAATGCTAATTAGACCAACACGAGACGGAGTCGCGAGGTGAACAGATGTAATTATAACATCGAGTGGCTAGGAACAGTCTAGTTTCGAATGATACCTCAGTGGTTAGTGCACTTGCCTCTGATGTTAGAGGCCCCCGGTTCGATCCCCGGCGGCGGTTATTATTTCGGTGTCCGAACACGCTCCATTGGCATCGTTTGCAGGGATGAATTTCAAAAATGTGCACCGTCATTCGGATTGTGACGTTAACTTGAGGCCCCCTCTCCCCCCCCCCCCCCCTCCACACACACACACAAACCATGTGCAGGGAGGGTCATGCCCCGTGTATGTTAAAGATCCCTACCGTTAAAACATGGTTACTGTGTAGGCTTTCATCCGGCAAAGATGGTGTGTATGTAATGTACACCTGCGAGTAATGGTCAGATGTGACCGACAATCTGATTAAAATCCGATCACGCCGCAGCTAGGCGTACATAGTTCAGCTTAAATCGGGTTTCAATCAGACTGATGTGACCGATCCCAGCGTAAGTTGAAAGAGAGAAAGAAAGAAAAGGGTAAGCATCAACATATACGTTCTCTATTCAAAATCCTACATGTAACTATTGGAACGTAATGTTATTCACTGCAATGCATACTTTGACTGATGCGACGTCATATTACCATTGAGTGACGTCAAAATAAAGCATAGTTTTCTACAATAATAAACCATGGTTCTCTCTAATATTAAAGAACCATTGCAATGCCATGACGTCAAAAATGCTGTTTCTCTGTTAACTGGATAACTGTGTTAGTTGTTTTCTTGTGCACATTTCAGTCCTAAAACCGCACTGTTTGTCAAATAACTGATAGAAAAATGATGTAAATATAAGTAACAAAATGTATTTTATTTATTGTTAATTGAAGTGTGAGGAATAACAAAGGGTCACAAGCAAAGTTTCAGCAAAACCCATCGGGTGACGTGGAAAGTCACAGGGTTTGACATGCATGATCTATGCTCGTGACGCGCGTTCATACTTCAGTGTACGTTAAAAATACCTTTATTTCTTAAGGTATATGGGAACACCAGGCAGACTTTATAGCCATTTTTCAAAGGGAGACAACTTTCGGGACTTCCTGTTCGCTTTTCTATAAGCCCTGTCCCACTGGAAAAAGGGGTCTACTCTTAAAGGAAAGAATTTGCTCCTCAAGAGTAAATTCTTTCCTTTAAGAGATGACCCCTATTGGCACAGGAGACAAAATACTTTGGCAGGAGTTGCCTAACCTAAAGGTAGTCTCAATCCCCTTAAATGACTCTTTTTGTATCTTCAGACACAAACACTGATTTGTGGGTCGATTTGTTATCAGTCGACCAAACGTTACTGCATATAACTGCAAAAGCCTCCCACCTGCTTTTGTTCACGTGACTATCGCTTAACATGTACAAAATCAACGTTTTGGTTATCTTTAGCAGCGCTAGTCTTCTCAGTGTGACGTCAGGGCGCTGTGTAAGAAACAAAAATCTAGACTGGGATCGTCTACTGATACATTTGAAAACAGTATATATCCAGTTCAGACGCCTCAGAATATGGCGTCTGATCAGGATCTACGCTGGTTGCTCAAAGTACATGAATTTAAAGATTGAACGAAACGGGCAGACACAATTTCCCAATCTAAACTCAAAGACAATCGATCCACAGTGCTGCCAGTGCTTTAGATTGTCACCTTTTCGTAAGATAATGCTACAGACAGACTTTCTACTTGAATGATTCATTTTAAATTGAAAGATACTAATTGCTCGAAACTTAAAGACTGTATTTATGACGTTGGAAATGGCGGATGAACCCGCATGTAAAGAAAAGGCTATGTACATATCGCGTTAGGCGACAAAAACAGGCTAAGAATGTGAGCTTGCGCAGAGAAGCAGCCTCGGCAGAGTCTTTGCTGTTCAAGATAATTGTAGAGGCCTCTTGCAGTGTTTCTAGTCCAGTCCAATTTTTGGAATGCATGTGCGCATTTGAAGAAATAAAATGGCGTATAGTAGGAACCGCTCTTACTTTTTGCTTTTGCCAGGCCTAGAATTTAACAAACAACCATTCAAGAGGTGGCTTTAGTTTTTAAACAACAACAAAAATGGCGGGATCATATTTGCTAATTATTTTCGGTATGTTATATTTATCCATCAATCTATCTATCATTATCAGACTTTGGGTAGCTTTACTCGTCTTTTCTTCGGGATATTGTACTAGCATTACGAAAACACGTTTACATGTACTCGAATGCATTGTAAATTTTACCGCGGAAAAAAATAAATTTCAAAATGAAAAATTGTGATATTTTACTTAATTTTACTCCAAACATAGGTTGTGGGTGCTCGACAGAACCGCCTCAATGAGGCGGTTCTAACGAGTACCCACAACCAATAACTTGGGACAGAAATAAGGAAAATAATGGATACCCTTGTAAACCCCAGTTTTACTACATAAAACATAAGTGGGGCTCTTCTGTGGTGATTTATTTATGTTGTTCTTTGTTACTTACTGTGTGTATCACTTGTGTCTTTTGGTTTTGGATGGCCATATGGCCATTTTGTGGGAAAGTAACTGTCCTTATGGCCTTCCTTTGTTTAGGTTTCCATTATGGTCTGGCCGCTTAATGTATACATGTATTTCTTTCCCTTTGGTGTCTTTTATGGGTGGAGTAAGTTAATTGTATCAATTCCTGATCTTTGTTTTACTTCTACTTTTCAAGAGGGTTAGAATCACATAGGCGTGTTTTCGCGATGAAGAGATTTTCAGTCGTCCCCCTTTTATTATTATTATTATTATAATTATTATTATTATTATTATTATTATTCCATATTAATTTTATATTATTTATTTTTGGATATAAAGTTTTAATCCTGTACCTTGATCTACAACAACAGTCAGTGAGTCAGTGTTTCAGTTGAACGTTTCACCAACAGCTAAGGTCATACGGAGACGGGGCCTTGGATTAAAGATCCATCCGAAAGTCCGGAGAAGCCCGGGATCGATCCCGCGACCCCTGGTTAACAAGGCGAATAGCATAACCACTACACCACGGAGACTTCCCTGAAGTGAAGCCGGAACCTTGTGCAACACGCACTCTTATACCTGATGCGCGGAGTGGTGTGGCCGAAACCGATGCCTTCTTTCTGCACAGTCTCCTTTTAAGTATAGATAAAGTCCTTGATGTACTATATGTACAGACATACATGTTGTGATATCTACTGTCATTATTTCACCGTAATCGATCAGAAAACGCAATAAACTATATACATTTTTCTGCATGCGATATTATTTTTTTGGTTTATATATGTTTTGCCGAATTACAAGCCCATAAGGGCTTATGCTATCTGTTGTGATATAATCAACAAACAAGAAAATGAGCCAGTGCACGACAAAACCTACAATAAGACAAGTGCGTCCATCGAAGACTCTGATCAGCCTGCGCATCCATATAGTCTAACCAGAGACTTCTCTTGCTGCATGAAGGAGCAATGGACCATTAGCTATCTTTAACGGTACATCGAAGACTCTGATAAGACTGCGCGGATGCGCAGGCTTATCTGAATCTTCGTTGGGCGCACATGTCTTAATGTAAGTTTTGTCATGCGCTGGCTCAAATATTAATCATTACATGGCCTTTGAAAGCATTCTTGCTGACTATCAGCGTGGTTTTCGCAGTCATAGGTTTCGTGAAATCAAATTAGTCAAATTTAACCATGACATTGTAGGCAATCTGGATATGACCATTAACCGTGACCACGAACAATCTGACTTAATTATCATGGACTTTGCCAAGGTGCCTCACAGAAGGATATTGTTCAAACATGAATATTATGGGATAAGAGGATCGACACATAAGTGGATTAGTTCATGGCTTCCTGGGCGCACACAAAAAGTTGTACTTGATGGCCAAGTGAAGATCCAGTCCCTGTTTTATCTGGTACTTGGACCGGTCCTTTTCTAGTTTGTTTGATTTGTTTGATTTGAGGTTTAACGTCCCCGTCAACACGATCATTTTGGAGACGATGCTTCCAATTTTGTGGGACTTTTACCCGACATTAAGATGAAATGACATCTCAAGTCCTGTCGCCCAATGAAACCAATAGGATGTACTAGCATGGACGGTCCGCCTCGCACCGCAGTTCCTGGACAGGCTTAGATCCTCTAAGCGGTTTACCAGTACTGGTGTGCGGGCCGGATTCAGCTCTGCGTGGAAGCATCATGCAGCCCATATATTTCTTCAAGCCCCTATGGGCGGGGGCCGCCGGTCCTTTTCTAGTATTCATAAATGATTTCCCCGATAATATCAGGTCATCTGTCCGTTTGTTTGCTGATGATTGTGTACTTTATAGGAACATTACTTTTCCTTCTGATTGTCCTATTTTACAAGATGACCTGGACCGACTAGAAAAGAGGGAGGCCGATTGGCAGATGAAGTTCAATGTGGTCAAATGTCATTCGATGAGGATATCACGGCACCTTCCTGATAATCAGATTTAGTTTGATTATTCACTACACCAGCAAACTTTGGAGCAGGTTCAATCCGCCAAATATCTCGGTATCACCATCAGTGACAATCTTGATTGGGGTCACCTTTTTTCAGAGATTACATCAAAAGCAACAAGGGCTTTAGGATTTCTGAGTTGTAGTTTGGCTTTTGCATCTCTGCAGACAAAGTATGTTGCATATAAAACATTGGTTAGCTCTCAACTTGAAAATGCATTAATCGTTTGGAATCTCCATGTTAAAACTCGGATTCTGCAGGTTGATGTCGGCGATGGCGAAGAGTAGGCTGGCCGTCCCTAGAGGCCATTTGTGAGCAGTCCTCTTTAAACTTTGATCAGTCCTCTTTAAACTTCCATTATAAGATACAATATTGTATAGTGTCTCTAGATAAAGATTAATGATTGACCCCTACGACAGCTTCAGCTCAAACAAGGGAATCAAAAATAACAAAAAACACAATATGGTAGGTACCAGATCTATAGTGATGCCCTAAATAGAGGTGTGGGCAACGATCAGGAAACGATACAATTAACCCACAGTTCCAATAGACCTTGTTGCAGAAGAGATTTCAGTCCAACATTGAAATTTGAAATTAAATCGGAATGACGTCTATAAAATTTTGAAAAGACTTTGCGTAGTTTATGATACCGATAACGTTGATTAAGAAGTTAAGCAGTCAACAATTTATTACGAGTGTTGAAGTCAGTTACATGACTAGGAACTCTGACAAATATAATTAACCAGTGCTTCAACCGAAGTGCACGACCCGCTGGATGCTTTTAGCTTTATGAGTGTTACCATATATGGGTATGGCGGCCATTTTGGTCATGTGACCTGGACCTAAAACGGTTCCCCCAATAAATGCGCCTTATCGTAAGGAGCAAAAATATATCTTATACTTTAATACTGTATTCTGAATCGTTTGCAGGATAAAATGCATTCTCACTTTTCCAATACAAAAGCATATGTGTCAAAGTTTGACCTAGGCACAAAGAAGGTCAAGGTCAACCCAGGGTCACCATTTTAGCAATTTATGATGGGCCTACGTCCCAGATGCTATTTATCAAGTTTCGTGGAAATCTGCCCAGTGGTTCTGGAGAAGACTATTTTTGAAGGGTTTTTACCATATATGGCTTGGCGGCCATTTGGGTCATGTGACCTGGACTCCATGAGCAAATTTTGGTTTCCCCCATCCCATAGAGGCTCAATATAACGGGCCTTCTTGGCCTAGTGGATAAGAGCGCTGACTCTTAGTCATTAGGCCTCTCACCGCCGTAGGTTCGAGCCTCGCTCGGGCCACGTGTGAGACGCCAAGTCCTGCAACGGAAGGTCAGGTGGTTTTTCTCCGGGTACTCCGGTTTTCGCCCACCTCTGATTAACGATCGGCTCGATATGAGTGGAATAATCTTGAAAGGGCCGTAAAACCCAAATCAAAAAAAAAAAAAAAAAAAATAGAGGCTCAATATGAAATTTGACTTCAATCGGCCCAACGGTTTCCGAGGAGAAGCAGTTCGAAAATTTTCACATTTTTCGCCTCGGCGAGGCTATACTAAATGGAATGTAATATTTCGCAAGTTCATTGGTTAGATCTCATTGATATCTATCAGTATGCCAAAAATTGTTTAAATATTCCAAGCGGTTAAGTCAATATCACCAATTTTCTCAAACGGGTTGACGGACAGACAGACAGACCATATATGGCTTGGCGGACATTTTGGTCATGCGACCTGGACCCCATTAGCAAATTTTGGTTTCCCCCATCCCATAGAGGCTCCATATGAAATTTGACATCAATCAGCCCAACGGTTTCCGAGTAGAAGCAGTTCGAAAATTTTCACATTTTTCGCCTCGGCGAGTCTATACTAAATGGAATATAATATTTCTCAAGTTCATCGGTTAGATCTCATCGATATCTATCAGTATGCCAAAAATTGTTTAAATATTCCAAGCGGTTAAGTCACTATCACCAATTTTCACAAACGGGTTACGGACGGACAGACAGACAGACCATATATGGCTTGGCGGCCATTTTGGTCATGTGACCTGGACCCAATGAGCAAAGTTTGGTTTCCCCTATCCCATACAGGATCCATATGAAATTTGACTTCAATCGGCTCAACGGTTTCCGAGGAGAAGCAGTTCGAAAATTTTCACATTTTTCGCCTCGGCGAGGCTATACTGAATGGAATGTAATATTTCGCAAATTCATTGGTTAGATCTAATTGATATCTATCAGTATGCCAAAAAATGTTTAAATATTCCCAGCGGTTAAGTCACTATCACCAATTTTCACAAACGGGTTACGGACGGACAGACTGACTGAATGACATAATGACAGAATGACACGGTGATTTTAGGGCACTCTTAGAAAATCAACCGACTTCGTCGGTCGCTTTTTCTGCGGGTCTTGCAATTGTGAAATATAAACACCATAGGGTGCCGCACGAGGAACATCACCATCCAAGAAAGGAAAATTTGCAATCTCAAAATCAAAATTAAATTTTGCAAGAAACGAACACATCTGCAATAGATAGATATAAATCCAACAACGGAGCCTCGGTATTAGAGTAATATGTTTTATTTAACTGAAGGTCTTGGGTGGGGTGGAGATAAATTTGACTGATCAAACCATCGAAATAGGTATTGTCGATATTTAATAAATGATCCAGATATCTAGAAGACGAGCTCAAGGCTTCAATGATTTCATATTGTAATAATATGTAAAAATTGTCAAGTAGAAAGGTGAGGGCTTCATACACTTTCTGACATGACCATCAAGCATAATTTTTATGCTCTTCAGAAGTAAAAAAACGCATTTCTTACATTACACCCATCAAGACGGTCAGCGGAAACGAATTCCACTGGGGGCTTAAATCAATTTTACGTGACCACAATCCTCGCCCCTACTTCCGTCGCGATTAAGACAAATAATTTGTTCAGTCCGCATTCAAGTCTGTCTACTTTTTATGATTTTTCCACCCTTTAGACTACACTTCCTCACAATCTTATAAAAATAAAACTTAATGATTTAATTGAATATCAGTTTCATAGGGAAGACTCCCTCTATCATGGGTGTAATGTAAGAAATGCGTTTTATTACTTCTGAAGAGCATAAAAATTATGTGTTTTACCATGTCCGGTCAATAACTTATTATTATTATTTTTAAAATTACATGGCAGAAATGTAAAACCATCATAGGACGATGTGTCGCGCGCAAGACTTATGTCGGTACCCCTAGGTAAAAATCATACTTAGAGGACAAAGGTCAATAAAAGACATTTTCCGGTCCAGTCAGTAACTATTGTTTTTGTTAACCATCCTCAGAAGATATGTGGCTTGCTAGACCCAGGTGGATGCCACCAAGGCCAAAGTCATCTGTAGAGGTCAAATATCAAAAAGGATATTTTTTGAGTCCTGTCAATAATTTTCGTAGTCCTGCATGGATTTGAAAATCATCTGGCCAAAATCTTAATCATTATAAGATGATGTGGCATACATAAAACGCAGGTCCGTAGCTCAAAGGTGAGGTCATAAATGTTTTCCTCACACAGACTTTACATAACACTCATTTCTGTGTCCAATGTCATATGGCGGGGCATCTGTGTTCTATTAGAGAGAGAGAGAAAGAGAGAGAGAGAGAGAGAGAGAGAGAGAGAGAGAGAGAGAGAGAGAGAGAGAGAGAGAGAGAGAGAGAGAGAGAGAGAGAGAGAGAGAGAGATGTATCGTGAGACGAATATAAAGGGTTCGCAAATGTGCTTTTCGTGTGTAATTTATTCCAAGTCCGAAAAAGACATTGTACTTTGAATCTGAGAAAGAAAGTTGCACCTGTCTCTTGATACATAAGCCAGACTTTAGCACCCCTATAAGTTAAACTATACAAGAAAGCAGTGTAAGGGACAGCCAAATTCCCCGCCGCACTTTGTATCAGAGTTCAACCCTTACGATCTTGATCTTGATCTTGAGATGGCAAGGTTTATTTAAGGGTTCTGCACATCAACTCACTGAGAGGGTATATTTCACAAAAGTTTAATGAAAAATCCTTCTAGGGATAAATGGGATATGGAACAGACACAAAATTCCAACCTGTGACCTTGACCTTGAGGCATGGTTTATTTATTGGTAATACACATCAGCTCACTGGGGGGTATATTTCACAAACATTTAATGAAAATCCTTCCATGGGTAAATGAGATATGGAACGGACACAAAATTCCAAGTTTCAAACTTGTGACCTTCACCTGTGATCACGACTTTGTGCTGGCATGGTTTGTTTATGGGTTCTGCACATCAGCTCACTGAGAGGGATATTTGATGAAAGTTTAATGAAAATCCTTCCAGGGGTAAAGGAGATATGGAACGGACACAAAATTCGAAGTTTCAAACTCTTGACCTTCAACCGTGACATTGACCTTGAGTCGGCATGGTTTTTTATGAGTTCTGTACATCAGCTCACCGAGGGGGCATTTGACCAAAGTTTAATAAAAATTCTTTGAAGGGTAAAGGATATATGGAACGGACACAAAATTCAAAGTTTCAAACTTGTGACATTCCAATGTGACCTTGACCTTGAGTCGGCATGGTTCATTTATGGGTTCTGCATATCAGCTCACTGACGGGGGGGGGGGGGGGGATAATTGACAACAGTATAACGCGTATCTTTGCATGGGTAAAGGAGATATGGAGCGGACACAAAATTCAAAGTTTCAAACCTTTGACCTTCAGATGTGACCTTGACCTTGAGTCATTATGGTTCATTTATGGGTTCTGTACACCAGCTCACTGAAAAGAATATTTGACCAAAGTTTAATGAAAATACTTCCAAGGGTAAAGGAGATATAGAACAGACACAAATCCCAAGTTTCAAACTCGTGATCTTCAACTGTGACCTTGACCTTGAGTCGGCATTGTTGATTTATGGGTTCTGCACATCAGCTCAATGAGGCGAATAATTGACCAAAGTTTAATGAAAATCTATCAAAGGGTTCAGGAGATATTGGGCGGAGAATAAAGTTACTGACAGACCGACGGACGGACGGACGGACAGACAGACGGACAGATGAAGGTCATTCCTATAATTCCCGTTCCGCTTCGCGGCGGGAGATAAAAATGCGATGTACTGTCAACAGTTTTCAAAAAGAAGTATACCGATATCAGATGTGGAGTCACAGCTAATGATTTTCCATGAAGTGATCGTGCAAATAAACCATATACGCCCTTGTAATTTACAAGAGTAGTAACCACTTCTATATATGGTTTAAATGGGTGTGCCGAACCTGTCAAAATGACTTAGTCTGTGAAAGGAAATTTCGATTTTGTAATTTTCTCCATATAATCACAGCCTTGCCTGACTGTCGCAGAGGCATGCGACTTGCTGGAGAAATCGGCGGAGGGTCAGGTCTAAAACATTCCCATAGCGATGTATGGGCTTAAATGAGTATTAACAGCAAGAAACGAAAAAATCGATGATTCAGATTTTCTGAACGGAGTTTAGCAAAAGACATGCAGGGACGAGTTTGACTTGTCAGGCTGACTCTCTGTGACCCGCGGCGGGGCAACATGAGGATTGAGGAATGAAAATATAAAAAATGTTTATCGCTTTGAAAGAACCCGATGATATCAACGTCTACGCCAGAATTATTAAACTTTCTTCTAACGGGACTATAAAAGGTGTGCGTGTCCTTTTTTTCTAACCATCGTTTTATGCCGTCCCTACTAACATCACGCTTTCCTTCTTTCCTTAAAAATCGAAATAGTTTTTCTACTCCGCCGAATGAGGCTGGATGCGATAGACCGTAATAAATGCTATTCAAATTATCTTCGTCAGCCATAGAGAGAATTTTCGCCACTTCAATTATTACAAAAATAAACATGTTGGCAAAAAATGCAAATATTTAAATCCCGTTCTCTATAAGGATTAAATATTACGCCTTCCCTAACGACCCGTGCTGCTAAAAAATAAACAGATGTAAACAACTTCTCGTTTTTGAGCTTGTTTCCCCGTTCGCTTAACATTGGATTTTGCATAGCAACGAGTGCCACTGTATACTACAGTTACCCAGAAAACAATGAGAGAAATTGTCAAAGGAATATTATTTTGGTAATATTTGGTGGATCATAACCTCGACATAATATGCGCGGCTCCACATCTTAGTCTAACTATATATCAAGTCTCATCTTGATCTATTTTAATTGCAGGAGTAGTAAGCCAGAAACAAAATGTTTACAGAAACTTCTCAAAGGGTCATAATTATCTTAATATTAAGTGGACTGCAAACCCGAAACGAAACTGCGCCACATCATGGTCTAACTACATTGTATATCTGAAATTTCAGCTTGATTGGATCTGAAGGAGGAGGAGTTAATCAGAAACGAAATGGTTACAGAAATGTTCAATGGAGCATAAATCTATTATTATTTCGTGTACCGTAACCTCGAAATAATATGCGCTGCTCCAGATTATGGTCTAACTAAACATTAAGTTTCAGCTGGAACGAAATCAATGTTAATTGTATGTGGAGTTCGCCGGAAACGAAATGCTTATATTTTTTTTAAAGTGACAAACTGTTGGAGAATAAAGCCGAGAAATTTTCAAAGGGGCATAGTATTTAATAGACTGTAACCTCGAAACAATATGGCATTGTATTTCTCCACATCATAATACAACTCAATATTAAGTTTTGGCTTGATCGGATTTAAATTGTAGGAGAAGTTCGCCAGAAACGAAATGTTTAAAGAAATTTGCACAGCTCCTCCCAATGGTCCAACTATTTATGACGTTTCAACTTGATCGGTGTCATCAGGAAACGGAAAGGACGGACGGACACCGAGAGTCATAACATAATGGAACCTTTTTCAAAGGGTCGTATAAAATGAAACAAACCAAAAGAAACAAATCGAACACCCAGGTCAACTTCATATTTCTCTCTAAATAAAGAGGGGAAAGGAAATTATTTTAGATATAACATGAATACCAATTAGAACCAAACCAACTGGTTGTACTTCTTATTTTCAGTCACCTTTCTCGCTAATGTTGACGATATCAATGCATCAAAACTGTCGTCTCAGTTGTTTAGTAAAAAGATAGAATCATCTTCAAGGGACAAAATGGAACCTGTTCGCCGTAATCTCGTCAGTCAACATAGACTTGAAGAAGAGAACCTGACGAATGATGACGAGCCAGGAATGCGTAAGTCTGCCGGTTGTTGTATTGCTTTATTATACTGTTCACAAAAAGTAGGGGATATTTTACTTTCAGGCTGAATATTGAGAAATAAATAAAAACGTTACCTGGCCAAAATGCATTTTAATTCAAACGACTATTAAATATCCATAAATTGCACCATACATTAATTCCAACGGAGCAACACGGACATCAATCTTCTAAGCGACAACGGCATTTTCACAAACTCTCAGTAACGTGTTTGACCGCCTCGATTGTCACTGCATGCAATGCGTCGTCGTCGCATACTTCCAATTAGTCATCGAATCGTGAGCTCAGGGATCCTTCGTCACTCTTCTTGAAGTGCTGCGCAAAAACCATCAAGTGTTCTTGGAGGCGGATCGCGGCTTCGGACTGGTTTCCCGAGGATATCCCATACATTTTCTATGGAAGATAGGTCTGGGCTCATCGCAGACAATGTTATTGTCCGAATATTTTGCCGTCGAAGGTACATGTGGTCAGTGACGACGCCTGCCCGATGAGCCCTATTTTGTTTATGAAATCGAAATCTCGCATTTAGAATCCGGGTTTTCACTGATGTTAAAATTCATGTGCTACCCCATGTATAATTTATGCACCCACCCACGTACCCGTGCTACGCCACTCGAGCATAAATATCATACTGCTCAACGATAGTATATGCGCATATGATAGTCAATTGACATGGTTTACCCGATATTTGATTATCCTAATGTTTAGGCTGATGGGTCGAAGGAACCCGAATATCCCCTACTTTTTGTGAACAGTATATAACGGTGACACGTGTTTAGAAAACCATTCAGAAAACACATCTATGTCAGATAAATGTCCTTTCCTGGCATTATTTTTAGCATGTATTTACATTAGAATTACGGCGCCTTCTTGACTTTTCCCCTAAATGAAGAGTGTTCTCACTGAAACCGTCCCATCGAGGCGGTTCATATGGTAGCCCACACTACTATAAATAAGACAAATGGTGTATACCCCAGTTAATCCCATCAGCGCGGTCTGAACAGAAACCTGTGCATTATTTGAATGCACGATACCCCACTTAGCTTGACGCGTCCAATATATGGACATGCATGGCTTTTTCATGGTCAGGTTTCGATGTACTAGCGATTGCTCTTTTTATCACCCGACCGAATAGGTTCGGGGGGAAAAGCGATCAGCCTGGCGTCCGTTCGTCCATCCGTAGACGTAACATTGTAATGACCATAACCCAAATACCCTTTGAGATACATTAATGTAACTTGGCACAATTGTTCACAAGGCTGAGACGGTATTTAATACGCATGAACCACAACTCTGGGTACCATAGTGTTTGAGTCATCTCACCTTCCATGGAATTGTTTGAATAGCGGTTTCACGTCCATGTCAACACTATTTAGGTCATTTTGGAGACGCTGCTTTTAATTTTGTGGGACTTTTACCCGACATTGATGTGAAATGACACCTCAGGCCCTGCAGACCAATGAAAACCCGAAGGCTTATATGCACTGGGCGATATGACACTGCTTTGCCTGGGCAAGCTTAGTCCTTCCAAACAGTTTACCAGTACCCGTGCGTGGTCAGATTAGATTCAGCTTTGCGTGGAAGCACCATGCAGCCATTTCTCTAAGCTCCGATGGGCGGGGGTGGCCCCTTCCAATGAAATAGAATGACGACCTTTAAAAGGCCATAATTCCAATATCCTTTGAGACATATTGATGGTACCTGGCAAAATTATTCACAAGGCTGAGGCGGCGAGTAATGCGCAAGAACCACAACTTTTATTTATCACCCCTTCCAATAAAATGGCATGACTGCCTTCTGATGGTCATAACTCCAATACCATTTGAGATATATTCATAGTACCTGTCACAATTGTTCACAAGGCTGAGACGGTGTCATGCACAAGAACCTCAACTCTGGGTGACACGGGTTTTGAGTTATCTCCCCTTCCAATGAAATATAACCACTACCTTGCAATGGCCATAACTCCAATACCCTTTCAGATATATTGATGGTACTTGGTACAGTGTTACATGAAGCTAGACAGGCGTGCCAGGTGCGAGAACCACGTCTCTGGGAGCCCTGTTTTTTTTAGTAATGTCCCCTTACAATATAACATTTTGATGGTCATAACTCACATACCCTTCGAGAAATATTGATGGAACTTGACCCTATTGCATACAAGGTTGAGATGGCGCGTCATGCCTAAGAACCATAACTCTGGATGCTATGGTATTTGAGTAATCTCCCCTTCCAACATGACGGTATGACCACCATGTGATTACTTTATCTCCTATACCCTTTGATACATATTGATAATACTTGGTAAAGATGAACATAAGGTTAAACAGGCGTGTCAAGCTCAAGAAATACAACTGTAGGTGTTCAAGTTTTCGACATTTTCCCTGACAATATTACCTTGTGATAGCCATAACTCCAATACCCTTTGCGATATATTGATGAAACTTGGCAAATTCTATAGAATAGATGGTATTTGAGTTATCTCAATTTCCAATGTAACAGTATGATCAGCTTGTGATCACCTTTCTCCAATACCCTTTGGTGCATATTGTTGGTCCTTGGTACAGACGTACATGGGGTTACGCGGACATGTCGTGCACAAGAACCACAATTCTGAGTGCCCTGTTTTTTTTAGTTATCTTCCCTGTAATGGCCATTACTTCATTACCCTTCGAGATATATTGCCGGTACTTGCCACAATTGTATACAAGGTTGTAAAGGCATTTCGTGCGCAAGAAACACAACTGAGTATACCATTATTTTGTGCATTGGATATCTTGGATCTTCATCATGTTTAGAAGCGATCCTTAGTATCATTAGGTGAAAAGTCTCACACACGTTGATGTCAATATACTGTGAGTTTACTAGTGCATTTTAATGTTGGTGCACTTTCTATTCACGAAAAAGATCAGCTCTATAGTAATTAATCACAGTTTGGAGGTCAGTTGTAATGTAGACAAATCACGAGGGCGTAGCGCGCGTGATTTGTCTACATAAAACTGACCGAATTCTCAAATTCTCGCCCTTACTTCCGTCGCGATTCAGACAAATAATTTGCTCAGTCCGCATGAAGGCCTCCTAACTCCTAATCGATTATTGTGAAGACTGAATATATTCAGTATTCGTTGCTTCCGAAGGATCTAACTATTCAGAACTTATTTATCTTCACTGCAGAAAGTCTCTCTGTACATCATCAAAGTGCAGATTGTATTGTCTGGTACTTTTGGATCATTGGGTTCATTTAGAATCATTTTGAAAGTGAAGGTCTGCTTAAGCCGGTGCTAGAAGGCGTGACCGGTGTTGCTCATTTCAGTACTCGTCATGAACAGACTCAATAAAACCCAAGTCTCCTATTTTCGTTTATTTGGTGTATTCTTTGCTTCAAAAGGAACTTACTATTCAGATCTTATTCAGTCAAAGTACTGAACGCACTGGTGGGTCGCATTACGATAGCACACCCATGCGAATTAGTGCATTTTTACACATCTCCAAAATGGCCATTTTTCTGATGAAAATCCGTGATATTTTTCATAAAATACTGCAAACATAGGTTGTGGGTGCTCGTGGTTTTCGTAATGCTGATCACGGTTTGCACTGTTTGGTAATGTCCCATTACATGAGCTTAGTCCAGGCTTTACGTTTTACGAAACACTCTGACGTCACCAGTAAAGGACCTGCGCTGCTATAAATTTGGGGATTGCTGTATTCAAAATTGTCGTTTGGGGAGGTAAATCGGCGGTTTTACGGTCGGAAATTTCGTCGTACGGCGAAGCGTTAGCGGAGCCGTAAAAAGGAATTTGCGACCGTTAAACCGGCGATTTACATCCCCAATTGACAATTTTCAATACAGTGATCCCCATTCTAATGCATTTACGAGTATTCACTTGTTTTGTTTAAAAAATGTCCCTCCCCCCCCCCCAAAAAAAAGGGAAGCAGACTGAGCTGTGTAAAACGAAATATCAACCAATGAGAAGCGACGTTACACGATGACGTCGGATTTCCGACAGTATATCGCAGAATGTACTGTCGCAATTTTTTGACGTTATCCAATTAGATGTCGCGTTACATACGCAAGTGCATTAGAATAACCGGTACCTGATTTTGTGCATGGCCTGCGAGAATCACGTGGGCAATAGAACACAGTGTAGGGCAGGAAATGTAAAGAATTTGGGATTGTATGTGACCTGCGATTCTGTACAGCGACACTTGCAGGATTAAATAAGGCTGGCACGGTATCTAAAATTTGTGTTTATTTATTTATTGTGAGGGTTGTGGTAAAACCTTCATATCTTACAAATTGTCCGTTGTGTGTGGATTGTTATAGAAGCACGTTGGTTGGATGTCTGGTTTCTTATGAGCTATGTGAATGCCTTAATCATTCAAACTTGCTAAAACACAAATGCTCTTGTCTCGAAACGATGGCCCTGTTTCAGAATCCTCCAAATTAAAATGTTATTTTCAAAGCGGAAAATGAATACAAATTATATGCAATGGTTTTGTAATATACTCAACTCCGATATTCTTTATCCAGCGTTTCAAATGTCGCAACATAAATAAATAATTGTACAGTCACTTGTATTGTCGGTGTACAATGATCTGAGATCTAGAGCACTTGGTTTTGTACAGTGACCTGAAAGGTCTCTGATTTATTGTGAAGAATTAAAAGGGAAGTTTACACAAAATACACCAAAAGATGCATCCTTTTGACTTTGATGAACAATTAAAATTAAACCTTTAGAAGACGAGTTCGGAATCTGTCTTCTCAAATGTCTTCTCAAATGCTGGGACCTATTGCAAATATTAAATTCTTTATTGCGTGGGTCCCTACTGAGGATCATTTCTACGATTAAACGTATTTAAAAAGGCTTTTTGAGGTCGAATCCGTTAGGAGGCTTTCATGCGGATTGAACAAATTATTTGTCTAAATTGCGACGGAAGTAAGGGCGATGGTTTAAGTCCCCCCTACCCTACCCCAACCCCCTGACCCCGTTCCAAGGCGTTTTTTCTGTCGCGGTTATTTTTGTTGTGCTTTGTCTTTGGGTGTGTTTTGCTTGTATTTGTTTTTCTTTTGGACAGCCGGTTTGGCCATTTTGTGGGAAAGTAACTATCCTTTTGGCTTTCCGCTATTGATTTTTCCATTAGGGTCTACTTGTTTCATGTTTGTGTTTTTTTTTTTTTTTTGTTTTTTCCATTTGGTGCCTCTGATGGGAGCTGTGGGTTAATTGTATCGATTCCTGATCATTGTCTTCGCTTCTATTTTTCCAAGGGAAACTGATTCTTCAGTCCAATTTAATTGCGTACCTAAGGTTTAATCTCTCGGTACCCTAACCACAGCCTTATTGCAAAAGGGATTGTTGGGAGTGAAACGTATTATTGAGTTTTCTTTTCCTTTTGTGTTTTCGAGCTTGTGCCGTGACGTCACACACCTAGACAATACAGAGTTACCTATCTTACAGAGGGGTTACATCGGACCGTAATCAACAGAAAACAACGGGAATTTTGAATATTTTAAACCACCGCATAACTGTGAAAAGAAGAAAAATCTTCCTCCGTTATCATTTTCTATAAATGTATACATCCAGTCAAGGATTTCTAATAAAATTTTAGGATTTATGACATGTAAAAGTATGAAAATCTTGCAAAATCTGTCAACGGTATTTGCACCATACTTCAATAAAAATGGCCTGAAAAGTCTCTGATCTCAAAATGTACCCAAATAAAATAACTAATTAATAACCTGAACAAATATTAAAATGACAATTTTTCAATAATTGTAATCCGGTTAGCTGCAAAAATGAACATTTTGAATTTTTTTTTCATCCAATCCTTATATAGACAAATGGCTCTCGGGTCGCGCACAACAAGTTATATTTGATGGCCAAGCGTCCGATCCAGTCACTGTTTTATCTGGTGTCCAACAAGGTTCGCTACTTGGATCTGTCTTTTTCTTAGTATTCATAATTGATCATCCGATAATATCGGGTCATCTGTCCGTTTATTTGCTGATGATTGTGTATTGTATAGCCATTCTGACCGTCTTAATTTACAAGATGACCTGGACTGACTAGTATAGTGGGAGGCCGGTTGGCAGAATTGAATTTCAATGTGGCCAAATATTATTCGATGAGGGTGTCACGACATCTTTGTCAAATCAGATTAAGTTTGATTATTCACTACACCAGCAGACTTTGGGGTAGGTTCAATCCGTCAAACATATCGGTATCACCATCATTGGCGATCTTGATTGGGGTCAACATATTTCAGAGATTACATTAAAAGCAACTAGGGCTTTAGGATTTCTAAGACGTAATTAAACGTTTGCACCTAGACAGACAAAGGATGTTGTATATAAAACGTTGTTTCGCCCTAAACTTGAACATACATCACCCATTTGGCACCCTTATGTTAAAACTCAGATTCTTCAGGTTGAAAAGGTTCAGAGGACAGCTGCTCGATGGACATGTCGGCGATGGCGAAATAAGAATAGCGTCGGTGACATGCTTAGTGAGTTTGGGGTGGCAGTCCTTTGAGGCTAGTCGATAGCAGTCCTCTTCAACCTTCTTTTATAAGATACACTTTGGGTCTCTAGATAAAGATAAATAGTTGACCCCTGTGACCGCTTCGACTCAAACAAGGGCATCATAAGTAAATAACACACAATATCGTAAGTATCAGGCCTATAGTGATCCCTAAAGCATTCTTTTTTCCGAGAACTATCCTAGTGGAATAGTCTTCCCTCGTTTGCGGTAGATGCAAAGACCGCTGAGGAATTCAAAGCTCTTAAAATATAGATTGGGATTCAAGGGTATGAGATAGATAGATAGATAGATAGATAGATAGATAGATAGATAGATAGATAGATAGATAGATTGATAGATAGATAGATAGATAGATAGATAGATAGATAGATAGATAGATAGATAGATAGATAGATAGATAGATAGATAGATAGTTTCTCTTAACATTGCACTTATATAGACAGCTCTAGACCCGTGACGGGGTTAAAAGGCTGAATGAGGAGTGAATAGAAATAATTAAAATTAAAAAATATTTATATTTTGAAGCCAAAGTAAACAGATAGAAATTCTTACAAGCAGCGGAAAAAATCGTTTTAAAATTCGTTGTAACAATTGATTACTTAGATTATTGCCCATTTTATTCAAGTATCATGCAAATATCGTTGACGGATTATGCAAGTTTTGCGTACTTTACCAATTTAAAATTCATATAATGCTATTAAAAATCGTTTACTGTTGTATAAATAAGTAGAAAATGACAGTATATTGGAGGATATTTCTTTTATTCGGTTATATTGCTTAGGAGACGCACTTTCAAAAAATCTAAAACGGCTCGGCTCTAATGATAACTAGAAATGGTGTTTGTAAAACACAATGCCCCCAACCTCTGCTTGTCCTTAGATGGCAAAATATTCAACAAATATTGTGAAAGACTCAAAAACATACAACAAGTCCAACTTGCTTGAGATATTATCATATGCAACATTTGTGTAAAGTTTGTTTAAAAATCCATCCATAAATGTAGGTTCTAGAGTGATGACAATATTTCTCTAAAAATAGTCATAGGGACCTTGACTTGAGGCCATGGCCGCGAAGTAGATCTTGCTCAAGATATTATCATAAGCATCTTTTGTGTGAAGTTAAATTTAAAGCATAAATGTAGGCGGTAGAGCAATGACAAAGTTTTTCTAAAAATAGCCATAGTGACCTTGACCTTGAGGTCATGACCTTGAAAGTCAAAGCAACTCAAGATATTACCATAAGAAACATTTGTGTGAAGTTCTATTAACATCCATCAATAAATGTAGGCACTAGAGCGATGACAAAGATTTTCTAAAAATAGCCACAGTGACCTTGACCTTCTTCTTCCGGTTTCGCCTTAGGGGACACAGACGGTGTATGTTACGTACACTCCAGTTTTGCAGAATGAAAGCCTACACAGTTATCATGTAATTATGGTAGGGTTCTTTAACCTGCACAGGGGATGGTTCTCCCTGCACAGGGGGGCTCCAGTTAACGTCCCGATCCGAAGGACGGTGCACTTTATGACATTCATCCCTGCAAATGATGCCAGTGGAAGTTGAAAGTCGAAATAGTTCGAGATATTGTCATAAGGAACATTTGTGTGAAGTTATACTGAAATCGGTGAAGAAATGTAAGCGCTAGAGCCATGTCAAAGTTTTTCTAAAAATAGCCACAGTGACCTTGACCTTGAAAGTCAAACTCACTCGAGGTATTGTCATAAGGAACATTTGTGTGAAGTTATATTGAAATCAGTGAAGAAATGTAGTCGCTAGGGCGATGACAAAGTTTTTCTAAAAATAGCCACAGTGACCTTGACCTTGAAAGTCGAAATCGCTCGAGATATTGTCTTAAGGAACATTTGTGTGAAGTTATATTGAAATTGGTGAAGAAATGTAAGCACTAGAGCATTGACAAAGTTTTTCTAAAAATAGCCACAGTGACCTTGACCTTGAAAGTGGAACTCGCTACAGATATTGTCATAAGGAACATTTGTGTGAATCGATTTTGAAATTGGTGAAAAAATGTAAGCGCTAGAGCAATGAAAAAGTTTTTCTAAAAATAGCCACAGTGACCTTGACCTTGAAAGTCGAACTCTTTCGAGGTATTGTCATAAGGATCATTTGTGTGAAGTTATATTAAAATCGGTGAAGAAATGAAGGCACTGGAGCGATGACAAAGTTTTTCAAAAAATAGCCACAGTGACCTTGACCTTGAAAGTCGAAATCGCTCGAGATATTGTCTTTAGGAACATTTGTGTGAAGTTATATTGAAATTGGTGAAGAAATGTAAGCACTAGAGCATTGACAAAGTTTTTTCTAAAAATAGCCACAGTGACCTTGACCTTGAAAGTGGAACTCGCTACAGATATTGTCATAAGGAACATTTGTGTGAATCGATTTTGAAATTGGTGAAAAAATGTAAGCGCTAGAGCAATGAAAAAGTTTTTCTAAAAATAGCCACAGTGACCTTGACCTTGAAAGTCGAACGCTTTCGAGGTATTGTCATAAGGATCATTTGTGTGAAGTTATATTAAAATCGGTGAAGAAATGTAGGCACTGGAGCGATGACAAAGTTTTTATAAAAATAGCCATTGTGACCTTGACCTTGAAAGTTGGAATGGCTTGAGATATTGTCATAAGGAACATTTGTGTGAAGTTATATTGAAATCGGTGAAGAAATGTAAGCACTAGAGCATTGACAAAGTTTTTCTAAAAATAGCCACAGTGACCTTGACCTTGAAAGTTGAACTCGCTAGAGATATTGTCATAAGGAACATTTGTGTGAGGTTATATTGAAATCAGTGAAGAAATGTAGTCGCTAGAGCGATGACAAAATTTTTCTAAAAATAGCTACAGTGACCTTGACCTTGAGGTCATGACCCTGAAAGTCGAACACACTCGAGATATTGTCATAAGGAACATTTGTGTGAAGATATATTGAAATCAGTGAAGAAATGTAGGCGCTAGAGCAATGACAAAGTTTTTCTAAAAATAGCCACAGTGACCTTGAGGTCATGACCTTGAAAGTCGACCTCGCTCAAGATATTGTCATAAGGCACATTTGTGTGAAATTATATTGAAATCCGTGAAGAAATGTAGGCGCTAGAGTGATGACAAAGTTTTTCTTAAAATAGCCACAGTGACCTTGACCTTGAGGTCATGACCTTGAAAGTCGAACTCGCTGAGATATTGTCATAAGAAACATTTTTGTGAAGTTATATTGAAATTGGTGAAGAAATGTAGGCGCTAGAGCGATGACAAAGTTTTTCTAAAAATAGCCACAGTGACCTTGACCTTGAGGTCATGACCTTGAAGTCGAACTCGCTCGAGATTTTTTTATAAGGAACATTTGTGTGAAGTTATATTGAAATTGGTGAAGAAATGTAGGCGCTAGAGCGATGACAAAGTTTTTCTAAAAATAGCCACAGTGACCTTGACCTTGAGGTCATGACTTTGAAAGTCGAACTCGCCAGAGATTTTTTTTATAAGGAACATTTGTGTGAAGTTATATTGAAATTGGTGAAGAAATGTAGGCGCTAGTACGATGACAATGTTTTTCACAAATTACCAAAATGACAAAGGGCCATAACTCACAAAGTATTTTTCGGGATTTTGTCCAAAAATAATCAGTTCATCTACTCATCACCACCAATCTATTCACCAACTTTCAAGGCTCTAGCTCCAATAGTTTTTGAGATATCTTGCTGACAAGATTTTATTAAAAAAATTTCAAAACCCTAGCATACACGGTTCTAAAGATATGCTATGCATCACTTTTAGCATACATTACAATGGGCACAAATTACCAAAATGACAAAGGGCCATAACTCACAAAGTATTTTTTGGAATTTTGTCAAAAGTTAATCAGTTCATCTACTCATCACCAACAATATATTCACCAACTTTTAAGGCTCTAGCTCTAATAGTTTTTGAGATATCTTGCTGACAAAATTTTATTAAAAAAAATTTCAAAGGGCAATAACTCTTAAAAGGGGCATAATTCGGACAAGAAAAAAAATACGCGTCAGCTAATTTTCCATGAGGAATCCATATATGAAATTTCAAAACCCTAGACTACACAGTTCTAAAGTTATACTATGCATCACTTTTAGCATACATTACAATGGGCACAAATTACCAAAATGACAAAGGGACATAACTCACAAAGTATTTTGTAGAATTTTGTCAAAAGTTAATCAGTTCAAAAATAATCAGTTCATCTACTCATCACCACCAATATAATCACCAACTTTCAAGGCTCTAGCTCCAATAGGTTTTGAGATATCTTGCTGACAAGATTTTATTAAAAAAATTTCAAAGGGCAATAACTCTTGAAGGGGGCATACTCCGGACGAGAAAAAAATACGCGTCAGCTAATTTTCCATGAGGAATCCATATATGAAATTTCAAAACCCTAGCATACACGGTTCTTTAGTTATGCTATGCATCAAAAGCGTAACGGACGGACGAACGGACGAACGGACGAACGGACGAACAGACGAACGGACGAACGAACCAGAAGCAATATGTCCCTCCAACTTTTTCAAAGTTGGGGGCATAAAAATGGCCACCAGAGCTAATGATAGAAAGTCAACTTCAAATCGGATGAGCGAGTCGGGGCCTTCTTGGCCCTCTTGTTAACCATTAAACAAGTTCAAGACGACGTACGATTGACATCCAAATACATGATTTATCAGTTACCCCCTTTATTAATTGCATTGTTACATCTTGACCTGATAAAGATATGCTATCTCAGGTCAAATGAGCTTTATCACGTCAACATGACATTGCACTTTTATGAATGAACCGGACCATCGAAAAGAAACGAAAAAAAAAATGACAAAAATGTTATTGCTACTGAGGAAAATGGAAAAATTACATAAAAAAACGTCAAAGGAAAAAATGGTCAGCTGATACTATCGACCGCCAGAATGCTGGGACGCACTGAGGACCATCAATAACCGATAGTAAATTGCTAATTTAAGAGTGTACAAGGGGAAAACTGATAAATAGAATACCAGATTCGTATCATTTGATATCAAGTTTATCAGGCTCGGCTTCGAGAACGCATGTAGAATCGCTCGGCAAGCCTCGCGATTCTACAAGCGTTCTCGAAGCCTTGCCTGATAAACTTAATATCAAAAGACACGAACCTGGTATTCTCTATTTATCAGTTACCCCCTTTATAAATTGCATTGTTACATCTTGACCTGATAAAGATATGCTATCTCAGGACAAGTGAGCTTTATCAGGTCAACGTCACATTACACTTCTTTGAACTGGACTACTGGTAAAAATGCAAAAATATAATATCGTACAAGGGGAAAAACTGATAAATAGAATACCAGATTCGTATCATTTGATATCAGGCTCGGCTTCGAGAACGCATGTAGAATCGCTCGGCAAGCCTCGCGATTCTACAAGCGTTCTCGAAGCCTTGCCTGATAAACTTGATATCAAAAGACACTCACCTGGTATTCTCTATTTATCATGTTAACGTTGTCATGATACCTAATATAACACAGCGCGCCTATATAGGCAATGGAAAACAACTGTGTTTTATTCTTCAACAAATCACGGCAAGGAAGAGCGTGACGAGTGACGTCATTAAAAACTTCAAATTGATGACGTCACTAGTCGATTTACTTGACGTTAGACAGTGTAACGTCATTTTCTCGCATCGAAAACGTTAGAAAAGGATGTAAATGCATGTGTTTCAGTCGTTAATTTTAGCGGGATTTCTATTAACAATGGCGAAAAGTTGTGAGATTTTGAAGGAAACAACAACATTATTGCCTATTTTCAGCGTGTTAGAATCGAAATAGATCAGCTCTAGTCTGTGATTTATTGAGTAATAAATCCCAGTTTGTCAGTCAGTTGTAAGTAGACAAATCACGCGCGCTACGCGCTCGTGATTTGTCTACTTTACAACTGACCTCCAAACTGTGATTTATTACTCAACAAATCACAGTTAGAGCTGATCTATTTCGTAAATATAAAGGACACAAATGAAATGCAATACAGTCGAACTTCAATGGCTCGAATACCTTTGGGACCACGAAAATCTGTTCGAGACAGGGGTAGTTCTAGCCACTGTACAGACAGACAGACAGACAGACAGTATACATTTGCAAGAAAACAAGACGAAAATATCCTTAACTCTTATCCTGCTGTCCACGACAACCCTTTTCTTTGCAAACAGTGTAGATCGAAGCAATCTGATCAGGATCTACACTGTTTGACATTCATTTTATGATTTTGTAAGAATAAATTATATCAAGTAATCTGATTGGTTCAAAGTCAGAAATGGGTGTGGATAAACTGAATATTCAGCAAGAGAAGGGTTAATGTTCCCTCACTATTTCGTATGTAGAGACCTTTCCTAGGGACTCAAGAACGTGTTCGACTCAGCCATGGTAAACGAGCCATAGGTGTTCTAGCCATCGCAGTTCTACTGTACAACATTTTTAGTCGGGGATTTGAAATTCGTAGCACCCGTATTTAAGGAGTTTAATGCACCTTACTTTCTCACACTTAACTATGATACGAATTTATTTAGAGGTCTCTCGGCATCTTGAAAATGGAGTTAGAAAATCAAAAAAGTGGGGAAAAAGACATAGAAAGGGGAGATAAATGTTCCTACCCTCTTTTCTCATTTTAGCATCCAAACAATTCCAAACGACATCTCCTCTGAAACTACAAGGCCAACTGGAACCAAATTATATGTGAAGCCGCCATGGGGTGGAAGAACAAACATATATTCTGAATATCTGGGTCACATGACCAAAATGTCCGCCATGCCCATATATGGTAAAAACCTTTGAAAATCGCCTTCTCAGGAACCAATCGACCGATGACCTTGAAACTTGGTATACAATATATGGGACCCGGGCTCTATTGAATTTCGTTGACCTTGACCTTTCTTACGTCAAGGTCACATTCGGTCATTTAGGATTTTGTACGGAAAAGACAGGGTTTTCTGGTTCTGTTGCAGCTTATGACATCATAGTTGATATTTGCAATCAGCTTAATGATCCTGGGGCCATAAGATTAAATAGTTTTTAATTTTTCTAAAACTACTGGGCTAACTGATACCAAATTACATATACTGCATTAGTGTGGTCGAGAAATCCAAGTTTGTTAGAGGGATCTGTGTGATCGTCACACCAATAAACGGCAAAAAGTGATTTTAAATTCTGCATCTCAAGAAATACAAGACCTTGGTATGCAGCATTTTGGACTCTAGCCCTAAGATGGTTCAAAGCTGACTATAATGTATGCGACGGCAACAAAAGAAAACAATGGTTGATTTCAAAATAATTTGGCATCAATGGTCCTGGGATTGGCCTCTACTAAACCATTATGGTCTGTAAAAATGAATGACCACCACGGGTGTTTGTGTGTGTGTGTGTGGGGGGGGGATGGGTGGGTGGGGGGGGGGGGGAGTGGGATTTATGCCCACTTGAGCTCTGGTGAGCGTAGTTTCCCATCGGCCGCTTGTTTACAATGTTTACAATTTGATGTTCAGGGAAAGTCGCGTAAACTTGATCGCAAGCGTAAACCATATCTAATTGGCGTTGTCATGATACAGCAGCCACAGTTTTCTGCTTTACTGATTGTGCTTGTTTGGTTATCTTTTGTTGCTTAGCTTCATAAACAATTAATTGGTGACCAGTAGTAGTTTGGTATGAAGTTACCATGACAGCAATACCTCTGAAAGACGACAATGTTCAGTGAAGATAACAGCGCGGCCCTATTTAAGTTTTGTTTTTTCAAATGTTGGCAGATTTTTGTTCAGTATTTCATAATTGAAGGAAAGACGTGTTTTAATGAGTTAACGCCTCTGAACAAACGAGCCTCCTTTTGACTGAAGGTGTGCGAAATTTTTATGCGAACAAAAAAGAAACATTATACAGTATTTGGTGGAACGATTTTACTTAAATGTTTAGAGGTTTATTGTTTTGGTTTTTAACATTAATTTGCTGCAAAAAAGATACTCTACTGAATTTAAATATCGGCATCTAATTCTCCAGCTGCGGATTGGATAAACTCCAACTTATTTGCTGATTGAATGACTCTGGTCTTGGTCGATCTTTTGGCAAACATGCGCAAATTGAGGTCACCAAGTTACATGAAGATGCAGAAAAGTTCAGTCGAGGGTCGGTGTTGAACCCTATGTTCCCATCCTTCTTGGCAAAGGTGATGAGAAGAAGCTTGATTTACGTAGGAATCGTAACATTTATTATGCCAAACATCGTCCCTGTTCACTGTTCAATATATCTGACATATTAGGTTTCAACCTCAAGTAAATTAACCCGCCCGCCTAGTTCCTTTCTTATGTACGAACGCATTTCCGCCAGAACGCCTGAAGGTAGGTGTCTGATGCTCTGTCTCTGGTAGGGTTAACCGGAGCCTAATTGTTTGGTTTCCTTTGCTGCAGAATTCTAGCTATTTCATGCTATCGAGTCCTCATCGTTCTTTCATCTTTTTAGTCGTTTGATTTTCTGTTCTCGGAGATGTTGCACTGATGAGCTAGAACTCCATCATGTAGAGTGAACAATTTATCGGTTTTAACCACGACAATCAAGGGCGTGTAGTGTGACCATCTAAAATCTATTAAAGTGTCCAACCCCACCCCGCCCCCGTAAAACTTCTTACTGACCCCGTCGTCGATCCTTTTTTGTGGTTTATTATTTTCATAGTCAGTCCTTAAGATGTATGTATTGCTAATGCCTTTCTATAGCCGTTCGGTCATGTGGGGAGATAACTGTCATTCTGGCTTTCCATCCATGACGTTTTCATTTTGGTGTTTTGAATGGGAGGTGCGAGATATTTTGTATAGATTCCTGATCATTGCATACACTCTGTTTTTCAAACGTGATAACTCCTGATGGCTTGTCATAGAAGGCCTTTTTGGCCAATTTATATGGGACAATTGGGGTGGTTGGGTGAGGCAAAGTTGACGCGTATCTTGCGTCAATAGGGCGTCCAGCTGATAGTGGCTTACAGCTGGACAAGACCTGCTGTTCTTCCAGCAGTTATGGGTAGAGGGGGAAAACAGTTATTTCTTCTGTTTCTGCTTTTCCATTTTCCCATTTCTCCTCTGTCCCTTACTTTCATCTGCTCAGCTATCTCTTCTGTCGCGTTTCTCCCTTTCTCTGGAGAGAGGACAAAAATGACCAACAAGGGGTGACGTGCCTTTAAACCCAAAACAAACAATATGTGGGACAAATGTCAGAAAAAGGAAGTAGTAATAAAGGAGATGAAGAACAGATTAATCAGTGTGTGACAAGAGACACAGGATGATTAAGCACTAATGGTGAATAGAGGGACAAGGCTATCGTAGGCAGGTTGCCCAACAAAATGGTAGAAAGTAAGTGCAGGTGACATCTTAAGATGCGCGTTTACAGGTTATACCTAAACTCTTGGAAAAGGGAAGATAGAAGAATGTTTAAGGGATGGGTTTACGTTACATTAAACCTCGGGTACAACTTACTTTTTAGTCGTGCGACTTAACAGAAAATAAGGTACCCAGTAAGATTTCAAGTGGCTAGTAAAATTTACGTGTTTTAAATATAATCATGTCGATGTTACTTGGGGAGCCTTCCGCACAAACCGGAAACTTTGGATAATGATTCTTGAAATATACAATGTATTCATTAAATGTTGATTGTTTCAAGTCACCAGTTAAGAGAATCACTTGACAATTCACCCGCTGACAAATATGCTTGGTGATGTATATTCCCCTCACTAAATATAAACCGGAAGGAAATGGCCATCAGTAACCTTTCAAAAATATATCTATCGGTCCCTGTTATGATACATCTATGACCAGCCAGTAAAATAATTTAGTTTATGTTGGTTTTCATATAAATTTTTATCACGATCTGTGACACAAGAGGAAAAAGCGGTACAATGGTCCATGGGTATCGGAGTCCCTTGTTCATGCCCGGATTGAAACAGAGTCATCAAATTCCACATGCCCGTGCAAAAATAACCGTCCTTCATACTGACGAAAAGAAATTGTTTCAAAAAGTACTAAACATTATTTAGCGCGAAAATAGTGTAAAATTTACCAAATTTTTGGGGTCAAATTTCAATGGTCAAAATTTATGGTAACACCGGATGTAATTACGTCATATCACGAATTTTGGTGTCTTCGAGTACTGACAAATATTTTGGCTGATGAAATAAATCAACATTCATATGTAAGCGCAAGCTACACATAACTAAACTCAATCAAACTATACCATCCGCACGGGGGTGGGTGTAAACTCATAGAATTTTCAACCCCTTTTCCCCACCAGATTTGCTAAATAATCACATGTCATATAGGTTAGGCTCCTATCTCAATGAAACGGCACAAATAAAGCGTGAGAATTTTGGGTGCATTAAATTTTTCGAAATCTGGTCTCAAATCCCGGACTATTTATATTGTTACTATCTTCTGCGCGTCCATAAAGTGACCAACGCAATGGTCAGTGTAAGAGAGATCTTTGTGCAAGTCCTCAATTTAGCTCGAAACAGCTTTTAAATCTGTGCATCTCGCCAGTACAAAATCGCATCAGATGACTGTTTTTGTTTGTTTGTAGTGGAGTTTAACGGCCCAGTCAACACTACTTTAGGTCATTATTTAGCAGGTCAGCTTACCTATCGACACTTTTTCTGGACAGGCTTACACGTGAGCGGGTAACTAGTACAGCGCACATTCTTTCGCCTGAAACTGACAACTGTCCTTCTTGAATCAGCGGTAGGGAGAGAATGACCGTAGAAAAGATTTCATGATCAATCTCCATGAAAGAATGTTGCGGACCCTGGCAGGTATCGAACCCGCGTCCTCTTGATCACCAGTCAGATGCGCATACGACTGAGCTACCGAGGCCGTCTTCAGATGACTGTACAAATCTGAAACATGCTTTTGCACGTGACAATACAAAATGCTTTCGAATAAGAGAAAACACTGTGGTATTTCCTTCGCATTTGGGGACTGCATCTTGGAAATCGTTGATAAACACAACAACTATATACACGAACAGACAACCGGCCTGGTAGAGTGTCCGCTCCGGGGAACCGGAGGTCACGGGTTCGATCCCGGGCCGCGACATACCAAAGTCGTTAACAATGGTACTAGCTGCTCCTCGCTTGGCACTCAGATTTACGGGGTAGAGCTAGGACTGGTCGACCCAGTGTCAAGATAATGTTACTGGGTGTGGTATCATATAATGTGCCTGGGACATGATACTTCAGTGAGGCAGCACTATACAAGTGAGCATTGAGCTCCCTGTCGCAACCAGACACCGTCGTGATATGACTGAAAAATTGTTGAAAGCGACGTTTAACCCGAATTCACACACACACACACACACACACACACACACACACACACACACACACACACACACACACACACACACACACACACACACACACACACGGACAGACCTTTTTCATCGTAGAAAACACGCTCACGCATGCTAAGGGGTCGATACTGGCAGATTTTTGCAGGCAGAATCGTTTCAAGTTTCGCACATCAAAATGATCAAGCCATTCCCGTTGCTTTTAAAAAATACACAAGGCACACTTACGCGCCTGACATGTTCCTTTTATTTCAAACTCACAACTGGATATCAAGAGTCTGACTACCAAAACGATAAATATACACAAACTTTATGTATCGTGTCAACTTCACTTGATCCAACACGTGTCCAACTGTCACTGTACAGAATCGCATGTAACATACAATCCGAAACACTGTACATTGTACATTTCCGGCCCTGCACTGTGTAGAAACATTTGCCGTTCATAACTTTGAATCGATTGATACAGTAGATGGGACAAAACGACAACTCTATAACAATAATAAATTACTGTCCTTAAAACGATTTTGGGTCTATGGTTTGTCAAACGACCAAATGTGTAAGTCTGCTTGGAGTATGGGATACTTACGAGATATAGAGGATCTTACATGAGTGTTCATGTATTATTGAATTTTTTTAAATAAGTTGAGAAAAAGAGATAAAATGCGAGGCTTTGCATGAGCACTAATGCAAGATTCTGTTTATCATATGACAATTCAAACGTATTTAATTCACTATTTTTGTACAAAAAATGTCAATATTTTCCAATAGTAAACGCGGCGTTGTTAAAAACGTCGTACATGTAACGTTATGGAGCGTATCACTAATTTGCATATTTAATCCACTAGTTGATGACCGAATTTATTACATGGCGTTATTACATTCCCTGACGCGACGTCAATTGGTAAATAAAAATAACTGGACATATAAGGTAGAAATTGCTAATTGCCAGTAAAAGTTCAAGAGTAGAAACAGTTTGTCAGTTTACAACCAAGATCTGTTACTGACCCTTTGGAATCATTGAGTTCATTTAGAATCATTTTGAAAATATTCTGCTTAAGCCGGTGATGAAGGGCATGGCCGGCGTTGCACATTTCAGTACTGGTCATGAAAAGAATCAATAAAACCGAGTCTGTTACTTTCGTTAATTTAGTGTATTCTTTGCTTCCAAAGGATCCATCAATTCAGAACTAATTCATCCGCAACTATTATTGGCATTTATGCCGTTGGCGCAAAGGATTATGCCTTTTACTGTGCGCTGACCTTCTCGGCTTACCTAGAAGCCTCCGTGGTGCAGTGGTTACGCTACTCGCCTTGTGAACCAGGGATCGCAGGATCGATCCCGGGCTTCTCCAGACTTTCGGATGAGTCTTTAAACCGAGGTCCCGTCTCCGTATGACCTTAGCTGTTGGTGGGACGTAAAACTAAAACTCACTCACTCACTCTCTGCTTACCTGTACAGAATGTCTTGTTGGAAATAGCAGGCGCTTTAACCGAAAATAATTTTTAAACAAATATAACTTATTTATTTTTCCATTTGACAAACATGTTCCGTTTTAATCTAATTGTCCGTTTAAATACCTTTAAAAAGATGTCAAATAAGTGGAGCTTTTATTTAATTAGATGGCGACATTTTTATTTTCAAATTAACAACCCTTAATCCTTATATGAAGCATACAAAACTGTGGAAAAACAACGACAGTACCCTACTTTAACGGATAAAAGCCTAACTTTTTGTAAATATTGCTAACAATCGCCTGTATCAGACGTAATGTGGTTACAATATTGCGCCTTTTGATAGCAATTATAATATTTCAAAATTATATTTAATAACGGGATTTTGCGATTAAATTTGGAGCTTATTCAGAAAAAGCTTTATCGTCTACACACGCGTGTAATCCCTATGCGTGTCATTCTCTGTCGACCGTGAAATGAACTCATCTTCGCCTGGGTATCTCCTTGGAATGTAAATCAATCTAAAATGCGGTGTCTGATCTGCGTCTTATTTATATATTTATGTATTTATTTTTCATGACCCGATTAGATTTTTATACTTACTAAGCAATTTAAACAAACATTGCTAGTATTAAGATTACAATTGAAAGAAAGAAAGAAAGAACGAAAGAAAGAAAGATGCCGTATGTGCAGGCTAATCTGACATTTCGCTGTTCGCATTTGTGACATTTCGCTGTTCGCACATTGTTTTGATCGAATACAAGAACACAAAAGAGATGTTTGTATTTTTCCTTTTCGTAACATACATTTGTTGATTATTAATTCCGTCTGCGTGGATTGTTGGTTATATTATGAACCAGCACATTCCGATTTATTTATTTTTATATTTATGTATTTATTTCAACTGTTATATGATTTATTAAGATCAGGGTGTACCCTTTTTCCGGTTTTCCTTCCATCATACCGGGGAAAAGAATATGCATGTTAACCCAACTTTATATATTGTACAGTCGGGTAATCAGGGATCGGCATGATTTTAACAAAACACAAAAACATAGTTCGAAAGTACTTGCTTCTTATTCTTCTATTTTATTTTAGTCAATGTTGTTTTTTCATCACGGCAACAAGCCGTGTAAGGACCATGCTTTATATAGAGAAAACTGGGGTTTACTGTGGTATTCATTTTTTTAATTCTTCTCCAAGACATAGGTTGTGGGTGCTCGTTAGAGGCACCTCAATGAGGCGGTTCTAACGAGAATACAAAACCGGTTTTGAGTATCGATAAATTTTCATTAACAAATTAACTGTTTTTGAGATATCAAGAATACCCTACTAAGCCGCACGGATATGTTATCGTTATTTATTTATTTACGATTTATTTATTTAAAATTTATCTATTGCTCAATAAGTTGATTGATGGTACTATTTAGAACCAGCTCATTCTGATTTTTTTCTAATTTATTTATGCATCACGTGAACAAGTCCGTGAAATGAAGACCCCCTTAAACCCCAGTTTATATAGAGAAAAAAAGGATTTACGGGGGTATTCATTATTTTTCTTATTTCGGCTCCAAGACAAAGGTTGTGGGTACTCGTTAAGCGGTTCTAACGAGCACACGCAACCTATGTTTTGAGCATGATTTTGACTTAATAAACACAAAAACAGGTAGAAAGATTTCAATTTGGCGCTTCTGTGCCCACAATCAACGTTTTATTACACTCAGGGGAAAATGTCACGGGTATTTAAGCAGAAGACAATTATCGCTTTTATGACACGTGGATTGTGTATTCCGTTCCAGCTACCGACCGTCAGGAAGCCCGAAGATAACTGGACACGCGTGCAAGGCATAATGGATTACCTTATTTCCGGAAAGTTTGAGTCATGGGTACTACTATGCATTCTTTATTCATATGATGTATTGGTGCTATTTAGATAATGAGTACCGCTTAGTGGATCTAAGCCGGTGCGAGTCGGAACGTCCATGCTTATAAACCCTATTGGTTTCACTGGGCGGCAGGGCTTGCGGTGTCATTTCATCCCAATGTCGGGTAAAAGTCCCACAAAATTGGAAGCAACGTCTCCAAAATTACCTATACAGTGTTGACGGGGAAGTTAAACCTCGAATCAAACAAACAAATTACAATCAATGAACCTTTCTTTCCAGAATAAATATTTGATGATTGAATTTGCAGTTATTATAGATAATTAAAATGGTTACAGGTAAATAAAGAGTAATTAAAACCTAATGCTTCTTTATATATTTTTGATTAGCCACAGTTACTTTCAAACAGTGTAAGTAAGCATTACCTTACATGGATATGTTACAATACTAAATGATCATTGTGACCATTATGATAACACATCCGTGTGAAATAATGCCTTCTTTAGGTTGCAGAAAACGGTTATTAAACAAATTGTGTCATAGTTTATAACTACTTTAAATATAGGTTGTGGATCTTGGTAGAACAGCCTCGCTTCTAACGAATACCTACAACATATGTTTGGGACAAAAGTAATAGAAAAATATATATGTATGTTCCAGCAAACAACAGTTTTCCTCTATCTAAGTTGGATTTAGAAGGGGTGTTCATCAGTGACATAGACTTGTTAACATTATAATGATAGTCAAGCAGATTTAAGTGCATGTTGGACGGGAAGGCCCAAACATGGACACTAATGCTAGAAACAGTGCATGCTCAGATCAGACGTCGAGCTTAGATCAGGGCCTTTGCTGTCAACCCATTACGACCTCCGCCCATCGGGGCTTGAAGAAACAGATTGGGCTGCATGATGCTTCCACGCAGAGCTGAACTGACTGCACAGCACGTGAGTACTAGTAAACTGCATGGGGGCTCTAAGCCTGCCCATGAAAAGTGGTGCGAGTTCGACCGTCCATGCAGAAAAACCCTACTGGTTTCATTGGGTGTTAGGTCTTGAGATGTCAATTCGGTGTCGGGTAAAAGTCCCTCAAAATTGGAAGCAACGTCCGCAAAATTACCTAGTATACAGTGTTGACGGGGACATTAAGCCTCCAGCCAAACAAAACTGTCGACCCATTAAGAAAACATATCTCTGTGACAATGTTTTTTTTTCTTATCTTCGAAATGTTAATTTATATCTAAAAAAAAACAAACAAAAAAAAAAACACACACACACACATTATTTTTATGATGAATAATACAATGTCTTGGTTCGGATAACACAAATTGTAAGCCCTTTAAACCTCTCTTTTCTGTATATAATGTAAAGTGGGGTTTACAGGTTTTTTTTATTACATGGACTTATGTACATCTTGCTTTTCTAAACAATGCAATTGAAGGGGTTAGTGCAAGAAGGTACCTAAGTCCATTTTTGGAAAAATCTGAGATATTGTTATTTTCAGATATATCATACCAAGACCTACAATATGATATATAGTTTGATATGCTTTATTTCTTTATTGGCATTAAAAATGACAGTTACATTGAATCTTTGGAAGGGTCCTAAGTCCAAGGTCGTATCTTTGGTGCAAGAAGGGGCCTAAGTCCATTTTTACCACAAACAACTTCGAGTTATCGGTGTATGTGTTGTTCATTTGTTTCAGCTCTTTGTTTTAAGAAACTTATAAAGAGTCTACAAAAGATAAAATATACATATTCAATAAAATGTAATAGGTTTCTGCTCTAAATAGAGAAAACTATGTCCTTTAAACAATGGACTTAGGCCCCTTCTTGCATAAACAACCATGGACTTAGGCCCCTTCTTGCATAAACACATTATTGAAATTAATGAATATCTGCAATATACTTCGGACTATTTATGCGATCTTTACACCATTTCATATCATAGAATATATCAACAGAACTATTTATTTAAAATAAGAAACACAAAATATGAAATTTTCGCAAAATACTTTGTTTTTCGCATTTTTCCCAAAATAATGAAAATGTGACTTAGGTACCTTCTTGCACTAACCCCTTCAATTTTAAATAATGCAATCTGACATCCATTAACTATAAATGTTTTTTTTTTTTTTGTTTTGTTTCAAAAGAGTAGGCCTAATGTGGAATATCACATTCCAGAAAAAAATGGATTTATGCGAACCGATAATAGTACAAAAAGGCTCAATTTTAACCGTTTGACAAAAAGAGAATTTTTCTCGCTTAAAGTACCAAAACACGCAGTTCTAAATTAACTAGACGTATCTATCGTTCAATATCCCCCGGGGTCATTTTCACACATAGCCGGATTAAAACACAATATTGATTACACGATAGGTACACGGTATGTATATATCGTAGGCCTCAGTCAAAGGGAGACAACCCAATATTGACTTTCTGTACGACCGTCACGGTTGAAAGTCATCGGGCTAATGTCAGATATAGTTGGCCATGTTATCTTCACTGCAACTGGTGTTGTGCCGTGAGGCGGCCGTGAAACATTTCCATGTACATAATCATAGTGCAGATTATATTTTCTTGTTCATTGGGATCATTGAGCTCATTTAGAATAATTTAGAAAATAGAGTTCTGCTTAAGCCGGTGCTAGGGGGCGTGGCTGGTGTTGCACATTTTAGTAGCGGTCATGAACAGACACAATAAAACCGAGTCTGCTAGTTTCGTTCATTAGATGTATCCTTTGCTTCCAAAGGATCCAACTATTCATAACTTATTTACTAGCAAATCTGAAACATATTTACAGTTGAGTTTTGTGATAAACATTATTATATTTTCCAGGACATGTTAAAACCGATCAACGTGAACGAAAGGTCGCTCTGAAATCCCTTAATTATATAAAAGTGAAAACGATTTTCGAGTTTCACAAGAACATGGTGCCGTCAGCATTTGAAAGTCAGCCTTACCGCAAACTAACGTCTACCGATATTAAACGGCAAAAATCAGACATCAAAAAGCGGTCTACCAGGATTTACGGCAAAGTCACACAGGTAGGCACAACAACCAACCGTTTTGGCTTGATGCACGAAGGGATAGCATAATTGCAATCACAACCATCACGAAAACACGCGTAAATAATTTTAACCCACTTGAACCCCACTTTTATATAGTAAAACTGGGGTATACAGGGATAAACCTTATTTTTCTTATTGTTGCTCAAAAATAAAGATTGTGGCTACTCGTTAGAACCGCCTCTAACGAGTACCACAATCTATATGTTGAGCAGAAATAAGAAAAATATCACAATTCATCTGAAAATTTCGGAGGTAAGGTTTACAATGTATTTGCATAGGCGTGTTACCGTAATGGGTAGATGTATTTGTTGTTTAATGCTAGGACATGTACCCCTGGTGGTTATTGGCCTTTTCAAAAAGAAACGCTAAATATTATTTCACCCTAAAACAACATTGCCTCGGGGAATTCCGGTTTTGGAAATGTTTGAGTCACGTGACCAACATAAGACATTAAAAATTAAAAAGTATCACCCCATGCCTTAATAGACATTTGGGATGACGACGATAGACCTAAAATATATAAATTAGAATGTTTCATGAATAATGGACCAATATACTGTAGAGGGATGTCTTGGCCATCCGGAACAGCGGCTTTACCGCAGTTCTGATCAGCCGGATATCCCGAAGGTTGACGACGCATGTATTCAATGCATGCAAATGAAAGGTTCTTTGCTTTGAGACCACTATTGCGTGTGATGTGTTGCAAAATTTAATGAATAACATCCATATGCATAAATTATACTTAAATGGTACAGTAGATCTTCAATTGCTTAAACACCGATGGCTCGGTTACCATGGCTGAGTCGAACCGTTCTTCAGTCCCTACGGCCCTTATTGTTGGTAGAACTTGTGGCCCTACCCCATTGCTTTATTTAGTGATGCAATAAAATATGTTTATACTTCAGTCCCTAGAGAATTCCTCTATAATGCGGGATAATTTAGGAGAATTTCCACTTTTATCAAGCAAATGTATGTTGAATGTACTCATTAGAATCGCCTCAAGAGGCGATTCTAATGAGAACGCACAACATACATTTTATTATAGACAATCGAAAAGATATCCTAAAATTAGCCACGTCACGCCTACTGACAGTAACCCTCAGTGGCTTGAACTAACCCCGTTTCGAACAGATTTTCATGGTCCCAAAGGTGGTTGAGCCATTAAAGTTCGACTGTATTGAATTATTTGAATATGAAATCGTTATGTAGGTGCAATAAATTTTTGTTTAAGATGTATAAACTTTTTTTTATTTTAACTGCAATACAATTATTTAAATTGCGAAATATTAGTTCAATGAATTAATGCATTAATTTTTCAAAACACATTTAGATTTAAATGTTGTTTGTTTGTTTGTTTGTTTGATTTGAGGTTTAAAGTCCCCGTCAACATTGTAAAGGTCATTTTGGAGACGTTGTTTCCAATTCTGTGGGTATTTTACCCGACATTGAGATGAAATGACATCTCAAGCCCTGTCGCCTAATTAAACCAATAGTGTTTATAAGCATGGACGGTCCGATCCGTGCGCACCGCTTTGCCTTGGCAAGCTAAGTGTTAAGCATATGAATTTATTTTTCTGATTCCCACTTTCATCCCACTGGGTGACCTAATAGTGCTATAAATATCCTGTTTATCTTCTTATAGAATATTCTCGAAAACCTGAATCACAGATTAATTTCATTTTTGTAAACAACTTGTTTACAAGGAAAAGTACTTCAGTCCCTTCCAGAAAGTTCAGGTTTGCATTATTTTTAGAAAATTACATCATCTTATTCCACAGCCCCGTGGAACATTCTAGAGAAATCTTAGGGTCTATAAAAGAGCTTGATTTTTCTCATTAAGGCAGACTTTGGAGTTTGAAGTTTGGGTTTTTAAGAAAAGTTATTTCTAAATTCTGTGTTGGATTATTAAATGATATTATATTTCATTTCGGACTGTGAATTCTGTGGAATAGATTCATTCAGACTTTTTCATAGCAGAGCTAAGTACATTTAATTTTCTTACATCTATGGTAAAAGATAACTTTTAAATAAATTTTGTTTAATTTTTCCAAAAGGCTCGTTTGCTTTTCCTTTCTGCTATGCCTGGCTCATAACAGAAATTAGGGGCTCGTCCGGGATAATAACATCTTGAGCATTTTAGGACGGACATGTCATTTGTAGGCAAGTAATTGTCATTTCATATCAAAAATAGACTTGGCAGTTGCTTCAAAAGATTGGTATTTCCCCATAGGCATATAGAGGATTGTTATTTCATGTGAAATAGTACTTGTCGTTTCATGTGAAATGTCTAGTTGGGCTTGGCATTAAAAAAAAACTTTGTCAAATTAACCTCAATCTGTATTACCATAATTACTTTGTTATGCAAACAAAAAGCAAACATGTCATTTGATTTGAGAAGCTTTTTAGGCCCAGCCTACCCAGGAGTTGTTTAATCTGGCCAAAAGGACAGATTTGCTAGTAATTGTTTCCCACTATGGGGTCACTGCTGTCAAAACAAGCATGAAGAAGCATGAAATTAAGAATATTTTGGTAGGACTTTTCGATCAATCTGCTTTGTCCCTCATTATGGTTTCACATACTGAATTACAATGAGACAATTTGAAAAAGGAAGGCAAATTGAATTTGAAAAATTAAGATTAGAGATGGAAGAACGCATACAGAAAGAAAAAAAATGAAAAGGAAGAAAAAGAAAGAGAAACGCCAAGACAAATGCAGATTGAAAGATTAGAAATTGAAGAAAGATAAAGGGAAAAACAAAGAGAAATGGAAGAACGAATTCTAAAAGAAAAAAAATTAAACACGAAGAAAAACAAAGAGAATTGGAGGAGGAACGCATTCAGAAAGAAAAATTAGAAAAAGAAGAACGGCTCGAGTTGGAAAAGGAAAAAATGAGATATAGTATTGAAGAAAAAGAAAGGGAAAGGCAGTTTCAGTTAAGATTGAAGTAAATTGGAACTCCAGGGTCAAGATAGGGTGGAACATACCCCTGTTTTTGACTCTGGTAGTTACTTTGATGCCACAAATTACATCAGGTTAGTTCCGCCATTTCAGGATAAAGAGGTAGATAAGTATTTTTTTGCATTTCGAAAAAGTTGCAGAAAATTTAAAATGGCCAAAAGAGCATCGGACCTTACTTTTGCAATGCGTTGTTGTCGGAAAGGCTCGAGGCATATACACTCAACTGACTATGGAGCAAAGGTCAGACTATGATTTGGTTAAGGAGCTTATTCTTAAGCCACAGACACGTCCAAGATTCTATCCATTAGGAAAACATGTCCGTGTGAAATAATGGCGTCCAACAAGGTGTCAGAAATTACATATATTAGGTAAAAATTGTAACATCTTTCTTATTTCTGCTTTAAACATAGAATGTGGGTGCTCGTTAGAACCGCCTCAATGAGGCGGTTCTAACGAGTACCCACAATCTATGGTTTGGAGCAAAAATAAGGCAGATAATGTTTACCCCCTTACACCCCACTTTTCCCTATATAAACTGGGGTTTAGAGGGGTCTTCGTTTCACGGACTTGTTATCGTGATGCCTAGTAATCCATCTAGCAGTTATAGCCATACATCTAGTACTATGCCCAAACTTTCTGGTTAAAATAAGAGCCAGAATCCTTCCAAACCTTCTAATGATATTGGAAGCCAGACCTTTTCCAAACCTTCTGGTAAAAACAAAGACCAGAATCCCTTATCTGAATCTCAAGTAGTGTGTTATTATTGTAAAAATACAGGTCATTTGATCTCTGAATGTTTAAAATTAAAGCGAAGAAAAGAAAGAGAAATACAAGAGGATCGTAAGCCTACAGGTTTGACTTTTATAAGGCCAAAACCGCAGTCTTGAGTAAGGGAGGAAACTCTTTCTGATACCAAACCTTCTGAGACTGATTCAGTTATGGAGATTTATGAACCATTCTTATAGGATGGTTTTGTGTCACTAAATGGTGACAGTTATGCCCATCCTACCCCTATCAAAATCTTACGAGATACCGGAGCTTCTCAATATTTTATTCAAGCAGATACTCTGCTTTTTTTTGAGAATATATATACTTCTTTGGGCCAAAATGTCCTTATTCAGGGTGTGGAATGTGGATTTGTTAATGGTCCGCTTCATAACGCTTATTTGTCATCAGACATGGTATCCGGTTCAGTGGCTGTTGGCATTAGAACTTTTTTACCTTTTAAAGGTGTTCATTTATTGCTAGGCAATGACTTAGCTGGAGATAAGGTTGTGGTAAACCCACTTTTGACTTCTAATCCTTACACTGATCAACCACCTGATCCCGTTGAGTAGGAAATTCCTGATCTTTATCCGTCATGTGCAGTCACAATGGCTATGGCACGTAAAACCAAGAAAACTGATGGGAAACAGGATTTTGATTTTACTGATACCTGCCTAATAAGCAGACAGATTTTCATGAGAATAACTCATCTTTCGATCTAGGCCTTGACAAAATGTCCGGTTCTCAACTAGCTATAAAACAGCACAAGGATCCTGAAATTTCGCCTTTGTTTGAAAGGGCTTTAGATGAGCAGGAAGTATCTCAGGTCCCAGTCTGTCATAATGTCAAAAATGACATTCTTATGAGAAAATTGCTTACACCAGACGTCTCTGCAGAAGACGAGTGGACTGTCAACCACCAGATAGTGGTTCCACGGGTTTACCGTCCCGAAATATTAAACTTGGCACATGGAACTCCCATGTCAGGACATTTAGGTTTAAATAAAACCTACCACAATATTCTTAATCGTTTTTACTGGCCTGGGTTAAAATCAGATGTTTCTCAGCATTGTAGGTCCTGCCATACATGCCAAATAGTAGGACACCCCAATCAGACTATACCTGAGGCTCATTTGCAGCCTATACCTGCTTTTGATGAACCTTTCAGTCGAATAATTATAAACTGTGTGCGTCCTTTGCCCAGAACTAAGTCTGGCTTTGAATAGCTTTTGACTATGTGCTTCCACACGAATTCCTGAAGCCATTCCACCAAGAAAAATCAAAACTTAGACAATCGTCAAGGCCTTAGTGAAGTTTTTCACCTTTGTTGGTCTTCACAAATCTATTCAGTACAACCAAGGTTCAGATTTCATGTCTAGAATTTTTCAACAAGTAATGCATGAACTAGGCATTGTACGGTATAAGTCATCGGCCTATCATCCTGAAAGCCAAGGGGCCTTTGAAATATCAAAACTAAGACAATCGTCAAGGCCTTAGTGAAGTTATTCACCTTTGTTGATCTTCCCAAATCTATTCAGTCCAACCAAGGTTCAGATTTCATGTCTAGAATTTTTCAACAAGTAATGCATGACTTAGGCATTGAACAGTATAAGTCATCGGCCTATCTTCCTGAAAGTCAAGGGGCCTTTGAAAGATTCCATCAAACATTGAAAAACTTGATACGATCATATTGCTTTGACACAGAGAAGGATTGGGATGGAGGCATCCATTTGCATTTATTTGCTGTTGGAGAATCTGTGCAAGAATCTCTTGGCTTCAGTCCATTTGAATTAGTATTTGGCCATACTGTTCGTGGTCCTTTGAAACTTCTGAAAGAGAAATTTCTATCTAATTTTGACACTTCCTTGAATTTACTTCAGTATGTGTCCGATTTCAAATCTAGACTTCCATTTCTGCTTATTTTCAAAATACTGAAACACCTATAATTTGCTATAAATATAACAAACCTGTTAGATCTATCATTTTTAATTTCAATAAACTTGTTTCAGATCTTGATATTGATACTAATACTCCTGATTCATGTGATTGTAAAAACTCAAAGTATTGCTATCCTGCTGCTGGTCATGTAATTACTGGCAATTTGAAAATTATTCCTGATTCTAGGATAAGGAATATAATTTCTAAAGGACCGAAATATCGGTTTCCTTCTAAAATTGATTTCAGTAAATGTAGAGATGAAATCGCTGCTTCCTTGAATGAATTCGGTAATCGATGGTGTAAGCGAGAGTATGTTGAGTATAAAGCCCTAAAGGACTGGAAACTTAGCATTTTAAGACTAGTGAATAAACGCATTTCTTTCTATTCTCAAAATACTAACTTATTACCTCCTAAGCCCAAGACGTCTTTACGTCATCTTAAACTAGGTATTCAAGAATTTCATAAGAAGTTTGTTTTGACCCCTGCAGACAAGGCCGCTAACAACGTCGTCGTTGTGTGACGGCTCCACTATGTTAACACGCTTAAGCAGGAGCTTGGTGGTACTAAGGCCTATGAACTTCAGCCTTTGGCTGAAGAGAGAGCTATAGTAGATAAACATGTTTGTCTTTCAGCCACCAAGTTTGCTGTGTGTGTTAACGAAGGCCAAGACAAGCTTCCTACGTTATACTGGTTACCAAAACTTCATAAAAAACCTTACAAAGCACGGTTTATTGCAAATTCTAGTTCTTGCACTACCACTGAACTTTCTAAATTATTAACTTCCTGTCTTACTGCTATTAAAACGCATGTAATTAAATATTGTGATAAAGTCTTTGAAAGATCAGGAAGAAATCTGTTTTGGTCTATAAAAAATTCGAATGAGGTTTTAAATAAATTGAAATCTAGACAGTTTCGTGCTTCTAGTCTGTCTACCTACGATTTTTCCACTCTTTACACTACACTTCCTCATAATCTTATAAAAGAAAAGCTTAATGATTTAATTGAATGGGCTTTTCACAGAGAAGATTCTCTCTATCTTGCATGTAATGTCAGAAATGCATTTTTCACTTCTAAAGAGCATAAGAATTATACACTTTGGTCATGTCAGAAAGTGTGTGATGCCCTCACCTTTCTACTTGACAATATTTATATTAGATTCGGTACTAAGTTATTTAGACAAATTGTGGGTATTCCGATGGGTACTAATTGCGCACCTCTTGTGGCTGATCTGTTCTTGTATTGTTATGAAAGAGACTTCATTTTGTCGCTTTCCATTGATAACCAATCTGAAATTATTGAAGCTTTCAGCTCTACTTCTAGATATTTAGATGATTTATTAAATATTGATAATACCTATTTTGATGGTTTGATCAGTCAGATTTACCCCCTAGAACTTCAGTTAAATAAAGCAAATTCTTCTGATACCGAGGCCCCGTTTTTGGATTTACATCTATCTATTGTAGATGGATTTGTTTCGTGCAAAATTTATGATAAACGCGATGACTTTGATTTTGAGATTGTAAATTTTCCTTTTTTGGATGGCGATGTTCCTCGTGCGCCATCCTATGGCGTTTATATTTCGCAAGTAATTCGATTTGCTAGAGTGTGTAGTCATGTAACTGACTTCAACACTCGTAATAAATTATTAACGGCTAAACTCCTTAATCAGGGTTATCGGTACAATAAACTACGCAAAGCCTTTTCAAAATTTTATACACGCCATTCTGATTTAATTTCAAAATTCAATATTGGACTTAAATCTCTTCTGCAACAAGGTCTATCGGAACCCGAATTTTATGGTGACTTAGTAGATAAATTCAGAAAAATATATAACCGCAATGACTTCAGCACCCAATTTCGTAAAATCATTCTTCGATATAAAAAGATTGGGTACAACATGGATATTATACGACAGACTGCATGCATGGTAGTTAACCCAATCACGGTTGGCAACTTTGCTTCCCTCTTTAATTGCACGCCGGTGGGTCAGGCCTCAGATTCTATGACGGCTCCAACGTAAAGGCTTATTGAAAATTAAAGAGACAATGTTGGTTGGTGCCTGATGCTCTGTCTCTGGTCGGGCTCATCGGAGTCTAACTGTTGGTTTTCTTTTGCTCCAGCATTTCAGTGGTTTCTTGCTGTCGAGTCCTCACCGTTGTCTCACCTCTGTGGTTCTTTGATTTATGTGTTCACGGAGATGTTGCACTGATGAGTTAGGAGGCCTTCATGCGGACTGAACAAAGTATTTGTCTAAATCGCGACGGAAGTAAGGGCGAGGATTGTGGCCACGTAAAATCGATTTAAGCCTCCCAGTGGAAATCTTCCACTGACCGTTCCAAGGCGGCTCTTCTGTGGCGATTTATTTATGTTGTTGCTTGGTACTTACTGTGTGTATCACTTGTTTTTTTTAATTTTGGATGGCCATATGGCCATTTTGTGGGAAAGTAACTGTCCGTATGGCCTTCCTTTGTTTAGGTTTCCATTATGGTCTGGTCGCTTAATGTTTGTATTTCTTTCCCTTTGGTGTCTTTTATGGATGGAGTAAGTTAATTGTATCAATTCCTGATCTTTGTTTTACTTCTACTTTTCAAAAGCTTGTGAGGCTGCTCGAACCAATCTTCAGTCAGCCCAAAGAAAAATAGGGACAAAAGAAAAGAATTTTAAACCAGGTGATGAGGTACTTGCTCTTTTGCCTATTCCTGGAAAATCTTTGCAAGCCAGGTATTATGGTCCATACACTGCAGACAAAAAGATCAGTGACACTCCTGGAAGACGCAAGCTAAAGCAGCTGTGTCATATTAACATGCTTAAGGAATACATTGATAGGGACAATGCATCTTTAACATCAGTCAATCTAGTTAGCTCTGTTCCACTTAATTCAGGTGACAATGACTGTGAGGGTTTTAATTCAGTGAAATCTGATCCACATCATCAAAACTTCAGAATTCTGACATTCTGAGGAATCTCGACCAGACACTGTCACATCTAGAGCCAAATCAGCGGAATGAACTGAATTAGCTGATTTTATAATATAATCACTTATTTCCTCACATTCCAACATAGACAGAGACAAAATAATTCACGATGTGGACATAAATGGTTCTAAGTAGAAGTAAAACAAAGATCAGGAATTGATACAATTAACTTACTCCACCCATAAAAGACACCAAAGGGAAAGAAATACAAACATTAAGCGACCAGACCATAATGGAAACCTAAACAAAGGAAGGCCATAAGGACAGTTACTTTCCCACAAAATGGCCACATGGCCATCCAAAATTAAAAGACACAAGTGATACACACACCTGTAAAGCAACATCCACACAGGATAATACTATGAAACAAAAATATCTTAAAGAAGAAGTTCAGTATTTATTAGACAATGACTTTATTGAACCAAGCCAAAGTGAATGGAATTCTCCTTGTATTCTTGTACCAAAACCTGGTGGGACATATCGTATGTGTACAGATTGTAGGAAAGTTAATTCCTTAAGTAAAACAGATAGCTTTTAAATTCCAAGAATGGATGACTGCATTGATAACATCGGGAATGCCAAATACATAACTAAATTCGACCTTCTGAAATGATTTTGGCAAATTACAATCGCAGAGCAAAGGAGGTTTTGGCATTCACTACACCAGACGGATTATTTAACTATAAAGTCATGCCATTTGGAACGAAAAACTCTCCGGCAACATGTCAACGCTTAATAAACATGGTAATTGCAGGACTGGAAGGCTGCAGTGCTTATATTGATGACGCTATCATATACAATGACCAGTGGAATCAACATCTTAAGGCTATCTCAAATTTTCCCGTACCCACGTGCAAAAGACAGCTGATGCGATTTCCTGGTATGGATGGTTATTACAGAAAGTTCTGTAATAATTTCTCTGCCATTGTTGAGCCTTTGACTAATTTGCTCAGCAAAAGAACAAAATTCCATTGGAATGCAATATGCCAAAATGCTTTTGATAAGATTAAAGGCATACTCAAGAGTGAATCAGTACTCTTAGCACATAACTTTGAAAAGGAGTTTAAGCTAGCTGTAGATGCTAGTTACGTAGGTATAGGTAGTGTTTTGTTGCAGGAAGACGAAAATGGTGTGGATTATCCAGTTTGTTACTTTTCCAAAAAGTTTAATAAGCATCAGAGAAATTACTCTACCAAAGAGAAAGAGGGCTTATCTCTGATTCTTGCTCTGTAACATTTCGAAGTTTATCTTACTCCTACTACTGCACCGATTGTTGTTTTCAGTGATCACAATCCACTGACTTTCATACATAAAATGAAAAACAAAAATCAGCGGTTGCTCAGATGGAGTCTTATGCTACAAGAGTATAATTTAGACATAAGACATATCAGAGGGAGAGATAACATTATCCATGATGCCCTTTCAAGAGCTTGAGCAGTGTCAGGAATTGTGTTGTTCTATCATATGGAAGTGGATTGTAGATACATGTAACTTTATATGCTATGTTCAATATTTTATTATTCTAAAAGCAAAAGAAAGCTTTATTGCATAAAACTTTCTTTTCCTCGAAGAGTGGGAGTGTTATGCATAAGAATTTATTTTTCTGATTCCCACATTCACCCCACTGGGTGACTTTATAGTGCTATAAATATCTTGTTTATCTTCTTATAGAAGAGTCTCGAAAACCTGAGTCACAGATTAGTTTAGTTTTTGTAAACAACTTGTTTACAAGGAAAAGTACATACTTCAGAACCTTCCAGAAAGTTCAGGTTTGCATTATTTTTAGCAAATTACATCATCTTATTCCACAGCCCTGTGGAACACTCTAGATAAATCTTAGGGTCTATAAAAGAGCTTGATTTTTCTCATTAAGGCAGACTTTGGAGTTTGAAGTTTGGGTTTCTAAGAAAAATTATTTCTGAATTCTGTCTGTTAAAGGATATTATATTTCATTTCGGACTGTGAATTCTGTGGGATCAAGGAAAATATATTCATTCAGGATATTTCATAGCAGAGCTAAGTACATTAATTTTCTTACTTATACGGTAAAAGAAAACTTGTAAATAAATTTTGCTAAATTTTTCCAAAAGGCTTGTTTGCTTTTCCATTCTGCTACGCCTGGCTCGTAACATTAGATCCTCTAAGCGATTTACCAGTACTCGTGTGCGGGTCGGATTCAGCTCTGCGTGATAGCATCATGCAGCCCATAGATGTCTTCAAGCCCCGTACGTACGTACCTCCCACATATCTATCTAAGTACCTATCTAAATAATTACATACCTACCTATCTATCTACCTACCTACCTGCCTACCTACAACGTGGAGGTTAGAAGTTAGATGTTAAAAGTTAGAATTTAGATGTAAGACGTTAGAAGCAAGAAGTATGAAGTAACAATTTGAACCTTAAGTTTGAAATCAGAAGACTGAAGTTAGAAATAAGAAATTTTATGTATGCCCGTTCGTAGGTACCTCCCGCCTCGAACTCCTACCTACCTACCTATCTATATGCTTGCCTACCTGCCCGCGTCATAGCCTAACTATATCTGAACCTACCAACCTAACTGCCTACCCACCTACCTACCTACCTACAAAACTACCTAACTATCTACCTAACTACCTATCTAACCAAACCCCATCTACCCTCCCAATAACCTAAATACCTACCTGCCTACCTACCTCACTACCCAACCACTCGCTCGCACGCCCGCCCGCCCGCCAGCCCACCCACGCACCAAATCACCCTACCCACCTACCTACCTTACTACCCAAAACCTAGCTACCTGTCTACCTGCCTGCCTACGTACCTGCCAACCTCTGCCTACGTACCTGCCAACAACTCATATACCTACCTAACTACCTGCTCTAAATACCTACCGATCTACCTACCTAACTACCTATCTACCCAAACCCATCCTCACTTGCTAGCTAGCTAGGTAGCTACCTACCTACCTACCTAAAATTCAAACTCTAATCCACATAGCCTACCTAACTATCTTTCTATCTACCTAATTACCTACCTTCATAAGTGCTAAACTACCTACGTACTACATATCTTCTTACCTGCCTTCAAACTTACCTACCTACCAAACCAACCACCCTACCAGCCTAGCTACCTACTTACCTACCTACATACATACATATCTGGCAAGGGTTAACTATGAGACGCCAAGTTTTACAGCTTAAGCTCGGGTGTTTTTTTCTCCGGGTACACGGTTTTTCACACCTCTGATTAACGATATGCTCGATATGATTGAAATAATCTTGAAAGGGACGTAAAAAGAAAACAATCAAAAGACAAAAATCAACAAACAAACGAACAAACATTCATACCTACCCAACCGACCCTACCTACCTAGCTAGTTACCTACCTACCTAGCTAGTTACCTACCTGCCTACCTGCATACCTACCTGCCTACCTACCTATCAATCGGCCCCGCCAATCGGGGATTGAAGAAATAGATTGGGCTGAAGGATGCTTCCATGCACAAACCAACCGCAATTAAATGCTGGTAAACCGCGCGGAGGTTCAAACAAAGTTCCGCAATGCAAGTTCAGGTGGTTTGCTCCGGGTACTCCGGTTTTCACTCACCTCTGAATAGGCTCTATATACCTGAAATAATCTTGAAAGGGTCGTTAAAACAAAATTAAACCAAGAGGCCATTGATGTGAATTATCTGTTCTAAGGTAGCCTGGCACTAGAAGCATATTCTGGCTACCCCTTAATGGTCATTTATCTGTAAAGCTATTAACCCTTACCTTGCTGTTCACGACAACCCCTATCTTTGCAAACAGTGTAGATCCAGATCAGAAGGCTTCTGATCAGGATCTACACTGTTTGGCATTCAGTTTATCAATTTGTAGCGATAAATTACATTAAGTAATTTGATTGGTTGATAGACAGAAATGGGTGTGGCTAAAATGCATATTCAGCAAGATAAGGGTTAATTGTACTCGGTATACATTATAACCAATCAACTCTCCTCAAACATGTTGATAACGTGATGCTAATACGTATGCATTTAACTGATTTTCTTTTTGTGAATCTAAATGTGTTTTGAAAAGTTAAACCACGTTTATGCATCTGTATGTTTATAGCATGTGAATAAGTTCTGTTACAAAATAGACGTGAAAGCAATGATCAGGAATCGATACAATTAACCCACAGCTCCCATCAGAGACACCAAAGGGAAAGAAACACAAACATGAAACAACAGACTTCATTGGAAACATCAATAGCGGAAAGCCAAAAGGACAGCCACCTTCCTACAAAATGACTAATTAGCCATCCAAAGTAAACATCACAAGCGACACAAACACTAGGGCTGGCTAATCGGAGCTGAAAAGATAATCGATTATCAGTCCTGTCATTGCGATCGATAATCGATTAGTAATCGCTAAGGTTTTTCTCATAATATTACCTGTCTGGCTTTCTGTCTGAGCATAACTCTTACCATATGTTGCACTTTACCATATGTATATTTGAACAGTCAGGCCTGAGCAAACAGTGTAGACCCAGATGAGACGCCGCAAAATGCGGCGTCTCATCAGGGTCTGCACTGTTTGCCACTGATCCAGGCACAACTTTGGGCAGTAAATTGCACTTTTCAAATAATCGATTACAAGCAAATCAGTACCGATAATCATTTTTGTGGAATTTATCGATCGATTAATCGATTATACGATTAATCGTGTCAGCCTTAACAAACACCCAAAGACAAACCACAACAAAAACAAACCGCGAGAGTAGAACCGCCCTGGAACGGCCAGAGAAACGAACCCCACGGGGGGGGGGAGGCTTAAATCGATTTTGCATTGCCACAAACCTAAACCATCTGAAACTACTTAGTGTATACCGCGACAGAGGTAAGGGCGAGGATTATGGCCATGTAAAATCGATTTAAGCTCCCCAGTGGAATTCTTTCCACTGACCGTTCCAATGCGGTTTTTCTGTGGCGGTTTATTTATGTTGTGTTTGTTACTCATTGTGTATCACTTGTGTATTTTTATTTTGGATGGCCATTTGGCCATTTTGTGGGAAAGTAACTGTCCTTATGGCCTTCCTTTGTTTAGGTTTCCATTATGGTCTGTTCGCTTCATGTTTGTGTTTCATTCCCTTTGGTGTCTTTGATGGGTGGAGTAAGTTAATTGTATCGATTCCTGATCTTTGTTTTACTTCTACTTTTCATAATTAATGTTGATGTGGCTGAGCCTTTTACTTTGATATAGTAGTCGCAGATAAAATTTTCAAGGCGGAGCTATCGTTTGTACCAGCCTTTGGAATGTCCTATTAACAAAATGGTAAAACAAGTCACCCGATCGTGTGAATTCAACTGGAACTCAAAAAAAGTTGTGGCGTATATGCCACAACTTCGCTTGCAGAAAGCTTGCGAAAGGCACTCTACCGAATCTTCTGGTGGACTCACCGAATTCGACATATTGACAACACCACATTGTAATTTTTTCCGCCGGTAGATAAAAAAGTGTGCTATTCTTTCTTATTTCTGCTCAAAAGTATAGATTGTGGGTACTCGTTAGAACCGCCTCGGGGACGTTAAACGTCAAATCAAACAAAAATCGATGATAGTTTTCTTATTTCTGCTCCAAATATAGATTGTTGGTATGTGTTAGAACCGCCTCATTGAGACGGTTCTAACGAGTACCGACAATCTTACTTTAGAGCAGAAATAAGAAGATTAAGGTTTACCCCTGCAAACCCCAGTTTTACTACATAAAAGTGGGGTTCAAGGGGTTCAAGATTATATAGGTGTGTTTTCGTGTTGGCTTGTGACGACCTTGTACGACACATTTAGCAACTCAGGTGACATTGGTGTTTATGCTACATATAGATAATGCTTTCATTACGCAAACACGCCTATACAAATACAATGCCACCTTTATCGCCGAAAAAATGAAAATTTTATGATGAAAAATTCTGATATTTTTCTTATTTCTGCTCAAAATATAGAATGTGGGCACTCGTTAGAACCGCCTCATCGAGGCGGTTCTAGCACTCGTTAGAACCGCATCATCGAGGCGGTTGTAACGAGTACCCACAATCTATATTTTAGAGCAGAAATAAGAAAAATAAGGTATACCCCCGGATACCACAGTTTACTATATAAAAGTGGGGTTCAAGGGATTCAAAATTATATAGGCGTGTTTTCGTGATGTATCGAGGTCGATGCGTAGGAATTTATCACAGACCAGGACAATAAATACGACAAAGTGCCAGCTTTGTGTATTATTGTGACAATTATTAGGAAACAACTGTATTCAAAATTGCCAATTTGGGAGGAGGTAATTCGGTGGAATGACAGTCAGGATTTTTTTGGGGTGGCCACAATACAATTCTCCCTATTCTAATGCAGTTATTATTATTAATTCTTTATTATTATTATTATTATGCCCCCGGAATCTAAGATTCTGGGGGGCATATAGTTTTTGGTCTGTCCGTCTGTTTGTCCGTTTGTCTGTTTGTCTGTTTGTCTGTTTGTCCGTTTGTCCGTTTGTCCGTCTGCAAAAACTTTAACATTGGGCATAACTTTTGAATGGTAAGTGGTACAGCTTTCATACTTCACATGTGCATTCCTTGTCACAAGACCTTTCAAGAGGTACCATAAATTTTGACCTCGTGACCTTCACCTTGAGATTTGACCTACTTTTGACCTCCTTTTTAAAAACTTTAACATTGGCTATAACTTTTGATTGGTAACTGATAGAGCTTTCATATTTCACATGTGCATTCCTTGTCACGGGCCCTTTCTATTGGTACTATAATTTTTGACCTCATGACCTTGACCTTGGCATTTGACTTACTTTTTAATAATTTTAACATTGGCCGTAACTTTTGATTGGTAAATGGTAGAGCTTTCATATTTCACATGTGCATTCCTTGTCACAAGACCTTTCTAAGGGTACCATAATTTTTGACCTCATGACCTTGACCTTGACATTTGACCTACTTTTTAAAAAACTTTATCATTGGTCATAACTTTTGATTAGTAAATGGTAGGGCTTCCATATTTCACATGTGTATTCTTTTTATGCCCCCGGAATCTAAGAGATTCGGGGGGCATATAGTTTTTGGTCTGTCTGTCTGTTTGTCCGTTTGTCTGTTTGTCCGTTTGGCCGTTTGTCTGTCTACAAAAACCTTAACATTGGACATAACTTTTGAATGATAATAATTAGAGCTTTCATATTTCACATGTGTATACCTTATCACAACACCTTTCCATTGGTACCATAATTTTTATCTCGTGACCTTGACCTTGACCTTTGACCTACTTTTTTCAACATTTTTGAAAAACATTAACATTGGCCATAACTTTCGATTGGTAAGTGACACAGCTTTCATATTTCACATGTGCACTCCTTGTCACAAGACCTTTCGAGTGGTACCATAATTTTTGACCTTGTGACCTTGATGTGACCTACTTTTTTCAAAATTTTTAAAAACATTAACATTGGCCATAACTTTCGATTGGTAAGTGACACAGCTTTCATATTTCACATGTGCACTCCTTGTTTAAGACTTGAACATTGGCCATACCTTTCGATTGCTTAGTGATACTGCTTTCATATTTAACATGCGCTGTCCGGGGGCATCAGTGTTTCACAAACACATCTTGTTTTTTTTTTTTTTTGTAAAAAAGTACTTGAAAAAATATATCATATGAAAAATATGGTCAGCTGCTACTTAATATATCGACCACCAGAATGCTGGGACGCACTGAGGACCATCAATAACTGATCGTAAATTGCTAATTTAAGAGTGTACAAGGGGACAAAATGATAAATAGAGTACCAGATTCGTATCATTTGATATCAAGTTTATCAGACTCGGCTTCGAGAACGCATGTAGAATCGCTCGGCAAGCCTCGTGATTCTACAAGCGTTGTCGAAGCCTTGCCTGATAAACTTGATATCAAAAGACACTCACCTGGTATTCTCGATCACTATAACACAGATGAATGCCAATAAATTCAATATTGTAATTATGTAGCGTGATGTATAAACCAACACCGTTGACTAATTAAACATTTAAAATAATAGGCGTGGAGGCAAAGATCGGGAATCGATACAATTACTCTCATCCTCCCATCAGAGACTCCAGCGGCAAATAAACACGAAATAACTAAACCCTAATGTAAACATCACACTCGGGAAACCAAAAGGACAGTTACTTTCCCACAAAAGGCCAAATGGCTGTCAAAACAAACGAAAAATATATATATATATATAAGCAATGCATGCATGCAAAAACGAAATAGCTCAGGCTCAACGTTTAAAACTACGTGAGGCCCATCGATGATATTTGATTATTTAATTCTTTTATCAACAGTGCACTGTGTTTATCACAGGTTCGACTCCTGACTATTGTTTTCACTTATATTTTAATCAAGTAAGTTCAGGATTTTCTTGCCCGGTGTGCAAGAAAATCGATTGAGAATCGATAGCGTCACATAACGTACAGCCATGTACCCAGTAACCGCGTAATTTAGCGCTTTAGGCAATGTTGGTACAATTTTGTAAGCAAATTATCCATCTTACAAAGCATATAATATTTGATTTGGTTGCCACCAAGTATTTCACATTATGAGGCTGCAATCAGTCCCGAGGTTCAGATTTTGGTTCCCAGTACCGCATCACGAGATATCTCTAGCTTTACTGTTGTTGAAGTTTTGGCCCTTGGAACATTGAAAATAGTGGCTTTGTCATAAAAAAATGTCCGCTCTGTAATTTGAAAACAATGGGAGATATTTTCGTGCAACCTAACAGAAATGTAAGGCTTCATTGGACAATGACTATATTACTTTTGCAGTTATGGCCCTTTGAACATTGGAAATATTGATTTTAGATATCAATTTTCTATACAAAGATTATCCTTTTGAAGCGAGGAATACACCACAGAACAGAACTGATAATTTTAAAGTGTGCATGTTTTCTGGGCCATACTGGCTAGTTTCGGTCAATTAAGCTTCATCAGTGACCCTCAATTATTTAAAAATGCACCATAGAATCAATGATCTCAAACGAAAAGAAAATATAATCTTCACGTTGATGAAGGGCATGAAAACTTTTTACGGCGGCCACATATTCACATAACACCAGCTGTAGTGAAGTTAATATGTTCTGTTAAAGGATTTTGCTTTGGAAAACAAGGAAAACACCACAGATGAAAAGATTAGAGTGTGCATGTTTTAGTGTACACAATATTTTATATAAAGGCAACGCTTAAAATTCAATGAAGCCAACTGGTGCATCATTCGTTTAAAAGAAACTGTCTGTATCCAATTTCTGTGAAAAACAGTGTTCGAAAATAATTGTGTCGTTACTGAGGTCTAAAAATTTAACGTTTAACATGTACAACATAAATTTACCTTTGTTGTTTGAATTTTCTTCTCCGTTCCTAGCAGATTATCATGTTTTTATCATATGACGTCGCGTCTGAGCGTGTAATAACGCCATGTATTATTTTCGATAATCCACTAGTGGATTAAATATGCAAATTAGCTAGATACGTCCCGTAACGTTACATGTACGACGTCCTTATTTACGTCGCGTTTACTAACGGCGGAATATTGACATTTTTGTAAACAATCGTGAATAAAATGCGTTTTAAATGCCATATGATAAATAGGATCTTGCATTCGTGCTCATGTGTTATTGAATTTATTAAACTCGTTGAGGAAAAGGGATAAAATGCTCGGCAAAGCCTCGCATTTTATCCCTTTTCCTCAACTCGTTTAATAAATTCAATAATACATGAACACTCATGTAAGATCCTCTATATTCATGTCATCAGCTGGAATAATGCGTCTATTTTGCAAACACCTGGCCGACAAACTAGGTGTAATTTGGTAAATAGAGGATCTTACATGAGTGTTCATGTATTATTGAATTTATAAAACGAGTTGAGGAAAATGGATAAAATGGGCAAGCCTCGCGATTCTACAAGCGTTCTCGAAGCCTTGCCTGATAAACTTGATATCAAAAGACACTCACCTGGTATTCTCTATTTACGCGGCCGCAATCCCCACCCTTAATTACGTCGCGATTTTCACAAAAATAATTTGTTCAAAATAGAAGTGAAGGCAATGACCAGGAATCGATACAATTAACCCACAGCTCCCATCAGAGATATAGAGGATCTTACATGAGTGCTCATGTATTATTGAATTTATTAAACGAGTTGAGGTAAAGGGATAAAATGAGAGGCTTTGCCGAGCATTTTATCCCTTTTCCTCAACGAGTTTAATAAATTCAATAATACATGAGCACGAATGCAAGATTCTATTTATCATATGTCATTTAAAACGCATTTTATTCTCGATTGTTTACAAAAATATCAATATTCCGCCATTAGTAAACGCGACGTCGTTAAGGATGTCGTACATGTAACGTTACGGGACGTATCTAGCTAATTTGCATATTTAATCCACTAGTGGATTATCGAAAATATTACATGGCGTTATTACACTCTCAGACGCGACGTCATATGATAAAATATATTCTACTGGATTTTATGTACAGCTGAACATGCTATATGACTGACCATAACTTTTATGCTAAATGGTTCTCACGCTGTCTTGGTAACTTAGCAAAATACACGTGAAGGCAATGATCAATTAAATCGATACAAATAACCCACAGCTCCCAGCTGTTTGTGTTAATTCGCTAGTGGGTACGATCCCTTACAGGGTACATCACTATAATGCCACATAGGTTTAATTTGTTTGGTAATAAACACATGACAAAGAAGATCTCGTACATTTTCAATGCGCTTCGAGATCTGTTACACTAGGAAAATATACAAACTAGTAATAAAATGTCGCTCAGGAAAGGCCACAATCCAAGAGCGAAGCCGTCTCTAGTCACCTATAGAAAGTAACACGGAGGCACATAAAGACAACACTGTGTCATAGAACACTTTTCGACATCTTAAAATCTGATATATTTTTGAAGAATATATTATCATATATCTGCTCTAAAATATTATTGAGGGTTCTTGTTAGAACCGGCCTAGTGATGATGTTCTAAAGAGTGCCAACCATCTATGCGTTAAATGAAAAACAGGACAGAGTTATACGAGACTCATGTTAAACATAAAACTGCATTGGTTTCGTTTGGAAGTTGGGCTTGATTTACAAATGATTTGGTACTAACCTATTTTGACAAATTGCGGGTATTCCGATGTGTACGAATTGTGCACGCCTTGGGCTGATCTGTTCTTGTTTTGTAACGAAAGAGACTTCGTGATGTCCCTTTCCGTTGAAAACCAATCTGAAATCATTGAAACTTTTAATTCGACTTCTAGATATTTGGATGATTTATTAAATATTGACAGTAACAGTTCCGACGATTTAGTTAGTCAACTTCTGTTAAATAAAGCAAATTCCTCTGATACCGGAGCCCCGTTAGTGGTTTTGTAAACATCTATCTATTGCAGGTGGGTTTGTTTCCTGCCAAATTTATGATAAATGAGATGATTTTGGTTTTGATTGTTATTTTTTCTTTCTTGGATGGTGCTGTTCCTCGTGCGGCATACTATGGCGTTAATAGTTCGCAATTAATATGATTTACCAGAGTGTCTGGTTATGCAACTGAGTTCAACACTCGTAATAAATTGTTAATTGCTAAAGTTTTTAATCAGGGTTAAATCGAAGTCTATCGGAACCCGAATTTTATGGTGACTTAGCATATAAATTCAGAAAAATATATAACCGCAATGACTTCAGCACCCAATTTCGTAAAATCATTCTTCGATATAAAAAGATTGGGTACAACATGGATATTATACGACAGACTGCATGCATGGTAGTTAACCCAATCATGGTTGGCAACTTTGCTTCCCTCTTTAATTGCACGCCGGTGGGTCAGGCCTCAGATTCTATGACGGCTCCAACGTAAAGGCTTATTGAAAATTAGAGAGATAATGTCGGTTGGTGCCTGATGCTCTGTCTCTGGTCGGGCTCATCGGAGTCTAACTGTTGGTTTTCTTTTGCTCCAGCATTTCAGTGGTTTCTTGCTGTCGAGTCCTCACCGTTGTCTCACCTCTGTGGTTCTTTGATTTTTGTGTTCACGGAGATGTTGCACTGATGAGTTAGGAGGCCTTCATGCGGACTGAACAAATTATTTGTCTAAATTGCGACGGAAGTAAGGGCGAGGATTGTGGCCACGTAAAATCGATTTAAGCCCCCCAGTGGAAATCTTCCACTGACCGTTCCAAGGCGGCTCTTCTGTGGCGATTTATTTATGTTGTTGTTTGTTACTTACTGTGTGTATCACTTGTGTCTTTTGGTTTTGGATGGCCACATGGCCATTTTGTGGGAAAGTAACTGTCCTTATGGCCTTCCTTTGTTTAGGTTTCCATTATGGTCTGGTCGCTTAATGTTTGTATTTCTTTCCCTTTGGTGTCTTTTATGGGTGGAGTAAGTTAATTGTTTCAATTCCTGATCTTTGTTTTACTTCTACTTTATAGGTATCATAACGTACGCAAAGCTTTTCAAAATTTTATAAGCGTCATTCCGATTTAATTTCAAAATTCAATGTTGGACTTAAATTTCCTCTGCAACAAGGTCTATCGGAACCCGAATTTTATGGTGACTTAGTATATAAATTCAGAAAAACAGATATATTCTTGCAATGATTTCAGCACCCAATTTTGAAAATCATTCTTCGATATAAAAATATTGGGTACAACATAAATGTTATACGGCAGACTAAATGCATGGCAGTTAACCAAATAACCGTTGATAGCGTTGCTTCCCTCTATAAGTGCACGCCGGTGGGCCTTGCCTGAGATTCTATGATAGTTCCAGCGTAAAGGCTTACCGAGAATAAGAGAGCATTTAATTTTATGTAATGTTGTTTGGTGCCTGATGCTCTGACTCTGGTTGGGTCCATCGGTGTCTAACTGTTCGTTTTCTTTTGCTCCAGCAGTTCAGTGGTTTCTTGCTGTGTAGTCCTCAACGTCGTTGCACTGATGCGTAAGGAGGCCTTCATGCAGCTTCTGTCGCGGTTTATTTTTGTTATGGCTTGTCTTTGAGTGTGTGCATCACTTTGGGCTTTCCGCTATTGACGGTTCAATTAAGGTGTAGTTGTTTCATGTTTGTGCTTCTTTCCCTTTGGTTTATCATATGACGTCGCGTCTGAGAGTGTAATAACGCCATGTAATATTTTCGATAATCCACTAGTGGATTAAATATGCAAATTAGCTAGATACATGTACGACGTCCTTAACGACGTCGCGTTTACTAACGGCGGAATATTGACATTTTTGTTAAACAATCGTGAATAAAATGCGTTTTAAACGTCATATGATAAATAGAATCTTGCATTCGTGCTCATGTATTATTGAATTTATTAAACTCGTTGAGGAAAAGGGATAAAATGCTCGGCAAAGCCTCGCATTTTATCCCTTTACCTCAACTCGTTTAATAAATTCAATAATACATTAGCACTCATGTAAGATCCTCTATATCTCTGATGGGAGCTGTGGGTTAATTGTATCGATTCCTGGTCATTGCCTTCACTTCTATGTTCAACAAATTATTTTTGTGAAAATCGCGACGTAATTAAGGGTGGGGATTGCGGCCGCGTAAATAGAGAATACCAGGTGAGTGTCTTTTGATATCAAGTTTATCAGGCAAGGCTTCGAGAACGCTTGTAGAATCGCGAGGCTTGCCGAGCGATTCTACATGCGTTCTCGAAGACGAGCCTGATAAACTTGATATCAAAGGACACGAATCTGGTATTCTATTTATCAGTTTATCCCGATATACACTTACATTTTTGCCAATTTTTTCAGTTTTGCCAGTTCTAAGAAGTGCAATGTCACGTTGACCTGATAAAGCTCACTTGTCCTGAGATAGCAGATGTTTATCAGGTCAACATGCTGCAATGCAATTAATATAGGAGGTGACTGATAAAATCGATTTAAGCCCCCCAATGGAATTCGTTTCGCTGACCGTTCCAAGGCGGTTCTTCTGTCGCGGTTTATTTCTGTTATGGTTTGTCTTTGAGTGTTTGTATCGCTCGTAGTTTTGTTTGATAGCCAATTTGCCATTTTGTCGGAAGGTAACTGTCCTTTTGGCTTTCCGCTGTTGATGTTTCCATTAGGGTCTAGTTGTTTCATGTTTGTGTTTTTTCCCTTTTGTGTCTCTGATGGAGCTGTTGGTTGGTTGTATTGATTCCTGCTCGTTGCCTTCACTTCTATTATAGGGTGTCATTTCATCTTCATTACGACAACTCACCCGTGCGATATAATGCATTTTCTTCACTTTTCTGATGAAAACCAATGATACTTTCTTATATATATTGCAATCACAGGTTGCGGGTATTCGTTAGAACAACCTCATTGGGGCTGTTCTAACGAACACCCTGAACCTTTGTCTTGGGGAAGTAATAAAACAAAAATGTATACCACCGTTAACCCTAGTTTTCATTGTATAAATAGAGGATCTTACATGAGTGCTCATGTGTTATTGAATTTATTAAACGAGTTGAGAAAAAGGGATAAAATGCGAGGCTTTGCCGAGCATTTTATCCCTTTTCCCCAACGAGTTGAATAAATTCAATAATATATGAGCACGAATGCAAGATTCTATTTATCATATGACATTTAAAACGCATTTTATTCACGATTGTTTACAAAAATCTCAATATTCCGCCATTAGTAAACGCGATGTCGTTAAGGACGTCGTACATGTAACGTTACGGGACGTATCTAGCTAATTTGCATATTTAATCCACTAGTGGATTATCGAAAATATTATGGGTGGAGTAAGTTAATTGTATCAATTCCTGATCTTTGTTTTACTTCTACTTTTTATTACACTCTCAGACGCGACGTCATATGATTAAGTTGGGTCTTGGAGGGTGTTCATTCACGGACTTGTTCACGTGCAGTAAATGTGGGGTAAAAGCCGCAGAAAACCTGAAGCAATGTCTCCCAAATGTCTGTAATATTTTTAAGCGTGTGTGTGTGTTGGAGGGGGGGGGATAAATATGTTATTTTGAAGCAAGGAATACAACACAGAACTAGAGGGTAGGAAATGTGTATCTTTTCTGGGCCAGACTACCTAGTTTCGGTCATTTAAGGTTTCATCAGTGATCTTTATATAATTTCTAAACATCACGAAAACACGCCTATATAATTTTGACCCCCTTGAACCCCACTTTTATATAGTAAAACTGGGGTTTCCGGGGGTATACCTTATTTTTCTTATTTCTGCTCTAAAATATAGACTTTGGGTACTCGTTAGAACCGCCTCGATGAGGCGGTTCTAACGAGTGCCCAAAATCTATATTTTGAGCAGAAATAAGAAAAATATCACACTTTTTCATCATACTTTTTTTTATTTTTTTCGGCGATAAAGGTGATAATATATTTGTATAGGCGTGTTTTCGTAATGAATTCCTCAACGGAACTTATGGTGCCACAAGAAAAATATAAAATACACTATGATGAAGGACAAGGAGTTCTTCTATTTTCTTTCAGAACAAGAGGAAGTATTTTCAAGAGGGCGTCTCTGTAGTTTCAGCCACCTTATGTTTCATTGCGCCAACTACCGTTTGCATGGACAGTATGCATTTCGATAACACATCCGTTAGATACAGTGCATTTTTTTCAAAAAAGGTATTTTTTCTGATGAAAATGTGTGATATTTTCCTTATTTATACTGAGAACATTGGTTTTCGGTGCTCGTTAGAACCCACAACCTATGTCTTGGAGCAGAAATAAGTACAATAATGTATACCCCCTTAAACCCCAGTTTTCTCTATATAAAGTGGGGTGTAGGGGTGTTCATTTCACGGACTTGTTCACGTGATGTTTAGAGTGACATGTACTACGCTTAAGATGCAAAATGAAAGTCGGCTCTATCAAAATGCATGTTATATACAGTTTATTGACTCAGCCTATTTTGAATATGGGATTAATAAACCTCGGGAGGTTATACATCCTATAAATGAACCCATGCGCAAGCGTACTCGTTTCTTTATTGGATGTTTAACCACCCTCGGTTTAAAATGGGCTGATTACAAAACTATCTATTTTCCACTGAAAAACATGTAAGAATACGGTCATTTCTTTCAGATACCGCCTAGAAGATTTACGAATGCCTACACCGTCAGATTTGATTGGCGGCTAAGGCCCTATACCGTGTACATAAATTGGTATGTCGTCGTGTGTCACGACTTATGCATAGGATATTTCCATGTACCTGCAGAAGAGACTTAGATTACTCAAACAAAACAAGAGGGCATAGATGACCCTATACGGCTCACCTAAAAACAAGGAAATAGCAATCTATGTTTATGAAAAAATGGCAAATAAAGTAAAAACATATTATTACCTATTTGATACATAGAGGAACTTACATGAGTGCTAATGTATTATTGAATTTATTAAAGAGTTGAGGAAAAGGGATAAAATGCGAGGCTTTATCCCTTTTCCTCAACGAGTTTAATAAATTCAATAATACACGAGCACGAATGCAATATTCTATTTATCATATGACATTTAAAACGCATTTTATTCACGATTGTTTACAAAAATGTCAATATTCCACCGTAAGTAAACGCGTTGTACATGTAACGTTACGGGACGTATCTAGATAATTTGCATATTAAATCCACTGGTAGATTATCGAAAATATTGCATGGCGTTTTTACACTCTCAGACGCGACGTCATATGATAAAATTGATTCTTAGATCCATGGTGTACATCAGTTGAATCGGTCAAACTCTTTCTATTTGAATCCACACAGTTGTTCTTTGTAAACCACATGTTTTAGTATCCGATGCTTTCTTCTTGCCACAGTGTTCATGTATTGTTGAATTTAATAAACGAGTTTGGGGAAAAGGGATAAAATGCGAGGCTTTTCCGAGCATTTTATCCCTATTTATCGACGAGTTTAATAAATTTGGTTGATTAAAACACATACAGAATAAATTCTAAGTCTGTTACATTGGCATAATTATGTGAATGAGATATACATTAAGAAGAGTTAAAATATGTACAGAAACTTGTGCTCTTAAGTCCAAGCCACATGATATTACATTGTCATATAAGACTAATCATGTAGCCAACACTATACTTTTGTAACATAGAATTTTTTAGGAGTGGATCCAACGCAGTTTAAAATAGAGCACGTCCTTGAGTAGATACAATGAGAATACCAGGTTCGTGTCTTTTGATATCAAGTTTATCAGGCAAGGCTTCGAGAACGCGTGTAGAATCGCGAGGCTTGCCGAGCGATTCTACACGCGTTCTCGAAGCCGAGCCTGATAAACTTGATATCAAATGACACGAATCTGGTCTTCTATTTATCAGTTTAACCCCTTGTACACACTTTAAATATGCAATTTACGATAGGTTGTCGATAGTCCTCAGTTCGTCCCAACATTCATCGGTCCATATATTTAGTATCATCTGATCGTAATTTTTCCTATGATATTTTTTTATGAATTTTATTTATCCAGTTTTTCCAGTATTTAAAACATTTTTGCCAATATTTCCAGTAGTACGGGTTATTCGTAAAAGTGCAACGTCACTTTGACCTGATAAAGCTCCCTTGTCCTGAGATAGCACATCTTTATCAGGTCAACGTGTTACAATACAATTTATATCAGGGGTAACTGATAATATTCTTTCCAAGGTATTTCTCTCAACCAATGGAACTGCAGGTCATGAAGTCTGACTCAAGTATCTCTAAAAATGATCATAGCAGGTAGTTAATAAAAAAATAAAATAAGCGTGAAAAGACACATAATACAGAGGAGTTTGTAACATTTCATAGACCTGTAATTCAGTGAGCCCATATTATAGGGAATAAGTCATCCTCACTTTTCAAAGTAAGCTGCATGGCACACAGTACAACAATACGTAAAAGAACAATGATTTGAGCCCCGCCAAGTGAATTTGTGTCTTCGAGCATTCCGTCATGACAAATTTTAACTGCGCATGCCCAGCCATTCAGAGGGGCCAGGGATATGGCTTTCTGTCTAAAGGTTCCTCTTGATTCACTGCTTGTATGAGCGAGCAGCGAAGGTGCTGGCGAGACTGCGCGGATGCGCAGGCTCGCCTGAACCTTCGCTGCTCGCATAGGCGATAAGTACCAAAATCGCTTGACGGGACCCATTTCATATGCACCAGGAGTCTGCAGTTTGGCGGGATAGTGGGTGAAATTTATGAGAAAGATACACAAGTTGTAAATGTCAAGCTTTACTATGTGTATCCCTGAGAGTAATCTGAAACAAAAAATTGTATTTTTCAAGTTATATACAACTACAGCTGGTGTCTGGGAATGTGTGGCGGCCGTAAAAAGTCTCCCGGTCCTACATCATAGTGTAGTTTATATTTTCTTGTCCTTTGAGATCATTGATTCCATTGTGGAACTTTGAAAATATTTGAGGGTCACTGTTGAGGCCAAAATGGCCAAAACTAGCTAGTCTGGCCCAGAAAACATGTACACTTCATATTTTCCAGTTCTGTGGTGCATTCCTTGCTCCCAAAGGATAACTCTTTCATACAACATATTGTTCTACCGTGTAGCCTTGGATTTACTCTTTCAAGAAAATCGCCTGTTTTCAGGTTTTTCTCAGAACAACATATTTACATCAAAAAATGTTGTACAGTATAAACAAAAGTTATTTCATCAATTGTGAATATTGTAAAAAAGGACACAGTAGACAATAAAGACATTTCTTCTTATGTCAAGATCCATCTGCGTCACAAAAAAGTCCGTGAAATGAACACTCTTTAAACCGCACTCTATATAGAAAAACTTGGGGTTTATATATACAATATTTTTTCTGCTTCAAGACATACGTTGTGGGTACTCATTACCACCGTCTCAATGAGGCGGTTCTTACGAGCACCCACAACCTATGTTTACAGTATAAATAAGAAACAATACATATTTTATATCAGGAAAAAGGCCATTTTGCAGATGTTAAAAATACCCTCTACCGCACGGGTGTGTTATCGGAATGGTATGTGGCAGATGTTTAACATTACAGTGTAAGGGAAAATGTATTTTTACTCTTATTACCCAACATGCCTGATACACGCATTAACTACATAATATAATACAAAAGATAATTAAGAAATAGATCAGCTCTAACTGTGATTTGCTGAGTAATAAATCATAGTTTGGAGGTCAGTTGTAAAGTAGACAAATCACGAGCGCGTAATGTACTGCTTTCGAGGGTATTTTATTCCTCTTTTCTGTAAAACATAAGAGACGAAGAGAGGTGGCCACCCGAATCTTGCAAAACCACCGGCGATACTTACCGCATTATACAGTAGAACTTTGATGGCTCGAACACCGATGGCTCGTTTACCATGGATGTGTCGAACCCATTCTTGAGCCCCTAGCGCAAATCCTCTACATAAGAAATAGTGGCGATAATAAAGGAGATTTTAGTCTTTTATCTTGCAAATGTCTGCTGTGTGTACTCATTAGAATCTCCTCGATGAGGCGATTCTAATGAGTACACACAGTATACATTTTCATTATAGAACACCGAAAAGATGTCAGAAAGTATTGTACAGTAGAACTTCGATGGCTCGAACACCGATGGCTCGTTTACCATGGATGTATCGAACCCATTCTTGATCCCCTAGCGAAATCCTCTACATAAGAAATAGTGGGGATAATCAAGGAGAATTTAGCCTTTTATCTTGCAAATGTCTGTTGTGTGTACTCATTAGAATCGCCTCGATGAGGCGATTCTAATGAGTACACACAGCATACATTTTCATTATAGAACACCGAAAAGATGTCTAAAAGTATTATACATGTATCTAGTGAGTGTTCTGTACAGTCATGTATGAAACATTTCACACAATTTCCGAGTTATGTGAAAAAGTGCAGCATCTTATGATCTGACCAATAGGTGTCTTCTGTTCCAATTTTACAAGGGTAATTAGAAAAAAAAATCTATTGTAGATCCAATATCCGCCCCCCCCCTCCCCATCGGGGCTTGAATAAATAGATAGGCTGCACGATGCTTCCACGCAGAACTGAAACCGACCAGCACACGAGTACTGGTAAACCGCTTAGATGATCTAAGCTTGCCCATGCCCGAGTCGGCCGTGCTAATAAACTCGATTGGTTTCATTGGGCGACAGGGCATGAGATGTCATTTCATCTCAAGGTCGGGTAAAAGTCCATCAAAATTTGAAGCAACGTCTCCAAAATGACCTTTACAGTGTTGTCGGGAACGTTAAACCTCAAATCAAACAAAAACAAAACACACAAAGATCCATTATCTGTGTAGGTCTATCCATCAACTTTTCACAAGCAAATAGTTCAAACATAAATTGTTGAATCTTTGTTTTTTTCTGCTGCATATCTGCTGCACATCAATGTTGCAATCACCAATTATGATCAAAGGCTCGCTTGGATTTACACGTGGCAGTAGATCGTTCTCAAAGTTTTGGACAAAATCGAAGTTAAGGCAATGATCAGGAATCGATTTAAATAACCCGCAGCTCCAATCAGAGACACCAAATGCAAACACAAACATGAAACAACTAAACCCTAATGGAAACATCAACAGCCGAAAGCCAAAATGACAGTTACTGTCCCGAACAATGTCCAGTTGGCTATCCAAAACAAAATATTCTAACACAGCGCGCCTATATAGGCAATGCAAAATAACTGTGTTTTATTCTGCAACAAATCACAGCTCGCAAGAGCGTGACGTGTGACGTCATTAAAAACTGCAAATTTATGACGTCACTAGTCGATTTACTTGACGTTAGACGGTGTAACGTCATTTTCTCGCATCGAAAACATTAGAAAAGGATATAAATGCATGTGTTTCAGTCAATAATTTTAGCGGGATTTCTTCTAACAATGGCGAAAAGTTGTGAGATTTTGAAGGAAAGAACAACATTATTGCCGATTTTCAGCGTGTTAGAATCGAAATAGATCAGCTCTAGCCAGTGATTTGTTGTGTAATAAATCACAGTTTGTCGGTCAGTTGTAAGTAGACAAATCACGCGCGCTACTCCAAACTGTGATTTATTACACAACAAATCACAGTTAGAGCTGATCTATTTCTTAAATATAAGCGATACACACGCTGAAAGACAAGCCATAACAAAAATAAAGAGAGAAAGAAGAACCGCATTGGAACATAATGCAGATGCGGAACTTTCCTTGTTTTGATCTGTGTTAAGTTAATCCCTGCTTTGTCAAGGGTAGTTCCTTGAATACGATAATATGATCGACCTGCCTCTTGATTGCTGGCTGGCTGTAATGGAAATTGAATTCTCTGGATAGTAGCACCATTCACCATTTACTGACCCGACCATGTACAAACATACTGAAATGCTCCTTCCAAAGATTTGTTGCTAAAGCAGATGCGCCATGTGTCAAGTCACTGAAAATCCAATTTCCTCTTACAGGCTCTTACTGGTCATGTAAATACTGGCAATTTGAAAATTATTCCTGATTCTAGGGTAAGGAATATAAATTCTAAAGGACCGAAATATCGGTTTCCTTCTAAAATTGATTTCAGTAAATGTAGAGATGAAATCGCTGCTGCCTTGAATGAATTCGGTAATCGATGGTGTAAGCGAGATTATGTTAAACATAAAGCCCTAAGGACTGGAAACTTAGCATTTTAAAACTAGTGAATAAACGCATATCTTTCTATTCTCATAATACTAACTTATTACCTCCTAAGCCTAAGACGTCTTTTCGTCATCTTAAACTAGGTATTCAAGAATTTCATAGGAAGTTTGTTTTGGCCCCTGCAGACAATGCCGCTAACAACGTCGTCGTTGTGTGACGGCTCCACTATGTTAACACGCCTAAGCAGGAGCTTGGTGGTACTAAGGCCTATGAACTTCAGCCTTTAGCTGAAGAGAGAGCTATAGTAGATGAACATATTTGTCATTCAGCCAACAAGTTCGCTGTGTGTGTTACAGACGGCCAAGGCAAGCTTCCTACGATATACTGGTTACCAAAACTTCAAAAAAGACCTTACAAAGCACGGTTTATTGTCAATTCTAGCTCTTGCACTACCACTGAACTTTCTAAATTATTAACTTCCTGTCTTACTGCTATTAAAACGTATGCGATTAAATATTGTGATAAAGTCTTTGAAAGATCAGGAAGAAATCTGTTTTGGTCTATAAAAATTGGAATGAGGTTTTTAATAAATTGAAATCCAGACGTCAAGTCTGTGTACTTACGATTTTTCCATTCTTAACACTACACTTTATCCCAGGAACAAAGATAGTTTTCCCTGTCGGTGAGTGACGTGATTAGTGAAGCTGCATATTGCAGATTTAAAGCATGTAATAAACAGAAAATTTGATTTTTTTTTTCAGTATAAGATCAAATTTTATTTCACTCATGAACACCAAAAACTGGTATGAAAATACTGGTTTTGGTGTTCATTCGATGAAATAAAATTCGATCTTACACTGCAAGAATCAAATATCCTCTATAACTTCGTGCAAGAAGTTAAGCGTCTATCAAAGAAAACAGATCCGAGACTGCTTAGAGCATTTTTCATTACGCAAACACGCCTACGCAAATACATTGCCACCTTTATCGCCGAAAAAATGAAAATTTTATGATAAAAATTGTGATATGTTTCTTATTTCTGCTCACAATATAGATTGTGGGCATTCGTTAGAACCGCCTCGTCGAGGCGGTTCTAACGAGTACCCACAATCTATATTTTAGAGCAGAAATAAGACAAATAAGGTATACCCTCGGAAACCCCAGTTCTACTATATAAAAGTGGGGTTCAGGGGGATCAAAATTATATAGGCGTGTTTACGTGATGAGGTCTCCGCCAGCATAGTAAGTCGGGCCAACGTCGACCCGACAGCGATACGAAGTGTGGACGTCATATCGCTGTCGGTGAGAGGTTGGCCCGCTGCTTTGTGCTAGCTGTGTTGACGGTAAAGTGTGTCTTACGCAATCGGGACGCTCAACTTATATTTGCTTTAAGTTTGGCACGACCTAGCATCTTAGCAGCAGGAAAGGACAGAAGGAAAATGTTTCAATTTCTGATTCTTACATGCTTTTCAATGAATGATAGAGATTTATCAGTGAAATATAAATCGATAGTTTCACTGTTTCAAACAGTGAAAATACGATTTTTTATTTTTCACTGTTTGGGACTACTTTTTTCTTCAAATCTAACTCTAATTTCAATTTTATCTTTGTCAGATAACTGAACAATACTGAAATGTGTTCTAATTAACGCATAGCCCGTTCATGTGTGACGGGGACGTTTCTGACGTCATTTATGACGCTGACGTCACGTCTTTTGTCGCGCGAAGTTAGACTTGCCAGCAACTTCTTTGGAAAACTACTCTCTCAATTATTTCATTAATTATTCATAATAATACCATCCCAGGCCATTTCCCAGGTGCAAACTTTCAGTTTACAGCAATAGTATAACCACTAAACACGATGGACACCACTAAATTGACGCGAAACGAACAGGAACAAAGATAATTTTCTCCGAATGTGAGCGACACCATTAAAGACGCTAAATATTGCCTTTTGAAGCATGTAAGAAACAGAAAATTTGATTTTTTCAGTGCAAGATCAAATTTTATTTCACTCATGAACACCAAAACTGCTATTTTCACTCGTGGCTACGCCACTCGTGAAAATAACAGTTTTGGTGTTCATTCGATGAAATAAAATTCGATCTTACACTGAAAAAATCAAATATCCTCTATTTCTTCACTTTCGTTCCTTTTTCTTTTTCTCCCATGAACACCTCTTCTATCTCTTTCTGCCCTTTCTCTAAGAGACGGCACATAATATAATGTTATTAATCAAGTAATTTCGTATTGGCCCAGTCACAGGTCCGAGGTCTGCTGTATTGGCCCGAGGCCGAAGGCCGAGGCCAATATAGCTGACAGAGAGCCTATAACTGGGCCAATACGTATTGGCCCAGTCACAGGTCCGAGGTCTGCTGTATAAGCCCGAGGCCGAAAGCCGAGGCCAATACAGCTGACCGAGGGCCTGTAATATGGCCAATACGAAATTACTTGATTTATGGCAATTTTTTTAATTGATACCATTAAAAACATGTTTATTTATTTTTGACCTCAATGTTTATATGGATGAACTCGGAACAATACAGAATGGTCAATTAATAATGTATCATAATGGCTGGCGTGTCGTAAAACTCCAACACATTAAAAATCACCTGCCGGTTCATTTGCTGCAAGTTTTAACGTAATTCCTGTGCCTTCCGTTGAAAACCTCTTCTTGATCTCCAATATTTGACTTGATGGTTCTTGAAGCTTTCTGAAAGTCTGGTAGACTTGCACAGAGAAGGGATTCATGTTCACAGCTTGTTTAGTTCGACCTAGAAATTGAAGAAATTTGTTTTTGTTGAGATGTACGTCCCCGTCAACACTGTTTATATGATTTTGGAGACGTTACTTCCGATTTTGTGGGACTTTTACCCGACACTGAGCTGTAATGTACGGACCTGGCAGACAAGATATTATCTTGTTCGGACAACATATTATCTTGTGTGCACAAGAAATTATCTTGTGCGGACAAGCTATTATCTTGTTCGCACAACATATTATCTTGTGCGCACAAGATATTATATTGTGCGCACAAGATATAATCTATTGCGGACAAGATAATAATTTGTTCGCACAACATATTATCTTGTGCGCACAAGATATTAAGTTGTGCGATTAAGATATTATCTTGTCAGCACAATATAATATCTTGTCCGCACAACATAGATCTTGTGCGGACAAGATAATATCTTGTGCGCACAAGATATTATATCATATTGTTCGCACAACATAATATCTTGTGCGCACAAGATATTATGTTGTGTGAACAAGATAATATCGTATCCGCACAAGATAATATCTTGTTCGCACAACTTCCCAAGATATATGTTGTGCAAACAAGAAAATAATGTGTGCGAACAAGATAATATCTTGTGCGCAAAAGATATTTAGTTGTGTTAACAAGATATTATGTTGTGCGCACAAGATAATATGTTGTCCGCACAATATAAATTATGTTGTCTGCACAAGATATTTTCCTGTGCGGACAAAATATTATATTGTTTGTACAACTTAATAGCTTGTGCGCACAAGATATTATGTGCAAACAAGATAATATGTTGTCCGCACAAGAAAAAATATGTTTTCTGCTCAAGATAACATCTTGCGCGCACAACATATTATTTTATTCGCACAAGATAATATCTTTTTCGCACAAGATAATATCTTGTTCGCACAAGATAATATGTTGTCCGCACAAGATAAATTTTGTTGTCTGCATAAGATAATATCTTGTGCGCACAACATATTATCTTGTTCGCATAAGATAATATTGTAACGGAACACCACCTGGTCAAGCGGTACAGCTATTGATATGGTCTGGATGTGATGGTGCTGTTACAATAAATATATGTGGGTTCGACCTGGGTCGTACACTAAACTACCGGGAAGAGAATACACAGCCAGCCATTGTTTCAGTTTCTTAAATTTATTGTGTTACCCCTGACAATAGTGTGTGCAGTCTATAGTAAGCTATCTTATAAGGCTAAATTAAATTTATGGCATAGGTGAACAGAACAATAAAAACAAATTACTGCAGTCGCACATTATAACACATAATTTAATAGAACGACTAAGCATACACTCACTAACGGCCTTAAATGTTGACATTAACCTATAAAGGTTTTCTTCAAGATGTGCGTAAACATAACATTCTATCATTGCACATGACATTTCGCCAATTCATTGAACGTTGAGAGTCACACCATTTCAAGAGATTGGATTCCACCCAAGTAGGTACATTAAACAATTCACATAAATGGGCGCAATAACAATTTCACCTAAATGGGCGCACCGAGAATTCACCTAAATGGGCGCACCAACTATTCACCTAAATGGGCGCAATAACAATTCCACCTAAATAGGCACTCCTAAATGGACGCACCAAACAATTCGCCCTTATTGTAGTGCAGTCAAATCCAAGTCAGTTACAACCCAGGTGTTACTAACAATCACTTCTGTAAAGCCCACAACACTGTAACAAACTGGGTTGGTATTGTTTACAAACAGCGCCCACGAAGGAGGTGTCCCTATCTAGGTGTACCAATCGGCCTCAGGTTATTAGAACGGTAACAGAGCAAGTATTGGATCTATATTCCTTTATAAAGTGTTTATAAAACCATAGGGGATATTAGGTGATATTATTAGATACGCTCAGCCAGAACAAAGATAGGCTTTACGTATGTGATTGCAAATAGTTGTATAACCCATTCTCCTATGATTGACTGATGAATATTGCCGTTATACAACGCATTCTCTTAAAGAATAATAAGTTTGTCATCTAAGAAGAAATTCTTTACAGTTGGCCTTGTGTTAACAATTAAAAATCAATTAAGAGGTATTCTACAAGGTGCTAATTTAGACCCTCTGCAATTTAATTATAATGGCCACGCCTAGCTAGGTGGAACCTTTCGAATATAAGTGGAAGACACTAACAGTCTTTACGAGATCATACATGTATTTGTCATTCACGTGTGATCATGCAACTGCTAGTCAGTTCACAAGTTTCTTCTAACAACATTTGACAAGAGATCAACACTGCATCGTCTCCACCTAAACCACACCTAGATAGGCGCAAACCTCACCTAGATGGGTGAAATGTCACGCCTAGGTAGGCGCAAATCACGCCTAGATAGGCGAAATCCCCCTAGCTAGGTGATCTACTACTTTGAATAACATTCCCATTAGTTAAGATAATTTACGTTTTACACAGCCATTATGTTAACAATTTAAGTTACCTAACATGCTTAAAAGGCATAGCAAAGAGTAATTTCCTTTAATAGACAGAACAAAATACTCACTAACAATGTGCATTATTAAGTCCTTACTTGATACTGAGCGAACGTCCTTTCCCAGCCAGACGGAATTCATCCCAGATAGGTGCAAGTACAATTCCCTTAAAAACGTTTAGAAATCGGATCTACTAATTCATAACACTCTACAAGTTGCTACAACATGCTTTGACAAACACCACAAACAGCAACTAGGTAGACCGTTAATGAAGTACCTTGCACCCATCCTGGCATTGACTTATTCAGCCTAGCTAGGTAAAACGTTCTTAATTTGGCGAACTAACAATCCAAAGTTGATTTTACTTCATCCGAGCCAGGCAGATTCCTCTGAGTTAGGCATAAAGGAATGTTGCTTTAAAATGCACGATAATAAGTATAGACAGCCTAGAAGTTGCTACACCACGCTTTCAGAAGCGAACTACCCTGCAACAGCCCAAACAGTCTATGTTTCAAATATTCGCCTACCTAGGCTTCGCCTACCTCGGCGCAGCGTAACAAGGATCATGCCTAGCTTGAACCCAGGCGTGTTTCAGCTATAAGAAGCTGAAACACAACCTAGGCGCCTCAACTTGTTTTGGCAAAAGCCACAGCAGGTTGCTCGCAACAATCAGCAACACTGAACTTCAACCGAAACGCTCCTTATATACCCTCCAGGCTCGCGCTGGATGACGTTGTGCCTGGATGACGTCACATTCCTAACCATGCTACCAAGCATACGGAACGTTCGGTTTTTATGGTATGTTCAGTGCGCAAAGAGTTTGAACAGCTGAGCAAAAAGTAAACAAACATTTGATGGAAAATACTGTTTCAAATGCGAAAGTGTGAGCATAAAAAGAATATGGATACTCAAATAAACAATAGACATTCATGGTTATATATGCACTTGGAGATGACATGGCTATTTTACACAGGATATACTCGACAAAGTTGGCACATGGTTTGCTTCGGCTACGGCCATTTCGGACCGAAGATCGGTATGTGCACTTTGTTAAAACAGATCTAAAGGAATGGAAACAACAATGAGAACATAAGTACATAGAATAACATAAAATAGCCAGACGCCGTTACAACAGCCCCCTACCCAGAAAAGGCATGGACCCCATGTGGAATGTTATGTAAGTATACAGCTTGGAAAGTAGTAATGAAGGAGGCAATTGGCTATTATCGTTATTCATCCGTCAATATTAATTTTACACAAATAAATACTAAAACAACTTAATTATGTCTATAAAGTTATCCATATTGTTGACACTTAACTTATGAATCAATTCACACACACGTTCAACCACATTCGTTGAATAATCCTATATTTAATTTCACCATATCATTTAAATTTCTGTTTCATTTTTTCTTCTGAAGGTTACCCTTTCGAATTGTAACTATTACAAGCAACTTGCTTGTGTCCGGTTACGAAGTCGGATTCACCTACCTGGATGACGAATGATCACAAAAGTAGATCGTTTAAGCCCATTCAAAATCCAGGCAGGTAATCGTGTCAGTACCATTTAAGCTTAAATTATGGTAAACATTGCCCAAAATGAGCACTAAACTGCTGGTTTACACACAGGTGAAAAGAGCTAATTATTTATATAACACCGACAGGACAACACATGGACATAGCAATAACACATTCCTACGTACATCTTTGTATCCATTTTTAAAGCAACTGGATAGAAAGATAGGGAAGACTAGCTACATATGAGCAGAAATCGCGGCAAATCTCCAAATACTATTTTGTTTATGTAGTAAGTGCATAACCACAACATCTCGTATCAAATAAAAGCTGTTGCAGTCATGCGAGTGCTACATATGAACCCACAAAAGACAATTCTTTCAATCAAGTGTCAAAACAAAGAGTGACACAGATTACACATATTTGTAAGAGGAAGGAAAAACATATACATAAGTCTCTAACATCGGACACTGTCTTGAATTCGTGGTATACCTTAATAGCCATTGAGTTTTACATCGCTAGTTAAAGGACACATTTGCATTACAAAATGCTACTACTCATCTACACCAGACAACAACTGTTATTGCCTGCTGAACATGCATACTAGGCATCAACACACTCGGAAAAACACCCATTCAGTCATGTGTCCGGCCTCCAAATACTTCTAAATTTTGTAGAAGTTAGCATTAAGGTATTTCAACATTTAGTCCACAGTGCACATAAAACAATGATAATTTGATTTTATGATTGTATTTTTTTAGAAACTCTAAAAGTGTTTATTATGTAACTAAAGCAAGAAGCCTTAAAAAAATACATGGATCTCACTATAACTTGCGTTCTATGACCGTTTACACAATTTGTTGCGTGCGAAATTCAAACTGCATACAGTCATTTAAAAACAAAGAATCTAACAATTTGATGCAAGATTTACCAGACCTTGGAATTCACTTAAATGGACTACAAATGAATCCAAGGAAAGTAAATCTGTAAGGCACTGCACACTTTTAACAAAGAAAAAGAAAACAGATAAAAATCAAGATAATTTTTTTTATTAGTTGCTGGATTTTTGTTTACAACCATTTAAGATAAAAGAAAATATTACCATAAGCCAAATTCATCAAATGCCAGATGCAGAAAGCAAAGGAACATTTTACAACTGTTTCCATGCCACTCCCTTATTAACTTTTGTTTAATTTTTAATAGAACTTTCCCAAAACGTTTTCCGTACAAGAACTTCATTACATTATAAAATTCTTGCACAGAGAAAAGATAATTGTTCAAGTTACCACCAGTTGATTAAACTATCTAACAATATCTTGCAAATGTCTGTAGAGGAAACATCCCTGGAAGATTATCATGAAATGTGAAGAATACCTCAAAACTCTCCAAACAAATCATGTTAACTTCGAATAGTTTTATAAATTATCATTAGGGTAAAATTTTGTAATCACTCATGTTTTTTTTTTACCTAATGTTATCTCTACAGACAGATTACTATAGTTCTATATAATTCCATGAAAATAAATTGTCAAGCTATGCTTAAAGATCTAACTTAACGAATCTAACTCCATGGTCTTCTTTCAGTTGGATTCGCGTTATTATAACGTCTCTCTATGTATAGCAATGAGTTTTTTTTTTCCATTTTAGTCCATTTGCTTCAATTTAAAGTGTATATATTTAAACGCGAATTATACTTAATTGTAATTTAATTTCAATTGATCTGAAAAACTGGCTTAAACGCGCTTTCTTTAATCGTGTATATTTGACTCCATTCTACGTCATCTTCCCGGGTATACCATGTTCCAACGGTTCATATGCCAATATGAACCAGCATCATTCAGTTCATATATGTATATGGACTGGCAACATACAGTGATGCAGACTAACAACCAAAGTCTGCCCCATACAACTCAGCAAACTAGCTACTGGAGACCCTTTATTCTGAAATATTCACGTTCTTTCAGAAGTTCAAAGTTGTACTTTCTCATAATGTGGAGCTTCCCTGTCTAAGAAGACGCTGTTTCCTTGCGGAACCAGACAAAGCATTCTAGTCTCAAATCTTTCTTCTCTAACATTTAAAAATAAGATGCAAACAATCTCTGTCATAACAAAAGCGTACACATGAAAAGTCACAGTCCAATTTTACACCCATCTCAAGCCAGCTATAGTACAGTGGGTGGAATGAAGGTGCACACCCATGCATAGGCGATGCGACAAGTTGACATTTGCACGGCGAGAAGCATGAACAGCACATAAACTTGACATACAGCATGCAAGAGAAGGTGAGAAATTTCTCAAGAAGTGGTTAATTTCTCTTGCCACCATAGACATGGTGTACATCAGCAAACACATTACCATCGACAGTCAGGTGAACAACTATTCCCCACATTCGTGGTCATCACAGCACTAAGTACCAACAACAAATCTGTAAGCCAGACCAACAGTCTGATCACAGCCATCACCAGCCTTGCATCAGGCCGCAGATAATGTAAAATTATCGATTGTTAAAATTATGATGTTGTTGCTTTATGTTAAAGACAATTTAGCTTATCACTGCTTTCATTTCTCTTTTCAATGCATGGGTACGTAAGTATAATTTAAATATATGCCTTCTATATCAGGTTAGACAAGACAAAGCATTCACCTTCAGCAACTCGGATGCTTCTTCTGCGTGTTATCGTCAGCCGAGACAACCAAGGGTACAAGCACAGACAGTGGTCAGCTTCAGCAACATGCAGTGCGTGCAACAATATTCAGCACAAACTTTTGCATACCATTCAGCACAAACTGATTATAAATACAACTTACATTGTATGCAAACAAAATTCAGTGCAAATGGGCTATAAATTCAACCTGCCGTTTGCATAAATAGCATTCCGTACAAACTGGTTATAAATACAGCTTGCACTGTGTGCAAACAATATCCAGCATAAACTGGTTATAAATACAGCTTGCAGTGTGCGCAAACAACATTTAGAAAAAAACTGGTCATAAATACAGAGACATCACTATCTCAGTCAAAAATTAAGTATGTCTATAATCTAATACAAATTATTATGCGTAGAGCGTACAGTTGAATGCAAATAGAACATCTTACGTAGCTCTCAATTAGCTTTGTAATAAAGTTTGTGATCTTTAAAGTGTATGTCTTCAGATACAAGCTCCACTAAACCAACAGTGGACTGACAATCACAGACACACATGCTGCGTATGTGAAGTGTTTCATTTCTTTGTCTATTTTTATTTGTTTTTTCTATGTCGTTTTGGCTAGAAGTAAGAAGTAATTGCTTGAATATAAATTAAGACAACCAGCTTGTTGGCACAGGTTAATGTAATAGTTGACGGTCTTACACTATCAATACGGTATATTAAATTCTGCTTGTATATATAAGAAAAGGAATGTTTTTCACTAATTACATTGATATATATGTTTGTGTTTTTGTTGTCTTATTATTAAATCACTCTGCCCCAAAATTAGGTTTTAGTTTGCCATGATGAACAATCCATGGTTCATCGCTGAGGTTTCGGGAATAGATTACTTTTATGCTAGCATCAGTAGTAATATATGTTCATTCGAGCACTTTTGAGTGTCAGAGGTATATGATGAGATCATGTTTTGTATAGAGCTCACCCATGCTATCAAACTGAGGTCCGTCATAAATTCTGGTCTTGTCCATACCCAGGAAATTGCATACCTCCTGGAAAACTTTGGACTCGAAATTCTTCCCTCAGTCAGTATGCCATTGCAGTAGCACACCAAATATAGATATAAATCGTTTCACTTATTTCGAAGCAATATATTTTGCCTCTTGTGTCTTCAAAGGTATTGCATCAACCAATTTCGTGAAATAGCAGGAAACAACCATAAGATTTATATTTATTTTATGACTGGATCACGTGTATCCAATGCGTCCATTGGATATCCAACATTGTATTCCAGCAAAAGGTGCATTTGCATTCCTGTGGGACACTTTTCTGGACCCACAAGTTAAGCACATTCTACGCCAATACGATACATCTATGTGCATATTGCATCAGCATTTGAACCTCTTTCTGATTTTATTATATAAGTTTTACGTCTGCCTTAGTGTCCACCAGGAATACTTTCATATGACTTGTGAAAGACTTCTTATCGAAGAACAGCTTTTCAGCATCATTTCCAACATCTGTGATCGTTTCTCATATGTTAATCCTCATTTTTTTCTTTTCATGTCAATAGGCTATCATTGCGTTCAATTTTACTTTAAATAAGCAGACAGGCGCCACCGTAGACCAAAGAGGTATAAAGCATCTCTTTTCCATTGTAACACATTTCTCAAAACATCATCATCTTCCTGTTTTGAACTAATATATTCCTGTGTAAATCCATAATGTTTCTATGTCTTTCCACAGGAAGAAGTGGATTGGCCAGGTCCACAAATTTGCTGACTAACACTTAAACATAATTGACATGTGCTGTGTTTCATCCCTGATCAGATTGAAGATAGGAAGAGTTTTAGGCGCTTGTACCAATCATATTCTCTCAACGACACTGCAGTTTGTCAGTACTAGCCTCTGCTGTTGGTGTCACGCCAGCATGAGCAACATTCAACTCATCGGGATACTCTCCAGTCTCAAACAAACCCCCAAACCGTGTCCCACTCGAAATGATTCAACCAGTCTTCCATATTACAAACATGCTGTCGTTTTACAGCAGCAACAATAATTAATATGCATGACGACTTTTGATAATTTCGTGAGCTTCTGCATCCACCCAATCGCATACAGAATTCATCATTGCATGCGTGAAGTGAGGAACCCCGATCTGGGACATTCCATGTGACAACTCCGAAGAGAGCACCTCCGCTGCTCCAGGTCCTAAACAAATGGAAGTGTGCGCATCACTACCACGGAAATCGTCGTCAGCAATACTGGGCCCATTAAACTCAGGATCTTTGTCCTGTTCAACAAAAGAAACACTTTGTGTTTCTGGATGGTACCATCACTAAATAGAGCGGCAACATGGTCACCCCCATCATTAGGGCAAGCAACATCATGAAGAACTCTCCACATGCAGGGCAGGGTGACTTCTTCGTCATTCCCGATATTGTCTTCTTCCAACAACTTTGTCAACCCTGATATTGCCTTCTGCCATGGCGACTCTCTACACAGCACTAATTTTCCCTGCATTTATTTAAGTCAGCTATCTTCTCCGGAGAATATCTTCTTTCACAACGATCACAGTATATTCATTTATCCATATGACACGGTCTACGTGGCATCAATATAGCACTGTTGTGCACTCAACCCGCATGGTGCACTACATTAAAGGTGCATGTTTTAAAATCTCATCTAATAATGTTTTAATCCCATGCTATTGATCGGTTTTACTTGGAACTGTTAATCGATCAAATAATGTTGTTTCACTGCTATAACACGGCTAATAGTTCTTTCTTAGTCGTACCAATTTCTTTGTAGCTTGCGCCAGCTCTGGGATGGCCGTCCTTGCTTCGAGCTCGCGACCCACATAGCGTCTTGTAAACAGACTTGTTCACTGAACATAATCTGTGTGCAAGCTTCTCAACAAGGGTGTTTTAATCACGTATATGATCATAGCCAAGCTCACTTACAAGAGAGCTGGTATCACCCGTCAAACAACTTCTCAGTTACAGAGATATTTCTCTGTACTGGCGACCATAAATCTCGCTGGTATGTGATAAAAACCAGCAAATTCTGTAGCCCCATTATAGATTTCAGCAAGTATAATGCTTAACAGCTAAATTTTCACTGAGTTTCTGTCTGATTCAAGCTTATATCAAGCGAAGAGTTTGCAATTGTACAGTCCTCATCAAATTTGTCGTTATTTGTATTTTACGGTAAGGTAGAGGGCGTGTTCATGAGTGTCTCATCATTTGATTTAAATAAACTGTTTACACTTATCTTATTAAGATTGTGTTATTATTACAATCAGTTTCAGTAGTAGCATTCACTTCCCAAGAAGAATAGTACAAACACCAGGATTTCAGCAAATTATTTTTAAGGTTGCCAACTACAGAGGACCAAAGGCTCAAACAACCATACAAGCGTACCAGCCAGTCAACCATAAGCCAGCTTGTCCTTGTAGCTAACAATGAAATTTTATCCAAAATATATATGACGATAATTAGTTCACTCCCTGTGATATTTTCTAATACAACAATCTTTAATTAGTATCCCACTTCTGACACCAAATTGTAACGCAACACCACCTGGTCAAGCGGTACAGCTGTTGATATGGTCTGGATGTGATGGTGCTGTTACAATAAATATATGTGGGTTCGACCTGGGTCGTACACTGAACTACCGGGAAGAGAATACACAGCCAGCCATTGTTTCAGTTTCTTAAATTTATTGTGTTACCCCTGACAATAGTGTGTGCAGTCTATAGTAAGCTATCTTATAAGGCTAAATTAAATTTATGGCATAGGTGAACAGAACAATAAAAACAAATTACTGCAGTCGCACATTATAACACCTAATTTAATAGAACGACTAAGCATACATTCACTAACGGCCTTAAATGTTGACATTAACCTATAAAGGTTTTCTTCAAGATGTGCGTAAACATAACATTCTATCATTGCACATGACATTTCGCCAATTCATTGAACGTTGAGAGTCACACCATTTCAAGAGATTGGATTCCACTCAAATAGGTACATTAAACAATTCACCTAAATGGGCGCAATAACAATTTCACCTAAATGGGCGCACCGAGAATTCACCTAAATGGGCACACCAACTATTCACCTAAATGGGCGCAATAACAATTCCACCTAAATAGGCACTCCTAAATGGACGCACCAAACAATTCGCCCTTATTGCAGTACAGTCAAATCCAAGTCAGTTACAACCCAGGTGTTACTAACAATCACTTCTATAAAGGCCAAAACACTGTAACAAACTGGGTTGGTATTGTTTACAATCAGCGCCCACGAAGGAGGTGTCCCTATCTAGGTGTACCAATCGGCCTCAGGTTATTAGAACGGTTACAGAGCAAGTATTGGATCTATATTCCTTTATAAAGTGTTTATAAAATCATAGGGGCTATTAGGTGATATTATTAGATACGCTCAGCCAGAACAAAGATAGGCTTTACGTATGTGATTGCAAATAGTTGTATAACCCATTCTCCTATGATTGACAGATGAATATTGCCGTTATACAACGCATTCTCTTAAAGAATAATAAGTTTGTCATCTAAGAAGAAATTCTTTACAGTTGGCCTTGTGTTAACAATTAAAAATCAATTAAGAGGTATTCTACAAGGTGCTAATTTAGACCCTCTGCAATTTAATTATAATGGCCACGCCTAGCTAGGTGGAACCTTTCGAATATAAGTGGAAGACACTAACAGTCTTTACGAGATCATACATGTATTTGTCATTCACGTGTGATCATGCAACTGCTAGTCAGTTCACAAGTTTCTTCTAACAACATTTGACAAGAGATCAACACTGCATCGTCTCCACCTAAACCACACCTAGATAGGCGCAAACCTCACCTAGATGGGTGAAATGTCACGCCTAGGTAGGCGCAAATCACGCCTAGATAGGCGAAATCCCCCTAGCTAGGTGATCTACTACTTTGAATAACATTCCCATTAGTTAAGATAAGGACTTCGGAAACTTTGTTAAGACATTTGCCCCGAAAATTATAAAATTCTCAAATTTAACCAAACGAACTCATCACAGAGGCAACTTAAAGGTAACACTTTGTTCTATTATGATATGCATTTTGGTCTACAGCTCAAATATTAATTTTGTTGATTTTTGGCTTAATTGAGTCAAGTTTCTATAAAGTTGCATAGGAAACAGAAACTTTTAAATAAGTATATGTTCCCCCCCTTGCCCAATAAAACAATTTGGCATACATTTGTATTTTTAACTTATACATCCTCTGACCAACTGTCGTGTTTGGGCAAGGGGGGGAAGGCTGTGAAAAATCCTAAAAACCAACATGCATGCTTAGCTCTATCATTGAAAAACTTCACAGGATTTGGAACTATACTGTATCATTATACAGTAGGGTTTATTTTTAAACTAAGGACATATTTATGCCTGGCTGAGCATATATAGTGTACATACAGAATACAGGTATGTTATACCTGAATGAGCAGGCTACCTGTCTTCTATAAATAACAGGTGTATATCTAATATTATTATTTATGTACAGGTGTGTCCATTTGTGATGAGCACTGTACCTCCTGGTGTAAAATGCATTGAAGTAGTGCACCTGCGTTTTATGTGTGCATAGCACTATATGTTAAAATTTTGAGTTGTAATAGCCCTAACTTGATATCAACTTGAAAATGAAACATGGAATTGTCATTTTTTTACCTTATATTTTTTTCAAAAATTATCACCCCCGCCCACTTCAATGTGGAATTTTTCTACTAGTGTGCCATCCTTCTACATTTGGTAAATGCCATGATGTTCGACATACGTCAGTTTTTAGTATACATTAGGTCAATTCCATATATACACACTACAGACGCTTGCAGAAGCTTTCAAAATTGAGGCATAAAACCCTCCATAGTTCTCGAAGTCCTTTACGTTTTACACAGCCATTATGTTAACAATTTAAGTTACCTAACATGCTTAAAAGGCATAGCAAAGAGTAATTTCCTTTAATAGACAGAACAAAATACTCACTAACAATGTGCATTATTAAGTCCTTACTTGATACTGAGCGAACGTCCTTTCCCAGCCAGACGGAATTCTTCCCAGATAGGTGCAAGCACAATTCCCTTAAAAACGTTTAGAAATCGGATCTACTAATTCATAACACTCTACAAGTTGCTACAACAAGCTTTGACAAACACCACAAACAGCAACTAGGTAGACCGTTAATGAAGTACCTTCCACCCATCCTGGCATTGACTTATTCAGCCTAGCTAGGTAAAACGTTCTTAATTTGGCGAACTAACCATCCAAAGTTGATTTTACTTCATCCGAGCCGGGCAGATTCCTCTGAGTTAGGCATAAAGGAATGTTGCTTTAAAATGCACGATAATAAGTCATAGACAGCCTAGAAGTTGCTACACCACGCTTTCAGAAGCGAACTACCCTGCAACAGCCCAAACAGTCTATGTTTCAAATATTCGCCTACCTAGGCTTCGCCTACCTCGGCGCAGCGTAACAAGGATCATGCCTAGCTTGGCGCAATGCTCGACCTTAGCCAAAATTATCAATAAAGAGTATTCACAGTTATGACTGCTTATGAAAAGCAATTAATTTATAATTAATTCATATAGATGTATTGATAACCTGTGCCAACGTCGCCTAAAAGTAAATAAATAAATGCTCCTCACAGATGGACGCATGTTTCGCCTAGATAGGCAGAACATTCGCCCAGATGGGAGTGCCGGGTCAACAAACAAGCAAACATAATTCAGACTCGGGCCTAGACAATCTAGGCCACACCATACTTCCAATGTAGGCGAACCCAGGCGTGTTTCAGCTATAAGAAGCTGAAACACAACCTAAGCGCCTCAACTTGTTTTGGCAAAAGCCACAGCAGGTTGCTCGCAACAATCAGCAACACTGAACTTCAACCGAAACGCTCCTTATATACCATCCAGGCTCGCGCTGGATGACGTTGTGCCTGGATGACGTCACATTCCTAACCATGCTACCAAGCATACGGAACGTTCGGTTTTTATGGTATGTTCAGTGCGCAAAGAGTTTGAACAGCTGAGCAAAAAGTAAACAAACATTTGATGGAAAATACTGTTTCAAATGCGAAAGTGTGAGCATAAAAAGAATATGGATACTCAAATAAACAATAGACATTCATGGTTATATATGCACTTGGAGATGACATGGCTATTTTACACAGGATATACTCGACAAAGTTGGCACATGGTTTGCTTCGGCTACGGCCATTTCGGACCGAAGATCGGTATGTGCACTTTGTTAAAACAGATCTAAAGGAATGGAAACAACAATGAGAACATAAGGACATAGAATAACATAAAATAGCCAGACGCCGTTACAATATCTTGTGCGCCCAACTTAATATCTTGTCCGCACAACGTATTAAAAAAATCATGTCCCTTTCCGGGTTCCGTGGTAATGACATCTCAAGTCTACTGCCCAAAGAAATCCTAGGATGTTAGAGACTGAGCGATGGGCTCCATTCATTGATAAGATTGTAGTTTATCATATGACGTCGCGTTTGAGAGTGTAATAACGTCATGTAATAAATTCCGTATTCCACTAGTGGATTAAATAACTTAGTTAGATACGTTCCGAAACGATACACCCACAATGTCCTTAACGACGCCGCGTTTACTAATGGCGGAATAGTGACATTTTTTGTAAACCAGTTGTGAATAAAATGCGTTTTAAATAGAATCTTGCATTCGTGCTCATGTATTATTGAATTTATTTATTTTTTTTTTTTTTGGTTTGGGTTTTACGGCCCTTTCAAGATTATTCCACTCATATCGAGCCGATCGTTAATCAAAGGTGGGCGAAAACCGGAGTACCCGGAGAAAAACCACCTGACCTTCCGTTGCAGAACTTGGCGTCTCACACGTGACCCGAGCGAGGCTCGAACCCACGGCGGTGAGAGACCTAATGACTAAGAGTCAGCGCTCTTATCCATTAGGCCACGGAGGCCCGTCATTATTGAATTTATTAAACCCGTGGAGGAAGAGGGATAAAATTCTCGGCAAATCCTCGCATTTTATCCCTTTTCCTCAACTCGATTAATAAATTCAATAATACACGAACACTCATGTAAGATCCTCTATACCAACAATTCATTAAACTCGTTGATGAAAAGGAATAAAATGCTCGGCACAGCCTCGCATTTTATCCCTTTTCCTCAACTCGATTAATAAATTCAATAATACACGAACACTCATGTAAGATCCTCTATTTCATTGGAGGGAGTTATAAAGTTACTTAAGGGCTTAAGTCTCATTAAAGCTATAGGGCCTGATGAGCTTCATTCTAGAGTCCTTAAAGAACTGGCAAATGAATTGGGTCCAATCTCTTGATACTGGTGAAGTCCAAAAAGAATGGCTTCTTGCAAACATTTGTCCCCTCTTGAAGAGAGGAGACAGAGCTATTGCTCGCCACTATCGCCCTGTCTCACTGACATGCGTTCCATGTAAGTCGCTTCAACATATTGTTTGTTCAAATATTATGGCTCAATTGATTGCACACCACATTTTGTCTGACAGACAGCATGCATTTAAGAAAAAGCACAGTTGTGAAAAACAGCTGACCACAGTAATAAATGATTGGATAAACATCCTGGACAAAATATGACAGGTGGATACATTTATCCTAGAATTTGAAAAAAAAGCTTTTAACACGCCCCCCTCATGAACTACTAAAAAGCAAACTACATGTATACTGTTATGGCATTTGCGGAAATATCCTAAAATGGATAGGCTCCTTCCTATGCTACAGAAAACAACAAATCGGAAACTTCAGGGTGGGCTCCAGTTTTGACTTGTGTCCCACAAGGGACTGTTCTAGGTCCATTGTTATTGTCTCTGTACATAATATTACACTCTTATATGGGTGTGAGGGGTCGATGGAAAAATCCGTCCGGAGGGTCACTGTCCGGCATCACGAGGCTTGCCGAGTGATTCCGGACATAATGACGGGGTCATAATCAACCATTGCATTTATCAAACACGCGATTATATTTTCGATTTTGGGTTCAGAACATAAATTTCTATCCCAGGGTAAAATCACGGATTTCCTTGTCTGGTGTGCAAGAAATGACATTTCTATTGATATTGATTCCGAAATGCGACTGTTCGCAGATGACTGTGTTTACTATTGTTTGTTTTTGTTTGATGTTTAACGTCCCCGCCAACACTATAGAGGTCATTTTGGAGACGTTGCCTTCAATTTTTGTGGGACTTTTACCCGACATTGAGATAAAATGACAGCTGAAGACCTGTCGCCCAATGAAACCAATAGGGTTTATAAGCATGGGCGGTCCGACTCGCACCGCTTTGCCTGGGCAAGCTTAGATCCTCTAAGCGGTTTACCAGTACTCGTGTGTGGTTGGATTCACCTCTGCGTGGAAGCATCAGGCAGAAAATTTATTTCTTCAAGCCCCGATTGGCGGGGGCCAATATTTGCTATTGTGAAATTAGAAACACAGAGGATTCATTGAACCTCAGAGGGGTATAGATAGATTAGGGTGTTGGGGTAGAAAATGGGGTATGAGATTCCAGCCAGTTAAATGCAGATAACTGGGAAAAGAATAAACAAAATTGAGGCTTATTACACTTTAGAGGGAACGGTTCTCGAAAATGTGGATTCCATTATATACCTTGGTGTGACCATCTCGCAGGACTTGAGATGGAATACTCATATTTATCATATGACGTCGTTGATAAGTAGTGGATAACGTCGTGTAATAAAAATCGTATGACCACACGTGTAATAACACTTTGGCGGGATTAAGTAACGTCATGACGACGTCCATGTCAACAATGCATTTTTCGTAGAAAAAATCGTCAAAATAAAAGGCGATAACATTCAATTTAAAGTAGTCATATGATAAAGAGAATCTTACACTCGTGGTCATTTCATATGATATTTATGAAACTCGCCGAAGGCTCGTTTCATAAATATCATATGAAATGACCACGAGTGTAAGATCCTCTATTAGCAACATGTGCACTAAGACTAATAGAACATTTGACTTCTTGAGGCGAAATCTTTATCAATGCCCCTAAGATGTTAAAGAAGCAACCTATTCATAAGGGACTCGTTCGCCCAAACTTGGAATATGGTAGTTGTGTCTGGACCCCACACCCCCACACCATGGAATAGTCCTTCAGGAGGGGATTGAAAAAGTTCTGAATAAGGCAGCTAGATTTGCTACGAGCAATTACAATTTTTGAAACTGGAAGTATGACTGAAATACTGAAAAACTTAGGTTGGGAGTCTCAGAGACAGTAGGCTCATACTCTTATACAAGGGTCTAAATGGTGCTGCTAGCATTCCAACAAATGACCTTATCCGCCCAATTAGGAGTGGCAGAAAACATCACTCTTTGGCATTTTTTGTGCCCTCTGCAAGAACTGACATCTACAAGGGATTCTTCTTCCCTCAGACAATTAGAGATTGGGATGCCCTTCCGGATGCGGTTATTCATCCGCGGAAGGTGCTTAGGATAACGTAGCTAAGTTTACTTCTTTGGCGAGGACTAACTTCGCTTTTCACAGGCCCTGGTGAATGAATGTCTTTTGACGTGTCACCCGTAACGATTCAGATTCAGATTCTGACCGACTCGTACCACTTTTCTGGGCAGGCTTCGACCTTCTAAGCGATGAACCAGTACTGAATAGTTCGGGCGTTTCAGCTCTGCTCGGAAGCAACTTGCAGCCTAAATTATTTCCCCAAGCCATGATGGGCGGGGGCCCAAAACAGCCCAGAAGTAAAAAATAGAGTAAAAACAACAACCACAATAAAAGGTCAGATAGCTAGTGGGTCTGCAACATTCTATCGTAGAAATTGCTCATGATATCTTTTCTACGGTCATTTTCTTCCTTCCGCTGATTCAAGAAGGGCAGTTGGCAGTTTCTGGCGAAAGAATCTGCCATGTACTGCTTAACCCATTACTAACAAAAAAGTCTGCCCAGGAAAATTGTAGTGGTTGCCTGAACGGACTGACCCGATTTGTCCGATATAGTGTTTGCTGGGCCGTTAATTGCCAAACAAATAAACAAACAAAACAAACAAAATCAGAAGTATCAACAAATGACAGACATTACAATCACGATACACACATAATGTGTGTTTTCGTGATATAATTTTGAACCCTTTGAACCCCACTTTTATATAGTGAAACTGGGGTTTACAGGGGTAAACCTTATTTTTCGTATTTCTGCTCTAAATTGTAGACTGTGGGTACTCGTTAGATGAGGCGGTTCTAACGAATACCCACTATCTATATTTGGAGCAGAAATAAGAAAAATATCAAAATTTTTCATCTTAAAATTTTCATTTTTTCGGCGATAAAGGTTACAATGTATTGGTATAGGCATGTTTTTGTAATGGGTAACACATCAGTGTTACATAGTGTATTCATTCATATCTCCACAACGGTTAATTTTCTGACGAGTACCCACAAGCTATGTCTTGGCACAAAAATTAGAAATACAATGTATACCCTGTAAACCCCAGTTTTCTATTATATAACAACGTCGCGTCTGAGAGTGTAATAACACCATGTAATAAATTCGATCATCCACTAGTGGATTAAATATGAAAATTAGCTAGATAATCCCTGTAACGTTACATGTACTACGTCCTCAACGACGTCGCGTTTACTATTGGCGGAATATTGACATTTTTGTGAAACAATCGTGAATAGAAAGGCCTTTTTAAATGTCAAATGATAAAAAGAATTTTGCATTTGTGCTCATGTATTATTGAATTATTAAACTCGTTGAAGAAAATGGATAAAATTCTCGGCAAAGTCTCGCATTTAATCACTTTTTCTCAACTCGTTTAATAAATTCAATAATACATTGGCACTCATGAAAGATACTTTATGTTTACACAGTCACAGATAAGGGTGAGTAAAGATGATATAGATGATATAGAGGATCTTACATGAGTGTTCATGTATTATTGAATTTATTAAACGAGTTGAGGAAAAGGGATAAAATGCGAGGCTTTACCGAGCATTTTATCCATTTCCTTCAACGATGGTTGGTTGATTCGCGGTTTAACGTCCCCATCAACACTGTAAAGGTCATTTTGGAGATGTTGCTTCCAATTTTGTGGGACCTTGACCCGACATTGAGGTGAAATGACATCTCAAGCCCTGTCGCCCAATGAAACCAATAGGGTTCATTAGCATGGACGGTCCGCCTCGCACCGCGGTCCCTATACAGGCTTAGGTCCTCTAAGCGGTTTACCAGGTTGATAAATTGTTCTTATAGAGGATCTTGCATGAGTGTTCATGTATTATTGAATTTATGAAACGAGTTGTGGAAAAGATACAAAATGCAAGGCTTTGTCGAGCATTTTATCTCTTTTCCTCAACGAGTTTAATAACTTGGTTGCATAGAGGATCTTACATGCGTGTTTAAATATTATTGAATTTATCAAACGAGGTGAGGAAAAGAGATAAAATGCCGAGCATTTTATCTCTTGTCTTCAACGAGTTTAATAAATTATTGATATAGAGGATCCTACATGAGTGTTCATGTATTATTTTTTAAAAGCTGAGGAAAATAGATAAAATGCGAGGCTTTGCCGAGCATTTTACCTCTTATCATGTGGGACAATTGCAATCCGCCTGTTACCTGTGTCCGATTTAATCCGCGCGACAAATTGTATAGAAATTAATAGGGCATGTGAATCTAAAACATGATTGAAAAAATACTACGCTAGATAGCGAAAATGTGATTGAAAATTATGAAAATTCAATCTTTTATCTTAATTTTGATTATAATTTTATATTTTTTAAATAAAATTTAAACTGGTCAATTTTGAAATGAAAATAGGACCCTTCGTCTCGTGAACCTCTCGTTTACTTCAATAGAAAATTAGCAAAAACTCGCGAGGGTGTCTGTTTTTATACTGTAATAATTAAATTATAAAATACGTTGTTAAAAATGTGACTTTAAATTCTAGAAGAAAAATGATTTTTCTTTCCAACAGTATCAAATAATAGAAGATCAAATAAAAACAAAGTTGGTCATTTTCAGGTTGTTTTCTTGCCATTTTCAGTACTTTTAGCCGTCTCTCCTCATTGTATCTATTTATAGCTATCGGCTGTCATATTACGCGATTGTCGGATTAAATCGGAAATTTCCGGGTTTTAGCTGGTTTAAGACAAATGCCAAAATGAGCTGCTGAAATTGTTTTGTTAATGACATTTAAAGCTAAGATAAATTTATTTTTGTTTCGTCTTATTTCTGTATTTACTGTTTTTGATTTTTTTTTTCTTGTTTAATATATTTTTTTCTGCATGTGACTGATGCGCAATTAGCAAACACTTCATATTGTTTACAAAAGAAGAAGAAAGAAAAAAAAAAAAAACTTTAATTATTGATTTTAATTGACTATCGAAAATGTATGGATTTCGGGGATTTTTTTTTCGGGTACTTCACACACATGCTAAATTGGCAATTGTTGCTAATTATTGCCAATCGTGCCGGTTGGGACTACTCCTTAAAACCCTTAGGTACTTTTCTGATCAGAGTCTACGTTGTGCGAAAGATCCAATGCTTCTTCATGCAGCAAAAGAGGTCTAGGATGCGCACGCTGATGCGATTCTTTGCTTGGCACACGTAAATTGTAGGGAGTGCTGTGCCCTGGTTCAAATATTTTTTCTGGGATAAATTGCATGTAATTACACACAGAAAAATAATCATCACGAAAACACGCCTATATAATTTTGACCCCTTGAACCCCACTTTTTTTTATAATAAAACTGGGTTTTACAGAGGTAAACCTTGTTTCTTATTTCTACTCTGTATATAGATTGTGGGTACTCGTTACACAATCTATATTTTGTGCAACAGAAAATTTCACAATTTTTCATCTTAAAATTGTCTCTTTTTCGGCAATAAAACTTACTGTGTAGTTGTACAGGCATGTTTTGTAATGTGTTGTCAGGGTTGCAAAACAAAATTTATTTTAATGCTAACCATTAATCAACAAAAACTGATTTAACAAGTTTAGATTAATATGCATCAATTAATTCATGTATAGAATTTAAGAGTTGACACGCGCTGTGTGTATATTCAAATTAATTGCTTTATGACCCGGAAGCCTTAATTGTTGACATGATATTGACAAACTTATGTTAGGTAATCTTTAGACAAACGTTCTCTGTAGTTAATGGACTCGGTCCAGTTAACGCTTTCCCTTTCACCCCTAAGCTTCTGTTAATTAGAATTTAGCCCCCCCCCCCCCCCCCAAAAAAAAAAAAACAACAAAAAAACAAAGAAAGAAAAAGGGTTGAGCACAATTCAAGTCTTTCTATTATAACAAAATATATCCATTTAACGCACAATGAACACTCTGATCAGATTGTGCACATGCCAGGTTGATCTGGGGTATGTCATATAATCTTATTCGCTAGTTATCAAGTATACTATTTTCTTCTCCAAGATATATCTCTTACAGCGGTCCTAACGAGTACCAACAATCGATGTTTTGGAGCAAGACTTAACACACTCGCGCGTCAACGTGCATTTTTTTTATATCTCCAAAATAGCTATTTTTCTAATGAAAATCCGTGATAATTTTCTTATTTATACTGCAAACATAGGTTATGGGTGTTCGTTAGAACCCCCTCAATGAGCTCAAAATAGTGTATACCCCGTAAACCCAAGTTTTCTCCTATACAAAGTGGGGTTTAATGGGTGTTCATTTCACGGACTTGTTAACCTAATGTATGTATTTACTTTTTTTAGGTAAATAACAAAAATATTATTTCATCGAGTGTATTGAAAACATAAAATTTTTCACTCGTGCAAAAAAAAAAAAGAAGAAACTTTTCTGACGAGTGCGTTGAAAACGTCAAGAGTTTTCATGAGTGTGCAGAGCATGGGTGATTGTTTTATTATTTTCAATATACGAGATGAAATATTTTCTGTTTTTTTTTTTTTGTTTTTTTTTTTCGACAAAACAGAAATCTTTTCACTGCTAATCGTGAGTAACCCGTTTCAGGCTGGGAACCCCTAAACGGGTACCGTGGTAAACAGTGCAGGCCCAGATCAGTCGACCCAGATCAGACTGATCTGGGCCTACACTGTTTTAAAAAAATCAACCATTTTCCAAATAGGTTTTGAAGAAAACACAACCTGCCACCCCTAAATTTTTAAATGGACTCCTGCTATAGGAGGAAGATTCCACTTGGTACAAAAAGGGTTAAGTGATGTTAGGCCAGTATGGGTTCAACGGATTAAAAACCGATTAGTTGTCAAATAAAATGATTAAAAATGAAACAGTTTGCTTACTGTGTTCCCCTTTATTGCTTAACGAGGCAAACAGAGCTTTTGTTTGTATTGGAATTTAGCGGTCCAGTCAACACTATTTTAGGTCATTTTTGAGCCGGTCAGTTTACCTATCCACTCTTTTCCTGGACAGGCTTAAACGTGAGCGGTTAACCAGTACAGGGCACATTCTTTCGCTCTCTGACGTGCGGCTTTAAATAGCCGTTTTTCCATCACGTAAAGCAAGTCCTTGAAGAACCCCTCAAAAACAAGCTCTGTATTAACAGGGGCATACATTATTTTGCTCTTTCTGGTCCAAGACATAGATTCTGGGTACTCGTTAGAGCAGTCTCAATAATGGGTTTCAAACAAACCAGTGACAGGCACGTGGAAATCAGCAGTGCAAAGCTACTGTACTTAGTAGCGTTTGTCAACCCGTCTCAAAAATATCAAAACTTTAACATTGAGCCAACTGTGTTCTACTTAACACACATTGAGCATCAAGGCCAAGTTGTTCAAAACAGCGTAAGTTAACTCTTTTTGTACCAAATGGAATCTTCCACCTTATATACAACAGGACTCCATTTCAAAATTTAGGAGTGTCAGGTTGTGTTTTCATCAAAATCTATTTGGAAAATTACTGAACTTTAAGCAAACACTGCAGGACCTGATCAGACTCCGCGTTCTGTGGCACCTGATCTGGGCCTGCACTGTTTGCCAAGGTACCCCTTTAGGGGTTTCTGGTATACTGAATGGGTTAATGAAATCGCTACTGGTCAAAACGTTAACTATTCAAAAGGTTCTTAATACTCTTGTATTTCTGCTGGAAAATGTGAGGAGCTTTTTGCAAAATTGATGCAAACCCTATTCGCATTTTTTTTTTTGCTGTACAAAATGATAAAAAATTTAACGACTCGTTAACCAACGACTTCGCCAAAAAAAATAAATAAATAAATAAATAAATAAATAAATAAAATAAATAAATAGATAAATAAATAAATAAATAAAAGTGGCATTAGGTTATTTTATAAATGCGGTATTTGCAAAGCAATTTAATCCGTATTATATATGGACCAATAAATCATCATATTTAGTTAAAACAAATATGCCACTGTAATACCCTTAAGCAATTATCTGAGACAAGGGTTAACGGTCACAACCGATTGTCACCGAAAACTGTCGACAATAGCGGAATTGCTTTAAAACATGTGTCAAGTAGCGTAATTCTGGAGGCTACCTGGAAAAACTGCCAGTACAGGTTTGTTCCCTTGATTTCCCTTGATTTCATATGGCGGGACTTTTCCCGTATGTCCTCTACAAGTTTAATAAATTGTTGGCATAGAGGATCTTACATGAGTGTCCATGTATGATCGAATTTATTAAACGAGTTTCCTCAACAAGTTAATTAATTGATGGTATAGGTTATGAGCCTGGAAAAGGAGGTTGTGTGGACCCAGGATTCAGCCATGTATTAGACAACACTCCCATTTGATTGGATATAATTATGAAATAGGTGAGTAACAGCTAGCTGTTATTTTTTTTCTTGCAGGGTATAATATGTTCTCTAAATACATTAAGGAAACAAAGTGATCTGTCTCCTGAATTTTTTGCTGTGATAATAAGTGTACATGTGGTATCTCTGAATTTCCCAAGACTCAATTTTGACGTTTAGTCAGGGTTACCTCCCTTAGACTGTTAGAAAGCTTGAAATTGCCACATGACCCCCTTGTTTTTTTGGATGATTTTGTAGGTGGCAGTTTGTTTACCATGTTTTGGGGTAAGAAAATCAATTTGAAATGAAGATTTATCTGGTACAGGGTCAAATGTTAACATGTAAGCTTATGTAAATGAAATTAGAAGACCATAACCTAAAGTATATATTTAGCTATTGTTGCATAACAACTGCATCCATCATGGCGGAAGCTGCTTTCGAGCAAACGGAGAAAGACTGGAGAGATAAAATGAGTAGCATTATTCAGCAAAAATGTGCCATATCTGAATCCTGTCATGGCTGTGTTAAATGGCAAGGGACAGTTTTCCAACCAGGGGGGTATGGGAAGGTAGCCGTTCAATTAAAAGACAAGAGAATGAAATACTATCGTGTCCACCGGCTTGTTTACATGATACACCATAACATGTCATCAATACCAGTGCAGGGTGGCTGTGGTCAAAGGCTGGAAATCAGTCACATTTGCCAGGACAGGAGAAAATTTGTGTCAAGCCAGAACACTTGGTGTTAGAGACCCATGAAGCTAACATGGAAAGGTTGCACTGCAAAGTGCAAAGATTGTGCACCAAAAGCCACCAGCCCTACTGTTTGCTTGTAAGTTTCATAGATCAGCAGTCAGAATGTATTCATAGTAATTTCATTTTTGTGTCATTTTGAGGTATTTGCATAAATATCTGCATTATCTGATGAACAAGCAAGATACCGTATAATTATTGTGATTTTATCCGGATAGTGTAGTTCAGTTTTTAATGATTATTCTCGAAATTTGTTCTGAGAAGAAAGTGAAATTATTATTCCTTTGATTATCTGGCTAATGCTGATCATGGAAATCTGCTGTAGTAATGTTTTGCTTCATCTTGACCAAATTTGGCGGCTACTTACAGAAAAAGGAAAGAATTTTCTCTCAGAAAGGTGTTTACTGCAAGGAGCAAATTCTTATTATGGAAAAGAGCCGGCCTTGGAAGCTCGGTCAGATGCGCATCTCACTGGTGATCAGGCAGTCACAGGTGTGATACCTGCCGGGTTAAGCAACATTCTTTTGTGGAGATTGATCCTGAAATCTTTTCTATGGTCATTCTCACCCATCCGCTGATTCAAGAAGGGCAGTTGTCGGTTCATTTGTCAGTATCTGGTGAAACAATTTGCACTAGATGGTTAACTGCTTACGTATAAGCCTGCCTAGGATAAGTGTATATAGATAAACTGACTAGCTCGATATGATCAAACTAGTGTTGACAGAGCAGATAAACTCCAAAACAAACACAATCCTTTGAAAAAGAAATTCTTTTTGCAGTGCAGTCCTTTGTTATGGAGCAAATTCTTTCCTTTAGGAGTAGCCCCACCTATGTAGCAAATTCTTTCCTTTAAGAGTAGTCCCCACCCCAATTATCTCAAGAAAGCATGATATAATTACTTCTCAGTCATAGTGATGTCCCTTATATTGTCAGTGTGCAGTGTGCCTATTGATCTTAAGGTGAATGGATACATCTGGATGAACTTTTCAAAGGGAGATAACCCTTAAACCCAGTTTGCAACCATTGGAGCCAAAATTTGCTCCCTTGGAGCAAATTCTTCACTTTAAGATCAGCCCATAATAAGAAAGGAGGCAATTATTTGGATGACAGAGTAATTTCCCTACAAAGTGTATCCATTCCCCTCAAGATATTAAGCTACAGCTTGCTTGTTTTAGGTAAACACATTCCTTTCCGGTATAATGATGCATTTTCATTATAATCATAAAGTTCGTACAGTTGCTTGCGCCGTGCACGCCGCTTGTTTTTGATGAAAGTGTTTTTTTTTTGCATCTTTTCGCCGTTGGTCTCGCTCCTGCCTATGCAGTAAACCTTTGGAAACACGAGTTCCTTTAATGATTGGCACACCACAAGCATTGCATTGATCAATTATGGCCCTGACTGTTCCTCTGTTCACAGTTGTACAAGCACCGTGGACTCTTGCCCTCCTGCTGTGGGTAAATGTCATGCTTTTTGGTGCTTTGCTTATTAGAGCGCGATTGAACGACTCCGCTTTTTGTGTATTAAGGAGTAGTTTAGTCTTGCTCAGCATTTGTTCGCTTAAACGATAGTTGACACAATCTTGTAATTTGGCTATATCAGGCTTGGTACATTCCAGTTTGAAATCATTTTGGAAATAGGCACTCCTATGAATCCAGTTCTTAGTTTTGCCACCTTTGCAAACAAATGAAAACTTTTTACACTGACTATGGTCTCCCTGATAACAGAAGACTATAGAGTTTTTTGTTGTTTTTTTTTGCAGTGCATTAACTATCTTTTGGTGTTTCCCTGCAAACATTTTATAAGCCTGCGTGTGTTCTGCATTGCATCTTTCTGGAATATCGATTGATAGTCGCGTCTTGAGTTTGGCCCTTTGTTTTGAATTTTTGTTTCCGAAGATGCCGTCAGTGAAATTGATATTGGCAATAAACTTACGCTGATTGTTCGACGCATGCCTGGTATCTAGCTGTTGTTCAGCAGGTGTATTTAAAATACCATCCTGATACAGATCATCTGCAGCCTTAAAAGATGACCCATCTGGATCAGTGGTAACATATTTTAGAGCAATACCCTGTTCTGCAATGTCTTTCATGGACTCTTTTGACCACTGTCTTTCATTTCCTATCACAGCATCAGGTGGCAAGTGGGCTGAACAGTGTCCGTCATGATGTGGGCAGTCAACAGGTCTTCCAGTCTTGCTTTCTATAAGCCTGGCAGTCTGACAAAGTTTAGATTTGTCATTTACACTGATTATATAACCTCTGTTGGTTGCTGTTTCATTAACAACCTGTGTAACCTGTGTCCCAGCTTGATATGGTGTCCTACCAGAGCATGGCCGATTGTTATATGTAGCATCTGTGGCAACATTAATAGGACTGGTCTCAGGTAAGCCCCTTGCCTTATTCCCTTTTTTAATTAAATTCCTAATTTGATTTAGGTCATTTTCATTTTCTTCCACCACTTTCTCACCCACTTTATTGGCAGAGTTCTGCATACCACTGAATGATGGAGATGGTACATTCATAGAAAGAAGCAGATAATTCAGGCCACTATTTGATATGGCTGTATGGGTTAAGCCCACCTGTACACCATAGTTTAGGGCAGCAGCTTTTGCACCACGCTTGTTTGTCTGTATTTCTTCATAAATGTTGCTGCGCATTGACAAATAATTGAACTCGGAACACTTGAGCCGCTCTCTCCACCCAAGTCCCCGCTGAATTTCTCCTTCTGTATCCCAGACCAAATCCCCATGGCAAACTGGATTGAATTTGGAATGGCTTCTGAAAGCAGTATTCCAAAGTTCCTGAACTTTACGTAAATGGAATACACGGTTTGTGTCTAATTCTGCATCGGCTGACTCTTTTATTTGGTAGTCCTTTACAGTTTAGGGCATTTCAGTTCTTGGTCTGAGGTAACCAACATTCACCTCTTGGCCTTCATTGTCCCTCACACTTATTATTCCAGTAGTCTTATTGTCTTCTGAGATTGAACAAAAGACTTCTGTATTAGGTATTATGTATTTTTTTCATCTCACAAGTCAATCTGTCAGATTTTACACCCTTGTTATGTGGGTTATTTCCCTTTTTAAATCCAATCTCAGCCAGTTTTCTCCTTTGTTTACTCTTTTTCCCCATATTTTTCCACTTATAACAGAAGGAAAGAAGAAACAATTATAGTACTACTATTTTGCTTTATTGAAAATACTAAAATGAGCCTGAGATCCAACTCTATATTCCTTTTTCTCTGAAAAATGTTGATAGTGACCCATTCTAGAGATAAACCCTTCTGCAGTCATAACTTTCATTTTTGGCATTGATAAAAAGCAGATAAGAACAATATGGTAGGTACCTTATACCTAGTATAATTGTCTCATTAACTGAAACAAAATGAACAGTTTTTGCATCAGAATAAAAAAGTTTGACCATTTTATATTCTCAGATTTCGTGAAAACATATGGGGGTAGGGGTAAATTATGTAATATTACATGACCCAGTCATACTTGAGAAAATATTTATTATGGTATTCATAACCTCAGTGCACATACATTTGTGAAAAAACAAGTAGAAATTTAAAACATTGTTTCTTTATTACTTTATAACAAAACAACTCTGCCTATCACAGACCTAAAATTTGCTTCAAAATCTGCTCAATTCCAAATCTGAAAGGCAAAAGTCTGCCTAAAAATGCATGTTTTACATTGCCAAGTCCTATGTAATAGACAAGAAGCATTTTTCTCTAAATATCTGTTATTTTGTGTGTTTTTTTAAGGTTATGAGCCTGGAAAAGGAGGTTGTGTGGACCCAGGATTCAGCCATGTATAAGACAATACCCCCATTTGATTGGATATAATTATGAAATAGGTGAGTAACAGCTAGCTGTTATTTTTTTCTTGCAGGGTATTATATGTGCTCTAAATACATTAAGGAAACAAAGTGATCTGTCTCCTGAATTTTTTGCTGTGATAATAAGTGTACATGTGGTATCTCTGAACTTCCCAAGACTGAATTTTGACGTTTAGTCAGGGTTACCTCCCTTAGACTGTTAGAAAGCTTGAAATTGCCACATGACCCCCTTGTTTTTTGTTGTTTTTTTTTTATTTTTTTTTTATTTTGGATGATTTTGTAGGTGGCAGTTTGTTTACCATGTTTTGGGGTAAGAAAATCAATTTGAAATGAAGATTTATCTGGTACAGGGTCAAATGTTAACATGTAAGCTTATGTAAATGAAATTAGAAGACCATAACCTATAGAGGATCTTAATGAGTGTCCATGCATTATTGAATATATTAAACGAGTCGAGGAAAAGACATAAAATGCGAGGCTTTGTCGAGCATTTTATCTCTTTGCCTTAACGAGTTTAATAAATTTTTGGTTTAGAGGATCTTAAATGACTGTTCATGTAATACTGAATTTATCAAACGAGTTGAAGAAAATAGATAAAAGACGAGGCTTTGCCGAGTATTTTATCTCTTTAACTCAACGAGTTTTACATGCTAGTGGTATAGAGTATCTTTCATGAGTGTTCATGAATTATTTAATTTATTTAACGAGTTGAAGAAAAGAGATAAAATGCGAGGCTTTGCCGAGAATTTTATCTATTTTCCTCAACGAGTTTAATAAATTGTTGGTATAGAGGATCTTGCATGAGTGCTCCTGGTTATTGAATTTTTTAGACGAGTTGAAGAAAAGAGACAAAATACCAGGCTTTGCCGAACAGTTTATCTCTTTTTCTCAGCGAGTTAAATAAAATGTTGGTATAGAGGACCTTACATGAGTGTTCATGTACTATTGAATTTATTAAATGAGTTGAAGAAAAGAGATAAAATGCGAGTTTAATAAATTTTTGGTATAGAGGACCTTACAGGAGTGTTCATGTATTATTGAATTTATTAAACGAGTTGAGGAAAAGAGACAAAATTCAAGGCTTTGCCGAACATTTTATCTCTTTTCCTCAGCGAGTTTAATAAATTTTTGTTATAGAGGAACTTACATGACAGTTCATGTATTATTGAATTTATTATACGAGTTGAGGAAAAGAAACAAAATGCAAGGCTTTTCCGAGCATTTTTTCTCTTTTCCTCAACTCGTTTGATAAATTTTAATAATACATTAGCACGAATGCAAGATTCTATTATCTTATGACATTTAAAATACATTTATTTCACGATTGTTTTACAAAAATGTCAATATTTCGACTTGATGATAAGATGATAATTTATGCCTAGCAAAATTTCTACATGGCTTGTGGACTAAAAATTATGGTTGTTCAGTAAGTTGACGTGTTTCTAGAAAAATAACCTATAATGTTCCGAATTTTATGAAAAATCATTAAACATGCATGTTAAAATAAACTCCGTTCAGAGAATTTATGAATTAACAGACCTATGTATACACAAGTGCAACTTTCTTCTCAGATTCAAAGAAGTGATTATGATTTACAATGTGTTTTTCTCGGCCTTGGAATAAATTGCACACGAAAAGCATTTTTTTGAACCCTTTATGTTCGTCTCATGATGCATCTTCTCTGTACTCACTCTCTCTCTGTTTCTCTCTCTCCCTCTCTCTCTCTCTCTCTCTCTCTCTCTCTCTCTCTCTCTCTCTCTCTAATGCGTACGAAGTCGAGCGAAACTGTGAAAAAATAATTTGTTACGGCAGTGAATGCTACCTCTAATTATGTTATGCTTTGTGGTCGACAGTTAAGGTCTTGTCAGGCCGGCCAGTTACATAGAGGATCTTACATGAGTGCTCATGTATTATTGAATTTATTAAACGAGTTGAGGAAAAGGGATAAAATGCGAGGCTTTGCCGAGCATTTTATCCCTTTTTCTCAACGAGTTTAATAAATTTAATAATACATGAGCACGAATGCAAGATTCTATTTATCATATGACATTAAAAGCGTATTTTATTCACGATTGTTTACAAAAATGTCAACATTCCGCCGTTAGTAAACGCGACGTCATTAAGTACGTCGTACATGTAACGTTACGGGACGTATCTAGCTAATTTGCATATTTAATCCACTAGTGGATTATCGAAAATAATACATGACGTTATTACACTCTCAGAAGCGACGTCATATGATAAAAGTTCTTATTGAGATCGCCCCCTCCCCATCCAGACAACCGCTGGTGGCCAACGGCCGACTCTACAAGCAGCCGTCCACATCAAGCCGTCTCCCGATAAAGGTACCATCAAATGACGGAAAGATGAAAGTGTTTGTATTGGAGTTTAACGGCCCAGTCAACACTATTTTAGGTTATATTTGTCATGAGGCGGTCAGTTTTCCTATCCACACTTTTCCTGGACAAGCTTATACGTAAGCGGTTAACCAGTACAGTGCACATTCTTTCGCCGGAAACTGACAACTGCCCTTCTTGAATCAGTGGAAGGGAGAGAATGACCGTAGAAAAGATTTCATGATCAATCTCCAATGGAAAGATGGAATAGAAAAAGATAAAAAGACTAGAATTGCATCCATATGATACGGATGTCCCCATCCATTCATCGTCCATCCATCCATCCATCCATACATCTATTCGTCCATCCATCCCACACCGACCCAACCTCCTACGTAACCTCTGTGTAAGCAAATTTTGGATAAGTCTATGATCTTCATTTGAAAACGAAACTATGCAGGGTCATAGCCTTTAATGCTGCAGACCAAGTGCCAATACCGCTGACAGTTTGGTTCCAGACAAGATGAGTTTCAAAGTGTTTACCATACATGGGCGTAGCGGCCACCTTTGTCATTTCACACGATTTACGGGAACAAACATTCTTTCCCCCATCCACTAGAGGTCCTGTCTGAGCTTGTCTTCCAATGGAATTTAAAATGAACTAGAGCTATCACTAAAGGTGATGAATACCCCCACAAAAACTGCCTTGATAGTACAACAGCGCCATTTTGCAATTTTTTTTCACTTGAAAGGGCCATAACAATGTCAAAAATTGACAAATTGTAGTGGAAATCGAACTTGACCTGTATTTTATTATGTTACATTAGTGTACCAAATATTATAAAAATCGGTGAAGCGCTTTTTGAGTTATCGTCTGGAAACCAAGTCAACAGACCGACCGACAGACCGACCGACCGACCGACAAGCTCACTCCTTTATAACCCCCCAAATTTCATTTGTGGGGCTGTAATAACCTATAGACGGGCGGACGAAAGGACTAAGAAAACGTAAACAGAGGAATAACCTTGCTAGAGGCTCCCTGTTCATAGTGAGCCTCAATCTAGCCATTTGAATATAAAGTGTGTCGTAATTGCATAATCTATTTATATAGTGTGTCACATGCATTTGAATATTAATTATTCCACCTGACAATCATCATCAAATGGACTTAGTCTGTGGTCTCATTTCTTTGTTTTGCAGTTTACTACAATTAATCACAGCCTTTCCACACTTTCGTAGAGGCATGCGACTTGCTGGAGAAATCGGCGGAGGGTCAGGTTTAAAACTTTCCCACAGTGATATATGGGCTAAAATGTGTATTAAGAGGAAGGAACGAAAAAATCGATGAATAAAATTTTCTGAACGGATTTTTTTTAAATATATTTTGTTGTCCGGAGAAAAAACAAAATGCATAAACACTACAGCGGTCAGAAACTGACAAAGCGCCCCGCACCTGGAACATCCTATAAGAAATGGCCAAATTATGGTAGCCAAAGGTGAAATTGGACATTCTTGCACACCAGACAAGGAAATCCGTGATTTTATCCTGGAATAGAAATTTATGTTCTGACCCTGGTTTTCCGACCCCAAATCGAATATAATCGCGTGTTTGATAAATGAACTGGTTGATTACAACCTCTTGCGCGGCGCCGTCATGCGTGACGTTACTAAACATTCCTGTCGTGTCATCACAAAATGGCGCACGTCGCTATCCGAAGTGACAGCAGCATTAAAAATTCGCAATAGAAATGGAAGTTATGCAAGAAAAAGAATCCTATATGGGTTTGAGGGTCGGATAGAAAAATCCGTCCCTCGGGATCACTGTCCGGCATCACTCGGCACGCCTCGTGATGCCGGACAGTGTCCCTCGGAACGGATTTTTCACACCCATATAGGATTCGTATATTCTTGCACACCAGACAAGGAAATCCGTGATTTTACCCTTGGATAGAAATTTATGTTCTGACCCTGGTGTTCCGACCCCAAATCGAATATAATCGCGTGTTTGATAAATACACTGGTTGATTACGACCTCGTATGCGCCGACGTTAATGTTGACGTCATACACGTTACGTGACGTCACTAAACATTCCTGTAGTGTCATCACAATATGGCAGACGTTGGTAACCGAAGTGACTGCAGCATTAAAAATCCGCGCTAAAAATGGAAGGTATGCAAGAAAAAGAATCCAATATGGGTGTGAGGGGCGGATAGAAAAATCCGTCCCTCGGGATCACTGTCCGGCATCACTCGGCAAGCCTCGTCATGCCGGACAGTGACCCTCGTGACGGATTTTTCCATCCACCACTCACACCCATATAAGATTCCTTTATTCTAGAGCAATGTTGACGTTCATCTTGAACTCTACTGTGCACTTTAACCCTTATCTTGCTGAATATTCATTTAAGTCACACCTATTTCTGTGTATCAGCCAATCAAATTACTTGTTGTAATTTATTGCTACAAATTCATAAACTGAATGCCAAACAGTGTAGATCCTGATCAGATGGTTTCTTCAGAAGCCACCTGATGAAGAAGCCATCTGATTTGGATCTACACTGTTTCCAAAGATAGGGGTTGTCGTGAACTGCATGATAAGAGTTAAAAATGATCACTGACACAAAGCTTCCCCATGCTATCAAAGATGGCTGTACAGTAGGACGGTCGTATTGTAAGTTTGTGTACATACATAGCATACCCCTTTTGCTTGTTACAGCAAACACCATCTTAAATTCAAAAGCATGGAAAATATAGACGGACAGACGGACGGACCGAACTATGCGCATTGTTCTTGTGACCTTAAGTTTAAAGGTTGAAGTTGATACGTTTAACGGTTTGCAAGTTATTTAAACAAAAACATGAAAATGTGGACGGACGGACGGACGGCACTGTGGTTTTGGCTATCAAGGGGGGTTCTGTTGATGGCCTATTTACCTCATGGCCGGACTATTAATGAGGACAATTTATGCAATATTCTCGACCAGTTACGTGCAGCTAAAGTACAGAAAACGCGTGGAAAAATTACAACAGGTGTGCTGTTGCAATATGAAAATGCTAGAGTCCATACTTGCAAAGTTGCTGTGGACCTAATGAAGCGGAACTCCATCCACCCTATGCTCCAGATCTGGCACCCAGTGATTTCTTTTTGCTTCCGAACTTGAAGAAAGAATTGCATGGACGTCACTTCCGGTCAGATTAAAAGCTTAAGACAGCGATTGGATAGTGGATTGACACTAAAGACCCTACATTCTACACAAATGGACTTTCAGCATTGGATCATAATTGAAGGAAATGCTTCTTGCTGCGGGGTGACTATGTGGAAAAATAAGAAGTAAAACATTGCTCTAAGTAGGTAAGGCCAGGAATTTATTGAACGACCATCGTACCAAGACAGAACAAGAAACGTGTCAGTTTCATCAAAATATTTCAAACAGTTGTGGAGTTATACTGGGGGACGAAATATTGAAAAGTGTGGATCAGAACAGATAATTCGAAAAAGAAAACAATTAGGGTTGTCATTTAGTCTATGTCGAATGGGACAGAAAACCTGTCCCGTGCAAATTTCAGGACGATTTTTGGCGACCTATATCAAATTAAACTTTGGGGCATGTGCAACAATGTCAACCAGTTCGGCACTCTGAGGTCCGCGTCTGAGCTGAATAATGACGTCATCAAAATGGCGGCTATAACGCTGTCTATATATACGTTTATAAATAGTAATGAAATTTCAAGTAATTGAGTCTAATTGAGATTGAAATTTTTTAAAAGTCTTTGCCTTCTAAAATTTTATCAAAGAAACGACCGTTATACAAAAATGACTTTTTTAATGCAAGAGATTATAGGGCCTATATGAGCCGGTGCATGACAAAACATACAATAAGAAGATACTCAATCAACCTGCGCACCCATCCACTATGACAAGACCATTTGCTTATGTAACTCTGCATAGGTCGTAGCCTATTGTAGGTACATGCAATCAGCGAACGCGCAGGCTGATCTGAGTCTTCGCTGGCCGCTCAAACCTTCTTATATGTTTTGTCATGCGCTGGCTCATATATTATATAGGGGTATTTTGGGGTATCTAGAACGTTAACTTGCCACAAATCTTACCGTGACAATATATGCACGATGTATTTTCACCATCTATTAATAGCCGGATATTGTTTTCTCTGCGTGACGTAATTCACTACGCGTTTGTTTTGTCTGTTGCTACGAGCCATAGACCACGCTTTTAGCCTTGTAATTGATTGATTTCAATCCTTTTGTTTGACAAATAACCACGCATTGAAAGTGTTATTTCGCTATTTATGTTTCATTTTCGTGCTGTTTTTATGACAGTTTTGTCTACCTACATTATTCGTTTAATATAACTTACTCTTTTATCAATATTTCTATATGTATGTCTATCTGTCTGTCAATCTGTCTGTCCGTTGTACCTTTTTCTATTCCTATTTCCTGTGAGCCTGTCTTCCCCAATCTGATTAGTTGAACTAGTTTTTGTGTATGTTTACTTCCTGTTTATAAATATTTGTTCCGAAATATGTCCGACGATGATACTTCAGTGAGGCAGCACTATAAACGTGAGCATTGAGCTCCCTGTCGCAACCAGACACCGTCGTGATATGACTGAAAAATTGTTGAAAGCGACGTTAAACCCGAATTCACACACACACACACACACACACATGTCCGACGTCGACGAGGGTGGACCAAGTGATCCAAAGAGGCCGCGTATGGAAATTGTTTGAAACCTTTGTATTGTCTGTCAAACAGACGATAAAGCCAAGCTTCTGTGGGAGAAACCGAGCTCTTACGAACAAATACTTGATTCCATCCATACTTGCGGGAAATACGGGGATGGGATATACCCAGAGAGAAGTAGGAAGCTTGGTGATATATCAACCACTTTGCTGAAAGAAAAAGGTGTAACTTGGCATAAAGAGTGTTACAAAAACACCACAAGTAAAAACAATATTGCAAGAGCGAAAGCTCGATATGAGAAAGCGATAGCAAGCCGTGCTGGACCAAGCTATGTTTTAGAGGAATCTAAACAAAGTCGGGCTAGCCCGATACTAACCCGTCGGTCTGTTGAACCTTTTGATAACAGAGTGTGTTTCTTTTGCCAAAAGGGCGAGACAAAAAAGCATGCATTGATTAAACTGAAAACAGACAGTGCTGGTAAGAAATTACGCAAAGCAGTGGAGAAGTCAGGGAATGAAGTTTTCCGTGTTCGTCTAAGTACTGCCATCAATCCTGACGATGCTCATGCAATTGATGTAAGGTACCATAACAACTGTTACGTTAACCATGTAACAAATGTATTGCGGGCCGAGCCCCAAGACATTTCGAAGTCTAAAACGGTCGAATCTGAATTGGCAGCCGAAATTGAATTTCTTGGCGAAGTTGAGAAAAGTCTCAACAGAGGCAAGATTTTAACAATGAACGATTTAGTAATAAAGTTCCGAGAAATTAGAGAAAGCAATGGGGTTGAACAATCAGGAATTTCGAAAATTCAAATGAAACAAATCTTGACAGAAATATTGATGACATACAATTCAGTAAGCCCAGCAGATTAAATGAATCTGAAAGGGTAACTCTGAAAAAGACAAGTGACAGGGCCATTCAGGCTTTTGAGGAAACCCAATTAGAAACCGACATGCAAAATATGTTCAGTGTTGCCAAAACCTTACGTAAACAAATGTTCAATGTCGAGTCTTGGAGGTTCTCCGGCTCTGTAGATAACAACGAGATACTTGGTAAGTGTGTACCTAAATCGCTTGTAATTTTCTTGCGATGGTTAATTCAAGGACCTTCAAAACCTGCCATGGATGACGACAATGTTGATGAGCAGGTTCACAAAAGAGCTTTGACCCTAGCTCAGCATGCAAAGTATGCTTGTTTAACAAGAAAGCAGCTCAGTGAAAATAAGAAAACCCTAACATTGCAGCATTCTAATGAATGGCCATTACAATTAAGTGTTGGTTTAACGGTACATACAACGTTCCGCAGCAAGGAACTTATAGACTTTCTGCATGGACTTTGCCTATCAGTAGATTACAGGCGTATCATAGCAGTTGAAACTCAGCTCGCTAATCAAGCTGTAGTAAGCATGTATGGAAACGAAGAAGTCTATGTCCCTAGAAGCTTCATTCCTGGGAGACATATTTTCTTTGCTGAAGACAACTGTGACTTTCAAGAAGATACTGCGGATGGAAAAAATACATTGCATGGCACAGTCATGAATATATATCAGAGAATCAGTGACAACGATGGAGTAACCAGCTTTGCCTTTGATGGCAAGATTGAAGATCGCCGGCTTAACGACCTCCCCAAAACCATCACTGAGATTGAAGAATGCAATTTATCAAACGATACGAAGCCAAACTGTGAAATATTTAGCACATTTCCAAATCAGACAGGAACTGAGATTGCAAATACCAAAGAATTGTGCTGGCTTGCAGCAGCTTTCGTTGGTCTCAAAAGCAAAATGGAACCGGAGTTAGAACCACACTCTGGGACTCTACGGCAAGCTGGTTGTCCACCAACATGGTCAGCTCTAAATTCTATTTTGAACAAGCAATTGCCTTTGACCAGAGTTGCTACACCGCCATTGATTGCTGCTCCAGCACATAAATTTTCCACACTTCTCACGGTACTAAAACAAGCTCAGAAGATAAACACAGTTCTTGTTGGAGATGAGCACAAGACCGCTGTAACACTTGACATGGGTCTGTACAAACCTGCTCAAAAACTGCTCATGGCAAAGAAGAATGAACTCAAAAATATTGTGCTACGTCCGGGTGAACTCCACATAGTTATTGCTATGCTACGGACAATTGGCTGTTTCATTAACAATTCGGGAATTGACGCAGCTTGGCTTCATGCCGACCTGTATGGTCAAACGACCATAAAACAGATACTAGATGGTAACCATGTGAAAAGGGGAGTAAGAGCACATACCGTGACCCTCCTGTCGTTGTTCACTATGAATATGGAAGCATTTTCTAAGCGAGCCCCAGAAGTCGTCGATGAATACAAAGCTGAGTTCAGGAAATTCGTTGAGAACTGCAATGATTTGTCATCCCTTGAGAAAATTTCCAGCGGGTATGAAGTGGTAAAAGACTATATCAGATCTTCAGACTTTGAGGCAAATTTTGCAAATTTTAACAAGGAAGGCAATTTGATGCATCAAGTCATTTTGGTGTATATGAAAATGGTTACCCTGATCTTACAATTTATCAGAGCAGTTCGTAATGGTGACTAGGAAGGGCATTTGTATTTCCTCGCAGCATTTGTCAAGTACTTTTTTGCATTTGACAAACTGAACTACGCTAGAATGACGCCACTCTATATTTCAGAAATGTTTGCATTACAGGAAAGCGATCCCGCGTCATGGCACGAGTTCTCAACAGGAAATTGGGTGGTGAACAAAACCTAAGTTGCTTCTTGTGCGCTTGGTGCAGATCATGCATTGGTGCAGGTAAATCGTTGGATGAAGGTAGCTGGTGGAATAGTTGGAATAACTCAGAATCAGACCGCAAGGACAAGGTTCTTTTTGGTAGCCCCGGAGTTAGCGAGACTTAAGGCAGAGTCAAAACAATTAGCCAACCATGACCAAAAGCCCTCATCAAAGCATTACGAACTGTCAAACACAGCTCGAAATAAGTTGTTTTTCTCAGCTTTGTCTCTTTCAACGACATTACAAGGTTTTACAAACCCGTTTGAATACGAGGGTGATGACATTGTCAATATAGTAACAAAAGCTGTAGTTCCTGTAAATGTCCAAAGTGACCTGGCAAAGATCGCGCAAGTAGGATCAGAATTTCTTGAATCAAGACTGAAGACACAGCGAATAAATGTCTGGGACCCCATGAAAAAGAATTCACTTAAAACATGGAAGGCTTCATTGAAGGAAACAAAGCTTAAAGTTGGCGACAAAACTGTGGAGTTGAAAGAAGACAGGGGTTTGTTTGCAAGAATGCTCATTGTCGCCAATTCTAGACCTGCCATAAGCCTGGAGAGAGCTATAGGCACTTATGAGCTATCAGTTGTGCCGAGGTCGTTGTTTGCAGCAAATGGATTAATGAATCATTGCTCTAACAAAAGTCAACTAATGGCTATTCTGGAGAAACAAGCGGTGCAACCTGTTTTGTCAAACGACGCACCTACTGTAACCAGCGAAACAGGCAGAGTTGCAGTTGTTGACGCGATGGTTATAGTGCAAGGCCTGGACAAGCCCAAGTCCATCAAGACATGCAAAGATCTTTCAGATCATTTTTGTCTGAAAGTAACACGATTTTACAACCGTTACGAAGAAGTGCATTTGATTTTTGACAGATACGATGTTGAAAGATCACTCAAGACAGAAACTCGAACAAGAAGACTTGGCAGTAAACAAAGCATTGCATATCATATCACAGACTCAAGTCGAATTGAGAATGTATCTATGAAAGTGCTGCTGTCAAGTTCAACAACAAAGGATGAGTTGACAGCTTATCTTTCTGTCAATCTGTTAGAATATGTGAAAGAAACAGACAAATCATATGTGGTAACGTATCGGGACAAGGTCGTAGCTACTAAAGGCGACCATGAGCACCTCGCCAGTAGTCAGGAAGAAGCAGACACGAAAATAATCCTCCATGCAGTCGACGTGTCCAGACAAGGAGTATCTAAAATTGCTATTCATTCAGCTGACACGAATGTCTTCATTCTGTGCCTTGCCCATTTTGACAAATTACCAGAGGATACACTCTTTGTCACAGGAAGTGGCCAGAGGAGAAGGAAAATATTGCTAGCAGCTATATGCGATGCCCTTGGTGATCTCAAAAGCAGAGCTCTTATTGGATTGCATGCCTTTTCCGGTGCAGATATTACTGGGTCAATGTCAGGCAAGGGTAAAATATCATGTTGGCAGGCATTCAGTAACGCAGAATCCTCTAATCATGAAGCATTCAACAAGCTTGGCCAGGTCCCATTCGAGAACGACACTAGGACAGCTCTCGAAAAATATGTTTGTCTGCTGTATCAACCAGGAACATCAATAAGTAATCTCACTGAGTTAAGGTGGTGGATGTTTCGTCGAAAACAGGCCGAATCCAACAAGTTACCACCAACTAGATCTGCTTTCCTGGAAAGTGTAGAGAGGTCCCACTATCAGTTCATCATATGGAAATCTGCAACTAAACCTACTCCCAATATACCATTGCCTGAAAACCATGGTTGGAGACGGGATGGTGACATTTATATCCCTAATATGACTACCTTGCCTCCTGCTCCAGAGACCCTGCTCCAGCTGGTAAAATGTGGTTGCAGTAAATCTGCTTGCGACACTTCGCGCTGCAAATGCAAGTCCAATAATTTGTTTTGCACTGACTTGTGCTCTTGTGGAGCTGAAGCAGATGCATGCAAGAACATTGTTGCTGAGTTTTATGAAGGTGACTTTTGAGGAGTCTAGCGTGCCTTTAGTTTGGCAAGTTATGTCCTTTCAGGGAAATGTATCTTAATGATAGCAAAAACTTCGGTCATTAATCAAAATAGTATGTTACTGTTTTGTGTGACTGGAATACAACGTACAATACTGTGGTAATGTACCTGTGATAGCATACTGTATTCATCTCAGGCATCGCCCCTGCTTCTATAAGCACCCCTGTTTCCCAAGAAAATGTAAGGCTAGCTCTTTCCGCATTTAACCCTTTCCCACTCAGATACGTGTTTTTACGTGTCTGCACCCCACCCCATTTCAAGCCCCAGAAGCACCTAAAATCTGCAATTCTACCCTTGGATAGTTATGTTTGCTTAGCATTTGTTGTGCAAAAAAAGTGACCTGTTTTTTCGCGCGCCTCCCCACTAAAAATATTCTAGGGGGGATTGAAGGGGGCAACGCCCCCCTCACATCCCGAAAATTTTTGGGTGTATGGCCCAACCGGCCGCTAAAATTTATATCTGAGGGTGTCTGGGGTCAAAAATGCCTGAAAGTTGATGCTGATAAAACATGCTGCAAACAGGGAAAATGGCCAGTGCCAAACACCTAAATTGTTGCCTTGACAGCTGTGTGAAGATTAAAATGTGGTCAAAAATTCGTGTGAAAAAACACTTTTTGTCAACTTTGAGATGACCCCTCTTTACCATGACAACAATGATCAAGTCATGAAAGGTTGCATTTGAAAGGCTACTGCCCAATGAACATTCATACCAAGTTTGGTGTACAACAGACCATCCATTATGAAACAATGACTAATTGAAGTTGCTGTCAGGTGCAACACTGTGAAAATCAGCGAAATTCACAAAATCCCTGAGTGGTAAAGGGATAAAGAACAATTTACTTACTTAACCAAAAGTGAATATTTCTGAATCAGTAGCCTTAATCTACTTTAGAATTTATCATGCAAGGAATGTTTGTGTCCCCTCCCCCCCCCCCCCTATATCTCAGGGTCTCTGCATTCTATGACCAAACCATCCCAATGAGTCTGTGATTACTGTTTCTCACTTGATATGCGTAAACATCAAAATGCTTATGACAAGTGACATTTTACTTAGTTCCCAGTCTAGAATGTGCATTCTGGTAGGAGCTTTCTTCATATTATGGACCGCTTCTTTTTATCAAATGTTAAGCGCACGGGGCGTTTTTGGAGCAAATATGGTATTGGATTCTAAGGCAACAAAATTGCAATGCTGTTTAGATAATTGCATTTTTTTTACATTTGAACAGACTTAAATGCACAATCTGGTAGAAGCTTTGTGTATATTAAGCACCCCTGCTTTTTATCAAATTTTAAGCGCCCGGGGCGTTTTATGGAGCAAGTACGCTATTGCGTTTTGGTGCACATGTTGATGATACGAACAGTTTCGTATCACACATAAGGACCCACAAAGACATTTAAAGTGATAAAAATAACTTTTATCAAGCTTACATACTTTCAGTTTCATTAAATATGAATGTGTTTAAATAGCGCAATGGCCATTTTGATGACGTCATTATTTTTCCCAGACGCGGGTCTCAGGGCGACGAACTGGTTGAAATCATTTCATATGCCCTAAAGTTTAATTTGGTATAGGTCGTCAAAAATCGTCATGAATTTTGCACGAGATTCCCATTCGACACAGACTATAGGGAGTGGGTGATAAATTGTCAAAAAAGAAAGCTAAAAATGTACAATAGTGTTTCCAACGTATATTAATAACATACATCTGACATTGTTGGAACGTCTGCGACAATATTAATGGCTTCATATCTTTTAAACATGAACAACACGACAATATGGCTATATCAGAACATGCATTTTTTGGCCAGAAAAATCCATTTTTCACACCATAAAACTTACAAATGACATTGTGATTCAATTCTAATGAAATACTTTGATTCATATCACATTAAGGAAGCAAAAGAATGTGCAATAATAAAGGTATAATCCTTGATTTTGTCATTTAAACAATATCTTAATGCTTTTTTAGCAATTTTTATTGGGGGGTGGGGTAATTTTTTCTGCAATATTTCTCTCAGATGCCTGGTGACATGGTCAAATTTCACGCCTATTTCGTGTATCTAATATAATTGCACAATATATGTGAAAATAAGAAAAATCTAAAGACGAAAAATGCATTCTTTTATCAAATATAGCGAAAATTGCATCTCAAAACAGCAAAACATGCAGAAAAGGACATTTGTAAATAGATGTGTCGACAAAAATCTGTGAAAGAGTTTGTCTTTCACACATAGGTACGCAACCATGACATTATCCTGCATTGTGTCTTTTTTTTAACGAAACTTGGAAATATTGTTTTCAACAATTGTTATCGACACTTTGTCAATGACTGGGATAATTATTGAAACATTCGATAATTTCGAAAACTGTACCCCTCTATAAGGCTAAAAAGCTCGAAAAAAGCATGGTGTGCCTATATTTTTATACCGGCAAACGAATGCAGAGATTCCAAGCTACAAAATATAAGCAAATAAAAAAAATCTAAAGACAAATGAATTACTCGCCACCCTCCTTAAAGAGTGTACAAGTGGATAAACTGAAAATAAAATACCAGATTCGTGTCATTTGATATCAAGTTTATCAGGCTCGCCTGAAAAAACTTGACATCAAAAGACACGAACCTGGTATTCTCTATATAGCAATTGCAGTCTACCCTTGTTTAGACTGGGACACAAGCACTTAATACGGTCACCGAAAGCGCTATTTGGATCGCAAGAATGCACAGTCTGAGCCGAGGCTTTAAATTCTGGCCTCGCTTTATTATAACCGCTTTTTCTTACGGCGCGAATCTGTCTGTCTGAAAATTATTTAAATTTGTCGAAACCAAGCGGAAACATCAATATAGAGTTAAGCAGAAATTATACCTTATCTACACTGATGACATGCCTACCAGAGCTATCGATACGGTCGTATCAAGAACCAACAAATAGATGTTTTTGTCTGAGAAAAAAACTTGGGTCATGCCAAACCCTTCGTCCGTCCGTTGTTCTTCCGTTTTAGCAAGAATCTAACAACTTATACAGGTGATAGCCCCATAAGAGTATGGCATCAGAGTGCCCAGCGTAGGCAGATTTAAAAACAAACTTCTCGTGCGTCGATTCGATGGGACTACTTCCAATTTTAAGGCCTCCACTGGACTAGCTTTTTTGACATCCAAGTCCTTACCTGTCATTTATTATAGAGCTTTGGATATATTCAAACTGAAAAAATATATACATGGATTTATATCAAACAACGTATAAAAAGAATTATAAAACCTGTAATATCGGTTCAGAGATGGAGCAGCAGCGGTTTGAAAATGGTTATTTTTCTATCACGTCAGTGCCTTCGGAAAATAAAACAAACAGTTTTATGGTTCCTCGGCCAAGTTCTCACCTATATCATCATGTCAGGCATCAATTCATCCATCGTCATGAAAAGTTTTTCAAAATTGGTAGGGGGGCATTTTTGTGCCATTTTTATCTGACGACTTCCGGTCAAAAAGTACAGAAAACCGTTTCCAAGGTTCAAGATGGCAGTTTCAGTAAGTTTTTTTGGAAACTGACAGTACACAACAAAAATACTTGCCCTTAATATGGAAGCACATTTCACCAGGTTGAGCTCGTGTCTGTTGTATGCATAACATCATGTTATGTCTCCAAAATATCACAATCCACTTGAAAGTCGTCGATTTGTTTACAAGGTCGTCCTCATTTGTATGTATTGTTTCATTGATGAAATCATAATGACGTCAAGAAAACATCTGACGTAAAATTTTCAAGTTGCATACCAATAAATTTCATCTTAAATCGCGTCCATACATAGAAATGATCCGCGGCTTATTTTGGCGGAGAGTCTTGGTTTCCTTACTTCTGACTTTGTTAAGGGGTACATTTGTACTATAGTGGTCCACATGGTTTACCAACTTTACTATGGGTACTGGCCTAGATCTATGCGTACTGGTGGCTTTGTACCCGTCGGAACCTCACGTTGGCACCCATTTATCTTAGCTTGACTCGTCTAGCAACGTCTAAGTTATGTGGTACCCATAAATTCATCGGCTCACTGGGTGTCTATATGTTATCGAAGACTTATAGAAGTGAGTGGGTACCGAGCCCAACCAACAGGAAATGGGGGGCCAATGTCGGGCCGACAACGATACGACGACGTAACGACAATTGCATCGTCGTATCGCTGTCAGCCTGACATTGGCCCTTTGGTTTCTAGCTAGCTGGGTTTGCAGTAGGCCTACCTGAAATTTATCAAGTCACTAGGCCTAGCTTCTGCATGTCACCGTTTCGCTAGCAAAACCAACAGGAACTCTCAATCCACTAACTCCGATAAAACGCGGGAATGAGCATTTTCTTGCCTAACCAGAGTTTATCCAGTATACTCGTCCACAGCACTAGCTAGGCGACCTCTCTATGGCCAAGACACACTACGTCACCAACTCCCACACCTCACCGTTTGGCCTGGACCGAGAAACTCTAACGTCTGTCCAACTCATTTTCCGCACCAATTTCCCACGAAACATGAGTTTTCCAGAACAACCGACTAGTAGGTATGTTTGTGGTGCGTCAGGCCTCCATGTCCGAGCTATACACTACATGTAGCTCTCACACTTCGCACCGTTTCGCTAGCAGAACCAGCAGGAACTCATTCCCTCCAGTATCTACTTTTAAATTACTAACCTTATAGTTTACCCGGTATGCTAGGCTTTCAGGTATGCTAGGCGACCCATATATGCCCTAGTTTCACTATGTCTTCAAATCCCGCAACTGACCGTTTGGTCGGGTTTAAGGAAACCTACCCAACACACCCAGCCTGCCCGTCTCATTTTCCGCATCCATCTACCAGGAAACACGCGATTATTCGGAGTAAGTCTGCTTGTGGCACGTCAGGCCTCCATGTTTGATAATAAGTGGAGGCAAAAATGTCAGGTTCTAGGGTCACATGCCCCTCTCTCACACACACACTCCCCATTTTTACATATACCCCTCCCCCACCCCACCCAAGCACATCCCAGTTTAATCACGGTTTCAAAAATGCATGCCAGTCCAAAGGATGTGTTGTGGGTCTTTTTATAATAATCGGTCAAAATGTGTTCACAAAACGTTCGAAAAAGATATTGATGTAAGTGATTTTCTGGTCCTGCTGGATTGTTTCAGCTGTAACTTGCTTTCCTTCAGCTAACCTCGCACTATTCTATATACTTGATAAATTTTCACAGGCTCATCTTGATAAAAGACAAGAACGAAAACACACTGATCCGTTATATAAGTGAGCGCTGCTTGCAGTCCAACGTAGAATGTTGATGATACGAACAGTTTCGTATCACACATAAGGACCCACAAAAACAGATGGATTAATGAATCTGATAGAATATGTGAAAGAAATAGACAAATCATATGTGGTAACGTATCGGGACAAGGTCGTAGCTACTAAAGGCGACTATGAGCACCTCGCCAGTAGTCAGGAAGAAGCAGACACGAAAATAATCCTCCATGCAGTCGACGTGGCCAGACAAGGAGTATCTAAAATTGCTATTCATTCAGCTGACACGAATGTCTTCATTCTGTGCCTTGCCCATTTTGACAAATTACCAGAGGATACACTCTTTGTCACAGGAAGTGGCCAGAGGAGAAGGAAAATAAAGCTAGCAGCTATATGCGATGCCCTTGGTGATCTCAAAAGCAGAGCTCTTATTGGATTGCATGCCTTTTCCGGTGCAGATATTACTGGGTCAATGTCAGGCAAGGGTAAAATATCATGTTGGCAGGCATTCAGTAACGCAGAATCCTCTATTCATGAAGCATTCAACAAGCTTGGCCAGGTCCCATTGGAGGACGACAATAGGACAGCTCTCGAATAATATGTTTTTTCTGCTGTATCAACCAGGAACATCAATAAGTAATCTCACTGAGTTAAGGTGGTGGATGTTTCGTCGAAAACAAGCCGAATACAACAAGTTACCACCAACTAGTGCTGCTTTCCTGGAAAGTGTAGAGAGGTCCCACTATCAGAGCATCATATGGAAATCTGCAACTGAACCTACTTCCACTATACCATTGCCTGAAAACCATGGTTGGAGACGGGATGGTGACATTTATATCCCTAATATGACTACCTTGCCTCCTGCTCCAGAGACACTGCTCCAGCTGGTAAAATGTGGTTGCAGTAAATCTGCTTGCGACACTTCGCGCTGCAAATGCAAGTCCAATAATTTGTTTTGCACTGACTTATGCTCTTGTCGAACTGAAGCAGATGCATGCAAGAACATTGTTGCTGAGTTTTATGACGGCGACTTTTGAGGAGTCTAGCGTGCCTTTAGTTTGGCAAGTTATGTCCTTTCAGGGAAATGTATCTTAATGATAGCAAAAACTTCGGTCATTAATCAAAATAGTATGTTACTGTTTTGTGTGACTGGAGTACAACGTACAATACTGTGGTAATGTACCTGTGATAGCATACTGTATTCATCTCAGGCATCGCCCCTGCTTCTATAAGCACCCCTGTTTCCCAAGAAAATGTAAGGATAGCTCTTTTCGCATTGAAAGAACAATTTACTTACTTAACCAAAAGTGAATATTTCTGAATCAGTAGCCTTAATCTACTTTAGAATTTATCATGCAAGGAATGTTTGTGTCCCCCCTATATCTCAGGGTCTCTGCATTCTATGACCAAACCATCCCAATGAGTCTGTGATTACTGTTTCTCACTTGATATGCGTAAACATCAAAATGCTTATGACAAGTGACATTTTACTTAGTTCCCAGTCTAGAATGTGCATTCTGGCAGGAACTTTCTTCATATTATGGACCGCTTCTTTTTATCAAATGTTAAGCGCACGGGGCGTTTTTGGAGCAAATATGGTATTTGATTCTAAAGCAACAAAATTGCAATGCTGTTTAGATAATTGCATTTTTTACATTTTAACAGACTTAAATGCACAATCTGGTAGAAGCTTTGTGTATATTAAGCACCCCTGCTTTTTATCAAATTTTAAGCGCCCGGGGCGTTTTATGGAGCGAGTACGGTATTGCGTTTTGGTGCACATGTTGATGATACGAACAGTTTCGTATCACACATAAGGACCCACAAAGACATTTAAAGTGATAAAAATAACTTTTATCAAGCTTACATACTTTCAGTTTCATTAAATATTAATGTGTTTAAATAGCGCAATGGCCGCCATTTTGATGACGTCATTATTTTTCCCAGACGCGGGTCTCAGGGCGACGAACTGGTTGAAATCATTTCATATGCCCTAAAGTTTAATTTGGTATAGGTCGTCAAAAATCGTCATGAATTTTGCACGAGATTCCCATTCGACACAGACTAATTCTTGCATGTGTCACTTTTCAATGACCTGCTCTGTTATACAACAAAGTATCATTGAAATATTTCAAACGGTTGCCGAGTTCTGCTCCGGAAACCAAAATAAAGTAAAACATGGATCAAAGGAGATACATGTCATTAAAAGCAATAGTTGTCGGAAGACAACATAGCTCGCCTTAGGGGACCTAAGATGGATGAGGACAAGTTATCAAAATGTTCTTCTTTAAAAAAAAAGCCCAACAGACGGCAGCAAATGAAAGAGAACCAAAAAGGACCCCTAATCATCCTGTTTTCAAGCCTTTCCAATGTAAAACAAGATGAAAAAGAAATCTATATTTAATAAAAAATAATTCAACAAACTTCCAAGTAATAACAAGGCATTACAGACGATACAAATCCCCTCGCGCAAGAAAAATTAAAAAAAGCCTAGCCTAGCATTTGTGTAAAAATACATTATATCCATCAATAAATGTAGGTACTTAAGAGTGATGACAAAGATTTTCTAAATATTGCCACAGTGACCTTGACTTTGAGCCCCAGGCCCTGACAGTTGAGCTGACTCGAGATATTATCATACCCAACATTTGTTTGAAGTTATCTTTAATTCCATCAATAAATGTGGGCACTAGAGCAATGATCAAGTTTTTTCTAAAAATAGCCACAGTGACCTTGATCTTCAGCCTCTGACCCGGAAAGTCAAAGTCACTCAAGATATCATCATACCAAACATTTGTGTCAAGTTATATTAAAATCCATCAATAAAAGAAGGCGCAAGAGCGATGACAAAGTTTTTCTAAAAATAGCCACAGTGACCTTGACATTCAGCCCCAGATCCTGAAAGTCGAACTCGCTCGAGATATCATCAAACCCAACATTTGTGTAAAGTTATATTAAAATTCATCCATAAATAAAGGCGCAAGAGCGATGAAAAAGATTTTCTAACAAGAGGGCCATGAAGGCCCTAAATCGCTCACCTGATCCATACAGTAATAAGTGGGCCCCGGGAGGGCCATTATTGACACCAGGGCTATAATGTGCATAAGGAGGGAGGTCTAAAAAGGTGAAGCTTCATACCAACTATCAACAAAGGCTATAATTTGAACAATTTTGGCAAAGGTCCAATAGATGAAGCTACACACCAAATATCAAAGACCTGGGCCTTGCAGTTTCAGAGAAGAAGATTTTTTTTAAGATATTCCCTACATAAGCCTATGTAAAACCAAATGGCCCAGGGGCGGGGGTATTTTTGGCCTCAGGGCTATAATTTAAACAATCTTGATAGAGGTCCACTAGATGAAGCTTCACACCAAATATCCAAGACCTGGGCCTTGCTGTTTCAGAGAAGAAGATTTTTCAAAGATTATCTCTATAAGTCAATGTAAAACAAAAGGGCCCCAAGGCGGGGGCATTTGTGTCCCGAGGGCTATAATTTGAACAATTTTGGTAGAGGTCCACTAGATGAAGCTTCACACCAAAATATCAAAGACTTGGGCCTTGCATTTTCAGAGAAGAAGATTTTTAAATATTTCCCTATATAAGTTTATGTAAAACCAAAGGGTCTCGAGGCAAGGGCATTTTTGGCCTATATAAGCCTATGTAAAACCAAAGGGCCCCGGGGCAGGGGCATTTTTGGCCCCAGCACTATAATTTGAACAATCTTGGTAGAGGTCCACTAGATGAAGCTTCACACCAAATATCCAAGACCTGGGCCTTGCTGTTTCAGAGAAGAAGATTTTTTAAAGATTATCTCTATAAGTCAATGTAAAACAAAAGGGCCCCAAGGCGGGGGCATTTGTGACCCGAGGGCTATAATTTGAACAATTTTGGTAGAGGTCCACTAGATGAAGCTTCACACCAAAATATCAAAGACTTGGGCCTTGCAGTTTCAGAGAAGAAGATTTTTAAATATTTCCCTATATAAATTTATGTAAAACCAAAGGGTCTCGAGGCAAGGGCATTGTTGGCCCCAGGGCTAAAATTTGAACAATCTTGATAGAGGTTAACTTGATGAAACTGCACACCAAATATCAAAGACCTAGGCCTTGTGGTTTCACAGAAGAAAATTTTTAAAAATATTCCCTATTTAAGTCTATGTAAAACCAAAGGGCCCCGAGGCGGGGCCATTTTTTGGTCTCAGGGCTATAATTTGAACAATCTTTGTAGAGCTCCACTAGATGAAGCGTCATACCAAATATCAAAGACCTAGGCCTTGTTGTTTCAGAGAAGAAGATTTTTCAAGATTTTCCCTATAGAAGTCTATGTAAAACCAAAGGGCCCCCCTTTTTGGCCCCTGCACTATAATTTGAACAATCTTGGTAGGGGTCCACAAGATGAAGCTTCATACCAAATATCAAAGACCTGGGCCTTGCGGTTTCAGAGAAGAAGATTTTTAAAGATTTTCCCAATATAAGCCTATGTAAAACCAAAGGGTCCCAGGGCGGGGGCATTTTTGGTCCCAACACTATAATTTGAACAATCTTGGTAGCGGTCCACTAGATGAAGCTTCATTCCAAATATCAAAGACCTGGGCATTGCTGTTTCAGAGAAGAAGATTTTTAAAGATTTTCCCTATATAAGCCCATGTAAAACCAGAGGGCCCCGGGGCGGGGGCATTTTTGGCCCCAGCACTATAATTTGAACAATCTTGGTAGGGGTCCACTAGATGAAGCTTCATACCAAATATCAAAGAGCTGGGCCTTGCGGTTTCAGAGAAGAAGATTTTTTAAGTTTTCGGTGAAAAAATATATTTTTGGCTCCTGTGACCTAGATGTGCAACAGACCGGAAACATTTGAACAACTTTGAAAGGGGACCACCTAAGAATCACTCCTGTGAAGTTTGGTCAAAATCCGATCAGTGGTTTAGGAGGAGATGTCGTTTGAAGAAATTGTTTACGCACGGATGACAGACAAAAAGTGATCCTAATATAAAACACAAGAGGGCCATGATGGCCCTGGATCGCTCACCTGATCCATAGTGTAACACGTGGGCCCCAGAGAGGGCCATTATTGGCCCCAGGGATTTAATGTGCATAATGTTGTGGGAGGTCTTAAAGGTGAAGCTTCATACCAAACATCAACAAAGGCTATAATTTGAACAATTTTGGCAAAGGTCCACTAGATGAAGCTACACATCAAATATCAAAGACCTGGGCCTAGCGGTTTCAGAGAATAAGATTTTGCCTATATAAGCCTATGTAAAACCAAAGGGCCCCGGGACGGGGACATTTTTTGCCCCAGCACTATAATTTGGTCAATCTTGGTAGGGGTCCACTAGATGAAGCTTCATACCAAATATCAAAGTCCTGGGCAATGTGGTTTCAGAGAAGAAGATTTTTAAAGATTTTCCCCATATAAGCCTATGTAAAAACAAAGGGCCCCGGGGCGGGGGCATTTTTGGCCCCAGCACTATAATTTGAACAATCTTGGTAGGGGTCCACTAGATGAAGCTTCATACCAAATATCAAAGACCTGGGACTTGTGGTTTCAGAGAAGAAGATTTTTATAGATTTTCCCTATATAAGACAATGTAAAACCAAAGGGCCCCGTGGCGGGGGCAATTTTTGTCCCAGCACTATAATTTGAACAATCTTGGTAGGGGTCCACTAGATGAAGCTTCATACCAAATATCAAAGTCCTGAGCCTTGTGGTTTCAGAGAAGAAGATTTTTAAAGATTTTCCCTATATAAGCCAATGTAAAACCAAAGGGCCCCGGGGCGGGGGCATTTTTGGCCCCAACACTATAATTTGAACAATCTTGGTAGGGGTCCACTAGATGAAGCTTCATACCAAATATCAAAGACCTGGGCCTTGTGGTTTCAGAGAAGAAGATTTTTAAAGATTTTCCCTATATAAGCCAATGTTAAACCAAAGGGCCCCGTGGCGGGGGCATTTTTTGTCCCAGCACTATAATTTGAACAATCTTGGTAGGGGTCCACTAGATGAAGCTTCATACCAAATATCAAAGTCCTGGGCCTTGTTGCTTCAGAGAAGAAGATTTTTAAGGATTTTCCCTATATAAGACTATGTAAAACCAAAGGGCCCCGGGGCGGGGGCATTTTTGGCCCCAGCACTATAATTTGAACAATCTTGGTAGGGGTCCACTAGATGAAGCTTCATACCAAATATCAAAGACCGTGGCCTTGTGGTTTCAGAGAAGAAGATTTTTAAAGATTTTCCCTATATAAGCCAATGTAAAACCAAAGGGTTCCGTGGCGGGAGCATTTTTGGTCCCAGCACTGAAATTTGAACAATCTTGGTAGGGGTCCACTAGATGAAGCTTCATACTAAATATCAAAGTCCTGGGCCTTGTGGTTTCTGAGAAGAAGATTTTTAAAAATGTTCCCTATATAAGCCTATGTAAAACCAAAAGGCCTCGGGGCGGGGGCATTTTTGGCCCCAGCACTATAATATAAACAATCGTAGTAGGGGTCCACTAGATGAAGCTTCATACCAAATATCAAAGACCTGGGCCTTGTGGTTTCAGAGAAGAAGATTGTTAAAGATTTTCCCTATATAAGCCTATGTAAAACCAAAGGGCCCCAGGGCGGGGGCATTTTTGGCCCCAGCACTATAATTTTTACAATCTTGGTAGGGGTCCACAAGATGAAGCTTCATACCAAATATCAAAGACCTGGGCCTTGCGGTTTCAGAGAAGAAGATTTTTAAATATTTCCCCAATATAAGCCTATGTAAAACCAAAGGGTCCCAGGGCGGGGGCATTTTTGGACCCAGCACTATAATTTGAACAATCTAGGTAGCGGTGCACTAGATGAAGCTTCATTCCAAATATCAAAGACCTGGGCCTTGCGGTTTCAGAGAAGAAGATTTTTAAAGATTTTCCCTATATAAGCGCATATAAAACCAAAGGGCCCCAGGGCGGCGGCATTTTTGGCCCCAGCATTATAATTTGAACAATCTTGGTAGGGATCCACTAGATGAAGCTTCATTCCAAATATCAAAGACCTGGGCCTTGCGGTTTCAGATAAGAAGATTTTTCAAGATTTTCCCTATATAAGCCCATGTAAAACCAAAGGGCCCCGGGGCGGGGGCATTTTTGGCCCCAGCACTTTATTTGAACAATCTTGGTAGGGGTCCACTAGATGAAGCTTTATACCAAATATCAAAGACCTGGGCCTTGCGGTTTCAGAGAAGAAGATTTTTTAAGTTTTCGGTGAAAAAATCTATTTTTGGCTCCTGTGACCTAGATGTGCAACAGACCGGAAACATTTGAACAACTTTGAAAGGGGACCACCTAAAATCATTCCTATGAAGTTTGGTCAAAATCCGATCAGTGGTTTAGGAGGAGATGTCGTTTGAAGAAATTGTTTACGCACGGATGACAGACAAAAAGTGATCCTAATATAAAACACAAGAGGGCCATGATGGCCCTGGATCGCTCACCTGATCCATAGTGTAACACGTGGGCCCCAGAGTGGGCCATTATTGTCCCCAGGGCTTTAATGTACATAATGTTGTGGGAGGTCTTAAAGGTGAAGCTTCATACCAAACATCAACAAAGGCTATAATTTGAACAATTTTGGCAAAGGTCCACTAGATGAAGCTACACATCAAATATCAAAGACCTGGGCCTAGCGGTTTCAGAGAAGAAGATTTTTAAAGATTTTGCCTAAATAAGCCTATGTAAAACCAAAGGGCCCCGGGACGGGGGCATTTTTTGCCCCAGCACTTTAATTTGGTCAATCTTGGTAGGGGTCCACTAGATGAAGCTTCATACCAAATATCAAAGTCCTGGGCCTTGTGGTTTCAGAGAAGAATATTTTTAAAGATTTTCCCCATATAAGCCTATGTAAAAACAAAGGGCCCCGGGGCGGGGGCATTTTTGGCCCCAACACTATAATTTGAACAATCTCGGTAGCGGTCCACCAGATGAAGCTTCATACCAAATATCAAAGACCTGGGCCTAGCGGTTTCAGAAAAGAAGATTTTTAAAGATTTTGCCTATATAAGCCTATGTAAAACAAAAGGGCCCCGGGACGGGGGCATTTTTTGCCCCAGCACTATAATTTGGTCAATCTTGGTAGGGGTCCCCTAGATGAAGTTTCATACCAAATATCAAAGTCCTGGGCCTTGTGGTTTCAGAGAAGAAGATTTTTAAAGATTTTCCCCATATAAGCCTATGTAAAAACATGGGCCCCGGGGCGGGGGCATTTTTAGCCCAAGCACTATAATTTGAACAATCTTGGTAGGGGTCCACCAGATGAAGCTTCATACCAAATATCAAAGACCTGGGGCTTGTGGTTTCAGAGAAGAAGATGTTTAAAGATTTTCCCTATATAAGACAATGTAAAACCAAAGGGCCCCGTGGCGGGGCATTTTTTGTCCCAGCACTATAATTTGAACAATCTTGGTAGGGGTCCACTAGATGAAGCTTCATACCAAATATCAAAGTCCTGAGCCTTGTGGTTTCAGAGAAGAAGATTTTTAAAGATTTTCCCTATATAAGACAATGTAAAACCAAAGGGCCCCGGGGCGGGGGCATTTTTGGCCCATGCACTATAATTTGAACAATCTTGGTAGGGGTCCACTAGATGAAGCTTCATACCAAATATCAAAGACCTGGGCCTTGTGGTTTCAGAGAAGAAGATTTTTAAAGATTTTCCCTATATAAGCCAATGTTAAACCAAAGGGCCCCGTGGCGGGGCATTTTTTGTCCCAGCACTATAATGTGAACAATCTTGGTAGGGGTCCACTAGATGAAGCTTCCTACCAAATATCAAAGTCCTGGGCCTTGTTGCTTCAGAGAAGAAGATTTTTAAGGATTTTCCCTATATAAGCCTATGTAAAACCAAAGGGCCTCGGGGCAGGGGCATTTTTGGCCCCAGCACTATAATTTGAACAATCTTGGTAGGGGTCCACTAGATGAAGCTTCATACCAAATATCAAAGACCTGGGCCTTGTGGTTTCAGAGAAGAAGATTTTTTAAGTTTTTGGTGGAAAAATCTATTTTTGGCTCCTGTGACCTAGATGTGCAACGGACCGGAACCATTTGAACAACTTTGAAAGGGGACCACCTAAGGATCATTCCTGTGAAGTTTGGTCAAAATCCGATCCGTGGTTTAGGAGGAGATGTCGTTTAAAGAAATTGTTTACGGACGCACGGACGGACGGACGCACGCACGCACGACGGACAACGGACAAAAAGTGATCCCAAAAGCTCACCTCGTCACTACGTGACGGTGAGCTAAAAATAGCTGTAGTAACTTTGACCTTCAGCCCCAGACCCTGAAAGTCAAACCCGCTCGAGATATCATCATAACCAACATTTGTGTGAAGTTATATTAAAATTCATCCATAAATGTAGGCACTAGAGCGATCACAATGTTTTTTTTTTTTTTCGAAAAATAGCCACAGTGACCTTGACCTTCAGCCCCAGACCCTGAAAGTCGAACTTGCTAGAGATATCATCATACCCAACATTTGTTTGTAGTTATATTAAAAGCCATCAATAAATTAAGGTGCAAGAGCAATGACAATGTTTTTTTAAAAATAGCCACAGTGACCTTGACCCCGTTACCATGAAAGTAGTGACCTTGACCTTAAGCCCCGGACCCTGAAAGTCAAAGTCACTCGAGATATCATTATACCCAACATTTGAGTGAAGTTATACTAAAATCCATTAATAAATGAAGGCGCTAGAGCGATGACAATGTTTTTCTAAAAATAGTCACAGTGACCTTGACCTTGAGCCCCAGACCCGCTACGTTTTTAAAATGAAAAAAAAAAAAGGAAAAAAAATGAAAAAAAAAAAAACATGCCTCCCCCGGGATCTGAACTCACGCAAGTTGCAGGTAAACTTTAACACCTGAAAATAAGGGAGGTAATACAGAGGAAAATATTAACTTCTCAAAAAGCCCAATTTAAGCCAAAACACCTGAAAAATGAAGTACAATGATAATGTTAAATATTGTTTTTACCAACTTTAAATTATATATTCAAAATAAACTTATAAAACATCACATATAAAAGCTTGCAGGTAACTTTTAACCAAATGCTGACGCTGACGCCGACGCCGGACGCCCGGGGGTATGGCAATAGCTCCCCCTTACTTTCGTAAGGCGAGCTAAAAACGAAGGCAGGCGGAGTTGTCATTCCTGCAAGCGACACCCCGCACTGACCTATTCTATAATCTTACCATAAGATCCAGCACACGACAAAACCTACAATAAGACATATGCGTCCAGCGAAGACTCGGATCAGCCTGCGCGTCCGCGCAGTCTGATCAGCGTCTTCACTGTGCGCTCTAAGGATAACGAAGGGCCAATGCTCCTTCATGCAGCACGAGAAGTCTCTGGTTAGACTGTATGGATGCGCAGCCTGATCTGATTCTTCGATGGGCGCACATATCTTATTGCAGGATTTTTCGTGCGCTGGCTGAAATATCTTTAAAAGATATGCACCGGAAAATAAATGTTGACACCCGTCCGTCCGCCCGCCCGCCCGCCCACCGACGTACATTATTTTAATAACCAGGTTAAAAAAAATAAACCTTGTTAAAAAGATGAAAAATGCTAAAAAATTGAATTGTACAAAGGACCAAATATCTACAATATTTTAGCTACAGTAAACATAACAAGATAAGGGCTAAAGTATGAAGTTGTTGTTTTGAACGGTTTGCAAGTTACATGTGTTTCGAAACAAAAGACAACATGAAAAATTTGAACGGATGGACAGACAGACACACAGACAGGGTGATTACTATAGGGCACCCGCAAACATTTTGCGGGGCCCTAATTATCTTTCAAAATGATCCATTTATAACATCTAATCTCCATTGTTCTTCCTTAAAACATAATAATTTTATACTCACCGGAAATAAAAACTATACACTCATTCTTAAATTGTCATAGGCAAAACATTTTAATGGAATTTTAATAATTTATTCCAATTATATAAATTATCATCAGTGGCATGTCTGATTATCGAACAAAATGTTTAATGATAGCCACGATTTAACGGGTAAAGCCACAGGTTCAAAACAAGAGTCTAAATCTTGCTTTTCAAGTTTCCATTAAGTCAAACATTTTGTGTCGCGAATTCGATTCCCATTTGTACCAGTTATTACTCATCATCTAACTTAGGGAATATTGTTTGCAAAAAGAAAATTTTCACAATGGTTGAAATGTTATCGACCTTTAAATATTGGACCAAACCACTGGAAGTGAGCGAAAAGTATGGCATTTCTGATTGCGGTTTTTGTTTTAATCAATATTTTAGACACAGCTGAAGATGCTAAAACGACTGAAGGCACTTTTGCGTCCATGTTTGGCTTGAAACTTTTTTTTAAATTTCGCTGAAAAAAGCAGTTTTTGAGATTTCAATAAAATGTTTGTTTCTCGATCAATTTTAAATGTTATGTTATTTTTTTTTATTCCTTGCTTTTCACTTATTACGTATACGCAAAAATATTGAAGTCAAAATTCGATTACAAACAGATTTTGTGAAAAATGCACTTTTTTACATTTCCCCAAAAAACTTTTATTTTGAACAACTGATTGTCTTTAAATTTTTACGGGATTCATATCTCTAGTTAGTCAAATCCTTAATCAGTAATTTTTAACTGAATTATCCATTTGTTTAGTCAGGCGAGACAATTTAAAAGTGTATAGTTGCTATTTCCGGTCAGCATATTTTTATACATATTCAAGTACTAGCAACAACGAGAAGTGGTTTTAGTTTTTCAAAAATCGTCATTATATCGAGGATCTTACAAGAGTGTTTATGTATTATTGAATTTATTAAACGAGTATTGTATCCCTTTTCTTCAAAGAGTTTAATAGATCATTTATATAGAGGATCTTACATGAGTTTGCATGTATTATTGAATTTATTTAACGAGATGAGGAAAAAGCATAAAATACGAGGTTTTGCCGAGCATTATAGCCCTTTTCTTCAACGTGTTTAATAAGTTTAATAATGCATGAGCACGAATGCAAGATCCTATTTATCATATGACATTTAAAATGCATTTTATCCACGATTGTTTAACAAAAATCTCAACATTGCGCCATTAGTTAACGCAACGTCGTTAAGGACGCCGTACACGTAACGTTACGGGACGTATCTAACTAATTTGCATATTTAGTCCACTAGTGGATTATCAAAATTTTTAAATGGCGTTATTACACTCTCAGACGCGAGGTCATATGATAAAACATTATATCCATGCTTCTAAAACCGTTTCGATTGTGTACTGTACAATATTCATTGTCACTCTCATTTTAACACAGGTTAAAATGTTACACTGGGTTAAAATAGGCGTAGTGATAAAAACAATTATTTCCACTCTTTATACGGCTTTTTTGACAATACAGTGTTTTCAACTTGAATATATTGTATTGCATAACAGTACATGCATTTACGAAATAATAAAAAGAATGAAGAAATATCAGGATCTGGGTATAAAACAGTTGTTTGTTTGTTTGTTTGTTTGTTTGACTTGAGGTTTGACGTCCCCGTCAACACTGTATATGCCATTTTGGTGACGTTGCTTCCAATTTTGTTGGGCTTTTATCCGACATTAGGCACCGTGTAGCATCGACTCCGGAACTTGTTACTAAAAAGTACCAGATAATTGAGGGAAAATGATAATACTGACTGTAGGTGATCGCTTAAGTTGGCGTTATTACGTAGAGTTAGAACTTAAACCCACTTCCCATATTGACTCCACTTATTTTTCTCTGACATTCTTGAACAGAAAATTTAGAAAGCTTCGTCAGCTGCCATTGAAACACAAAATGAGTCGGCTGGTACGTGGCTGGTACAGCTTCACAAATCTGTGAATTTATTACAGAAACGGCTGTGACAATCTTCAATTCAATGGCATCCATAGAAGCCGAATCCTTTGCTGCTTGTAATGTTTTAGTTGTTTTCCCCACAAAGAATATTGTGACTGAATAAAACAAGCCGAAACGCTCGAAGGCCAGAGTACGGCAACTTGCGTCAATACGTAAACTACTGGACGGCAGTTTGCTAGGAACAGTACGGCGATTTGTTTTGAACATTATATATAAAGTGCTATGGCGGAGAAGTGTTCTAACTAGTTTCACAACTATCAATCTTAATATAAACAAAGGTTTATTGGGCATAATTTGCCTTTCGTCGTTATTTGCATTGTTGGTCTCCATTTTATTTCTATTTAGTAAGGAACAGAAGGGTTGGGGATATAAGAAATTTGGTAACGACAACAGATTGATATGTTGTTTGTTTTTTCGACTTTTATCGATTTTCTTTCTTTCAGACGAGTACGTCTAAGCCCCAAAGGGGGACATAAGACTGATGCCGGCGAACCACGTGTTGAATGGTGTTTGCTGAAATAAAAGAAAAGGAAAGTTGGTGAAATGAGTTTGTGCAGTGGGAAAAGAGAGTGTTAGTATAGTTGACAGATAAAAACAGAAATTGGTATTTTAAGGAGAAACATGAACCACGACTCTAACAGCACTGCGTAACTGCGCCAGAGTGGGTAGCGTTACAACATAGACAGATAGAGCATTCCAGTGAATGATTTCCTGGCAACCCTTCGTTGGACTGCTTTCACTTTGTATATGTCAGTGGCAGTGTGGGATACCATACAGTAAACGCATACTCTAGGTGCGGTCGGACAAGAGTATTATATACAATTGATTTCAGGATTATGGACAAATCTGTTTCTTTTCAAGAATCCAAGTGTCTGATTTGCTCTTTAGTTATGTTGTCAATGAAGGGGCTCCCGTTTAAATCATCAGAGATGGTGACCCCAAGGTAATTAGCTGCAGCGAAACTATCCAGATAAGAACCATGCAAGATGTACACATTTGGGATGGGGTTCGTACGCCGGGTAGCATGAAGCACTGTCATTTAGAAGGATTAAAGTTTATGTCCACATCTTTTTTTCATGACACTGTGCCGCCAAGAAACCGTATGTTTGTACAACGTTTTGCTTCTCATGCTATCATATTGTATAACCGGAGACAAATAAATTCGATTTGATTTGATTTGGACATACCTTATGAACCTGAAATACTCAACTGCCTGGAAGTACAGCTCTTGTAAAACCCATGTGATTCAGCTTGTTTATGACCTTACCAGATCATGATTAAATGCGAAGCAACTTCGCAAGCTACAGGTACATGGATTAACTATCCAGTCTATTAAGTCTTTTCTGATTGGGAGATGTCAGACAGTTAAACTTGAAGGTGAGTCATCAGATGAGGTCAAGTTATTTCATGTGTATCGCAAGGATCAGTTCTAGGAACCTTGTTATTGTTATTATACCTAAACGACCTGTCCGACAACGTGTGGTCCCAGGTTCGCCTATTTGCAGATGACACTGCGGTGTATCTGACCACTATTAAAAGTAGAAGTAAAACAAAGATCAGGAATTGATACAATTAACTTACTCCATCCATAAAAGACACCAAAGGGAAAGAAATACAAACATTAAGCGACCAGACCATAATGGAAACCTAAACAAAGGAAGGCCATAAGGACAGTTACTTTCCCACAAAATGGCCATATGGCCATCCAAAACCAAACGACACAAGTGATACACACAGTAAGTAACAAACAACAACATAAATAAATCGCCACAGAAGAGCCGCCTTGGAACGGTCAGTAACCCTGATTACTCCGCCACACCATCTACAGGGTCTTAGACCGTCCAGTCATAAGAATATTAATGGGGCATGGAATTCAAACCTAGAAAGTTCAAGTTTTGCAATAACCTGGGCTAGAACTCTTAGCTAACCCATACACCATATATATTGCATAATCATGTCCTCGAAATTGTTTCATCTGCATTAGGTCTCGATTTTTCCACCAACATGAACGTCAACATACATCTCGATAGAATCACTTCAACTACTAATAAGTCCTTTGTTTTATTTATCTAATTTCAGAACAAAAAAAAAAACTGCGTTCGGGAAGCAGCATACAAGACAATAATCCGTCAACACTTGAATTCAGGTCGATGAATGTTTGCTCAACAATACGTCAAACGGGCCGATCCATCTGATACCGTTTTATAGGGATGACAATGTCATTAGTAAAGGCAAACTTCTGAAATAAAAGCTGAAACTCGTTCCTGTACCAATGTCATATAAGAATAATATTCAGCAAAGATCTTGCGACCAACGCCAGGGGAAAGTCGGTCACCCTATGTAACGGTATCTGATGGATGGGTCCGCATGACGTAGTGTTCAGTAAATAGTCATTGATCTGTACGTCTCCACGGTATGGAGCCTATGCACACATTCTTATGCCCATTAACTCGAAATGATGTAACGTAGAGCCTTCCACGTGACTCTGAACAAGTAATTTACCTACGACATGCAGCCTTATTTTGGCTAAAGATCCTTGCAGCAGAGGTCAGTCGCCTGCCTCATTTATGTATATCAAATTATTCATGACATAGTTGCAGTAACTCCCTCCCCTTATTTCTAGCAACCAGTCGAAACACGCGTCACAGCATGAGCCACCCACTCGTATTACGTTAATTGTTACATGTATTCATTCTTCCCCTTGACACTTTGGCAATAAAACAAATTTACTCCCAATGTTGTTTTGATGCCTGCATTAACTAAGTTCAGTGTGGGAGTCCGGCCTCTTGGTCAAACGTTGCCATGAACACAGCATACCTGTTTTAACCTGATTTTGTTAACATTTAACACCATCACCTTTCTCCATTTCACTTTCATACCTTTTATTCTAACATGACGTTAACGTTTTTCCCATTGAACCCAGTGGAAACGTCAGCGTTTGCAAATATGCGATAATTCACGTCGTCAACGTGGTGCGTGCAATTTGGCGTCATCGTGACGTTGCATGTAAACATTTCCTTCTGTCGACATCCGCTGCAAAATAGTCCCCAAGATAACGCTTTGTTACTACTGTATTTCAGTTTAGCATCATGTTAGAATCGAAATAATTTCCACGCACCCGGTGTGTTATCGTGATTAACACACGGTGTTGTCGGGCAGATGCGAATATTAATTCACTCCGGCTTCGCCGTCGTGAATTAATATTTCGCAATCTGCCCTCCAACACCGTGTGTTAATCACGATAACACACGGTACGTGGAGATTATTTCTTAAGTCTAACCATTCATATTCATTTAACACTAACAATTCGCAGTCAACCTGCACACAATCAGGCAAAAAATACTAATTACAGAAGCTTCTCGCTTGCTATTGTCCATTTGACTGTCGCTGACCTTGTATAAAATCAAGGTACCGGTAATTTAAAGCATAGCTAGTCCACCTTTTAGCTTTTTATTCTCCCTGTGACGTCCGATGTCTGTGTAGAAAGTAAACTCTAGACTTGGCACGTGTGCTGTGGCATTGGCAAACAGTGGGTATTTAATCAGACGCCGCATAACACCGTGTATGACCAGATATACACTGCTTGTTTAAAATGCTGGAACTTAAGTGTTAAACTAACAGTTTAAGTCACAGTTCAGGACCATTTTTCAAGCCTACACTCAGAGATAGTCGATTACAACTAGGATAAAAATTGTTTTAGCTAACATTTACACTAAAGCGAAAGTAATCTCCTTTTATGAACGGAAAAGAAATTTATGAAAGGAATTTTATCAGGACATCTTAAATCAAGTTCTTTAAGGAGTTGTACACTTTTAGATAAGTAGCCAGTTGGCCATTTTGTGGGAAAGTAACTGTCCTTTGGGATTTCCGCTATTGATGTTTTCCATTATGGTCTAGTTATTTCATATTTGTTTCTCTTTTGCGTCACTGTGGGATAATTGTATCGATTCCTGATTATTGCCTCCACTTCTATTTTGTTGTCTGTGTCGTTGCTAAACTGTACAAATGTGAAATAAATAGAATATTCAAGATGATTTTCGTGACCGCCGATTTCGAACAGAATAATAATAATAATAATAAGTAGAAGTAAAACAAAGATCAGGAATCGATATAATTAACTTACTCCACCAATCAAAGACACCAAAGGGAAAGAAACACAAACATTAAGCGACCAGACCATAATGGAAACCTAAACAAAGGAAGGCCAAAAGGACAGTTACTTTCCCACAAAATGGCCATATGGCTATCCAAAATAAAAAGACACAAGTGATACACACAGTAAGTAACAAACAACAACATAAATAATTCACCACAGAAGAACAGCCTTGGAACGGTCAGTGGAAAGATTTCCACTTGTTGGGGGGGGGGGGGGGGGGCTTAAATCGATTTTACGTGGCCACAATCCTCGCCCTTACTTCCGTCGCGATTTAGACAAATAATTTGTTCAGTCCGCATGAAGGCATCCTAACTCATCAGTGCAACATCTCCGTGAACACAAATAATCAAAGAACCACAGTGGTGAGACAATGGTGAGGACTCGACAGCAAGAAACCACTGAAATGCTGGAGCAAAAGAAAACTAACAGTTAGACTCCGATGGGCCCGACCAGAGACAGAGCATCAGGCACCAACCAACATTACTTTGAATTAGTTCTCTCTAATTCTCAATAAGCCTTTACGTTGGAACCGTCATAGAATCTGAGGCCTGACCCACCGGCGTGCAATTAAAGAGGGAAGCAAAGTTGCCAACCGTGATTGGGTTAACTACCATGCATGCAGTCTGTCGTATAATATCCATGTTGTACCCAATCTTTTTATATCGAAGAATGATTTTACGACATTGGGTGCTAAAGTCATTGCGGTTATATATTTTTCTGAATTTATATACTAAGTCACCATAAAATTCGGGTTCCGATAGACCTTGTTGCAAAAGAGATTTAAGTCCAATATTGAATTTTGAAGTTAAATCAGAATGGCGTCTATAAAATTTTGAAAAGGCTTTGCGTAGTTTATGGTACCGATAACCCTGATTAAGAAGTTTAGCCGTTAAAAATTAATTACGAGTGTTAAAGTCAGTTACATGACTACACACTCTAGCAAATCGAATTAATTGCGAAATATAAACGCCATAGGATGGCGCACGAGGAACATCACCATCCAAAAAAGGAAAATTTACAATCTCAAAATCAAAGTCATCGCGTTTATCATAAATTTTGCACGAAACAAACCCATCTACAATAGATAGATGTAAAACCAAAAACGGGGCCTCGGTATCAGAATAATTTGCTTTATTTAACTGAAGTTCTGGAGGGGGGTAAATCTGACTGATCAAACCATCGAAATAGGTATTATCAATATTTAATAAATCATCTAAATATCTAGAAGTGGAGCTAAAAGCTTCAATAATTTCAATTTGGTTATCAACGGAAAGCGACAACATGAATATGTTCTATAAAAGGGTTATCCTTTGGAAGCAAGGAATACACCACAGAACGGAAAAATATGGAGTGTATATGTTTTCTGGGCCAGACTAGCTAGTTTCGGCCAATTAGGCATCATCAGTGACCCTCAGGTATTTTCAAAATTCCACAGTAGAATCAATGATCCCAAAGGACAAGAAAATATAATCTACACTATGATGTAGGGCAGGGAGACGTTTTACCGCCGCCACACATTCCCACACATCAGCTGTAGTGAAGTTAAATGTGTTCTATTAAAGGGTTATCCTTTGGAAGCAAGGAATACACCACAGAACTGAAAAATATGGAGTGTATATGTTTTCTGGGCCAGACTAGCTAGTTTCGGCCAATTAGGCCTCATCAGTGACCCTCAGGTATTTTCAAAATTCCACAATGGAATCAATGATCCCAAAGGACAAGAAAATATAATCTACACTATGATGTCTCTTTCATAGCAATACAAGAATAGATCAGCCACAAGAGATGCGCAATTCGTACCCATCGGAATGCCCACAATTTGTCTAAATAACTTAGTACTGAATCTAATATAAATATTGTCAAGAAGAAAGGTGAGGGCATCACACACTTTCTGACATGACCAAAGTGTATAATTCTTATGCTCTTTAGAAGTTAAAAATGCATTTCTGACATTACATGCAAGATAGAGAGAATCTTCTCTGTGAAAAGCCCATTCAATCAACCCTTATCCATGACATGGAATGCGATTTCAAACGTCTTAAAGAAGACCATCATGAAAACATGTCTATACAATTTTGACCCCCTTAAATCCCAATTTATTGATTACTTAAAACTGGGGTGTTTAGGGGTGTACAATATTTTTCGCAATTCTGCCCACAAACAGTGGCTACAGTCTATGTTTTACACTGAAATATGTAAAATATCAGCATTTTAATACGAAAATTTTCAGTTTTTGGTGGAAAAATGTTCAATATATTTGAATAAGCATGTTTTCGTAATGCAAACAAGCGAACAAATAATGGCCCCAGTCATGAGTTAAAGTTACTGGTTATTCGTTTGAATTAAGTCTCTTTCGCAAAGGGAATAAACACATCTAAAACAATAAAATAACTATCACACAAACGAAGTAGAAACTATTTGGGCTCAATAAAAAGACACTTTATTTCGTAGAAACAAAACTTCCTTTCACGAAAGTAAAGTTCCTTTTAAAGGGTGACATACTTTTTTCTACAATATTTCCTAAGTATTTACAGTAATGAAACAAAGCGAAAGCAATGACAAAGAATTCCCAAGAGGAAATATGACCCTGGTGTATATTTCACATCTCCATCTGCTGCCTGCATAAATAGATTTGTTTACGATCAGTATAGCATTATAAACAACCACTGGCTGTGTGATGAATCCAACCATGATAATAACCATGGCTGTTCGATCCCAACGATGTTAAAATGTTTTCAGTAATTTCCAAAGTGGAAATTTTGTGATACAAGTTGCCGTACTGTTAATTCAGCATTTTTCCCAAGTTGGTGTACTTAAAAATCCAAGTTGCCGTACTCCTTTGTTTTGTGTTTTTTTTTTCTTTAAGAAACTTGCGGTATAAAGCGAACGTTTCAATTAAACCTTCTACACAACAACTTTTCTAACCTTCTGAATGTTCCGGCATGGAAAAAAGAAGGCCAGTGGTCTTTAATCAAATATGTTCTAGAAAAGGGTTATCCTTTGGAAGCAAGGAATACACTTCAGACGTGAAAAATATGGAGTGTACATGTTTTCTGGGCCAGACTAGCTAGTTGCGGCCAATTAGGCCTCATCAGTGACCCTCAGATATTTTCAAAATTCCACAATGGAATCAATGATCCCAAAGGACAAGAAAATATAATCTACACTATGGTGTCATTTCTGTCCATACGCTGGAAATTCCTCAATTGTTTTATGTTTTCTTTCATAACCACAATATCTACATTCCACTGCCGCATCTTCTTCGTCGCTTCTATAATAGTTCCGAAAAGATCTCTGAGTATCAGGAATATGTACCCTTGCAATATGCCTGCCGTCTAGCGAGTACTTCATGTCGTGTACCTGCAAGGATATATATCCTCAGTCTGTCCTGCTTCTAACAGAAGCTGTGCCAATCCCAAGCTTTTTGCTATACATTTCTGTATTAGGTGTTGGTTTTCCATTGTCTGTATCAAGTGTTCTAGAATCCTGTCATCAAACATGTCTCCAAATTCGCAGTCGTATGCCTTTTCCCTTAGCCTAGCTGCGTAGGCAATTGTAGCCTCCCCTGCAAAGGGTCTCATCTTTAAGAACACATATCGATCGTAATTTTTGTTCTGCTTTGGTGCAAAATAGTCATTTAACTTTTTACGCAATTTCTCGTATTCATTCGAATCACCATCAGGGTCTTGTAGACTTTTCTCTAGTCTTGCAATTCCCTTACCTCCATAGATTATCATCGCATCTTTTCTGTCTGCCGGGTTGCCGATTCGAAAGTATCTAAATTATCTTTCAATGTCATCTCGCCATTCTTCCCACGCTTTACCTGTAGTCAACTGGTTTTCAGTGGGTTGGAACTGAAGCACTCGTAAGTTTCTCGTGTCAGTCGCTATTACGGGGACTGCTGCGCTCTCAGCCATGTCGATCACGTAATTTGTCATTAAAATCTTCGCTACTTCCTGTATCAGGCGCCGTAGTTTTCTTACACACTCGAATTGTCCTTGAAATGCTCTTTTCCTACGCTGCTTTCTCCGTTTTCATCCTCGTCGCGAATGTAACAACACAACTATTACTAGAGTTATGCGTTTAATACATGTCTCCTGCAAACCGGAATGAACAAAAGTTACCAGGAAACCAACGTCAGATGCGTAACGTTGTAACGTTAGACTGGTTAGTGTTATATCAAAGACTATAATGATATTACAAAAAAAGAGTACTCTCCACGAAAAAGATTATTTATTCTTGGTGCCAGCTGTCAAGATTTTAGTCTGTTTAGCAATTTCCAGTGAGTTGTTATCAGACTCATGAAAGAAGACAAGAGCCAAGTATTTTTCCGACACATACCCGTATTGCTTTAAATGGCATGATCCTGTAGAAACCTGTAAACAGCTTTTTACTAACTTTACTGTGTACCATTCTTGCGATAAATATTGATTTCGCTGGTACTTTTCAGTAACAAGTTCCGGAGTCGATGCTACAAGGTGTTGGGATGAAATGGCATATCAATCCCTGCCGCTCAATCACACCAAGCATGGGCTGTTCGACTCGCACTGCTTTCCCTGGGCTGGCTTAGATCCTCTAAGCGGTTTACCAGTACTCATGCGCGGTCGGTTTCAACTCTGTGTGTTTTGTGTTTTAGTTTCAATTTCTGCATTCAAGGGCGCATAACTTATAGTCTCATATCAAAGAGCTTATACAGAAAAATCCCCCATGACATTTCGCAAACACGCCTATACAAATACATTGTTAATTTTACCGCATAAAAATGAAAATTTTAAGACGAAACTTTATGATTTTTATTTACTTTTGCTAAAAATATAGATTGTGGATACTGGTTAGAACCGCATCTTCGAGGCGGTTCTAACGAGTACCTACAATCTATGTTTTGCACAGAAATAAGAAAAAATATGTTTGCCCCTGTAAACCCCAGTTTTACTATAGAAAAGTGGGGTTTAATGGGTCAAAAGCATACAGGCGTGTTTTTGTGATGCTATAGTCTCATACATTACGGAAACGCGCATATATAAGAACATTGCCATCTTTATCGCCGAGAAAATGAAAATTTTATGATGAAAAATTACGATATTTTTCTTATTTCTGCTCAAAATATAGATTGTAGGTACTCGTTAGAACCGAGGCGGTTCTAACGAGTACCCACAATCTATATTTTAGAGCAGAGATAAGAAAAGTAAGTTTTACCCCTGCAGACCCCAGTTTAACTATAGTAAAGTGGGGTTCGAAGGGGTCAAAATGATATAGGCCTGTTTTTGTGATGTCAGTGCTTTTACATGATTCTGCAGTCTGCAGTTAGTGATACAAAGTCATGTAAATACTTTCCATCACAAGAACACGCCCAAATAATTCTACCCCCCTTGAACCCAATGTTCATATTTTAAAACTGGGGTTTCCGGGCTAAACCTTATTTTTTCTTATTTCTTCTCTCTTTATCTTGAACAGAAATAAGAAAAATATCACAATTTTCCACATTAAAGTTTTCATTTTTATGGCGCGGTAAAATTTACAGTGTATTTGTATAGGCGTGTTTTCGTAATAGATAAATACTTTCAGTCAGCTGAGGTACAATTCTGTTGCTCGATAGAGAGACAATGTGATTTTTCTCAACTAAATTATATACATTTCACAACTGAGCCGAGGCGCAGCATTTCCTGCAACTTACATGGGCGCCAAGCAAAGAATCAGATCAGACTGCGCATCCATATAGTCAGACCAGAGACTTCTCTTGCTGTAGGAAGGAGCACTGGGTCCTAAACTATGCTTAAAGCGCACAACGAAGACTGATCAGTCTGCGCGGATGCGCAGGCTGATCTGAGTCTTCGCTGGGCGCACGTCTTATATTAGGTTTTGTCGTGTGCTGGCTCATTCTTATATCTAGATCTAAGTAACTTTTCGACTTCAATTTTCACTGTTCAACAAATATCTCGAAGTAGTTTAGGATCTCATATCTCATGAAAGAATAAAATAAAACTTGAAAGGACTATACAAATGTACTTTGAAAATACTATTCAACAAATATCATTGCTGACTGTAAGCAGACTTTTAGGTCAGGTGACAGCCGGCTGTCACTAGACCTAAAAGTCTGGTGCCAGCCGGCTGTCACCAGACCTCACATAAATACTTATAATAGAAACTTGTGAATATAAAACGGTTCGCAAAAATGATATGAAAATGCAATTCTATGCATTTCGCATACATTTCTCTGATATTTAGATAGTAGTATACTATTGAAAATCTGAAACACCAGACAAGCAAGAAACATGCTTCACAATTTAACGATAAAGATATCATCTTAATGGCGGTTTTTGCGGTCCCGCCCATCATGGCTTGAAGAAATAGATGAGCTGCATGATGCTTCCAAGCAGAGCTGAATCCGACCGCACAGGAGTACTGGTAAACTACTTAGAGGATCTAAGCCTGCTAAGGAAAAGCGGTGCGAGTCGGACCGTTCATGCGTATAGACCTATTGGTTTCAATGGGCGACAGGGCTTGAAATGTCATTTCATCTCAATGCCTTGTAAAAGTCCCACAAATGTGGAAGCAACGTCTCCAAAATGACCAATACAGTGTTGAAGAGGACGTTAAACCTAAAATCAAAAAAAAAAAGTGAAAGGCGCCGTAACACTATAATTAATTTAGGTAACGTGCCGTGAACGAATGGCACAAAAAATGACAAAGCTGGAATACGCACAAATACGCACAAAAACTTGACGAATGTGTTCATCAGTGCTTAACATAACGAACTTAAAACAAACTTGAAACGACACCAGAACCACAACGTATGAGTAAGTATATATTTAAGAAATAGATCAGCCCTAACTGTGATTTGTTGAGTAATAAATCACAGTTTGGAGGTCAGTTGTAATGTAGACATATCACGTGCGCGTAGCGCGCGTGATTTGTCAATAAACAACTGACCGACAAACTGTGATTTATTCCTCAACAAATCACAGACTAGAGCTGATCTATTTCGATTTTAACACGCTGAACATCGGCAATAATGTTGTTGTTTCCTTCAAAATCTCACAACTTTTCGGCATTGTTAGAAGAAATCCCGCTAAAATTATCGATTGAAACACGTGCATTTATATCCTTTTCGAACGTTTCGATGCGACAATATGACTTTACACCGTCCAACGTTAAGGAAATTGATTAGTAACGTCATACATTTGCAGTTTTTAATGACGTCACTGGTCACGCTCTTTCTTGCCGTGCTTTGTTGTGGACTAAAACACAGTTATTTCCCATTGACTATATAAGCGCGCTGTGTTATATTAACCTTTTTTGTAGCAAATTGAATCTTCGTCCATTTCCAGGATCATAATCTTAAACAGTGGCAGTTTTAATAATTGACCACTTGTACATATATGCGACTGGGTTATGTCCCATTAATGATCTCGGGTATTACTGGCTGCCGATACATGGAGGATCTTACATGAGTTGTCATGACATGTGACACATTAATAAAATAAAATACTACTAAAATTGCCATGTATTATTGGATTTATTAAACAGTCGTTGAACGGGGATAAAATGCGAGACCGAAGCCTCAAATTTAACCCTTTTCCTCAACGAGTCCAATACATTTATCTATGCACGAGCACGAATGCAAGATGACATTTCAAACGATTTTTAAATATCGATTTTTTTACCAAAAAAAATCAATATTACGCCATCAGTAAACATTACGTCGTTAAGGATGTCTTCGTGTAACGTTACCAGGTTACGGGGCATATCTACTGGCCCCGATAGCTCAGTTGATAGAGTGACCGCTCCGGAGAACGGGAAGTCACGGGTTCGATCCCGGGCCGCGACATACCAAGGTCGTTAAAAATGGTACTAGCTGCCCCTCGCTTGGCACTCAGATTTACGGGGTAGAGCTAGGACTGGTCGACCCAGTGTCAGGATAATGTGACTGGGTGTGGTATCATGTAATATGTTTGGGACATGATACTTCAGTGAGGCAGCACTATAAAAGTGAGCATTGAGCTCCCTGTCGCAATCAGACACCGTCGTGATATGACTGAAAAATTGTTGAAAGCGACGTCAAACCCGAATTCACACACACACATACGGGGCATATCTAACTAATCTACATATTTAATCCGTTGGTGGATTACCGAATTGATTTATAGAGTTTATTTTTTATTATTATTTTATTATTATTATTGTTTTTATCGACTGCGGTAAAATAATTCACATGTGTTCTACGAGGGTAGGCTGAAAAGTTCTGAGCCTGACCAAGAAGCAGGCATCGAAAAGCCATGAAATTTTGTATTCATTAAATCCAAACATTTATTACTTGATTTGACTCAATGAGTTCAAGTTTACCTGCAATAACGTAGAAATTCTAGACTTTGAAAATTGATACTAGCACGTTTTTGAGAAAATGGACAAAATCTGGCATCGTGGTGTCATCAAGTACCTCCATAAAAAGGGGTTAGCTCCTAAGGACATCCATGCCGATATGGTTGCTACATATGGGGATGATGCTCCTTCGTATGCAACCGTGAAAAGGTGGGCAGCAAATTTTAAGATGGGCAAGGACAGCCTTGAAGATGATGACCGGTGTGGATGACCCACAACGGCAACAACTGAGGAAACCATCAGCCAAGTGCACAGGGCCGTGATGGATGACAGGCGTTTAACTGTGAATCAGTTAGCTAACACTGTTGGCATCTCCCGTGAACGAGTAGAGAACATTCTACACAGTGAATTAGGAATGTCGAAGGTTTCCGCCAGATGGGTGCCACGGCTTTTGACACCTAACCAAAAGTTTACCAGACTGAACCTGTCACATGCCAACTTGGCTATTTTTGAAGCAGACCAAGATGGTTTTCTTGACCGTTTTGTCACTCAGGATGAGTGTTGGGTTCATCACTTTGAGCCAGAGACCAAAAGACAATCCATGCAATGGAAGCACCCTGGCTCACCCACTCCAAAGAAGGCAAAGGTCGTCTCCTCTGCAGGGAAGGTGACGGCATCAGTGTTCTGGGATTCCAAGGGTATAGTATGCATAGATTACCTTCAAAAGGGCAGAACAATTAATGGGGAGTATTATGCAGATCTGCTAAAACAATTGCGAAAAGCAATTTAGGCTAAACGACCTGGAAAATTTACAAAAGGGGTCTTGTTCCATCAGGACAATGCGCCTGCTCAGAAATCGGTTGTCGCAATGGCTGCTGTGCATGACCGTGGCTTCACACTTGTCGATCACCCTCCGTATTCCCTGATCCAGCTCCATCAGATTATTTCCTGTTTCCAAACATGAAAAAGCACTTGGCCGGGCAGCATTATCGGTCAGACGAGGAGGTGATAGCTGTTGTGGAGGAGTTTTTCAGGGACCAAGATGAGACCTTCTATACCACTGGGATCCAAGGACTCCAGCATCGCTGGAGGAAGTGTGTGGACAGGAAGGGAGACTATGTTGGAAAATAAGGCACTTTCAGCATGGACAAACCATTTGATCTTGGTCAGGCTCAGAACTTTTCAGCCTACCCTCGTAAGGCTTCCGAGTAAAAAACGAGTGAGCGATAGCGAGCGATTTTTTTACATGACAGTCTTAGAACACGAGTGAATTATTTCTGTAATCAAACCGTTTATTACATTTCAATTCATGTTTTACATTTGAATTTTTAAATTCAGCCATTCTGATTTCCAACCAAAATAGTCCCAATCATGGCATGGATTTAAGGAGGCTTAGTTTAGTTTGAAAACCAGTCGCCATCTTGTTTTCATTTCAATGCAAACATCACCCTGTGTTTGAAATACAGATGCAACAATATCATGAAAAAAAGGTCAAATGGACGCGAAAATTGGAGTCTGATTTCTATAGGTTTATCAGATTTTCCGTCTAACCTCAACTAATGTTGTTGTTGTTACCAACGACGTCAGCAACGTCGCCTAGCAATTATGAAGTCAAAACGTTCGGAATGAAATAATTCACTCAGTGAATTATATTATAGGTTTCACTGATAAATCTCAGTAGATCACTACAGAAAATGTAATAAATAGAGGATATTTCCCTTTTTTTGAGGTGGATACAAAAACAGTTCACCGAGTGTGATGAAAACATTCAATTTTTTTAATGCGAGGCACGAGCGAAAATTCGGATGTTTTCACCACACGAGATAAATATTTTTGGTATCCGACGAAAAAAGTAAATCTTCTTTTTATTTTATAATTCTATACGTGGATATTTACGGCAACTGATCACTTGTATCGTACGTCACAATTTTGACCTGTCCATGACGTAACAACTGTCAGTTTAAAAAAAAACAACATAAACAGATCGCAATTTTGAATACAGCATTTTTATAGTTCAAAAAAGTGCTGTTCAAGGTATTTTACAGAATCATTTTTATCGATCACATATGAATTTTGGTGTATTCCACGCTGCCACAGTGAAAATAACAAGGTCATGTTATTTTTCACAGTGTGAAAATATTTTCGTAATGTAAAAATATCAATTTTATTTGTTTCTGATATGCATTGATTTCACTGCAGAGTATTAAATAAATGGCTTTCTCAGACGTACGAAACCCGGGAAGGGACATGTTTTTTATTATAAGTTGTGCGCATATTATATTGTGTTATCTTGTGCCGTCAAGATATTACCTTGTTCGCACAACATATTACCTTGTGCACACAAGATATTAACTTGTGCAGACAACATAATATCTTGTTCGCACAACATTTAACTTGTGCGCACAAGATATTAAGTTGTGCGAACAAGATCTTGTCCGAACAACATAGATCTTGTGCGGACAAGATAATATCTTGTGCGCACAAGATATCATTTTGTTCGCAAAACTTAATATCTTGTGCGCACATCGTATTATCTTGTTCGCACAACTTAATATCTTGTGCACGCAATATATTATATTGTCTGCACAAAATAATATTTTGTGCGCACAAATAATATCTTGTGCGCACAAGACAATATTTTGTGCGAATATCCGCACAAAATAATATCTCGTTCTCACAACTTCTCAAGATTTATATTGTGCGAACAAGATAATATGTTGTGCGAATAAATTGTGGGAACAACTTAATATATTGTGGGCACAAGATATTATCTTCTCTGCACAAGATAATATCTTGTGCGCACAAGATAATGTTTTGTGAGAACAAGATAATATCTTGTCCGCGTCCGCACAAGATAATATCTTGTTCGCACAACTTAATATCTTGTTCGCACAACATATTATAAAAACATGTCCCTTCCCGGGTTGCGTACAGACGCGACGTCATATGATAAAATCTTAACGTCCGTAAAAAATGCACTATGTTTGACTTTGAGAAGGCTTAGAAATGTTAAACAGTCGGACAGGAATATTTCTATTATCAAGAGAAACATTTATTTTCAATTCCCATAATGCAGGCATGCTAACTGTTTACGTTTGTTATCTGATTTGCGAGTCTTTCATACAAAACGCAAAACAAAACACTGACAAACGCGCAAAATAACAACACCAACAACAGCAACAACAACAACAACAAAAAAAAAAACGGATATTTTAAACATGTGTATCATCCTCTAAATACCATAAACATAACTGAAGGAAACGTTTTAAATTGACGACCACTGTCAGGGTTGCGGATGAAACGTATTTTGCTCCGTATCCGCTGCTCCCACCGTTACCATAATCCTTACAATCTAACTTACATGTATCACAGTCGAGGTCACTTCCGTTACAGAGGTCCTTGTGGCAGGTGCATACGAGGCCTTTGTAATCCCTTGCTCCTACTACTTTTGCTTCTTTGCATCCTGGTTTCTCTTTGATTGGTTGACAGGTTCGAGCTACAAAAACTGTAAATATATAGAGAATACCAGATGAGTGTCTTTTGATATCAAGTTTATCAGGCAAGGCTTCGAGAACGCTTGTAGAATCGCGAGTTTATCCCCCTGTACACTCTTAAATTAGCAATTTACGATCAGTTATTGATGGTCCTCAGTGCGACCCAGCATTCTGGCGGTCGATATATTTAGTATCAGCTGACCATACTTTTCCTGTGATATTTTGTTTCATGTAATTTTCCCATTTTTCTAGTAATAATAACATTTTGCCAATTTTTCTAGTTGTCCGTTTCATTCATAAAATTGCTATTTCACCATGACCTGATAAAGCTCACCTGTCCTGAGATAGCATATCTTTATCAGGTCAGTATGTTACAATGCAATCAATACAGGGAATAACTGATAAAGAGTATTCCGAGGCTTTTATACATATGCCGCCTCAACGGTTAATTTTCTGATGAAATCACGTGAACAAGTCCGTGAAATAAAGACCCCCCTACACCCCACTTTATATAGAGAAAACTGGGGTTTACGGGGGTAAACATTATTTTTCTTATTTCTGCTCCAAGACATAGGTTGTGGGTACTCGTTAGAACCGCCTCAATGAGGCGGTTCCAACGAGCACCCAAAACCTATATTCTGAGTATAAATAAGAAAAATATCACAAATTTTCATCAGAAAAATTACCTTTATTGAGGTATGAAAAAATGCACTATATCACACGGGTTTGTTATCGTAATGAAAAGGAAAATATGATATTATAATTACTGATACTCTAATCATATGTTGTGGCTGTTCGTATGAACCGCCTCATAGAAGCGCTATAATGCGGTTCCAACGATTACACCTCAAACCTGTGTAAAGGGCAAGAAAAAAGTGCCATAAGTGGCTCATAAGCACCCACAACATATGTTTTAGACCAGAAATAAGATCAACGATATTATATTACCTCATTATAATTTGTCAGCTATTCTAGAATTCTGACTGGCCGAGAGCATGCCATTCGTAGGGCATTCCCCATGCAATAGTCACCCCTTATGTCACTGCTCAAAAGTACAAGTGCACAATCGGATAAATTCAAGTCTTATGTTTGTGTTAAATAACTTGCTTTTATTTCCATATATCGAAGCATCTTTAAAACTCAGTTTCAGTAAAATACATCATTTGTTGCTCTTGTGTGATGGGAGTATAACGACTTAATATATGGGTATTAAAAGTAAAAGTAAAACAAAGATCAGGAACCGATACAATTAACTTACTCCACCAATCAAAGACACCAAGGGAAAGAAACACAAACATTAAGCGACCAGACCATAATGGAAACCTAAACAAAGGAAGGCCATAAGGACAGTTACTTTCCCACAAAATGGCCATATGGCCATCCAAAATAAAAAGACAAAAGTGATACACACAGTAAGTAACAAACAAAAACATAAATAAACCGCCACAGAAGAACCGCCTTGGAACGGTCAGTGGAAAGATTTCCACTGGGGGGGGGGGGGGGGGGGGCTTAAATCGATTTTACGTGGCCACAATCCTCGCCCTTACTTCTGTCGCGATTTACACAAATAATGTGTTCAGTCTGTTCAGTTAAGGCTTCCAAACACATACATGCTTAACCGGAGTTTCAGTAAAATACATCATTCGTTGCTCTTGTGTGATGGGAGTATAACGACTTAATATATGGGTATTAAGGCTTCCAAACACATACGTGCTTAACCATATCGTTTGGTAGGTGTGTTAGTCTATTTTATGTTGGAAACCCCTAAAGGGGTACTTTGGCAAACAGTGCAGGCTCAGATCAGACGCCGCAGAACGCGGCGTCTGATCAGGGTCTGCACTATTTGCTAACAGAATATGCCGTCAAAAATAAAAAATAGGCCTTCCACCCCTTATATGACAAATGCACTTAAGAAATGGAAGAGTCCACCAGTATACAATGGGTTAAAAAGACGTGGAGGCAATGATCAGGAATCGATACAATAAACCCACAGCTCCAATCAGTAACACCAAAGGGAAATAAACACAAACATGAAGCAACAGACCCCAACGGATACACAAACAACGAAAAGCCAAAAGGACAGTTACTTTCTCACAAAATGGCCAATAGGCTATCAAAATAAAATAGTATAAGCGACACAAACAACCAAAGACAAACCATTACAAAAATAAACCGCGACAGAAGAACCGCATTGGAACGGTCAGCGGAAACGAAATCCACTGGATGGGGGTGGGGGGGGGGGCTTAAATCGATTTAACGTGGCCACAATCCTCGCCCTTACTTCCGTCGCGATTAATTTGGTCAGTCCGCATGAAGGCCTCCTAACTCATCAGTGCAACATCTCCGTGAACACAAAAATCAAATAACCACAGAGATGAAACAACGGTGAGGACTAGACAGCAAGAAACAACAGAATTGCTGGAGCAAAGGAAAACCAACAATTAGACTCCGATGGGCCCGACCAAAGTCCGTTTTGAAATTGACACATAATAAGGACGTCGCCAAGTATCTTACATTACGTTTGTCGGTCACTTTCGTGTAGTTTAATATGTAAAACTATATCTTAGCATGGTAAGAAGTCCGTGAAACGAAGAACCCTCTAAACCCCACTTTAAAGAGAAAACATGGGTTTCTGGCGTGTTCATTATCTTCCTTATTTACGCTCAAAAACATAGATTGTGGGTACTCGACAGAACCGCCTCAGTCTGTGTTGAAAGCAGGACTAAGAAAGATGTTACAATGCTTACCTAATATTTGTCATTTCTGACACCATGTTGGACGCCATTATTTCACATGTATATATTTTCCGTGTTGGTAATAAATTCTACAGTTCAGTCCCAAACATGATGGACACAAACCGAACGGCTCCTCTAATCAAACTAGGAAGAATCTCGAGTGTAAAGATAAAGAGGGTCTTACACGATTGGTCATTTTATATGAAATTAATGAAACGAGCCTTTGGCAAGTTTCATTAATTCCATTCAAATTATAGAAGCCTCTGTGGTGTAGTGGTTATGCTTATCGCCTGATAAACCAGGGATTGCAGGATCGATACAGGGCTTCTCCAGACTTTCGGATGAGTTTTAAACCGAGGTCCCGTCTCCATATGACCTTAGCTGTTGGTGGGACGTAAAACTGAAACGCACGCACGCACGGACGCACACACACGCACCATTTGAAATAACCAAGAGTGTAAGCTTATGTTTATCGTACGAGGGTTTGTCACTATTCAACTGGCCTAGCCCAGTTACTTACCCTAGGCAAGTGCACACTTTTCACATATTATGCTTCAATGCATGGTAACACTTAGGGGATAACTGTATTCAAAATTGTCTTTTGGGGAGGTAAATAGGCGGGTTTACAGTTGGAAATTTCGTTTTACGGCGACGGGTCAGCGGAGCCGTAAAACGGAGTTGGCAAACGTAAAACCGACGATTTACCTCCACAAATGACAATTTTTGATACAGTTATCATCATTCTAATGCATTTATTCGGTTGTTTTCTAAAACAAATGTGCCTTTTTTGCTCAAAGCGCCAAGCGCTGTGAGCTGCGTAAAACAACAACAACAAAAAAAAACAGCCAATGGAAAGCGACGTTACATAATGACGTCGGGTTTCCGACAGCACTGTCGCAAATTTTTGACTTTATCCAATCAGACGTCGCGTTACATACGCAAGTGCATTAGAATAAAAATTATCGGTCAGTTTAGTATTTGTAGTCCGTGCGATGTAAAATAATATGACGGAGGCCAGTGTTGCCGAATTTTCGTACAAAATGGTGATTAGATGCATGTTCTTGAAATAGAAGATGAACCAACATATATGAAGAATAGTGTAATGTTTATGGAAAGACTGTTCTTGCACACCAGACAAGGAAATCTGTGATTTTACCCTGGGATAGTTTATGTTCTGACCCTGATTTTCCGACCCAGGCAACTAACATAAGTGCGCGTCAATTCTATTCAACTGCCGGAACTTCTTCCGCACTACTTTCATTTTGTAAACAATATACATGTGCAAGCCGTCAAAACTAACGGCAAAAAGAAAAAAGAAACTAATCAATAAACAAATCAATAAGAATGTAAATTATTTGACTCATTTATTGTTAAAGGACACTGAATACAGGACTTTTGTATAGAATTTTAAAAAGAAGAAAAGACATACTGTCTGTAGTTCTGCTATATGCTATAAAATAAAAAGGAAATGTTTGGGGGGTATTGTGCAAGAAAAGAATCCAATATGGGCTTCTGTTGCAGATTACCGTTTCCAACCATCGGGATAGCCTCGGTTCCGCTCAGCACGGTCATCCCTCGGGTTGGAACGCCCATCTACAACAGAACCCCATATTTCTTTATATTCAACTGTTACAGTTTGGTGGCTGTTTTAACATGGTCGGGTAACGTTGGAAGACAAGCACAGTAGTGAAGATCTAGGAACGAACTAATTTCGTCACCAGTGAAACTCTAAGGGAGTTAGTAAAGCAGAACAGGCTGAGAGTTTCAGATGGAGATTTCTGAGGGAAGCGTTTGTTTAAGAAGTAGAACAGCTCTAAGTGTGATTTGTTGTGTAATAAATCACAGTTTGGTTTCAGTTGTAAAGTAGATCAAATTACGAGCGCGTAGCGCGTGTGAATTGTCTACTTACAACTGACCGACAAACTGTGATTTATTACTCAACAATTCACAGATAAGAGCTGATCAATTTCGTTTCTAACACGCTTAAAATCGGCAATAATGTTGTTATTTCCTTCAAAATCTCACAACCTTTCGCCAGCGTTAGAAGAAATCCCGCAAACATTATCGACAGAAAGACATACATTTACATGTTTATCCTTTTATTATGTTTCCGATGCAAGAAAATGATGTTACACCGTCTAACGTCAAGGAAATCGACTAGGGACGTCAAAAATTGGCAGTTATTAATGACGTCACTCATCACGCTCTTCCGAGCTGTGATTTGTTGCAGAATAAAACACAGTTATTTTCCATTGCCTATATAGGCGCGCTGTGTTAGAATTACCATTTAACATGATCGGTTGGGCAGTAGGAAGGTTTCAGATTTTTGGGTGCCAAAATGCCTTAGTAAAGAACAACGAGCTGTCCGAGTGTCCAAGTCTGAGTCTCTTTTGGAAACATATGATTCTGATTCAGAAGACTTTCTTGAAAGAATTGCTACCGGGGACGAACTTGACTTGGATCCATCACTATGATCCTGAGACTAAACAGCAGAGTAATGAATGGACTGGTCACTGTTCACTACGTCATTCAAGCTTCAGTCGGCAAGGTCATAGCATCTGTGTGTGTTTTTTGTGTGTGTTTTTTTGGATAGAATGTAATAATCTTATATGGGTGGTAGGGGTGGATGGAAATATCCGTTCCAAGGGTCACTGTCCGGCATCACGAGGTTTGCCGAGTGATGCCGGACAGTGATCCCGAGGGACGTATTTTTCTATCCGCCCCTCACACCCATATAGGATTCTTTTTCTTGCATACCTTTCATTTCTTAGCGCAGACTTTTAATGCTGCAGTCATAAAATAACATTTTCACTGTCAGTTATACGCAGCTTGCCCATATTCTCCCAACTGTCAGGGCAATCTGGCAACAGATGTCTGAATGAACCACATGAATTGCATGTAAGAGTTTTACCATCTGCACCAGTTGGATTCATCTTCTTGTTTCTTGGCTGTGTGTTTGGACTGGAATTTCTCTGTACAACTGAAGAATTTCTCCACTGACTATTTGGTCCTGATTTGTCACCTCCACTACTGTAGTGATTTCTCACATAGCCAGCTGCTAGAAGTGTTTCCTCATTGTCTGCTACATAGGTTGGTTCCACTTTGATACTCAGCTTTTCATTATTCCCAAGTCCAATTTCTTTAAAGACGCCTTTGCTTCCTCGTATAATCCATTTTTATTGTCAAAGTTCATGCCTGTTAGTACCAACAACTTTTCGTCTCTTGTAATATTTGCTTTCTTCAGCAACTTAAATGCCAAAATCCCTGAGGGCAATGTCATGTTTTTCTTGTCCACCTTTCTATATTTAGAATCGAACATGGTAATATACTCATGAATTGTTTGCCCTTCTTTTCTTCTATAATCATCGAAGTCTTCAAATTTTTCGAGACTATCAGCCAGATCATCCTTAGCTAAGTGTTTGTCCAAAAACGTTAGAAGTATATTCAAACCATCTTCACTCTTGAGATCATCAAGGGATATCTGATCAAAAACTTTGTCTTTTATTTGGCTCTTATTTGGCTCTCATCCTCCTCTGGCAGAGACAAGGCTACTGCTATACCTTGTTTGTTCTTACTTAATTCAGTTATCTCTCTCCAAGCCAATATGTCTTGCTAAAATCTTTCATAACTCTTTGCACTGTTAAAAGATGGTGGATTTATCCTTGTTGTCATTCTGATATTTTTGTTATTACATGTACTTTTAATTTTAACTCACCACTTTGTATACACTAGACAGCAGTTCTGTTTCTGTACACCTTGTAAACTGTCGCAATATTCTGTGTCACTGTAATAAGATGCTGTAATCTCTGTATGATGCAGTCACTTTACACTTTTCACTTTAGTTGAAACTATGCAGCACATACTACACGCTGTATTTGTTAACTCCTATAACTGTATGAAGCTGTCACTTAATCCGCAGACATTTTATACACTGTAAATGCCACACTGTAGACGCTATACGCTGAACTCTATACACTGCAATCACTATATACGCTAGAATGACGCTGTAGACGCTATACGCTGTAAACACCGCGCTGTAGACAATGTACGCTGTAGACTCTGATGGGTGGAGTATGATGGGTGTCTTTGATGGGTGGAGTAAGTTAATTGTATCGATTCCTGATCTTTGTTTTACTTCTACTTTCTATACACTGTACATCTGTAATCTCCATACACTATAAAATACACCAAACGCTTGATTTTTATTTTGTTTTATCCTTTCCTCATTTTTTTCTGTGTATTAATCCAGTCATAACTTCAAATACAACTCACTGTTCTTTTTCTGTATTTTCACCATTTAGTACCACACTCTTTACACTGTATGGCATAAAGTTATTCTCACCGTGCTGAGGATCTGTAACCTCGCTCTGCTACCATTGTTAAAGATAAGTTAAACACGAAAAAAGATTTCAATCATTAACCACAGATTTATTAACACATGCAATGGCAGACATTCATACTCAAGTTGTTACGTCGTTGTCATGACGTTATGAGGTCACAATAGGACAAAGGTAGGTAATCTTGATCTCTATTAGTTGAATCCCTTAGCTAGAACATTAACACATACGATGTCATAATCAACCAGTGCTTTTATCAAACAAGCGATTTTATTCGATTTTGGGTCGGAACACCAGGGTCAGAACATAAATTTCTATCCCAGGGTAAAATCACGGATTTGCTTGTCTGGTGTGCAAGAAAGGGGGTTGCGAATTTGAAACTTCAGCTTGGCAATACCCACATTACATAGAGAAAAATGAGTTCTCGTGGACATTCGTTGTATTGTATGTGCGATTGGTTTCAGCTCTGCCTGGAAGCATCAAGTAGCCCATCTATTTCTTCAAGCCCCGATGGGCGGGGTGTATGTTAATTCGGCTTTTGAATAAATTCAGCGAGTGCCGTTATTACTAATTCAGGCAGCGCGTTCCATGTATCAACGAGTTTGTTAGTGAAGCTGTTACTTCTAATCTTCAGTCGAGCTGCGCATTTTGGTAAGTCAAACACTGCGCCCTCTAGTTGGACTTTGGGATGTCTGTATCTACTTCGTCTATTCCATTTGTAATTTTATACATCTGTATCGGCTTATCTGCCCTTTCACGTCTACGTTCTAATGTTAGTAAACCTAGAGTGTTTGCCTTTCTTTGTTTGTTTTCAAAGTCGAACATGAAAAACTGACGCTAGAACGATTCAACTCCACGAGTCACGTCATGAGAAAATAGAGGATCTTACACTCGTAGTCATTTCATAAATATCATATGAAATGACCTCGAGTATAAGAATCTCTTTATCATATGACTACTTTAAATTGGATTTTATCGCCTTGTAATTTGACAATTTTTCTACGAAAAATGCATTGTTGACATGGACGTAGTCATGACGTAACTTAATCCCGCCAAAGTGTTATTGCACGTGTGGTCATACGATTTTTATTACACAACGTTATCCACTGCATATCAACGACGTCATATGATAAACCTTAACTTGTCATTTGCGATTACTAACATGTACATTCGCGCAGTTCGATGATTTTTTTTTCTGTGTAAGCGACTTAAATTAGAATTAGTTCAAAAACGAAGTGGAGGCAATGATCTGGCATCGATACAATTAACCCACAGCTCCGATCAGAGACACAAACGGGAAAGAAACACAAACATGAAGCCACAGACCCCAACGGAAACACCAACATCGGAAAGCCAAAAGGACAGTTACTTTCCCACAAAATGGCCAACAGGCTATCCAAAATAAAATAATATAAGCGACACAAACACCCAAAGACAAATCATAACAAAAATAAACCACGAGAGAAGAACCGCCTCGGAACGGTCAGCGGAAACGATTTCACTTGGAGGTTGGGGGTGCTTAAATCGAGTTTACGCGGCCACAATCCTCACCCATAGTTCCGTCGCCCATATTAATTTGTTCAGTCCGCATGAAGGCCTCCTAATTCATCAGTGCAACACCTCCGTGAACACAAAAATCAAACAACCACAGAGATGAAACAACGGTGAGGACTCGACAGCAAGAAACCACTGAAATGCTGGAGCAAAAGAAAAACAACAGTTAGACTCCGATGGGCCTGACCAAAGACAGAGCATCAGGTACCAACCGACACAAGCCTTTAACCTGGAACCGTCATAGAATCTGAGGCCTGACCCACCGGCGTGCAATTAAAGAGGGAAGCAAAGTTGTCAATCTAAATTTTCAAGACTATTACTAGAATGCGAAGTTGGGTAGGTCATGTCCGGCCCGACGACCATTTCCTCGAGGGCAGGTTCAGTTAGCACCTAAACTGTTTCAAGCTTAAAACAGCGTAGACCCAGATCCGTCGGCGCAGAATAACCATTTGTGCAAGGTAAATACTGTTTGAAAAAACATTTTGTAAAAGTCAAAACGCCGTCACCAAAGGAATATAAGCTGTGCCGGACCCCTCGCTATTAATAGATACCAGCGTTAGTAGCCATCATTGTACAACGTAAAAATAACTCTGTATCAGCTTACAACCTGCCTTATGACAGGCACTTTTGCAGATATTATTATAGAATCCTCAGTGGTGTAGTAGTTACACTACTCGCCTTGTAAACCAGGGGTCGCTGGATCGATCGCGGGCTTCTCCAGACCTTCGGATGAGTCTTTAAAAACCGAGGTTTCTTCTCCGTATGACCTTAACTGTTGGCGGTACGTAAACTCAACTCACTGACTCAGATAATTATTATTATTTTTATCATATGACGTCGCGTCTGAGAGTGTAATAACGCCATGTAATAAATTCGATAATCCACTAGTGGATTAAATATGCAAATTAGTTAGATACGCCCCGTAACGTTACATATACGACGTCCTTAACGTCGTCGCGTTTACTAATGGCGGAATGTTGACATTTTTTTTAAACAATCGTGAATAAAATGCGTTTTAAATGTCATATGATAAATAGAATCTTGCATTCGTGCTCATGTATTATTGAATTTATTAAACTCGTTGAAATAAAGGAATAAAATGCCTGGCATAGCCTCGCATTGTATCCCTTTTCTTCAACTTGTTTAATATCATGTATTATTGAATTTATTAAACTCTTTGAAATAAAGGGATAAAATGCTCGGCTTGGCCTCGCATTTTATCCCTTTTCTTCAACTCGTTTAATATTATGTATTATTGAATTTATTAAACTCGTTGAAATAAAGGGATAAAATGCTCGGCATAGCCTCGCATTTTATCCCTTTTTTCAACTCGTTTAATAAATTCAATAATACATGAACACTCATGTAAGATCACTTATGTATCTAATCAAACTACAGTACTTCATCTAAAACAAACAGAAAGTCTTTTAGATCTTAATTAAATTTGAATAGTAATGGCTGATACAGTTTCTCCCTATACAGCTTGGCATTGATATTTTCTGTGATTCTACTTACAAATGTGCCTCACGGCGTAATGCGTAGGAATTGTTGAAATGCTTTTTTGCATATAAAAATATATCATATTTGCTAGATGTAGCTGATAAACACAAAAGCAATTGTAATATACAAATTTGACGACATGTTTTTTGCTCATTGATGGCAGTTTAGACATATTTAATGCTCGGAGATATACAGCTTTCTTGAGTTAATTTGGCATTAAGGTCAACTGAGGAAATAACCGTAAGAATTCCTAAAATATTTTCTAGAAAGTATTATTGAATTTGTTAAACGAGGTACGGAAAACGGATAAAATTCGAGGCTTTGCCGAGAATTTTATCCATTTTCCTCAACGAGTTTAATAAATTCAATAATACATGAGCACGAATGCAAGATTCTATTTATCATATGATATTTAAAGCGCATTTTATTCAAGATTGTTCACAAAAATGTCAACATTCCGGCGTTAGTAAATGCGACGTCGTTAAGGACGTCGTGCATGTAACGTAACGGGACGTATCTAGCTAATTTGCATATTTAATCCACTAGTGGATTATCGAAAATGGCGTTACATGGCGTTATTACAGTCTCAGACGCGACGTCATGATAAAATGTGATTACCTTACTCCTTATATGACGGCCCACGCCCATCGGGGCTTGACGAACTAGATATGCTGCATGATGCTTCCACGCAGAGTTGAAACCGCCCCGCACACGATTACCGGTAAGCAGCTTAGAGGATCTAAGCCTGCCCAGGCAAAGCGGTGCGAATCGGACAGTCCATGCTTATAAACTATATTGGTTTCATTTGGCGGCAGGGCTTGAGATGTCATCTCATCTCAGTGTCGGGTAAAAGTCCCACAAAATTGGAAGCAAAGTCTCCAAAATGACCTTTCAGTGTTGACGGGGACGTTAAACCTCAGATCAAACTAATACTTCTTATTTGTGCGAATTTTCATTCATTGAAGTACTAATACACAGCTCATTTTCAAATATGGTAGTTTACATGTATCAATACCGCCCCCGCCCATCGGGGCTTGACGAAATAGATTTGCTGCATGATGCTTCCACACAGAACTGAAATCGACCCGCACATGAGTACTGGTAAACCGCTTAGAGGATCTAAGCCTGACCAGGCAAAGCGGTGCGCGGGTCGGACCATCCATGCATACAACCTATTTGGTTTCATGGGCGGCAGGGCTTGAGATGTCATTTCATCTCAATGTCGGGTAAAAATCCCACAAAATTGGAAGCAATGTCTCCAAAATGACCTTTACAGTGCTGACGGGGACGTTAAACCTCAGATCAAACAAAACATGTATCAATATTTTGGTTCTTATGTCGATGAAAGTTCTGACCTGTGTAAATTTAAACGTGGAAAAATTATGCCAGGTGTGCTGTTGTAACATGACAATGCTAGAGTCCATACTTGCAAAATTTCTGTGGACGCAATGAAGCGGAACGGTTTCAAACGCTTACCCCATCTACCCTATTCTCCTGATCTGTCACCCATCGATTCGCCCTCGCTTATCGGGGCTTGGAGAAATAGAGTGGGCTACATGTTGCTTCCACATAGAGCTGAAACTTACCACTCGTGAGTACTGGTAAACCGCTTAAAAGAAATAAGCCTGCCCAGTAAAGTGGTGTGAGTCAGATCGTCCAATGTATATAAGTCTTTTGGTTTTATTGGGCAACAGGGCTTGGGGTGTCATTTCATCTCAATGCGGGGTAAAATGCCCGCAAAATTGGAGACAACGTCTCCAAAATGATCTAAATAGTGTTGACGGGGACGTTAAAACCTCGATTCACACAAACAAACACTGAGCCAGTGCATCACGAAAACACGCCTATATACTTTTGACCCCCTTGAACCCCACTTTTATATAGTAAAACTGGGGTTTGCAGGGGTAAACCTTATTTTTCTTATTTCTTACGAGTACCACAAGCAGAAATGAGAAAAATATCACATTTTTTTTTGTCTTAAAACTTTCCTTTTTTCGGCGGTAAAGGTTACAATGCATTTGTATAGTCGTGTTCTCGTAATATAGAACTCCGTGCATGTCACATCCAATTAGGTGAACAAGCCTGTACAAATACATTGTAAACTTTACCCGCAAGAAAATGACAATTTTAAGAGGTAAAAGTGTGATATTTTTCATTTTCTGCTCAAAATATAGATTGTGGGTACACGTTAGAACCGCCTCATCGAGGCGGTACTAATGAGTACCCACATTCCTTATTTCAGAACAGAAAAAAATAAGGTTTACCCATTAAAGCCCCAGTTTTACTATATAAAAGTGGGGTTCAAGGAGGTCGAAATTATATAGGCGTGTTTTCGTGATGCGTTCAGATGAAGAGCTTAAGGCAGCGGCTGGAGGTTGGATTGACTCTAAAAGTCCTGAATTCTACGAACATGGACTTTCAGCCTTGGAAAATCGATAGAGGAAGCGCTTATTGTGTGGAAAAGAAAGAGTCAAGCCTGAATTTAAGTAAGACGAGATACTTATTGAACGACCCTCGTATTACAATTATATATTGGGAAGCTCTAAAGAACACATGATTGCCACGGACGACGCCATGGCATTACGTGACAGTCACCATGTGTCAGTACACGTGCGGTCGTATGAAATAACTGTGATAGAGGATCTTACATGAGTGTTCATGTATTAGTGTTCATGTATTATTGAATTTATTAAACGAGTTGAGGAAAAGGAATAAAATACAAGGCAATGCCGAGCATTTCATCCCTTTTCTTCAACGAGTTTCATAAATTCAATAATACATGAGCACGAATGCAAGATTCTGTCTATCGTATGACATTTAAAACGCATTTTTTTCACGATTGTTCAACAAAAATGTCAATATTCCGCCATTAGTTAACGCGACGTCGTTAACGACGTCGTACATGTGACGTTAATGGGCGTTTCTAACTAATTTGCATATTTAATCCACCAGCGCATTAATAAAGGATCTTATACGAGTGATCATTTTGTATTACATTTATGTAACGAGCCTTCGGCGAGTTTCATGAATTTCATATGAAATGACAATCAGTGTACGATTATGTTTATCATACGACCACTATAAGTTTGATTTTATCGCTTTTAAATTTGAAGAATTTTCCAAAAAAATGCATTGTTGGCATGAACGTCTTCATGACGTTACTTAATCCAGCCAAAGTGTTATTACACGTGTGGTCATACGATTTTTATTACACGACGTTATCCACTGCTTATCGACGACGTCATATGATAATCGAATTTATTACACGCCATTATTACACTCTCAGACGCGACGTCATATGATAAATGAATACCAACCAGAGCAAAATATTTTTGCCAGCTCTCAGTAGCTGCACCATGTTAACAACATCACAAAAACAGGCCTATATAATCACAACCCCGCCCCGACCCACGCCTGAACCCTATCTTTATATATTAAAACTGGGCTTACAGGGGTATTCCTTATTTTTCTTATTTTTGCTCTAAAATATAGATGGCCTCGATGAGTCGGTTATAACAAGTTTCAACAATCTATATGTTTAGCAGTAACAAGAAAACAAATCACCATTTATTATTTTAGAATTTTAATTTATTTCGGCGGTAAAGTTTATTATGTATTTGTATAGGCGTTTTTTTTTTGTTTTTTTTTTCGTCATGAAGTCCATGTAATAGACACCCCCGTAGAGCCCACTTTATATGGAGAAAATTGGGGTTTACAGAGGTATACATTATTTTCATTATTTCGTCTCCAAGTCAAAGGGTGTGGGTATTCGTTAGAACCGCCTCACTGAGGCGGTTCTAACGAGCACCAACAACATATGTTTGGAGCATTTGTAAGAAAAATATCACACATTTTCATCAGAAAAATCACCTTTATGGAGATATCACAGAATGCAGCATATCGCACGGCTGTGTCAGTCTATTTTATACTGCAATCTAGTAACCTAATAAGTGGTTTAGGTCGTAGTATCAAAGCGTTAATCCAAATTCATTAGTCCATAGACAAAATGGCAAATATCAATGTTCAGATCAACAGACATTGACTCCAGAAGAGTGTAATCAGGCGTCCGCGGATAGTAAGCATTACTTGGTAAGCAAGCTTCGCCCACAGTGTTGATACCAGTTTGGTTTTTTGATACCCCTGGCATAACAACCTGGTAGTGAGCACCTTCCCACGTTCCATAAGGTCCTGATACTTGGAACAGGCTCTAGCATAACGGATTAACTGCGAAGCGTAAACTCCATAATAAAGAGGTCGAAAAACTGCACGCAATAATTGGAAGTGACCTATAATACCTTCTACTGACCTATAATACGGCCAGTGACCGTTTATACGAGGACTGTTCAAATATGAATGCAAGTAGAACGTTTTCTCATGCACTAATGCGAAAATCACCTGGAAATAAATATCACAGCGTAGAAAAACATTGTACCTATACATTGATACCAAACCTGTTAAAATCCGTGCACTTTAGCCATGTATATCGTTCGATAAACACTGTCTACTCTTGTATATTAATACAAAACATGGTTGGAAGAAGATCAGAGTACGCCGTTGAAATACGGTCCTATATTAAGAATCCTTGTATTCTTGGTATACGGTGCAAAGACATTTTTGATGAAATATGTTCGGTTTATTGGCATAATGAAATGTCTTTTCCGACAGTTTTTCGTTGGTGTAAGCAATTCAGCTGTGGGCTAGGCTCAACAGAAGATGCACCACATGATCGTCGGCCGAAAAGAGCAACATCTGCATAGATGGTTGCTAGAGTGAAAGAAATAGTTGCTACCGATGCACGATACACCACTAGGCAAATAGCTAGTATGGTTGGCATCTCATTAGGAGCAGCTCATACAATTCTGAAACGGGATTTGAAAATGATAAAAGATCTGTGCTAGATGGATTCCCCAACTGTTGACAGATGAGCAGAAAAAGACACGCGTTCAGTGCGTCAAAAAGTTGCTTAAAAAGTTTCCAAATTACAATGCACGGTCTTTCGCTAATGTCGTCACAGGTGACGAGACATGGGTTCACTTTTTTGAGCCAAAACGAAAGATTCAGAACAAAATATGGCCAACAAAGTATTGCAAAAGATCATGCATTGCAAAGCGGACCATGAGCGTCAAGAAGGTAATATATGCCATATTCTTTTCAAATCAGGGCCCTGCTATTCAGGTTGCTGTGCCTAAAGGAAAATCTGTAAATGCGAAGTTTTACAAGAATAAAGTTCTTCGAAAATTGAAGAAATATTTCAAAGAACGAAGACCCGCAACTGGTTTGGCCAATGTCAGATTGCTACATGACAATGCGTCATCGCACAAGGCGTTCATTGTGCAAGACTATCTGAAGCAGGAAAAGGTTGTTGAACTCACTCACCCCCCCCCCCCCCGTATTCCCCTGACCTTGCCCCGTGTGACTTTTTTTTTGTTCCCGCGGCTGAAAAAATACCTTTATGGTCGAAACTTTGTACAGCGCAAACACCTCGGTTCTGCAATATTCCAGTGCCTTCATAGTATACCTCGAAAAGACTACCAAAATTCATTCAATGATTGGATCAGAAGACTGAAAGTTTGTATATCTGTTAAAGGGGAATACTTTGAGGGGACAAAATAAATTTTTCATCGAAATCTATCACGGAATCATTTTTATGTGATTTGCTGCATTCATATTTGAACAGTCCTCGTAGACCGGATCTACTTTTCAGGTCCCTAATTTTCAAGTGTAAACATAAACATGCAACCTTTTATACATGGGAAAACAACGAAACTGCAAGTTAAAATCTTTGTAATATTTATTTAAACAGATTTTCAGAAAATTCAGCAAACTTCTTACCTACTCGGTCTTTCCTGGTTTGAACGGCCCGTTGAAATAACTGCGCACTGCTACTTTAGTTGCGTCTCAACCTCGAAAATAATTTTTAAAGCTAAAATAAACTATTTATTTGCAGATCTTAATAGAGAAAGTGAAGCGCTGAGAAACTTTGATTCGAGCGTCCTTGTTGCTTCCTACGTCTTTGTGGCGCGGTGACGTCAGAAACTTTGCACTCGTTGACGTCACGTTATACTACGTGTGCGCGCCATGGCACTGAATGCCGTTTAACATGCCACTCCATCTGATGTCCTTTTTGCTAAAATTTTCTATATTACTGCAAAACCTCTTGATTGTTTTGAATTGCGGTATAAACTAAATACATGTACATGATTAGTATATTTAATAATAAAATATAATCAGTTCGCCCCGACAATTTTATAGGAGCTCGCTAAAGCTCGCTCCTATAAAATTGTCTGAGGCTCACCGATTATATTTTATTATTAAAGACACTAACCATGTATTTACTATGTATATGATTACTTACATTGTTTGGTGTGTGTTGAAGTATCCTTGAAAACCTTGATCTTCATACAATCGCCGTGACAATCTACTGTGACCGCTTCATCTTTGTTAAAAGGATCGGTACAGTTTGTGCATGCATAGCACTTTATTGGCTGTGGTCCCATTTTGCCTATCTCGATAAAACGCCATCGATTCTTACCTGGAAAGTAGGACAACTGATTTTTTTGCGAATAAAAAGCTTAAAGTATTGGTAATTCAAAACCACTGTATGGACATCCGTTGCGAATAGCGAATTGGCATTAAAAGGCTTTTTGTATGGAAAGCAGTTTTGTTATTAGAATTACAAAAGTGACTTCAACGTGTTGTAAATAACGCAAACAGGATTATAAATGGCATTTATTCTGCTTAACAATTGCTGTTGTATGTTCTGCCAAGAGGAGACGACAGTTTGATGTGAAAGTATTAAACATCTCGGCTGAAAATAAGAAAAAAAGAAATAAGTTATACATATTAAAACACCAATTATAATACCAACACCAACAAACCCATTCAGCATAGAGTGGTTTAGCGAAATATTTGCCCCATGGTGAATAACACTATGTTTAACAGGCTCCGGACCCGTTAAATCTATGTCTGGTAATATCTTCTACCGTTTTGGATGTTTTAAGCATTGCATTAATGTTATTTGAACGAGTCACTGGTAAACCGCTTAGAGGATCTAAGCCTGCCCAGGCAAAGCGGTGTGAGTGTCGGTCGGTCCATGCTTATAAACCCTTTTGGTTTCATTGGGCGACAGGGCTTGAGATGTCATTTCATCTCAATGTCGGGTAAAAGTCCCACAAAATTGGAAGCAGCGTCTCCAAAATGACCTTTACACTGTTGACGGGGACGTTAAACCTCAAATCAAACAAACACTTATTCAATATAAGACAAAAAATACGAAATATAGGATCGATTTTTGGCATTAAAAACTATTTCGACTCCTCTTCGAGTCATCATCAGGTGGTGATTGCAGATTTCATGAATAGAAAACTTAAGTTAAGGGATACTTTTTCATATTTTTCAGTATGCTATTCTGCTGTAACATGTAATAAACAAACAATCTACAAAAGATATCCCCTCGATAGTTTTAATTTTTTATGTACCCGCCATTCGAAGAACGGTGGAAAGGGCATATAGTGTTGCCCCTGTCCGTCCGTCCGTTCGTTCGTCCGTCCGTCCGTCCGTGCATCCGAATCTTAAACACAGTCAATAACTTTCTTATCTCTGGATGGATTTTGAAATTGTTTTGCAGAAATGTTAACAATCATGAGACGATAAGTTACGCGTAAATCCCAGGTCCGTATCTCTCAGGTCAAGGTCATACTTAGAGGTCAAAGGTGAAAAAAGGGGCCCGAAACTTAAACGCAGTCAAAAACCTTCTTATTTCTGAATAGATTTAGAATTTACTTGACAGAAATATTCATCACCATGAGACAATGTGTAACACATAACACCAAGGTCCATACCTCCAAAGTTAAAGGTCGTACTTAGGCGTCAAAGTTACATAAAATAGGTCCAAAACTTAAATACGGTCAATAACTTTCTAACTTCTGGATGGATTTTGAAATATTCACCATCATGAGACGATGTGTCGCTTACAAAACCCAGGTCTGTACCTCCAAGGTCAAGGTCGTACTAAGAGGTCAAATGTCGAAAAACAAAGGCCCAAAACTTAAACACAGTCAATAACTTTCTTATTTATGTATGGGTTTTGAAATTACTTTGCAGAAGTGTTTATTATGATGAGTTGATCTGTCATGCGCAAAACCCATGGTCATACTTCAAAGGTCATGGTCATACTTAGAGGTCAAATGTCAAAAAAACTTTCTATGGATTAATACTAACATTAATATATTTTCAGGCTGGGATATCCCTTTCCTATGAATACTAGTTTTATTTTATTTTTTGTTTGTTTGTTTGTTTTCGTTTTTTCATTTTGTTATTTTTTAAACTTTTTGTGCAGCTTTCATTTTTAAATAGTTTATTTGTTTTTGGTTGTTACTTTTTATTTTATATTTTGCCCTGTATAAGCATTTTTCCTTACAAAATGTTTGTAAAGCTTGTAAAAAAGCGTCAATTATTTTACTGTAAGTAAAATGAAACATGTATTGTTCTTTACAAAAATGGCGTTACAGAATATACCCGACAACAAACTCAAACTAAACAGGTAAAAGTAATTAGGAATCAACCAATTCATAAAAAATATGAGTTTTATCAAAGAAAATTTGATCCATTAAAAATGGCATTTATTGTGGTGGTGTAAGGAGCACCACATAAAAGTTTATCACTTCGCTTTTTTACATAATTTACATTGCACATATATACAGCAGCAGTTTAATAATTATTAAGTATAAAGATATATTTGATGTTTAATGAGGCAAAACATAAAATAACACCTCATATGTGAATACGCTGACAAAATACTAAACACTTTTTCAGTTCATATACTAAATTCTGGCATATTATAAGCGGTCTTTCATACCAATGTATCAATAATTACATTTACACAACACCATAATAAAGATTTCAAATATTTCTCTATAGTTTGACGTTTATTTTAAAGTCCCTATTTATACATCTGCTTTGATTTTAGCATTATCTTAGTTGCTCAGTAATTGCACAAAAACAACATAAATCGATAATTAAATTTACAGAACATCTCAAATCAAAATATTTTTTACAGACTGCCTTTTAAATTCATTGCTTTTTCATATACATGTCAATTAGTTATCTTAGTAGCTCAATAATTTCAAAAATATAATTTTATAACTGTTACTATTTTTACAAGTACCTGAACTCAGACATGAAAGAAATATATTTCTTTACATTCTTCCTTTTATAGTCATTGCTCTTTATACACAAACTCCTATTGACATGGGAAGCAAGGATGCTTTTGGAGGAATTGCTCTTTGTAGCTCAAACGATGCAAATCTATACGTCTGTTGGATTACTATAGGATTTTCGTCAAATTTACAATACACAAGAATCTGTTTACGAGATACCAATATATGTTAGATCTATTTGCAATCCTGGTTCGTAAAACAATGTCTGTGAGAACGTGAAACTATTAAATGAGATATTTAAAAAACAGTTTTGTGTTAGAACTTCATTTCGAAAGGGATATTGGTTGCATCGGTATTTTGATAGAAAGACATCGAATCCAATATCAACTTAAGTAAAGTGGAAACCGGATTACAGAAGTTGTACATAACCACAGTATTGTTGTATATGAATAGATACCTGAAACTAGTTGCCATGAAGTTTTAATGAAAACGAATTGAGTGAGTGATTAAGTGAGTGAGTGATTGAGTGAGTAATAAGTAAGTTCCTTAATCTTAATTCAATAAATTAAGAGAGGGTTGCTTGTTTAGTTAGACCAATCTTCCACGAGACCCTCCATTAATCATACAATATCAACAACTATCAACAAACAAAATACGGGTATAAACAAATGAAACGTATGCATGACAAAAATTACAGTGTTAAATCATTTATAAATATAAAAAACATAGCAATGTTCCTAAAATAGATCCCTGTGGGACCCCGCATTTTATAATACCGCTTTCTCACGTTTTATTGTTTACAGAATTTACATTAAATTGGTCATTTGGTAAAAACTTACGCTGCATAAACTTTTCTATGTCAGTGGTTCTTATTACGAATCTGTATCTGGCTCTTTTCAAACGAATTCATTTTTTAGCCAGTCTTGGCAAATTCAAAGTAGAAGTAAACCAAAGATCAGGAATTGATACAATTAACTTACTCCATCCATAAAAGACACCAAAGGGAAAGAAATACAAACATTAAGCGACCAGACCATAATTGAAACATAAACAAAGGAAGGCCATAAGGACAGTTACTTTCCCACAAAATGGCCATATGGCCATCCAAAATTAAAAGACACAAGTGATACACACTGTAAGTAACAAACAACAACATAAATAAATCGCCACAGAAGAGCCGCCTTGGAACGGTCAGTGGAAGAATTCCACTGGGGGGGGGGGCTTAAATCGATTTTACGTGGCCACAATCCTCGCCCTTACTTCCGTCGCGATTTAGACAAATAATTTGTTCAGTCCGCATGAAGGCCTCCTAACTCATCAGTGCAACATCTCCGTGAACACAAAAATCAAATAACCACAGAGGTGAGACAACGGTGAGGACTCGACAGCAAGAAACCACTGAAATGCTGGAGCAAAAGAAAACCAACAGTTAGACTCCGATGAGCCCGACCAGAGACAGAGCACACCAACCAACATTATCTCTCTAATTTTCAATAAGCCTTTACGTTGGAGCCGTCATAGAATCTGAGGCCTGACCCACCGGCGTGCAATTAAAGAGGGAAGCAAAGTTGCCAACCGTGATTGGGTTAACTACCATGCATGCAGTCTGTCGTATAATATCCATGTTGTACCCAATCTTTTTATATCGAAGAATGATTTTACGAAATTGGGTGCTGAAGTCATTGCGGTTATATATTTTTCTGAATTATATACTAAGTCACCATAAAATTCGGGTTCCGATAGACCTTGTTGCAGAAGAGATTTAAGTCCAATATTGAATTTTGAAATTAAATCAGAATGGCGTCTATAAAATTTTGAAAAGGCTTTGCATAGTTTATGGTACCGATAACCCTGATTAAGGAGTTTAGCCGTTAATAATTTATTACGAGTGTTGAAGTCAGTTACATGACTACACACTCTAGCAAATCGAATTAATTGCGAAATATAAACGCCATAGGATGGCGCACGAGGAACATCACCATCAAAAAAAAGGAAAATTTACAATCTCAATTCTCAAAATCAAAGTCAGTCGCTTAAATAAAAATCAAAAATGAGTTCATCTATTTTGTCTCTATTTTGCATGGGAATTGAAAACTGCTTTATGACATTGACGGACGGATGTACCAATGTATACGTACGCAATTATATGACGGCCATTTAAAAGTTTACGGAATTGTTCTCAAAAATATGTTAACATGCCCTACCCAAATGGCAGCCATATTAGGAAAAAATCTTACCGCTTTTGGCGATAATGTGTTTTTAGAATAGTTATCAATTGTTTATGGGGAAATTATCTTGTTTAGTCATCTCATATACAAATGAGACTAAAGAAAACTTAAATTTTTTCTTGTTATGTAGAGTACACCATTTTGATTGCATCAGGCTAAAACATATGCCATCAAAATTATAAGGGAATATGATTAATGAATAGAACGGACATATTTCAACCCCGGAACGCTGTTTTTGTTTCAATCTGTTAACGCATAATTGAGATAATATCGGGTTTTTGAGACTCATACACTAATATTGCATTTACGGGCTGCCATACTTTATTATCTATGGCGACGTTATGCAATTTAGAGAAGTTGTCCATACAGTGGTTTCATATGCAGCATAGAATCAACTTCAAAGGTAAATCATCAAAAACTGTCCTACTTTCCAGGTAACTACGTTTCGTATTTTCGAAAAAAAAAATTCTCTTGGCCCCTGTCTATTAACGACCAGGCTGGAATATATAGAGGATCTAACATGAGTGCTAACGTATTATTGAATTTATTAAACGAGTTGAGGTAAATGGATAAATGCGAGGCTTTGCCGAGTTTAATAAATTCAATAATACATGAGCACGAATGCATGATTCTATTTATACCGAAACCTACAAGGATCACTTTCGAAAAGAAAAACAAACTTTTCTCGTTATTACGAGATAACTATGTCGTTATAACGAGATAGCTATGTCGTTATTACGAGATAATAATGTCGTTATAATGAGATAACTATGTCGTAATTACGAGAAAACTAAGTCGTTATAACGAGAAAAAAATCTTTTCTTGTTATTACGAGAAAACTATGTCGTTATTACGAGATAGCTATGTCGTTATTACAAGATAATTAAGTCGTTATAACGAGAAAACTGTGTAGTAGTACGTGATAATTATGTCGTAATTACGAGAAAACTAAGTAGTAATAACGAGTTAGCTTACTTGTTTTATCGTGATAGTTATCTCGTTATAACGAGATAATAAAGTAATTTTTAGCTGCAAAGATTTCAGTTGCTGACTTCCCTACCTACCACACTAAATCAAACTGTGCTAGAGGCAAACCTAATAGTCACTTCCACAACAAGAGCACCTTCATTAAACACTCATAAACTCAGACATATGTACGTGTACTCTGAGGCACACACGTACACACACACACGCCGCACCCCTCTTCCCACTCCCACGCACATATAATTTATGATTGTGACAGGTAATGTTTATTCTTTAGATGTCATTTCATCTCAATGTCGGGGAAAGGTCCAACAAAATTGGAAGCACCGTCTCCAAAATGACCTAAATAGTGTTAATGGGGATGTTAAACCTCAATTCAAACAAACAAATGTTTATGCTGCGAGGCTGTCCCATATTTTATGGTCTATCCTACACAATGTAATCATATTGACATGGGGCCTTGGTTAAAATCTCATGTTTAAATGAAATATCAAGCACCTTTCCGCCTCCCCGTTCCCGTCCTGCTCCGCCAACACCCCCATCACTTCTTTAGGCATAATGATTACATTGTCAACATGATGAGTCATAAATAATAGTTGGCCGGTCAGTTGTAAGTAGGCAAATCAATTGCGAAATCACTCGCGCTACACGCTCGTGATTTGATCGACTTTAAAACTGACCTCCAAACTCTTCGATTTTTTACTAAACAAAACAAAGCTAGAGCTAATCTATTTCTAAAACAACGCGATAACAAGAAAACTAACTCGTAATAACGAGATAACAACTTACCCGTAATAACGAGATTATTAACTAATTATTACGAGATAAGTAACTCGAAATAACGAGATAATTATCTCGTAATAACGACATATCTAACTCGTAATAACAAGTTAAATAATAATTAGATAAGTAACTTGTAATAACGATATGATTAAGTCGTTATTATGAGATAACTATCTCGTAATAACGAGATAACTAAACATTATAACGAGTTGGAAATCACTAACGCTTAGTCGCTGTCGGATTCACATCAAAGTTTGCAGTGATGTTGGCTGACAATGCATTAAAAATTTAACCCCAGTTTGCTGTAATTTTTGGTGTATACAAAAATAAACAAATGTATGTATGCATGTGTCAAAGGCTTCTATAACAGTGATTAAACTCAATATACAGCTCTTTTTCATTTCTGACGATCGTTCTTCTCTTCTTCTTTATGTCGATTAGCCAACAGTCGTTCCAACTGTTATCACTAGTAAGAGAGAGAGAGAGGGAGAGAGAGAGGGGGGGGCGGGGCAATGCTGAACAGCACTGCTACCCATTTACAAGTGGATGGAATGGGGTTGTTTGTGGCATACGCGTTTTATCCAATGGCACACCTCGTCTCCGGCGGTGTGGCTCGAACTCGATACCTCTGGGTCACAAGCCGAACATGCTAACCACCGAGCTATAGAACTCGCCAACTAACGTCTTCTCAACTAATTGCTCATTCTCGAGCAGGACAAACGACATTCTTCGCTCATCTGAGCAGACAAATTACCTTATGTGTTTAAATACAGGAAATTATTAGCAATACAAATTACATGCTCAACCGAGCCGAGCATGAAAAAAGCCCCAAAACCCCGGGACAAGACCTAGAAGAATCCTTATCAACTACTCAAAAATCATGTAAGAATAGCGGTGCAAGGGACTATATGGGCCGGAGCACAGCATGTGAGTGCGAACAGCAAAAACCAAGATCTGCGCAGTCTGCTCCGAGTCCCCACCCGCCGTATTGAAAAATACCAGACTGAGTACACATTGAAGACCCCGATTAGACTGTGCATACAGGCACCCCTTTCCGAATCTTCACAGGGCACCATTTAATGGCCCTCCCAAGAGCAATGTAGTCATACCGACATGATGCCTAGGTTAAAAATCGCATTGAAAAACTGATAAGCAGGAATTATTCTACGACACCTTATGTACCAGGCGAGAATCAGTGTCTACTTGAGAAGATGATGGTGATGACAGTGCATTAACATTAATTCTAGCCGTAGTAAATGAGGAAGTGGTACACACCGCTAACAGCACCACCACTGCCATAACAGATTTCCATAAGCCCTGTCAGGCAGGTAAATTACCGAGGATCCCTTGGAACCAGGTCTCGATGGCCGCTATTAGACTTCTGGATGATGTTGCAATACTCGTTATAGCGTGTTAATATTCTCGTTATATCGACTTAGGTTTTGTCGCTAAAATTATCGACTGAAACACATGTATTTATATCCTTTACTAATGTTTTCGTTGCAAGAAAATGACCTAACACAGTCTTACGTAACATAGTCATGAAACTGCGGCTGTTCACGTCACGCTCTTCTTCCCTGTGATATTTTGCAGATTCTAACACAGCGCGCCTATACCGGCAATGGAAATTAACTGTGTTTTATTCTACAACAAATCACGGCAAGGAATAGCGTGACGAGTGACATTATTAAAACTGCCAATTTATGACGTCACTAGTAAATTTCCTTGACGTTGGACGGTGTAATGTTTGGGTCGAGCAGAACAGGATGGGGGCGGCGGTAAGGTGGGTATTATTTCGTTTTTAGGATTTAACGAGAAAAATTTGTCTGTTTGTTTGGTTTGAGATTTATTGTCCCCGTCAACACTGTAAAGGTCATTTTGGAGACGTTGCTTCCAATTTTGTGGTGCTTTTACCCGACATTGAGATGAAGTGACATCTCAATCCCTGTCGCCTTATGAAACCAATAGGGTTTATAAGCATGGACGGGCCGACTCGCACCGCTTTGCCTGGACAGGCTTAGATCCTCTAAGCAGTTTACCAATACTGTTGTGCGGGCCGGTTTCAGCTCTGCGTGGAAGCATCATGCAGCCCATATATTTCTTCAAGCCCCGATGGGCGGGGGCCGTTAACGAGAAAATATATCATAATAAAAATAAAACTAAATCGTTATAACTATATACGTATCTCGTAATAACGAGATAACTTATTCGTAATAATGATGTAACTAATTCGTAATAACGAGAAAACTAAGTCGTAATAACGAGATAACTAACAAGTTACAATGAGACAATAATTCGTTATAACGAGTATTGCAAAATCATCCAGAAGTCTCATAGCGGCCATTGAGACCCGGTTCCAACTGATCCTCGGTACTTTACCTGCCTGACAGGGCTCAACAAGCAGTAATTATGAGAATCTGATCTGGCAGTGGGGGTGCTGTAAGCGGTGTGTCCCACTTCCTCATTTACTACAACTAGAATTAATGTTAAGGCACTGCCATCAGCATCAACTTCTCAAGTAGACACTGATTCACGCCTGGTACATAAGATGTCTTAGAATTATCTCGGCTTATCAATCTTTCAATGCGATTTTAAACCTAGGCCTCATGTCGGTATAACTATATTGCTGTTTGGAGGGTCATTAAATGGTACCCTGTGAAGATTTGGAAAGGGCTGCCGGTATGCACAGTCTAATCGGGGTCTTCAATGTGTACTCAGTCTGGAATTTTTCAATAGCCTGCTGGGGACTCGGTGCAGACTGCGCAGATGCGCAGTCTGATCTTGGTCTTTGCTGGACGCACTCACATGCTGTGCTCCGGCCCATATAATCCCTTGCACTGCTATTCTTACATGGTTTTGAGTACTGGATAAGGATTCTTCTAGGTCTTGTCCCGGGGTTTTGGGGCTTTTTTAGTGCTCGGCTTGGTTGAGCATGTAATTTGGATTGCTTCTAATTTCCTGTATTTAAACAAATAATGTAATTTGTCTACTCAGATGAGCGAAGAATGTTGTTTGTCCTGCTCGAGAATGAGCAATTAGTTGAGAAGACGTTAGTGGGCGAGTTCTATAGCTCGGTGGTTAGCATGTTCGGCTTGTGACCCAGAGGTATCGAGTTCGAGCCACACCGCCGGAGACGAGGTGTGTCATTGGAGAAAACGCGTATGCCACAAACAACCCCATTCCATCCACTTGTAAATGGGTAGCAGTGCTGTTCAGCATTGCCCCTTCCTCTCTCATTCTCTCTCTCTCTCTCTCTCTCTCTCTCTCTCTCTCTCTCTCTCTCTCTCTCTCTCTCTCTCTCTCTCTCTCTCTCTCTCTCTCTCTCTCTCTCTCTCTGTAATTTATTGCTACAAATTCATAAAATGAATGTCAAACAGTGTAGATCCTGATCGGACGGCTTCTCCGGAAGCCATCTGATCTGGATCTACACTGTTTCCAAAGATAGGGGTTGTCTTGAACAGCATCATAAGAGTTTAGTTTTCAAGGGAATATAATTTTGTAAATGAAGGATCTCGATCAGAATCATGTTTTTTTGCACATATGCAATGCATGTCTGATGCATATTGTAAGTTTCAGTGCCCTGCACCGAATACAGCATGACATGCACAAGTCCGTGAAATGAACACCCCACTAAACCCCACTTTATATAGAGAAAATTGAGATTTACGGGATTATATATTATTTCTCCTATTTCTGCTCCAAGACATAGGTCGTGGGTACTCGTAAAACACCACCTGCCTCAATAAGGCGGTTCTAACGAGTTTGTTTGTTTGTTTGATTTGAGGTTTAACGTCCCCGTCAACACTGTAAAGGTCATTTTGGAGACGTTGCTTCCAATTTTGTGGGACTTTTACCCGACATTGAGATGAAATGACATCTCAAGCCCTGTCGCCCAATGAAACCAATAGGGTTTATTCGCATGGACAGTCCGCCTCGCACCCCGGTTCCTGGACAGGCTTAGATCCTCTTAGCGGTTTACCAGTACTAGTGTGCGGGCCGGATTCAGCTCTGCGTGGAAGCATCATGCAGCCCATATATTTCTTCAAGCCCCTATGGGCGGGGGCCGGCGGTTCTAACGAGTACCGCAATCTATATTTGTACTTTATATAAGGAAAATAGCACGGATTTTCATCACAAAAGTAGCCATTTAGGAGATGTGGAAAAATGCATTATGTCGCACGGATGTGTTATCGAAATGGTAGGGGGATTTGTGAAGACAAGAATGGTACTACAAAGTGAGACGCACGTATGTTCGTATGTACGGACAAGGGCAAATCTATCTGCTCCTCCCCACTTCATGGCGGGGGTATATACATAAATAAATAAACAAATAAATAAATAAATAAATAAATAAATAAATAAATAAATAAACTCTGTATTGCCGGCCTCGGTAGTTCAGCCGGACGCGCGTCTGACTCATGATCAGAAGGACGCTGGTTCGATACTTGTCGGGGTCGGGAACATTCGTTCGTGGTGATTGATTATGAAATCGTTTATACGGCCATTCTGTCCCTTCCGCTGATTAAAGAAGGGCAGTTGTCAGTTTCTGGCGAAAGAATGTGCACTGTACTGGTTAACCGCTTACGTATAAGCCTGCCCAGGAAAAGTGTGGATAGCTAAACTGCCCGGCTCAAAAATGGCCTTAAACAGTGTTGACTGGGCCGTTAACCTCCAATACAAACAAACATAAAAACAATAAACTCTGTGTTTTAGGAAATTGTTACTTTGCCAAGAGGAACATACTAGTCTGGTTCTGCACTGTCTAATCATAATAAAATTCACTGAAATTTGGGTAAATTAGAGTACAGCGCCGCACCCATCAAGAATTGAAGAAATAGATTGGAATCCGCAGAATAAGACAAAAGAGTTCTTGAAAAGTTCAGGTCGTTTATGACTTGGAACTGGACCAAAATGTGACTGCAAACATCAGTTTACCAAAGGTTGAATACTTTATTCTTGCACACCAGACAAGGATATCCGTGATTTTACCCTGGGATAGAAATTTATGTTCTGACCCTGGTGTTCCGACCCAGGCAACTCACATAAATGCGCTTCAATTCTATTCAACTGCCGGAACTACTTCCGCACTACTTTTATTTTGTAAACAATATACATGTGCGAGCTGTCAAAACTAACCAGAGGTGATGTGCAAGAAAAAGAATCCAATATGGGGTTCTGTTGTAGATGGGCGTTTCCAACTCTCGGGATGACCGTGCTGAGCGGAACCTCGGCGTAGCCTCGGTTCCGCTCAACACGGTCATCCCTCGGGTTGGAAACGCTCATCTACAACATAACCCCATATCAGATTCTTATATTCCAAGAGGGAACTGAATATGTTAAGAAGAACCAGCATTTTGACGTTGTAGCATCAACTCGTTGTTGTGATAAAGACGAAACCAATTATAATGATGACACTATAGGCCTGGATTTATCTAAACGTTCACTGAAACTTGCCAATTACCAGGAATCGGACAGCCTTGATCTGTCAATTAGGCCTCTTCCCAGCAGGCACATGTCGCTAGGGCAACGTCAAATCAACGTCGGTGCAACGTCACGACGTTGCATCGACGTAGATGTGACGTTGCATAAACGTCACGACGCTGTACCATTGTTTATTTGACGTCACAATTGCGTCATGTGCCTGCTGGGTTAAGTCATACGAAAGTGAAGGAAGTGACGACAGTTCCGGCAGCGCTTCTGATGAATCGGATGAGTGTGATTCAGTTTCAGGGTCCTCTGATAACTTCCTGATACTTCTGATGAAAACGGGCCTCCGTGGCCTAGTGGATAAGAGCGCTGACTCTTAGTCATTAGGTCTCTCACCGCCGTAGGTTCGAGCCTCGCTCGGGCCACGTGTGAGACGCCAAGTTCTGCAACGGAAGGTCAGGTGGTTTTTCTCCGGGTACTCCGGTTTTCGCCCACCTCTGATTAACGATCGGCTCGATATGAGTGAAATAATCTTGAAAGGGCCGTAAAACCCAAACCAAAAAAAAAAAAACATGATCTGTCAATGAGGTCTCTTAAGTTTCACGAAAGTTTCAAGGTATATGATAACTTTTGATACCTCTGATGAATAAGAATCTGGGACATGGAAATATGAGTTATAGTAAAACGGAACTTTATTCCAGCTTACTACCTGTAAGAATTCAAGAGTTATTAAAAATTCCGGAAGTAACTACTGATGATCTAACTATGAGCAATTTTATCAAGGACAGAGCTGCCATTGACAGTGAAACATCTACTGAGCAATTTGTAGGGACCATTCTAACACAGCGCGCCCCAATCGGCAATGGGAAATAACTACAACAAATCACGGAAACGAAGAGCGTGACGAGTGACGTCATTAAACCTGTCAATTTATGACGTCATTAGCCGATTTCCTTGACGTTATACGGTTTAACGTATTCTCGCATCGAACACGTTAGAGTAGGATATAAATGCATGTGTTTCAGCCGGTAATTTCAGTGGGATTTCTTCCAACAATGACGAAAAGTTGTGAGATTTTGTAGGAAACAACAGCATCATTATTGCCGATTTTCAGCCTGTTAGAATCGAAATAGATCAGCTCTAGTTTGTGATTTGTTGAGTAATAAATCACAGTTTGTCGGTCAGTTGTAAGTAGACAAATCAGACGCGCTTCGCGCATGTGATTTGATCAACTTTACAACTGACCTCCAAACTGTGATTTATTATTCAACAAATCACAGTAATATCTGATCTATTTCTTACACATCTACTGAGCAAGTTGTAGAGACTACTAAAGAAAATAAAAAAAAATGTTAAGAAACCGAAGAAGAAAATAGCCATATTCAATTGGATAAAAATTGAGCCAGCGCACGACCAAACCTACAATAAGACATGTGCGCCCATCGAAGACTCAGATCAGCCTGCACATCCATATAGTCTAACCAGAGACTTCTCTTGCTGCATGAAGGAGCATTGGGCCCTTAGCTATCGTTAGAACGCACAACAAGATGCGCAGGCTGATATGAGTCTTCGTTGGGCGCACGCCTACAATAAGACATGTGCGCCCATCGAAGACTCAGATCAGCCTGTGCATCCATATAGTCTAACCAGAGACTTGTAGGTTTTGTCATGCGCTGGCTCAATTAAAAAGAGAAACGATCCGGAACTGATACATTCATATTCTTCCCACAATATAACTAGGGAAAGAAGTCGAAACATGGACATGCTAATAAACCCTATTGGTTTCATTGGGCGACAGGGCTTGAGATGTCATTTCAACTCAATGTCGGGTAAAAGTCCCACAAAATTGGAAGCAACGTCTCCAAAATGACCTTTACAGTGTTGACGGGGACTTTAAACCTCAAATCAAACATAACAAAATGGAGTGACGACAACAAAATGGACAACAAGCAAACCGAGTCAGCAGCTCTTTCCCAAACAGGTGGTGACTCAGAATATCTAAACCTAACTAACAAGGAGCAATTTACACAATGGGGGAAAGAGTCAGATCACCAACATGACAAACTTTTAACTGGAAGGACAAACCTAACTACAAATAAACAACCAAAAAGGCGGAAGAATCAGAATCATCAACGTAGCAAAATAACTGGTGGGTTGTAAGTTAATTTTACGGGATCCCAATCCTCACTCTTACTTTCACTGTGGTTCAGCTAAGTATTTGGTTGGTCTATGTGAGGATTTTCTAACCAATCAGAGAATCAACTCGGTAAACATAGAAATTGCATTTAAAGCCAATTGGCCATTTTGTGGAAATGTAACTGCCCTTTTGGCTTTCCGCTATTGATGTTTCTATAAGTGTCTAGTTGTTTCATGTTGTGATTTTTCCCTTTGGAGTCTCTGATGAGAGCTGTGTGTTAATTGTATCGATTCCTGAGCATTGTCTTCACTTCTGTTTGACTCGACAGTAACACGCACTGAGCCATCCGGTGCAACGCTACCGGAAGACTGTAGCAAAAGAAAACCAACAGCTGAACACCATTAGTCCGAGCAACAGACATGAAAGTTCCGGTTCTGACCAACTAATAAATAGCTTTAAATCAACGGCATCTGAACCCCGATAGACAGGCGTGCAATTAAAGAGAAAAGCAAAATGTCGGACCATGACTGGGTCAAACACAATGCATACAGACTGTTGAATAGAATTAGGGGATAACTGTATTCAAAATTGTCATTTGGGGAGGTAAATCGGTGGTTTTACGGTCGGAAATTCCGTTTTACGGCGACGCGTCAGCGGAGCCGTAAAACGGAATTTGCGACCGTAAAACCACCGATTTACCTCCCCAAATGACAATTTTCAATACAGTTATCCCCATTCTAATGCACTTATTCGGTTGTTTTGTTTAAAAGTGTACTATTTTGCACAAAGCGGCAGGCGTTGTGAGCTGCGTAAAACCAAATGTAAGCCAATGAAAAACGACGTTACGTGGTGACGTCGGATTTCCGACAGTATATCGTGGAATATACTGTCGCAAATTTTTTACGTTACCCAATCAGACGTCGCGTTACATACGTAAGTGCATTAGAATTTATATCATATCCAATGCGTTTGTAACGTTTAGTAATATTCTGAAAAATTAGGTTTGCCTTTATTTTTTTTAATTTATGTTTTGTTTGTTTGATTTGAGGTTTAACGTCCCCGTCAACACTGTAAAGGTCATTTTGGAGACGTTGCTTCCAATTTTGTGGGACTTTTACCCGACATTGAGATGAAATGACATCTCAAGCCCTGTCGCCCAATGAAACCAATAGGGTTTATTAGCATGGACGGCCCGCCTCGCACCGCGGTTCCTGGACAGGCTTAGATCCTCTAAGTGGTTTACCAGTACTAGTGTGCGGGCCGGATTCAGCTCTGCGTGGAAGCATCGTGCAGCCCATATATTTTTAATTTATGTATAGTGTCGCCAAAACACTCAGGCAATCAGAAAGTCATAGTCAGCCGACGAATGGCCACTCAGAAAAGTACGGAACCCGGGAAGGGACATGATTTTTTTTAATTTTATAAGTTGTGCGCACAAGATAATATCTTGTGCGGACAAGATATTATCTTGTGCGGACAACATCTTATCTTGTGCAGACAAGATATTATCTTGTGCAGACAAGATATTATCTTGTCCGCACAAGATATTAAGTTGTGCGAACAAGATATTATCTTTTCCGCACAAGATATTAAGTTGTACGAACAAGATATTATCTTGTCCGCACAAGATGATATATTGTCTGCACAACATAGATCTTGTGCGCACAAGATATTATCTTGTCCGCACAAGATAATATCTTGTCCGCACAACTTCCCAAGATCTATGTTGTGCAAACAAGATAATATGTTGTGCAAACAAGATAATATCTTATGCGCACAAGATAATATGTTGTCCGAACAAGATAATATCTTGTCCGCTCAAGATATTATCTTGTTCGCACAACATAATAAAAATAAAAAATCATGTCCCTTCCAGGGTTCCGTAGAAAATTGTTTTTTTTTTTTTGTTTTTTTTTTTGTTTTTTTTTTTTTACAGTGTATCAGCCACCTACTATGATCAACAGACACCCATCTTCTCAGTGCTATTCATCACAAAAACACGCTAATATAATTCTGACCCCATCGATCCCCAATTTTATATAATAAAACTGGGGTTTACAGGGGTAAACCTTATTTTTCTTATTTCTGCTCTAAAGTATAGATGGTGGGCACTCGTTAGAACCGCCTCCATGAGGCGGTTCTAATGAGCACCCACAATCTATATTTTGTGCAGAAATAAGAAAAATATCACAAATTTTCCTCTTAAAATTTTCATTTTGGGGTAGACAGAAATACAGTGTATTTCTTTAGACTGTTTTCATAATGTTGAAGAGGTGACAGCATTACGAAACTGCATGAAATATTGGACGAAGTGCTGATCATACCAGGAAAAAAAGCGCTTTTGTCTTGCAGTATAGCCGCATATTATTTGCACCTGATCAAAACCACAGGCATCAATCTTTAAAAGCTCATTAACCCATTTTGTACCGGAAACCCACTAAAGGGGTACCCTGGCAAACAGTGTAGGCCCAGATCAGACGCCACAGAACGCGGCGTCTGATCAGGGCCTCCACTGTTTGCTAAAAGTTCAGTCATTTTCCAAATCAATTTTGATGAAAACACAACCTGACACCCCTAAATTTTGAAATGGACTCCTGCTATATATAAGGAGGAAGATTTCATTTGGTACAAAAAGGGTTAAATAAGAACCAAAATACAGTGTTTTCCTACAAGAATTTCCACCTCTTCATTTCCGAAAATCTAAAATAACAAATTTATTTACAGGGTATAAGCGTCTGATCTTGGCCTGCACTGTTTGCTAAGGTACCCGTCTAGGGGTTTCTGGTGCTGAATGGGTTGGTGATGATCTGCTTGACTACAAATCAGAGTGACAGATAGGTTTTGTCTTGGTGGGACATACATCACGAAAACACGCCTTTATAATTTTGACCCCCTCGAACCCCACTTTTATATAGTAAAACTGGGGTTTGCAGGTAAACCTTATTTTTCTTATTTCTGCTCTAAAATATAGATTGTGGGTACTCGTAAGAACTGCCTCGATGAGACGGTTCTAACGAGTACCAACAATCTATACTTTGAGCAGAAATAAGAAACATATCTTAATTTTTCGTCTTAAAATCTTCATTTTTTTCGGCGATAAAGGTGGAATGTATTTGTATAAGCGTGTTTTTGTAATGCATAACAGTAAATATGATAATGTTAATGGCCTCTGAAACATGACTTTTAGAATCTCTAACTGTCATAGGTTAAAATCCTATCGATAATGAGCAGAGCAACAATTTGGAATCCAGCTGAGACCTCCACCCCCCCCCCCCCTCACACACACACACCGCCCGCCTCATTCCCCAACCCAGTTCAGCCCAAGGGTATCAAAATCCAGTTGTTTTACATATTTATGAAAGTTGGGTTTTATGGATAGCATGTAAACATAAATTTTAATTGCGCGGAAAAAAATAAATGCGAGAGATCTGAGTGTTATTCAGATATCAGCAACAAATGTGCTCAGAGCATGGATTTAATGGCAAACGTTGCAGACCCAGATCACACTGCTCCTTAAGAAGCAACTTGATCTGGATCTGCAACATTTTTCCTAGGGCTGACAGAATGAAAGGTTTTTATTATGTGATGTCGCATCTGCCAGAATGTAATGACTTCATGTAATATTTAATTCCATAATCCATAATTAGTAGAGTAAATATGCAAAATAGTTACATTCCCGCTTGCGAGAAATTTTACAGCGCACACGCATGTGTTTCGCATTTGTAACGCGTGAGATTCGCACTCGTGATTCACGCGTTTCAGTTGCGCATGACATTTTAGCCAATCAATTGCTTTTGTGAATAACGCGATATTGCGCATAAATCGCGATTGGTAATCAGCCAATCAAACCTGAGTGTCGTAAACGCAGATAGTGCACATTCACAGACCGTTTCGCGTTTCAAAAGCAACCAATCAATACTGCGTAACTATTTCGCACTTAACGTAACTTTTATTTCCTTTTTTTTATTTCTTCAAATTTTCCTTTTTTAAGATTTTTTTCAGATTGAACAGTAGGACTAGTCAATTATCCATTTACATTTGCCTGGGGGTAAAGGGTAAAATATAGGTACTGCATTGTGATAGAAGTTGACTGTCAAAATGCAGGCTGTTTATTGACCAAAGGTTTTATGACACCCAGGTTTTCGAGATGTGTTAGAAACACCCTAAACACCCATGACAAGGCGGTTTGGATGAGCTCCCAAAAACAGGTAAATAAACGTGACTTGTCAAACTCATATAGTCAATTCAGTAGTATATGGGCACTCATGTGAGATCCTCTATATATACATCGCACATATTATATGATTGTGCAAAAGAGCATAAATGTTTTCATAGGCAAAACATCAAGAGGATCAATACCCTTACTTCTTATGCTTGTATTTTGTTTGTTTTCTTTTTTGTGTTACATATATTTAAATTGCTCCACTGTACTGGCCTGGCAAATTTGTTAAGAAAAAATAATGAACTAAGGTGTTTTTTACATAAAGATGACTGAGTTTAAAAATATTATCTCACATGGTTCAGGGTCTAGGGGGTATAAAAAAGAACAGATGTTCTGGATTTCTTAAAAAGAACAAATTTTGATATTTTTTGTTTACAATAAACACACTTTACTGATACTGAAGAAAAATCAATAATGAACTTGTGGAATGGGGAGTGTCTTTTAAACAATTACAGATCAAACGCTTGAGGATTTGCAATATTATTTGGTAAAAAATATTGAATATAACGTTCATAAAAAGATAACTGATGATAACGGAAACATTATTGTTATAGATATAACAGTGCAGAGTCAACGGTTTACTTTGGTTAACAATTACGGCCCAAATACAGATAGCCCTATTTTTTTTTCAGAAAATATTCCAACTAACTGAAGAGATAGGAAATAATGACAACATTAGTTGCGGCGATTTTTATTAACTGACCTATATGTTGACTGTTCAAACTTCAAGAACATCAATAACCTTTAAGCAAGAGACACAGTTTTAGAATATATAGAAATTGACATTGTGAATGACCCTTTTCGCGAAATTCATCAACAACTTCATCGTTATACCTGGAGGAAAAGAAACCCACTTCAACAGGCAAGATTGGATTATTTTTCTAACCTCTGAGAGTATGTATCAATACATCAAATATAATAAAGTAGGAACCAGTTATCGATCCGATCATTCAATGGTAACAATGGAATTAGGCTTTAATGACATAATACAAGGAAAATCATATTGGAAACATAACAACTCCTTGCTAACTGATCTTGAAATCGTAGAAATTAAGAAGTAGTATGACCTACCAGTATATAACATTGGTGAAATAGAAAGAATCCCTGACACAGAATTACAATTTACTATCAATGATCAAATGTTTTAGACGTGTTACTAATGGAACTAAGGGGGCAATCAATATTCTACGCCTCTTATAAAATAATAATCATGTAGAGATCTTTTAAATAAAATCGCACTATTAGAAAATAATTTGAATGATAATAACATAGAGGAAATTGGTATACTAAAAACAGATTTACATGAGCTGAGACTCCAATCATTAAAAGGAAATTTGATAAGATCAAGAGCTGAATATATTGATAAGGGAGAAAGATCAACCAAATATTTTCGTGGGCTTGAAAAACATCATTATATAACAAAAACAATGTAGAACCTATAGAAAGACGATGGAACAATTTTAAGTGATCAGGAAACTATTTTAAAAGAAACAGAATTAGTTTATAAAAAATGTATTCAAGCAGGGAGACAGGCTTGGAAGATATAAATTTTAAAGTATACATGGGAAATAATATGAAAACAATTATAGGTGAACAAGCACACAAATTAGAAGGTATTTTAACCCTACAGGCAATTTCAGATACACTGAAAAACATGAAAACTGGCATAAGCCCAGGCCTCAGTGGATTTTCAGCCGAAGTTTTTAAGGTTTGTTGGAAACAGCTAGGAATATTTATACGCAGATCTTTAAATTATGGTTGTAAAGTAGGTGAACTGTCAATAACTCAAAAACAAGGCATTATATCTTGCATTCTGAAGGGTAACAAACCAAAAATCGTTTTGAAAAACTGGAGACCATTAACACTTTTGGATATAGTTAATAAACTTGCATCAGGGGCCATCGCCGATCGACTAAAATCCGTTTTAGATTTGATTATAAAGAAAGACCAAACTGGCTTTGGGATCATTGATTCCATTGTGGAATTTTGAAAATATTTGAGGGTCACTCATGAGGCCTAATTGGCCGAAACTAGCTAGTCTGGCCCAGAAACATGCACACTCGATATTTTTCGGTTATGTGGTGTATTCCTTGCTTCCAAAGAATAACCCCTCTATAGAACTTATAAAATGTAGACCGAATGTAGAAAACATACGAGTGATATAAGATTTAATGAAAGCCACTGATGAGCACCCATTTCAGGGTTACTCTTGCTTATCGACTGTGAAAATGCCTTTGACTCTTTTTTTCATGGAATTACCTGTATAAAGCTCTGTAACATCTAAACTTTGATGATTCAATCAGGAAATGGGTAAAGGTTTCCTATAAAGATATTACATCAGCAGTAATTCTGTCAGGACATTTATCTTCATTTTTAGCATAGAACGCGGCTGTCGTCAAGGAGATCCACTCTCTCCTTAACTGTTTGTTATTTGTGCAAGGTTTCTTGCAACAAAAATGCAAAAAGAAAAAGAAAACAATAAAAGGTATCAGTATTAATAATATTGAATAAAAGTTTTTACAATATGCTGATGACACATTGACTATTTTAGATGGTTTAGAAACATCCCTTAATCAAATGTTTGAAGAACTTGTAAAATTTTCAAGAATATCTGGCTTAAACATAAACTTAGATAAAACACAACTAGTTTGGATAGGTTCAGAAAAATTCAGTACCAGATCAATAAAAACAAAATGGAAACGATTATTGGGTAGCAATAACTTTAACTCATTAGGAATTTACTTTAATACAGCTTTGGAAAAAATGTTGAATAATGATTATACACCAAAAATAACACAAATGGAAAAACATATTGAAAAAAATGGAAGAAACGGAGCTTAGAAATATTTACAATCGAATAAATAATAAATTTTGGAAGAATGTCTTAAAAGCTTTTCTTGATATAAACTATAGAATAGAAATAGATCAGGAACACATCTTGCAATATTTTATAATAAAAATATTACAATAGACAGAAATTACATTTTTTAAAAGACTTTGTATAATAAAGGTATCAGATTTGTCAATCACTTGGTGAACGAAAACGGACATTTCTATAGTTATCAAGAAATCAGGACGCTTTTAGGAATTCCTATTGACTTTCTGGAGTATCATGGAATTACAGATTCTCTAAAATCATATTTAACAAGTTTAAATGTTAGACTTAGAAGAAAACTTGAAACCCCTTTCATACCAAGGCTTATACAAATCTTCTCACAACAAAAATCTGGAGCAAAAGCATAGGCCCCCACCCATAGGGGCTTGGAGAAATATATGGGCTGCATGATGCTTCCACGCAGAGCTGAATCTGGCCCGCACACTAGTACTGGTAAACCGCTTAGAGGATCTAAGCCTGTCCAGGAAACACCATGCTAATAAACCCTATTGGTTTCATTGGGCGACAGGGCTTGAGAAGTCATTTCATCTCATTGTCGGGTAAAAGTCCCACATCATTGGAAGCAACGTCTCCAAAATGACATTAACAGTGTTGACGGGGATGTTAAACCTCAAATAAAACAAACAAACTGGAGCAAAAGCAATGTATAACACTCTGAATAAAAACAATAAACACCTACAGGCAAAAAATCATCGAATGAGAAGTTTAAGTTTACAGATCTAGAATGGAAAAAAAATCTATAATTACCCATTTAGTATAATAAAATACACAGCTTTACAATGGTTTCAGTTAAGTATCAATCATAATATTTTGGTAACAAACGCTTTTTTGGTTAAAATGAAAATGAAAAATGATTTTCAGTGTTATGTGTTCCAGTCTCAGGATGAAACTATAAATCATCATTTTTGGACTTGTGAAAAAAATCAGAAATTTGTTGACAGTTTGTTAGAATGGCTGAAAAATAATGATATCGAATGTAAATTAATGGATTTTTTTTTTTCAGTTCGACAGTAAGAATGTTATACCAAAGCCACTTAGCATAAATATTTTATATGCCAAATACTATATATATATAAAGAAAAATCAATAAGTCCGAGTTTGCCAAATAACACTATATTTTCAGTAAACTTCTACCGCGGTTTCACTGCATTTACAACAGATTATCAAGAAGACATTTTAAATTACTAAGCAACGAAACGTAACGTCATAATTAACGTTTCCGTTTCAAATAAATAACGTTTCCGGTGTACGAATACTTTGATGGCACGCATCCCATTAAATAGCCCTGTTTAGTTTTGGCAGCAATGTGTTTATAAAGAGTTTTTCTTTTGACCGTCGTAATGTTACACTGTCTGTGTACATCTTATAGAAAGGGAAAATATTATATTTCGGCTCTAATGTGTTAGCGCAATTGTCAATATGCTCACTTACTCTTAGCATTCTTGTTTTTGGGTCACGGATGTGTTGGTTGTGTACTGTGACACGATTACGCAGAAAAGTTCCGGTTTCACCTATGTATTCCTCTCCACAGCCCCTGCATTTCATTACGTAAATTACGTTTTTTACATCGCATGACATATCTTCATGGATTATGAATCTAGTTCCACAATTGAATGTGAAACAGTTTCCTTCTAATAAATGAATGCAGAGGCCGCAGTTCGGTCTGTTACATTTTTTCACCTTATGGTCAAACTTTGAAGTAAATTTTGCTTTAGTGAGTAGACGCTTAAGGTTGTAGGGCTGTCTCTTACTCTTTATAAACTTGTATTTTGAAATAATGCCTTTCATTTTTTCATCTTTCTCCAAAATCGGGACATTGTTGATAATAACCGGGAATATTTCCGGGTCTTTTGGATTAAATGTTGATACGAAAGGGAGGATGCACTCATCTTGCCTAACCCTTACGGTTCTAAGGATATTCTTGTCTAGCGCCATTGCTTTCTTTATCCCCCAATCTATTACAGGTTCAGGATATTTCTGTTTAATGAGGAAAGATTTTAATTCCTGCAGGCGAACCTGTAAAGTTTGTTCTTCTGATACTATCGTTCTTAGCCGACGTGCTAAATTGAATGGTATATTTATCTTAGTATGCCTAGGGTGACAAGAATTAAACAGTAGGTACTGTTTACTATCTGTCTCTTTATAAAAAATATCAGTTTCAATTTTTCCTTCGTTATTTTTCACCAAAACATCTAGGAAAGACTGTTCCTTATTGTTATACTGTAATGTGAATCTGATATCTTTATGTAAATTGTTTAAGATAGTGTGTAATGTTGCTAAATCTTCGCTAGATTTTGTCCAAGGAACGAAGCAGTCATCTAGAAACCGTTTCCAGTTTGTCATAAAATAGGTTCCAAACTCATTCCCGAAAAGCGTGTTGATCTCTTGATATAATTTTTCTTCAAGGTAGCCTATGGTAAGAGTTGCATAAACAGGTGCGAACTTCGTGCCCATTGCTGTACCTTTGTTTTGTTTATAAAAGTTTTTATCAAATGAGAATGTATTGTTCTCGAGAATGAATTGAATACCTTCTATAATGAAATCATTCGAAAATCTTTGACTTTTCCGTTCCGCGGGATATTTTTCTAACCAGTACTTTACTGCCTCCATTCCTAATTCGTGGGGAATGTTCGAGTATAGTGCTTCTATATCAAATGAGACCAGCAGTGTGTTATATATATAAAGACAAAACAATAAGTCCGAGTTTGCCAAATAACACTATATTTTCAGTAAACTTCTGCCGCGGTTTCACTGCATTTACAACAGATTATCAAGAAGACATTTTAAATTATATATATATACTACCCGTTGTAATCAGCGACAATTGTTTCTTGGTGTATTTAAGACGAAATTGTTTGTATTGTACAAACACGTATGGACATTTCTCTTTCAAACAATGAATTAACAGAATTCCAAAGAGACTGGTGCCAATATCAAGCATTAATAAATGATGCAAGCTAAGAATATAAACAAGAATATGCATCAACACCTAGACATAATGTCATAACCTGAGAGTTCGAGAGATAATTGTTAAAATTAATGGAGTAATATCAATAAAATCAAATGTCTACACAAATTGGAATCAGTGACATAGTATATAAATTCAGAAAAATATATAACCGCAAAGACTTCAGCACCCAATTTCGTAAACTCATTCTTCGATATAAAAAGATTGGGTACAAAGTAGAAGTAAAACAAAGATCAGGAATCGATACAATTAACTTACTCCACCCATCAAAGACACCAAAGGTATGGATGTTATACATCATGGATGTTATACGACAGACTGCATGCATGGTAGTTAACCCAATCACGGTTGGCAACTTTGCTTCCCTCTTCAATTGCACGCCGGTTGGTCAGGCCTCAGATTCTATGACGGTTCCAACGTAAAGGCTTATTGAGAATTAGAGAGATCTAATTCAAGGTAATGTTGGTTGGTACCTGATGCTCTGTCTCTGGTCGGGCCCATCGGAGTCTAACTGTTGGTTTTCTTTTGCTCCAGCATTTCAGTGGTTTCTTGCTGTCGAGTCCTCACCGTTGTCTCACCTCTGTGGTTCTTTGATTATTTGTGTTCACGGAGATGTTGCACTGATGAGTTAGGAGGCCTTCATGTGGACTGAACAAATTCTTTGTCTAAATCGCGACGGAAGTAAGGGCGAGCATTGTGGCCACATAAAATCGATTTAAGCCCCCCCCCCCCCCCCTCCCAGTGGAAAGATCCCCCCCTCCCAGTGGAAATCTTTCCACTGACCGTTCCAAGGCGGTTACTTATGTGTGTATCACTTGTGTCTTTTTATTTTGGATGGCCATATGGCCATTTTGTGGGAAAGTAACTCTCCTTATGGCCTTCCTTTGTTTAAGTGTCCATTATGGTCTGGTCGCTTCGTGTTTGTGTTTCTTTCCCTTTGGTGTCTTTGATGGGTGGAGTTAGTTAATTGTATCGATTCCTGATCTTTGTTTTACTTCTACTTAACCCATTCTGTACTGGAAACCCCAAAACAAGTGATTGCCAAACAGTGCAGATCCAGATAAGACGCCACAGAACGCGATGTCTGATCAGGGTCTGCACCGTTTGCAATACGTTTCAACCATTCGCCTAACAAATGTTGAGAAAACGCAGGCTGACACCCCTAAGTTTGAGGTGGACGCCTGCTATGGATGTGGGGATGATTCCATTTGGTACAAAAATGCTTAACATTGTATCTGACACCCCCACCACATTCCCCCTGAGTTGACACAGGTAATAGTACAATAAACAGAATCTTAGTTACAGTTAAAGACATTATACACATTTATGCCAGGACAGTCTTTGAGTGGAGTGGGTTAATTGTATCGATTCCTGATCTTTGTTTTGCTTCTGCTTTGAAGCAAGGAAAAATATACTCATGATTTTTTTTGTTTCCACTTTATTGCAGAACAATAAATAATATATATGCTAAATTTTAAGATATGCGAGAAAGACAATTGGGAGGAAGGAGCACCCTTGAATAAACTATTAGCCAGAAAATTTCAATCCCCTTTTAATTATAACAGGATCCAGACTGTCAGGGAGAATGCGGTGATCGAAGGGGTGCTCGTTCTGTATGAAAAAGGAAGTACAAATCTGGTATTAACACTTCTGCAATTGCCTGGCTTTCAGAAGTGAAATGTAACAGGCATTATACAGAATAAATTGAACAAGAACAAAAAAAAACAAAAAACAAAAAAAACATATGAATACCCCGTTTAGGCCCATTGTCCCAGGCTACACCTGCAAAAGACAATCGACCATGTGACCAGTGCTGTCAGTACTTTGATTTAAGCCTGTCTTCACGTTAAAGAAAGTTGCATTGTATGTCGGTGAAACCGCTTTATATAGAGAAATTTGTGCTTTACAGCGGTATTTCATTTCACTTATATTAGTTAAAAATACTGACTGTGATACTGGTAAGAATCGCCCGTTTGAGGCTATTCAAACGAGCACCTGTAATTCTATGACTGCCGCAGTTAAACAGAAATTATCATCATTCAACAATCATCATCAGAAAAGTCCTTTTTACGGCATGAAATATATAGAGGATCTTACATGAGTGTTCATGTATTATTGAATTTATTAAACGAGTTGAGGAAACGGGATAAAATGCGAGGCTTTGCCGAGCATTTTATCCCTTTTCCTCAACGAGTTTAATAAATTCAATAATACATGAGCACGAATGCAAGATTCTATTTATCATATGACATTTAAAACGCATTTTATTCACGATTGTTTACAAAAATGTCAATATTCCGCCATTAGTAAATGCGACGTCGTTAAGGACGCCGTACATGTAACGTTACGGGACGTATCTAGCTAATTTGCATATTTAATCCACTAGTGGATTATCGAAAATAATACATGACGTTATTACACTCTCAGACGCGACGTCATATGATTTTGTTTGTTTGATTTGATGTTTAACGTCCCCGTCAACACTGTAAAGGTCATTTTGGAGACATTGCTTCCAATTTTGTGGGACTTTTACCCGACATTGAGATGAAATGACATCTCAAGCCCTGTTGCCCAATGAAACCAATAGGGTTTATTAGCATGGACGGTCCGCCTCGCACCGCGGTTCCTGGACAAGCTTAGATCCTCTAAGCGGTTTACCAGTACTAGTGTGCGGGCTGGAGTCAGCTCTGCGTGGAAGCATCATGCAGCCCATATATTTCTTCAAGCCCCTATGGACGTCATATGATAAAGTTTGATTTCACATGGGAGTATTGTCCGTATATCAACGAGGCGATTCTTACGATCATTTACAATGTATATTTTGAGTATCTATAAGAAATGTCAATAGTTTTTATTTTCCACACTAGCGCTGACTCTTAAACATTAGGGCTCTCGTCGCTATAGGTTGGGGTCTGGCTCGGGTCACGTGACTATGAGACTCCAAGTTCTGCAACGGAAATCCATGAAGTTTTTCTCCGGAAACTCTGGTTTTCGTCCACCTCTGATTAACGCTCTTAAAAGGACCGTAAAATCAAAAGTAAAAATAAATAATTACAGAGGACCCGCGTTATAACGACAGTATTTGTTCCCTATTATTGTGCCGTTATAATGAATCTGCCGTTATAACGAATCCCAGCTAGGAGTATGATAGGTTATAAAAGGTCTTTTCAACATCATTACTCCAAGAAACACTTTTGTATCTTGGAGTATTAGATAACATGAATCTTTCATGACTATGGATTCGATTTGGGTATTTCCAACCCAAGGGAAACCCAATCTGCTAGGAATCGAGGCTAGACCTTGAGCTAAGAATCCATTCCACTGAAATTGTCGTTATAACGAGTTTTGCCGTTATAACGACATTTGTTATAACGCGGGTCCACTGTAAATCCCTCTACTTAAGGGGAATAAATTCACCTTCATGCGAGGCAACTCCTGCAAAAGTATTTTTGTCTCCTATGTAAATAGGAGTCATCTCTGAATGAAAGAAAAAAAATGCCCCTGAAGAACATGAAGTCCTGAAAGTTGTCTCCTTTTGAAAAATGGTATAAAAATCTACCAGGTCCTCTAAAGTATTTCACACTTGTACGTGCAGTCGCCTAGTTCAACAAAACCTGACTCTGCAAAAATTATGTCCTTAAAGACACATTTTCTTCCTTATATAAAAGGGGTGGCCTGTCTAATGATCTGCAATAAACATTTCCTTCGGACCATAGTGCACATCAAAGGCTTATCTTATCTAAGTGATTATGAGGTGATTATGAGCAGATTTCTTGTTTAATAGGGGGCTCAATAAGGGTACTTGAGTGATAGTATAATTTACTGAGATTGTTTCCAACAACATATTGTTTAAATGACTTCTTTTTTATCTTAAAATAAAGTAAAGAAAAACACTGATATCAATTGTTTCCTTTACTCAAAAGTGCAAAGAAGTAAACAAACAAGGTAAATGAATTGATTAACCTCAAAATTTAATCAATCAATTTACCTTTATTTATTTTTATTTATTTATTTATTTTTATTTATTTATTTTATTTTGGTTGAAAGTATGTGATACACAAATCATATAATGTCTAAAACATTAGCATTTTATAGTTTCAGTCAAGATGGAACTATAAAATGTTCTTTGTTTTAGACACAATCATATCAAAGAGAGAAAAAAAAAATTTTTTTAAGATTTTATTTTTCATCTTTTCAAGTTTAAAATTAAATTAACAAACACAATTAAATTTAATTTTCTTATTGATATTGCAAACATAGGTTGTGGGTGCTCGTTAGGGCCGCCTGATTGAGGCGGTTCAAACGAGTACCCACAACCTATGACTCAATGAGACAATTCTAACCAGCACCCGCAACATATGACTTGGAGCAAAAATAAGGAAAATAATGTATACCCCCTTAAACCCCCATTTTTTCTATAGAAAGTGGGGTTTAGGGATGTGCCTTGTTCCCCTAAAACATATATTGTCTGTCCTCGTTAGAACCGCCTCATGGAAGCAGTTCTAACGAGCAGTCACACTGTAAAAACAAATTGTGGGTACTCGTCTGAGCTGCTTCGCAGAGGTGGTTCTAATGAGTACCCACAATATTTGTTAAGAGCAGAAAAATTTAAGTTATCAGGATTTTATCTGAAAAAAAAAATCATTTTTTGGTGGAAAAATTTACCAATATATTTGAATTGGCATTTTCTGTAATGATTATAAATAATGGCTACTAAACATAAAATCGGAAAAAAGTGCAGTTGTTTCTTCCATGCAAATCAAAATAAGGACTTAGGTGTAAATGAATAGATGTCATTTACCAAAGTCATATCCCTAGGTAATTTATTACCCTCTCTTGGTCCCCTACCTGTATGACAGCCTGAATACCCCAAGTGTATTTTATCTCAATGCTGGATTCTTTAATAAACGGTCATTAGGATGTTATGTAATCGAAAAATGTGTCTTTAAGTGGGACACGTCAAGCAAAGGATTATATTATTTTGGGTCATCGTGCATTCAAATAGAGCACAGCATAGTTTCTTTTCACCGATGGCTATAACTGGGGTATACACCATTTGTCAAATTTCTGCTGTAAGCTTTATAGTGTCGACAACCATATGAACCGCCTCAATAGACCGGCTTTGGTGAGAACCTACACTCTTCATTTGGGGCAAAATCAGGAGGACGCCGTAATTCTTATGTGAATAAATGCTAACTATAATGCCAGCAAAGTGACTTTTATCAGATATAGGCGTGTTTTCTAATATAATTTTCTATACAATAAAGCACGTACGCGTAGTTTCACGCTCGCCAAGATCGTCTTTCTTCGCCAGGTTCTCTTCTTGAAGACTGTGTTGACCGACGAGGTTTCGACGAACATGTTCCATGTTGTCATTTGTAGAGGGTTCTACCTTGTTTGCAAGCACATGAGGCAACAGTTTTGATGCATTGATGTCGTCAACATTAGCGAGAAATGCGACTGAAAATAAGGAATAAGAGAAGGTTCGGTTCTTATTAGCACCCATATTTTATCTAAAAATATAAACTTTCCTTTTCTATCTCTATATATAGAGGAATATGTGGTTGACATGGGGTGTTTAATTTGTTTATTTTTTATACGCAGTTAAAAACGTATTATGTCATGTGTCCATCCGTCTGTACGTCCGTCTGTGAACTTTGCGTTTCCGGAAACTCTTCCTACACTTTACATCCGATCAAGCTGAAACTTCATAGACCATACTCAGGAGCAACGCATACTTTCAGCGGTCTTTTAAATATTAACAGAGTAAAACCAAAATCAGTTAACATTTTGTTATTGGCTAACTCCTCCTACAGTATAGTAATTAAATGTACAGTTAAACCATGATGTGGAGCTGCGGATATTATTTCGAGATTACGGTCCATCAAATATTGATAGAGCTACGCCCCTTTGAAAATTTCTTCCGGCTAACTCCTCCTACAATTTAGATCCAATCAAACATAAACCTGATACATGTATATAGTTACACCTTTATGAGGAGCAGTGCATATTGCTCCTAGGACATTGGATCAAGCTGAGATTAGATATATATAGTTAGACCATGATGTGGAGCAGCACATATTATTTAGAGGTTAAGGTTCACCAAATATTAGAAGAATTATATCCATTTGAAATTTTTGTTATTGTTTTGTTTCTGGCTAACTCCTCCTATAGTATCGTCATACTAAACTGAGACTTTATATATAGTGACATCCATTATGAAGAGCAGTGCATATTATTATTAGGTTACAGTCGACTAAATGTAATGGCCATTTGAAAATTAATGTAAAATTTTGGTTTCAGGCTATTGGCTCCTACAGTTTACACCACGTACAGCTGAAACTTGATTTATAATAAGTCCGTGAGGTGAAATAGTGCATATTGTTTAAGTTACGTAGTTCAGCAAATATTAATACAGATATATTTCTTTGAAAACTTCTGTGAACTTGCCTTTAAGGCTAACTCCTACAATTAGAAAAACAGAACTGAAGGCATTGATCAGTAATCGATACAATTAACCCACAGCTCCGATCAAAGGCACCAAAGGAAAAGAAACATAAACATGGAGTAACTAGACCCTAATGGAAACATCAACAGCGGCAAGCCAAAAGGTTAGTTACTTTCCCACAAAATGGCATATTGGCTATCCAAAACAAAAGGACACAAGCGATGTACAAACAAAAAAAAACAACATAATAAAATTAAACCGCGACAGAAGAATCGCCTTGGAACGGTCAGTGAAAAGAATTTCACTGCGGGGATTAAATCAATTTTACCCAGCCGCAATCATCGCCCTTATTTCCGTCGAGATTTAGACAAATAATTTGTTCAGTCCGCATGAATGCCTCCCAACTCATCAGTGCGACATCTCAGAGAACACAAAATCAAACAACCACAGAGATGAAACAACAGTGAGTACTCAACAGCAAGAAACCACTGAAATGCTGGAGCAAAAGAAAACCAACAGTTAGACTTAGCATTCGGAAACTAGTGAACAAACGCTTTTCTTTCTACTCTCAAAATACGAACTCATTACCTCCTAAACATAAGACGTCTTAAACTAGGTATTAAAGAATTTCATTAGACGTTTGTTTTGGCTCCAGCAGATAAGACCGCTACAAATGTGGTCGTTGTTTGACGGCTACACTATGTTAACACTCTTCAGCAAGAACTTGGTGATACTAAGACCTATGAACTGCAACCTTTGGCTGTAGAGAAGGCTTTAGTTGATGACCATTGTTGGCATTCAGCCACCAAGTTTACTTTATTTTATTTCTGAAGGCCAAGACAAGCTTCCTACGTTAAAATGGTTGCCTAAACTTTATAAAAGACCATACAAAGCACGGTTTATTGCAAATTCAAGCTCTTGTAACACCACTGAACTTTCCAAATTATTCATTCATGCTTTACTGACATCAAAAAACATGTGATTAAATATTGCGACGAAGTCTTTGAAACATCCGGGAGAAATCTGTTTTGGTCTGTAAACATTCTAATGATTCACTGACCGTTCAAAGGTGGTTCTTATGTCGTGGTTTATTTTTGTTATGGCTTGTCTTTGAGTGTGTGTATCGTTTATATTATTTTGTTTTGGATAACCAATTGGCCATTTTGTGGGAAAGTAACTGTCCTTTTGGTTTTCCGCTATTGGTGTTTCCATTAGGGTCTAGTTGTTTCATGTTTGTGTTTCTTTCCCTTGGTGTCTCTGATGGGAGCTGTGGATTAATTGTATCGATTCCTGATCATTGCATTCAATTCTAGTTTAAATACATTGAAATCCAGACGTTTTCGTGCTTCAAGTTTGTCTACTTATGATTTTTCCACCCTTTTCATTACACTTCCTTACAATCTTATAAAAGTAAAACTTAATGATTTAATTCAATAGACATTTCATAGGGAAGATTCCTTCTATCTTGCGTGTAATGTAAGAAATGATTTTTTTCACTTCTGAAGAACATACAAATTATACTTGCTGGTCATGTCAGAAAGTGTTTGAAGCTCTCACCTTTCTACTTGACAAAATTTAAATATTGTTAAAATATTTACAAATTGTTAGAATATGAAATCACTGAAGCCTCTAGCTCGACTTCTAGATATTTGGATGATTTATTAAATATCGACAGTACCTATTTCGATGGTTTGATAAGTCTCATTTACCCCCCCCCCCCCCCCGCCCGAACTTCAGTTAAATAAAGCATATTCTTCTGATACCGAGGCCCCATTTGGGGATTTACAGCTATCTATTGCAGATGGGTTTGTTTCTTGCAAAATTTAGGATAAACGCGATAATGTTGATTTTGGGATTGCAAATTTTCCTTTCTTGGATGGCGAAGTTCCTCGTGCGGCATCCTATGGAGTTTATATTTCACAATTAATTATATTTGCCAGAGTGTCTAGTCATGTAACTGACTTCAACACTCGTGAAAAATTATTGACTGCTAAACTTCTTAATCAGTAATGTTGGTAATGTTGGTGGGCGCCTGATGCTCTGTCTCTGGTCGCGCCCATCGGAGTCTTCTTTTGCTCCAGCATCTCAGTGGTTTCTTGCTGTCGAATCCTCACCGTTGTTTTATCTCTTTGGTTGTTTGCTTTTCGTGTTCACGTGGATGTTGCACTGATGAGTAAGGAGGTCTTCTTGCGGAATGAACAAATTATTTGTCTTAATCGCCACGGAAATAAGGGCGTGGATTGTGACCACGTCAAATTGATTTAAGCCACTTAGTGGAATTTGTTTCCGTGACCGCTCCAAGGCGGTTCTTCTGTCGCGTATTATTTTTGTTATGGTTTGTCTTTGAGTGCGGGTATCGCTTGTATTATTTTGTTTTGGATTTTGTGGGAAAGTTATTGTAATTTTTGATTCCCGCTATTGATGTTTCCATTAGGGTCTAGTAGTTTCATGTTTGTGCCTCTTTCCCTTTGGTGTCTCTGATGGGAGCTGTGGGTTAATTGTATCGATTCCTGATCATTACCTTCACTTCTATGTCGATGGGCCCCGTAAAATCTGAACTTGCTGAACCGTCTTGGTTTTTAGTTACATATATTATTTTGAGGTAACCGTCAACTAAATATTAGCAGTAATGGACCTTTGAACAGTTGGTCAGCTAACTCTTCCTTTGGTAAGCGGAATCATTGTAAAGAATTACACCATGATTAGGAGTGACACATAATATTTTGACATTACAATCAACCAAATATTAGCAGTATTTCCCCTGTCACTTTCCTTTCCAATGGTTTACATAGAGGATCTTACATGAGTGCTCATGTATTATTGAATTTATTAAACGAGTTGAAGAAAAAGGGATAAAATGTGAGGCTTTGCCGAGCATTTTATCCCTTTTCCTCAACGAGTTTAATAAATTCAATAATACATGAGCACGAATGCAAGATTCTATTTATCATATGACATTTAAAACGCATTTTATTCACGATTGTTTACAAAAATGTCAATATTCCGCCATAAGTAAACGCGACGTCGTAAAGGACGTCGTACATGTAACGTTACGGGACGTATCTAGCTAATTTGCATATTTAATCCACTAGTGGATTATCGAAAATAATACATGACGTTATTACACTCTCAGACGCGACGTCATATGATAAATCCCATTAAGCGGAAGTGTGATTTGTTGTTAAACCATGATACAAAGCCGCGTATTTTGTTTAGCGGTGACCGTCTACCAATTATTAAAGGAATTATGTCCATCTGCCCCCGTCCTTGGTCATCTCTTTCTGGGCTAACAACATCTACACTCCTGCTATTTGTCTGTATATATACTCGCCAAGGGCGTATAGTGCCCCGCTTGCGGAGCTCATGTTTAATGTTGACTTTGTAAAGGGAAAACTCCCGTATTGTCAACAATCACAAAGTAAGACGTAAAATTCATCTTAAAAAATAAACTCTTCTCAATTATATTCATATAAAATACAGATCCCAAGCCTAAAAATAAGACGATTGCGCACCGTGTTCAGTTTACAAATATGTTTTCCTTGAAGACGATAGTATTGACATGAAAACATAGGACGGAAAGACCATGCTGTGTGGTACAGGTAAGGGCTCATGTGTTTTGCCTAATAACTTTTTTGATGTTCTCAGCTTAACTTTTTAACAATGAGAAATCATTATTTTACATTAAAAATGTATATTTAAAGCCGAACTACCTCCCACTTGCTTAGCTCCCGCCATTCGGAGCTTGCAGAAATAGATTGGTCTGCATGGTGCTTCCGCGCAGAGCTAACACCAACCGAACTTGAGTACTGGTAAACCGCTAAGAAAGTCTAAGCTTGCCCAGGAAAGTGGTGCGAGTTGGACCGTTTATTTTACCCTTGCGGTTTCTTTGAGCGGTTTGGCTTGAGATTTGATTTCTATATTTCTCTATCTTCATATACTGAGTTGGTCTTATTTAGCTATTACCTCAGTTGGATTGGTGGCTAATTTTAGAATGTAGCTTAAAAGGTGTGTGTGTGTGTGTGATGGGGGGGGGGGGGGCGTTGGATAAGTCCTTAAAACTACTTACAATCTGATTTAATTTAGCAGATGTATACTAAAACGCAAACATTTAAATCCCAATCTATACAGTACGGGCGGACTTGTGGAATTCTTTTCACTGACCGTTTCGAGGCGGTTCTTCTGTCGCGGTTTATTTTGTTATGGTTTATCTTTGAGTGTGTGTTTCGCTTATATTATTTTGTTTTGGATAGCCAGTTGGCCATTTTGTTGGAAAGTAACTGGCCTTTTGGCTTTCCGCTATTGATGTTTCCATTAGGGTCTAGTTGTTTCATGTTTGTGTTTCTTTCCCTTTGGTGTCACTGGTTGGGGCTGTGGTTTAACTGTATCGATTTTTAATCATTGCATTCACTTCTATTTTGCATCTATCGCAGATGACGAAAGACTATTTCACTGAAGAATAGTTCTGGGAAAAAAGAATGCTTTAGGGCATCACTATAGGCCTGGTAGTGGTACCTACCATATTGTGTGCTATTTATTTTGATGTCATTGTTTGCGTTGAAGCTGTCACAGGGGTCAATCAATTATGGGAGACACAATGCCAGATTGTATCTTATGAAAGAAGTTTAAAGAGAACTGCTGTCGAATGTTCTCAACGACGCTACTCTTATTACGCCATTGCCGACATTTCCATCGAGCTGGTGTTTTCTGAACCTTCTCAACCTGCTGAATTCGAATTCCAACATGGGAATGCCAAATGGGTGATGCATATTCAAGTTGGGGGCGAACCAATGTTTTATATGCAACATCCTTTGTCTGCCAAGGTGCAAAAGCCAAACTACGTCTCAGAAATCCTTAAGTCCTAGTTGCTTTTGATATAATCTCATAAAAAGGTGACCCCCAATCAAGATCGTCAGTGATGGTGGTACTGAGATATCCTGCTCCAAAGTTTTCTGGCATAGTGAATAATCAAACTTAATCCAATTATCAGGAAGGTGCCGAGATATCCTCATTTGACCACATTGAACTTCATCTGCAATTCGGCCTCCCTCTGTGCTAGTCGGTCCAGGTCATCTTGTAAAATAGGATTATTTTTTCGGTTTTGGTGTTACGGCTCTTTCAAGATTATTTCACTCATATCGAGCCGATCGTTAATCAGAGGTGGGCGAAAACCGGAGTACCCGGAGAAAAAACACCTGACCTTCCGTTGCAGAACTTGGCGTCTCACATGTGACCCGAGCGAGGCTCGAACAACAGCGGTGAGAGACCTAATGATCAAGAGTCAGCTCTCTTAACCACTAGGCCACGGATGCCCGTTGTAAAATAAGATAGTCAGAAGGAAAGTATATCTTCCTAAAAAGTACACAATCATCACCAAGCAAACGGTCAGATGACCTGAAATTATCTGCGAGTTCATTTATGAATACTAGAAAAGGACCGGTTCAAGTACCGAAACCTTGTGGTACACCGGAAAAAAACAGGGACTGGATCTTCACTTGGCCATCAAGTACAACTTTTTGTGTGCGCCCCGAGAGCCATGAGCTAATCCACTTATGTGTCGATCCTCTTATCCCATAATATTCCAGTTTGTACAATAGCCTTCTGTGATGCACCTTGGCAAATTCCATGATAATTAAGTCTGTTTGTTTGTGGCCACGGCTAATGGTCGTATCCAGATTGTTTACAATGTCATGATAAAATTGGACTAATGTCATTTCACAAAACCTTTGACTGTGGAAACCATGCTGATAGTCAGCAAGAATGCTTTCAAAGGCCGGGTGATTATTAATATTTGAGCCATGACAAACCCTACAATAAGACAAGTGCGCCCAACGAAGACTCAGATCAGCCTGCCCATCCGCACAGTCTTATCAGATTCTTCGTCGTGCGCTCTAAGGATAACTAAGGGTCAACTGCTCCTTAATGCAGCAAGAGAAGTCTCTAGTTTGACTATATGTATGCGCAGGCTGATCTCAGTCTTGGATGGGCGCACATATCTTATTTAAGAAATAGATCAGCTCTAACTGTGATTTGTTGTGTAATAAATCACAGTTTGGAGGTCAGTTGTAAAGTAGACAAATCACGAGCGCGTAGTGCGCGTGATTTGTCTACTTACAACTGACCGACAAACTGTGATTTATTACCCAACAAATCACTGGCTAGAGCTGATCTATTTCGATTCTAACACGCAGAAAATCGGCAATAATGTTGTTGTTTCCTTCAAAATCTCACAACTTTTTGCCATTGTTAGAAGAAATCCCGCTAAAATTATCGACTGAAACACAAGCCTTTATATCCTTTTCTAACGTTTTCGATGCGAGAAAATGACGTTACACCGTCTAACGTCAAGTAAATCGACTAGTGACGTCATAAATTTGCAGTTTTTAATGACGTCATACGTCACGCTCTTCCGAGCTGTGATTTGTTGCAGAATAAAACACAGTTATTTTGCATTGCCTATATAGGCGCGCTGTGTTAGAATGTAGGTTTTGTCGTGCGCTGGCTCATTGTATTGTTTGTCGATTATATCAAACCAGATAGCATAAGCCCTTATGGGCTTGTACTTGGACAAAACATATAAACCTACACTTGGCCATAAGTTAAGGGTTTACCGAAAGTACGAAAAGTGGGTGGGGTACCCCTCAACATGACTTTTCTTTTCAGCCAAAACACCGAGTCGGAGAAAAAGTTTCAATATACTGGAAAGTAACACGTCTTCAAACATAACATTATCTAATAAGCAACTATCAAACAGCTTGTAGGTTTACACAGCCGATGCAAAAAATGAGGGTTTCAGCATTTGCGCTCAAAGTCATATTTACCTAATTTTTCAAGACCTAAAATGTACAGTGTACAGTTCTTGGAAGGGTGAACTACAATGTCTTGGAGTAGTACTAACCAAAATTGTCTCCTGTCTTAGAACCATTTGTGCTACCACGAGATATTTTTCATAAGTTCTTTGGTCGCCATTTTTCATTCATGGGATTTGTAAACAAAATATCAACACTTATTTGGAAACGCATATCGCCAAATCGGCTTGACGATGTAACATGACAACCAGGAACCCTTCCTGCATATTTTTGTGCAAGTTGAAGTATTTTACAAACTTACGATTAATCATCCATCAGGTCAATTTTATTGTCATTTTTAATCATAACAGGTGATTGGAAACATTTGTTGTTGAGCATGAGGAAGTCATGGCTTTATCACATAAATATTACTACGCTTCAAGCGGAGCTAGGACAAAACATCGGAAAAAAATCCGATATGTCCTCAAAGTGTTAATTGTTTCATAAATCTAAATGACTTTTGTGCTTAAATTGCTTACAAATGTTCTTGAATAATTGGTAATTCTTCAAAAATATGAATATATTTTGGGACTATATTTTTGCGTTCGTGTCACCAGATATGGAAGTCCTTAGGTGTTTCCGGTTTCATTGACAAGCCTTTGAAAAAAAAAAAAAACATGTTAACAAAGGGGGAGTTCCAGCCTATAGTAAATTTCCATAGGGTTCTGCCCACGCACATATGTCCATGATATTGTGGATAATTAATACCTGGTAAATGACTGTCCATTATTTAGCTATTTCACTCTCATATCTGGGTTCATTATAAATCTACAATGTTTTGTTTATTTCTGCATCTGAAAATAGGGGTACCCCTAAACAAGTATACATATACACAACAGCTTCTTATATTTTGGAGTTAATTTGTTGTCAGGCATCACTGTAGTCATTTGAGATTATTTTTGTATCACATTTACTATTGTTCAGGTAAAGTTCTATAGACCATGCTCAATTTCATATGGAGGAGACCCAAGACTTCACAACCATAAAATCTTTTGGAGTATGTTTGACTTTTGATTTCATACTGTTGCAGTTCTTGTCACCTCATCATTTTAATAAGGAAATTGCCCATATATGTGTAGAACATCAAATTTTCTTGAAAATCTGAGACCGGTAACATACTGCATTTGAACATTGAATAATAATGGTCAGATTTTTATTTTTTCAAACCATTTGTTGATATGGTATAACATTTTCAGTCGAGAAATTGCTCGCAAATAATATATATAAACATGAATGTATGTATGTTTAAACCATGATGTGTATAGTGTGAGCTCATATAATCAGCAGCTGTATGAGTTATGGTACCCTGGGGGACACCAAAACACAATTTATTTTGAGCGTTTATTAACAATTCAATAAAAATATCTTTCATTATATGACAAGAATTTTTGCATTGAATGTATTCCTAAAGTTTGCTGAAGCTTATTATGACCAAGACTGTTGAAATGGCAAGTAAAATGGATGGTTCTGTAACCAGATAATTTTCTTGATTCTCTAATAAGTATGTATTATGCAGTATTATAAGTATGGTGCAGTCAACTTAAAATGTTTGAAAAGTCTGTCATACCCGAATGGCACAGCTTGCTTGAATAGCCAAGATGTATGATGTTTTTATTATGGTGTGCCAGGTAGTTCATAATACCACAGACTTTTGGCCCACTGCATACACAGATTACCGTAGACAAAATGGAAACACTGTTGTTTTTGGCTCTTTTGTCCCTCTGACAATGTCCCCTCAAAATCTGAACTAAACTACAGTTTACTTAAAGCGTAACAAATGGCCGTCGCTTGCTGTGCAAATCCGTGTAAGAAAGTTGTATTCTTAAATATGATCGTTATATTCTTATATATGATCTGGAAAACAACCAGTTATTTTTGAGTAACATGATTTAATATAATAGAGAAGACTATTCATACTTTCAAACGATTTCAGAGGTGAAAAGAGCGAACAGGATATTTGCTAGCAGTGCTATAGAAAAAATATATAGCCAAATGCAGATTTTGGCTCCGCAAATATGCTAGTAGTACAGCTAACAGCTGATTCACGCCATTTGTAAAACTGATGAATACAGAGCTAGAAAGCTTAACACTGATGGCAAGTACTGTATACATATGACTAAAATGCGAATGGTATTACAACATCTGAATATAATATCAGCTATAAAATAAATTTGTTACAGCAACTTGCCTTCCATCTCTTTCATTTAGGGAAGTGTATGCCAAATGCCAATTTTACAACTAGTTCCAGTGTGACTAGCTCTGCATTTATGTTGAAGACTAAAACATTGTACCTTAAAATTTTGCAGATGTTACAATGAACCTAGAAAAAAATGCAGAAAATTCTTTCCATGGTCTCACAAAACTTTTGGTGGGGGAGCGGAGTGTGAGTCTCTTTGACCAAGTGATGTAAGAAAACATCAACAATACAAGGACCAATCAATCATAAGAACAAATCAGAAAATCAGTCTGTCCCTTCAAGTTTGCAAATTGAAGGGGTTAGTGCAAGAAGGTACCTAAGTCCATTTTTTGAAAAATCTGAGATATTGTTATTTTCAGATATATCATACCAAGACCTACAATATGATATATAGTTTGATATGCTTTATTTCTTTATTGGCATTAAAAATGACAGTTACATTGAATCTTTGGAAGGGTCCTAAGTCCAAGGTCGTATCTTTGGTGCAAGAAGGGGCCTAAGTCCATTTTTACCACAAACAACTTCGAATTATCGGTGTATGTGTTGTTCATTTGTTTCAGCTCTTTGTTTTAAGAAACTTATAAAGAGTCTACAAAAGATAAAATATACATATTCAATAAAATGTAATAGGTTTCTGCTCTAAATAGAGAAAACTATGTCCTTTAAATAATGGACTTAGGCCCCTTCTTGCATAAACAACCATGGACTTAGGCCCCTTCTTGCATAAACACATTATTGAAATTAATGAATATCTGCAATATACTTCGGACTATTTATGCGATCTTTACACCATTTCATATCATAGAATATATCAACAGAACTATTTATTTAAAATAAGAAACACAAAATATGAAATTTTCGCAATATACTTTGTTTTTCGCGTTTTTCTCAAAATAATCAAAATGTGACTTAGGTACCTTCTTGCACTAACCCCTTCAATTATTGACTGCTGTTTTATTTTAAAGAAGTAAAATACAACAACAAAAATAATTAAGGAAAAATAGGATTATGAAAGTAATTAATTAAGCAAATTCATAACGTCATTGAGTATTACTGACATCAAGTGCCTTTGTATTGCAGGGTTTAAAACTGTACAAGAAGGCCAAATAAAATAGGGTAAAAAGATCCACCATGTCTTATTCCTATTTTGTCATAATGTAACTTGTTCAGCATTATCATTTTCGCAATATTGTCAACACTAACATTCATTTTGGACAGTGCATGAATGCATTTTATTTTTTCTCTTTAAATTTTTTGGATAAAACTTGCATTATACATTGAAAATGTATGTTCTCATTTACTTTTTTTTTTTTTTTTTTTTTGGGGGGGGGGGGGGGGGTGTATTATATAAATGCCTATGCTAAGCTTTGCATGATAAGGTGGCCCTAAATGGACATAAAACACAATAAAAATTCACTTTAAGGACATCTTTTCCCCTGGTATTGAAACTGATTTTGGCACAACAATTGACCTGAACCCAAATCTAGCTTTCAAAAACAATGTTACCGGTTTCTGATTTTTTTTTTAAATTTGTTTGCTATATAGAGCACATATGTGGCCTATTTTATATGCAATATCTTGGGGTGACAAGATCAGTTACACATCTAATACTTATGATGAACATCTTAATTTTTGCAAATTTTCATAAAAAAATAGAAGAAATTTTGTAAATAAATTTATCAGGAAGATTAAAAGCCATAGACACATTTACATTTTTTGTATTAGATTAATCCTTATGGAGTTCTGTTGCCAATCAAAGCAACAAAATTTGAAAGTAATCATACATATTGATTTTAGACTGAAAATTTAATAGGTGTGTATTACCGCTTCAGGAGATTACCTCAGGGACCTCTCCTGAGACGTATAGTAATTCATCAAATGAAACAAAGTTATATATATAGTTGATAGACCTCAAGTAAACAGCAACTGAAGTTTCAAGAAAATCTGTGCGTGGGCAGATTTGGAACTCCCCCTTTCACAAATTTTGCACTGTAGACATGTGAATCAAGTATTTATATAGAGACTTAGATTATCGATTTTGCTGTAAGAATGAATAGGTTCAAGAGTTCGATTGTCGAAAAGAATCACTTATTTGTGTTTCAACATCTCGTCTAATTTACATTATTGATAGTAAACCAAAACCTCGTGACCAAATGTAAACATGTATGGTGGTCAATAGAAGACGGCAGTTATGCGCTCTCTGCAATTATCTTATGGCAAACTGTCAATGTTGTTATAATTAAGATATGTGGCCCTGAAAAAGATACATAATTCTTTAAGGAAAGAATTTGCTCCACAGGACCAAAATTGTTCCTTTTCAATTTAAACACTTATTGATAAGGGAGACAAAAATAATTTGGCTCCTTTGAATGTGTATCCTTTCTTTCTTTCTACTTAAACTGCGATCGGTCGCATCTGACCATTACTCGCAGGTGTACATTACATACACACCAGGTTTCCAGGATGAAAGCCTACACAGTCATCATCTGCCCCCGCCCATCGGGGCTTAAAGAAATAAATGGGCTGCATGATGATTCCACGCAGAGCTGAATCCGAAGGCACACAAGTACTGGTAAACTGCTTTAATAGAGGATCTAAGCCTGCCCAGGAAAAGGCATGCAAGTCGAACCCTCCATGCTTATTTATAAACCCTTTTGGTTTCTTTGGGCGACTGGGCTTGAGGTGTAATTTCATCTCAATGTCGGGTAAAAGTCCCACAATATTGGAAGCAACATCTCCAAAATGACCTATATAGTGTTGACGGGGACGTTAAACTTCAAATCAAACAAAACAGTGACATAAAAACAAGGGAGACAACTAAAACTTCCAATGATTCAGTTGTGGTAGCAGTTATTGTCCACCATACCTTTTTTTCTAGACTACTTTTCAGCAACAAATATGTCTGGAAATTGTATTATTTTGATACACGGTATGGGCACAAATTTGCTGTACACTCTACTGTGGAATATTTTTGAGCAATGACGTTCTCACATATTGTTGCATAATAACTGATGAACCTATTTATGCAATTTTATTTGGCTATATTACCATGGAGAATATGTTTGAATGCAAATGGATTGAAGCACATAAAGAGAGGTATGTTTTTCTCAATAATTCCTGAATTTCTGAAAAAAATCTAATAGAACATGTGAATAAGTTGAAATAAATCATGGGCCAAGTAACTTTTCAAAAAACTTGACAGTTTTGCAAAATTCGATTAAAAAGATTTTGAACACCACACCATTACCCCACCCACTTTTTGTACATTCGGTAAACCCTTAAGGACCATGATAGTTTAAATGAGGGCAGTGTGTACACTTTTTCACAAATCTTTGCTATTATTTATATAAAGTAGCAATACTGCAGCATAATAAACCACCAAAACCCTTTCTAAGCGAAGCATGCTGACGTCAAAACACGTGTGTTGTAAGGACACCTGTACTAGGAAAAGAAGCAAGTTTGAGGGCGCATGAAAATCAAGTTTATCACGGGCACTTATTAAAGATTCGCGCCTTTTTCTACACGTGCATTGGTTAATGAAATTTTGTAACACGCTTTGCACATGCTATTATTTCATTTGTACTTGGTTGTCATTCGAAAGCAGCACATTAGCAATGGCACGTCGAAAATTAACAGATGCTGAACGATGGCAGGCAACGGGTATGATGCAGGCTGGTTTGACATACAGACAGGTTACAGATCATTTAACGTCAGCCATTCCGTCATTGTGCGGCTTATGCAACGTCTGAATGAAACAGGGACCGTAGAAGAGCGTCCTAGGACAGGCAGACCTCCAAAAACCTCGAATCGGGAGGATAGACAACTTGTGAGACTTGCCCAAAGAGCCCCTTTCAGCAATGCCAACAACCTTCGCAGAGAGTGGATCCTCAATATTCCAATCAGCAGAGGTACCGTGAACAGACGTTTGAACACTGCCCGGCTAAACTCACGTCGCCCAATTAAACGTCCTCTGTTATCTGTGAGGCATAAGGTAGCCAGACATGAGAGTGACGGATTCTCTTGTCTGATGAGAGCAGGTTCCTACTGAATCCTCTGGACGGACGAATTCGAGTTTGGAGGCCCCGTAAACAGCCTACGCTGAGAACCATGTCCTGTGGTGGTGGAGGTGTTACCATCATGGGTTGTTTTTCACTTGTCTGTAAGCTGCCTCTACAGGTGCTAGATGCACCGCTGAGGGGAGAACAATATCGCAACCAGATGCTGCGTAACGTTATCGTTCCTCATTTTGATGGTCACCCACTTGCTGATCGCCCGGAATTGATGGACGACAACGCCATAACCCACAGAGCCCGCATAGTGCAGCACTACCTGGAGCAGGAAGCCATAGAGCGACTGCCTTGGCCAGCCAAGTCCCCGGACATGAACCCTATTGAACATGTCTGGGACTTTCTGGGTCAAAGAGTGAATGCAAGGAACCCAAGGTGAGCTAAGCGCTGCGCTGGTTGCGGAGTGAGCTGCCTTTCCGCAGTACAAGTTACGACGTCTAGTTCATGGCATGAGACGACGCGTCGAGGAGTTATACCGGAAGCGTGGAGGCTATACGAGATATTGACGAGTAAACGTTGCAGACTGAACTCATAGACATGTTTCTTCATACTGATATTCCTCAGTCCATAACCGGACGACAGGTGTTTCATTCCGGAACCATTAAAGTCAAACTTACATTTTGTTATTTGTTATGAAATTTCAGGCGTATGGAATAAACATTCAGAAAATTGAAGTTTTCTTCAGATTTCAGGCAACCAATTGTTGTATTACATGGATTATTTAATAATTTAACCACATACATCAAAGTGGTATCGAGCTTATTCCTTAATACCCGACCAAGCACAAAATACTTTCAGGTTACGTTTACAAAGTGCCTGGTCCCTAACTTTTGGACATGTGTAATATCACATGCAGACACATATATAGAGTTTATTTGGTTTTTGATCGATTACGGTGAAATGATGACAATAGATATCACAGCATGCATGTTTGTACATATATTACATCAAGGACTTCACCTATACTTAAAAGGATACTGTGCAGAAAGAAGGCATCGGTTTCGGCCACACCCCTCCGCGCATCAGGCACAAGAGTGCGTGTTGCACAAGGTTCCAGCTTCACTGTTGTTGTAGAAGTCCCTGTGGTGTAGTGGTTATGCTATTCGTCTTGTAAACCAGGGATCGCCGGATCGATCCCGGGCTTCTCCGGACTGTCGGATGAGTCTTTAACCCGAGGTCCCGTCTCCATATGACCTTAGCTGTTGGTGAGACGTTCAACTCAAACACTGACTCACTCACTGTTGTTGTAGATCAAGGTACAGGATTAAACTTTATATCAAAAATAAATAATATAAAAACAATATGGAATAATAATAAAAGAATAATAATAATAATAATAAAGGAGGACGACTGAAAATATCTTCATCACGAAAACACGCCTATGTATTTCTAACCCCCTTGAACCCCACTTTTATGTAGTAAAACTGGGGTTTACAAGTGTATACATTATTTTCCTCATTTCTACCCCAAGTTATAGGTTGTGGGTACTCGGTAGAACCGTCCCATTGAGGCGGTTCTGTCGAGCACCCTCAACCTATGTTCGGAGTAAAACTAAGGAAAATATCACAATTTTTCATCTTAAAATTTATTTTTTTCCGCGGTAAAATTTACAGTGTATTCGTGTACACGTAGACGTGTTACAATTTTCTGAAGAAAAGACTAGTAAAGCTTCCCAAAGCCTGATAAGGATAGATAGATTGATGGATAAATACAACATACCGAAAAGAATTAGCAAATATGCTCCCGCCATTTTTGTGGTTGTTTCTAAACTAAAGCCACCTCTTGGTTTAAACTTTATTTCTTTGTATAATACATACATCTTTTACACAGATAATGTTGACAAAGAATACAAGTATCATACAAAGGGATTCAGAAAAAAGTCAAATGACTTATTCAAATCTGTATCCCTCGATTACAATATCAATGTACTAATTATAGCTGTGATTGTCACATTTGCTCGAATTTGCAAGTTATTGTGAAGATATTGTAAGTGAATTTCATTTTGGTTACAAAATGAATAGTAGTAAAATAAAGCATATGGCTGTTGAATGGTGAACATATCACCTTTTTGTTAAATTCTAGGCCGGGCAAAAGCAAACTTAAAAGCGGTTCCTTCAATTCGCCATTTTATTTCTTCAAATACACACATGCATTCATCAAATTGGACTAGAAACACTACAAGAGGCCTCCACAATTATATTGACCAGCAAAGACTTTGCCGAGGCTGCGCATGTGCGCATGCTCATATTATTATCTTGTTTGTGTTGCCAAATGCGATGCGCACATATACATTTTCTTTAAACGCGGGCTCATCTGCCATTTCCATCTTCGTAATTACAGTCTTTATGTTTCGAACAAAAAGTATAGATACTTTCAATTTTAAGTAAGCCACTCAAAGAGAAAGTCTACCTTTAGCATTACCTGAAGATAAAGTCTTTGAGTTTATATTGGGAAAATGTGTCAGCCCATTCCGTTCAATTTTTAACTTCATGTACTTTGAGCAACCAGCGTAGATCCTGATTAGACACCATATTCTGCAGCGTCTGATCTGTATCTATACTATTTGCCAATGTCCCATTCCACGATCCTAGTATGGATTGTTTCTTTCTGAGGTCACAGTGAGAAGACTGGCGCTGCTATAAATAACCGGTACCTTGATTTTGTACATGTACAGTGATAGTCACGTGAACAAAAACTTTACAGTTACATTTAGTAACGTTTGCTCGACTGATAACAACCAACTAATCAGATTTTGATTCTGAAGATACAAAAAGAGTCATTTATGGGGATTTAGAATACACTCAGGTGAGGCAACTCCTGCGAATGTATTTTTGCCTCCCATGTCAATAGGGGTCAGCTCTTTAAGAGAAGAATTTGCTCCTTTTTTCATGGGACAGGGCTTATAGATAAGCGAACAGGAAGTCCCGAAAGTTGTCTCCCTTTGACAAATGACGGAAAAAAGCTGCCAGGTGTTCCATATTCCCCTTAAGAATTAAAGGGTATTTCATTACGAAAACGCCCCTACGCAAATACATTGTAACATTTATTGCCGAAAAAATGAAAATTTTAAGATGAAAAATAATGATATTTTTCTTATTTCTGCTCAAAACATAGATCGTGGGCACTCGTCAGAACCGCCTCATCGAGGCGGTTCTAACGAGTACCCACAATCTATGTTTTAGAACAGAAATAAGAAAAATAATGTTTATCCCTGTAAACCCCAGTTTTACTAGATAAAAGTGGGGTTAGAGGGGGTCAAAATTATATAGGCATGTTTTCGTTATGACGTACATTGAAGTAAGAACGCGCGTCACGAGCCCAGAGCATGCATGTGAGCTCTTGGACTTTCCACGTGACCTGAAGTCAATGAACGATAAATACATTAATTGCTTATATATTTGCATCATTTTTTTCCATCAGTTAGTTGACAAACAATGCAGTTTCAGGACGGAAACAACTAAAACAACTTTCCAGTTAACAGAGAAACAGCATTTTTGACGTCATGTCATTGCATTTTTTCTATAATACTAAAGAGAACCATGGTTTATTATTGTAGAAAACTATGGTTTATTTAAGAAATATATCAGCTCTAGTAGTGATTTATTGAGTGATATATCACTGCTTGGAGATCAGTTGTAATGTAGATCAAATCACGAGCGCATAGACAAGCTGTGTTATATCACTCAATAAATCACGACACTAGAGCTGAACTATTTCGATTCTAATAAACTAAAAGTGGATGAGAATGCTTTTGATTACTTCAGATTTTCCCTACCTTCCACCGTTGTGTGAAGTTATCCCGCCAAAATAACTGACTGCATCACATCTGATTACCTGTTTTCATAACATTTCTGATACCAGAAAACGACGTTACACAATCTAACGTCAAGGTAACAATGAATGACGTCATGAAACTAAAAAAAAAGGCGGCTCTTCGTGACGCACACTTCCGACCAGTGACTTATCACTCAATATATCACCAGATTTATCCATTCGCTATATAGGCGACCAGTGTTAGAATTTGACGTCACTCAGTGTTTGTGCAATATGACGTCGCGTCAGTCAAAGTATTCATTGAAGTGTGAACAACATTACGTTCCAATAGTTACACGTAGTATTTTGAATAGAGAACGTAAATATGGATGCTTATCCAGGAGATGAAGTTGGTGGGTTGAAGATCTTTTGACACCACTCAATGGTAATATGACGTCGCGTCTGTCAAAGTATTCATTGAAGTGTGAACAACAATACGTTCCAAGTTCCAACGACAACTATCACAGAAGCTGTCACCACGACTTCTACAACAGAAGCGCCCACGACAACTGCCACAGAAGCGGTCACCACGACTTCTACAACAGAAGCGCCCACGACAACTGCCACAGAAGCGGTCACAACGACTTCTACAACAGAAGCGCCCACGACAACTGCCACAGAAGCGGTCACCACGACTTCTACAACAGAAGCGCCCACGACAACTGCCACAGAAGCGGTCACCACGACTTCTTCAACAGAAGCGCCCACGACAACTGCCACAGAAGCGGTCACCACGACTTCTACAACAGAAGCGCCCACGACAACGGCCACAGAAGCGGTCACAACGACTTCTACAACAGAAGCGCCCACGACAACTGCCACAGAAGCGGTCACCACGACTTCTACAACAGAAGCGCCCACGACAACGGCCACAGAAGCGGTCACAACGACTTCTACAACAGAAGCGCCCACGACAACTGCCACAGAAGCGGTCACCACGACTTCTACAACAGAAGCGCCCACGACCACTGCCACAGAAGCGGTCACAACGACTTCTACAACAGAAGCGCCCACGACAACTGCCACAGAAGCTGTCACCACGACTTCTACAACAGAAGCGCCCACGACAACTGCCACAGAAGCTGTCACCACGACTTCTACAACAGAAGCGCCCACGACAACTGCCACAGAAGCGGTCACCACGACTTCTACAACAGAAGCGCCAACGACGACTACCACAAAAGCTGTCAGCACGACTTCTACAACAGAAGCGCCATTGACAACTGCCACAGAAGCGGTCAGCACGACTTCTACAACAGAAGCGCCTACGACAACTGCCACAAGAGCGGTCACCACGACTTCTACAACAGAAGCACCAACGACAACTACCACAGAAGCTATCAGCACGACTTCTACAACAGAAGCGCAAACGACAAATGCCACAGAAGCGGTCACCACGCCATCTACAACAGAAGCGCCAACAACATCTACCACAGAAGGTGACTCCATGACTCCACAACAAAAGCGCCAACGACAACTACCACAGAGGATGTCACCACGAGTTCTACAACAGAAGCGCCCACGTCAACAACCACAGAAGCTCTCATCGCGACTTGTACAACAGAAGCGCCCACGACAGCTACCACAGAAGCTGTCACCACGACTTCTACAACAGAAGCACCCACGACAACTACCACAGAAGCTGTCACCACGACTTCTACAACAGAAGCACCCACGACAACTACCAAAGAAGCTGTCACCACGACTTCTTCAACAGAAGCGCCCACGAAAACTACCACAGAAGCTGTCACCACGACTACAGTAACAGAAGCGCCCACGAAAACTACCCAAGAAGCTGTCACCACGACTTCTACAACAGAAATGCCAACGACAACTACCACAAAAGATGTCACCATGACTTCTACAGCAGAAGCGCCCACGACAACTACCACAGAAGCGGTCACCATGACTTCTACAGCAGAAGCGCCCACGACAACTACCACAGAATTGGTCACCATGACTTTTACAACAGAAGCACCCACGACAACTACCACAGAAGCTGTCACCACGACTTCTACAACAGAAGCACCCACGACAACTACCAAAGAAGCTGTCACCACGACTTCTTCAACAGAAGCGCCCACGAAAACTACCACAGAAGCTGTCACCACGACTACAGTAACAGAAGCGCCCACGACAACTACCACAGAATTGGTCACCATGACTTCTACAACAGAAGCACCCACGACAACTACCACAGAAGCTGTCACCACGACTTCTACAACAGAAGCACCCACGACAACTACCAAAGAAGCTGTCACCACGACTTCTTCAACAGAAGCGCCAACGAAAACTACCACAGAAGCTGTCACCACGACTACAGTAACAGAAGCGCCCACGACAACTACCCAAGAAGCTGTCACCACGACTTCTACAACAGAAATGCCAACGACAACTACCACAGAAGCTGTCACCACGACTTCTACAACAGAAGCGCCCACGACAACTACCACAGAAGCGGTCACCACGACTTCTACAACAGAAAAGACAACGACAACAACCACAGAAGCGGTCAATACGACTTCTACAAAAGAAGCACCCACGACAACTACCACAGAAGATGTCACCACGACGTCTACATCAGAAGCGCCCATGGCAACTACCAAAGAAGCTGTCACTACGACGTCTACAACAGAAGCGGTCACCATGACTTCTACAAAAGAAGCACCCACGACAACTACCACAGAAGATGTCACCACGACGTCTACATCAGAAGCGCCCATGGCAACTACCAAAGAAGCTGTCACCACGACGTCTACAACAGATCCGCCCACGACAACTACCACAGAAGCTGTAACCACGACTTCTTCAACAGAAGCACCCACGACAAGTACCACAGAAGCGGTAACCACGACTTCTACAACAGAAGCGTCAACGACAACTACCACAGAAGCTGTAACCACGACTTCTACAACAGAAGCGCCCACGACAACTGCCACAGAAGATATCACAACGGCTTCTACAATAGAAGCGCCAACGAATACGACCTCGTATGCGCCGTCATTAAGGTTGGCGTCACAGTACGTTACGTGACGTCACTAATTATTCCTGTAGTGTCATCACAATATGACGGACGTCGGTAACCAAATGACTGCAGCATTAAAACTCTGCGCTTAGAAATTTAAGGTATACAAGAAAAAGAATCCTATATGGGTGTGAGGGGTGGGTAGAAAAATGCGTTCTCGGGATCACTGTCCGGCATCACTCGGCAAGCCTAGTGATGCCGGACCGTAACCCTTGGGACGGATTTTTCCATCCACCCCAATATAAGATTCTTATATTACATCGTGTCGCCAAATGAAACCAATAAGGTTTATAAGCATGGGCGGTCCGACTCGCACCGCTTTACCTGGGCAGGCTTAGATCCTCTTAGCTGTTTACCAGTACCCGTGTGCGGTTTGGATTCAGCTCTGCGTGTAAGCATCATGCAGCCCATATATTTCTTCAAGCCCCTATGGGCGGGGCCAAAAACGCAAAAAGAACACGCCTATACAAATTTCATTGTAAACTTTACCGCCGAAAAATCGACAATTTTCGGATGAAAAATTGTGATATTGTTCTTATTTCTGCTCAAAATATAGAAAATTGAAAAATCGAAATTTCCTTTCACAGACTGACATTTTGACAGGTTCTGCACCCCCATTTAAACCATAATAGAAGCGGTTACTACTCTTGTAAATTACAAGGGCGTATATGATTTTTTTGCACGATCACTTGATGGAAAATCATTAGCAGTGACACCACGTGTATCGGTATAATTCTTTTTGACCACTGTTAACAGTACATCGCATTTCTATCCCCCGCTGCGAAGCGGAACGGGGATTATAGGAATGGCCTTCGTCTGTCCGTCTGTCTGTCCGTCCATCTGTACGTCTGTCCATAAGACTTTCTTGTCCACTCCATATCTTATGAACCCCTTGATAGATTTTCATTAAACTTTTGTCAATTTTTTGTCTCATTGAGCTGATGTGCAGAACTCATAAATAAACCATACCCACTCAAGGTCAAGGTCACAGTTTAAGGTCACAACTTTGAAAGTTTTTTTGAATTTTTTGTCCGTTCCATAATTCCTTTACCATTGGAAGGATTTTTATTAAACTTTGTTCAAATATTATTTTGAGTGAGCTGGTGTACATGGGCCATAAATGAACCATGCTGACTCAAGGTCAAGGTCACATCTGAAGGTCAAGAGTTTGAAACTTTGAATTTTGTGTCCGTTCCATATCTCTTTTACCCCTGCAAGGATTCTCATCAAACTCTGGTCAATTATCCCCCTCAGTAAGCTGATGTGCAGAAACTATAAACAAACGATGCCGACTCAAGGTCAAAGTCACATTAGAGGGTCATGAGTTTGAAACTTTGAATTTTGTGTCCGTTTCATATCTACCTTACCCTTGAAAGGATTTTCATTAAACTTTGGTTTAATGTTCACCTTAGTGAGCTGATGTGCAGAGCACATAAATAAATCATGCCGACTCAAGGTCAGGGTCACAGTTGAAGGTCAAGACTTGACACTTCGAATTTTGTGTTCGTTCCATATCTCCTTTACTCTGAAAGGATTTTCATTAAACTTTCATCAAATTTCACTCTCAGTGAGCTGATGTGCAGAACCCATAAATAAACCATGTCAACTCAAGGTCAAGGTCACAGGTGAATGTCACGAGTTTGAAACTTGGAATTTTGTGTCCGTTCCATATCTCATTTGCCCATGGAAGGATTTTCATTAAACTTTTGTGAAATATACCCCCTCAGTGAGCTGATATGCAGTACCCATAAATAAAGAATGCCAACTCAAGGCCAAGGTCACAAGGTTGAGCCATGATACAGAGTGAAGCGGGGGATTAGGCTGTTCCTAAGACTGGCTTCTTGTATAGTCTAAACACAGACTGACGTATGATTTGTTTGTTTGATTGTTTTGAGATTTAACGTCCCCGTCAATACTGTAAAGGTCATTTTGGAGACGTTGCTTCCAATTTTTTTAGACTTTTCCCGGACCTTGAGATGAAATGACATCTCAAGCCCTGGCACCAAATGAAACCAATAAGCGCGGACGTGCCGATTCGCACCGCCATTCGCCTGGGAAGGGTTAGATCCTCTAAGCGGTTCACCAGTACTCGTGTACGGGTCGGTATCAGCTCTGCGTAGAAACATCATGCAGCCCATCTTTTTCTTCAGGTCCCGATGGGCGGGGCGGAAATGGCGTATGAGCTGCAGAAATTCTTTCAAGAGACATATGTATACACCAGTGCAACTTTATTCTCAGATTCAAAGTACAATGTCTTTTTTCGGCCTTGGAATAAATTGCGCGCGAAAAGCATTTTTTCGAACCCTTTATATTCGTCTCTCTCTCTCTCTCTCTCTCTCTCTCTCTCTCTCTCTCTCTCTCTCTCTCTCTCTCTCATACCCACGACGGTGAGCGAAACAGTGATAATTAATTTGTTACGACAGTGAATGCTATGCCTTGTGGCCAACTGTTAAGGCCTCGTCGGGCCGGCCAGTTACAAGTACTGATGCGAGATCGCACCCCACCCCCGCCCTGATAACAACCAGTGGTCAACGGCCGAGCCTAGTAGAGCCGTTCACCATAAGCCGTCTTCCGACAAAGGTACCATCGAAAGATGGAAAGGTTGGATAGAGAAAAAGAAGAAAGAAACTAGAATTGCGTCCATAGGACAGGGATGCCCCCGCCATGTGACATTGGACACAGAAATGAGTGTTATGTATTGTTTGAGTGAGGAAAACATTTATATGACCTCACCTTTGAGCTACGAACCTGAGTTTTATGTATGCCACATCATCTGATAATGATTAGCATTTTGGCCAGGTGATTTTAAATCCGTGCAGGAATACGAACGTTATTGACAGGACTCAATAAGACCCATTTTGATATTTGACCTCTAAAGATGACCTTGGCTTTGGTGGCATCCACCTGGGTCCAGCAAGCCACAAAAATCTTCTGAGGATGGTTACCAAAAACGAATGTTACTGACTGGATACGGAAAATGCCTTTTATTTGACATTTGACCTCTAAGTATGACTTTGACCCAGGGGTACCGACATAAGTCTTGCGCGCGACACATCGTCGTGTGGTTTTACATTTCTGCCATGTAATTTTAAAAATAATATTAAAAAGTTATTGATCGGACATGATAAAACACCTTTTTGACCTTTGACTTCTAAGTAGGACCATGGTTTTGGAGGTACCGACTTGGGCCATTCGTGTGACACATCGTCTCATAATGATTATCCTTAATGTTATATGGAAATCCATCCAGGTATAAGAAAGTTTTTGTCCGGACACGAAAACAACCGCATTTTAACCTTTGACCGCTAAGAACGACCCCAACCTTGAAGGAAAATCCGTTCCCCCATCCACTAGTGGTCCCATCTGAACTTTCCTTCCAATCGAATTTTCAAATGACTGACCTATTCACAGGTGGCCGAAAGGACTAGTAAAGCGTATCAAGAAGAATGACCTTGCCAGAGACTACGTGTTCGTGGTGAGCCTCTATCTAGTCATGTGTCGTAATTGCATATCTATTTACATAGTGTGTCACATGTATTTGAATAATTATTATTTCTTGTTGTTTTTCTTTTCTTTTCTTCTTTTCTACAATGCAACTGTAGATGTATAGTTACCCTGATTTAGCCTCAACTCGAGTTTAAATAAATGTATGTTTTCCATGGAACAAATCCGCCTGTTTTTTCCTATTAACCCATATCCTGCTGTTCACGACAACCCCTACCTTTACAAACAGAGTAAATCCAGATCAGATGGCTTCTGAAGCCATCTGATCAGGTCTACACTGTTTGACAATCAGTTTATGGATTTGTTAGAATAATTTACATTAAGTATTCTGATTGGTTCAAAGTCAGAAATGGGTGTGGCTAAACTGAATATTCGGCAAATGAAGGGTTAAAATGCAAATGAAAGCAACTTAGACGTTAAATGGCATTTATCACATGACGTCGCGTCTGAGAGTGTAATAACGCCATGTATTATTTTCGATAATCCACTCGTGGATTAAATATGCAAATTAGCTAGATACGTACCGTACGTTATATGTACGACGTCCTTTAGGACGTCGCGTTTACTAATGGCGAAATATTGACATTTTTGTAAACAATTGTGAATAAAATGCGTTTCAACTGTCATATGATAAATAGAATCTTGCATTCGTGCCAATGTTTTATTGAATTTATTAAACTCGTTGAGGAAAATGGATAAAATGCTCGGAAAAGCCTCGCATTTTATCCCTTTTCCTCAACTCGTTTAATAAATTCAATAATACATGAACACTCATGTAAGATCCTCTATATCTCATATCGTCTTTCCTTCAAAACACAGGAATGGAGGAAGTGGAATATGATCATCGGATGTATAGGTGGGTTGGTGAAGTGCCTCAAAAGGGCGTAATTATTTTAGTAAATGCATTAAACCGTGTGTGACCGGAACGTGAAAAGAGTGCGGTCTCGTCCGTGACATTTTGCGCGTACCGTCATTGTTGCATTAATGCACATGGTATGAAACACTACACAAGCTCTGCACTTTTCAAAAATGACTTTTTCATATGGAAATATGTGATATATTCATTATTTTCTGCTGAAAATATTGGATACTGAGACGTTTTTCACGAGTACCCGCACCTTAAATTTTTGAATAATGTATTAAGAAAAAGGCAGTATAAAGTGGGGGTTATAGTGTGGTTGGATAAACCGACCTGTTAACGTAATGGCATTAATCATTGCAAAACACGCATTTTCAAATATACTTAATATTTAACCAACAAAAATAAAAAAAAAAAAATCAGATAAAAAAGTCTGATAATTTCCATATTTTCGCCCAAAGCATAGATTGTTGGCACTTGCTAGAACCGCCGCCCAGGCTTATCTATATATTGTTGCGGAATTGGGCTGCGGCTGGCTACTTTCAGGTGTTTCTTTACGTTGCCGAGTATTGGAACGTATCGATTGTTCACACAAATCAAACGGTGTGCCAACCTCTATCATTAATTGCACCCGCTCAAACATAATGTCTAGCTATCCCCGGTTACCTGTGGGAAGATTTCTGTGAAATTTGTTTCCAAGTCCTTCTCATGACTTTACAGTCCTTCATAAGGCTGTATTTTTCGTTTATTTTGTCATTTGAATCGTCCCGTAGATTCACCAATGACTCGGGTATTTCCGTCGGTGCGGGTCCGATTCGGACCATTTTTTCCAAGAAACTGGGGTGTTCGCGTGACGTGTTTCGGCCATCACGTGGTTGTAACTATAAAAGCGGTTGCGCGCTTGAATACTTGCAATGCTGATGTCGAGCAATCAACTGGACACTTGCTTCCTGATCCTTCTGACTTTTAGAGACGTTTTAAACCCCAGACCACCAATTATCACAGATATGCCTGGGAGAAAACTCACTGCAATGCCCACTGCGGTTTAAAACTCATAAGCTTGTTGGAAACCTTGTTGTTTAGGACCACCAATGGTGGTTATTTTGTTTGTTTACATTTTTGCTTGTTGTTGGCACACGGACGGGTTCAGATGCAGATTTAGCGGACCAGATCAAAGGGTGCTCCAACCATTGAGGATGTTGTAAAGTATATAAACTACCCCCGAATTAACATTACCATTGGTGAGTTTAACCCTGCATTACCTCCTTATCACCAATGCATTTTACCATTGGTGGCTTGCCACCAGTGACTATTTAACACCAATACTGATCGTCATTTGTGGGTTTCACCCCCACAACATTTTACCCCAATTTACATTACCATTGGTGAGTTTCACCCTGCATTACCCCCTTATCACCAATGTATTTACCCATTGGTGACTTACCATCAATGAATATTTAACACCAATACAGATCGCCATTGGTGAATTTCACCCAAATAACTTTTTACCCCAACTGATATTACCATTGGTGAGTTTCAACCTCCATAACCCCCTTATCACCAATGTATTTTACCATTGATGGCTTGCCACCAATGACTATTTAACACCAATACAGATCGCCATTTGTGATCTCCACCCCACAACTTTTTGCCCCCCCCCCCCTCCCACTAACATTTCCATTGGTGAGTTTCACACCCCCCCACTCACTACACCTTTATCACCAATACACTTACCCGTTGGTTACCAATGACTTTTAAGCACCAATAAGTATTTCCTTTGAGGATTTTCACCCTCGATAGTGTATCTTCTACCAATTACCAGTGTCATTGACTAGTATCACATATTATTGACCCATACCACCAGTAACCAGTGTCATTGACTAGTATTACATATTATTGACCCATACCACCAATGACCAGTGTCATTGACTAGTATTACATATTATTGGTCCAACACCAATGATAAGCTTCATTGGTTAGTATCATTATTTATTGACCTTTTAATCACCAGTGAACATCTCCTTTTGACCCCTTACCCCCAATTCTTCTCAACATTGTTTAAGTGCACAAAGAATCTAAGCCAAAGAGCATAATTTTACCACCTGTATAGGAGTCATTGGATCTGTCACCCCTCAGCATCACAATCAAGATAAAATGTAGGTTTAAGCCATTGTTATTGTATAATCTCTATATGTTTGGAGCCTGCAATTTTATATAACTCTAGCCAGCACGTCCATATATTACTAGATTATATATATAAGCCTTATGGAGACTTTCGTTATCAATAAAACAGTATCGTTTCAAAAACTGAAACCTCGGCTCAAGTCTTTTATCAATTCCCTATCATTGATGTCAGCCCAGGTCGGACTCACAATACTTTGTAACGGTACCTCGTACATCTTGACATTGCTGTAATATCCTATGCGAAGGCCTTTTGACGCGACGAGGTTGACCCGTTACAATATTTCGATTCCAACACACTTAAAATCGGCAAAGGTATTGTTGTTTCTTTTAAATGCTTCCAACCATTCGCCGTTGTTAGGAGACATTCCCACCAGAATCTTTGACTGTAACATGTGTATTTAAGTCCTTGTGTTACGTTGCGATGCGATAAACTGACGTACCACCGTCTTACGTCAAATAATCCACGAGTGACGTCATTGGTTGGTGGCTTTTCTCGTCAGTCTCATCCACCCCATGATTTATCGCAGAATAGAGTTTATTTTTTCTTTCAGGCGCGATTATGAGAACCTGATATGTGGTTCTGTTGCAGACGGGCCTTTCCAGCCCTCTGGATGGCCGTGCTGAGTGCAACCTCGACGTAGCCTCGGTTCTGTTCAGCACGGTCATCCCATGTCATTTCATCTCAATGTCGGGTAAAAGTCCCACAAAATTGGAAGCAATGTCTCCTAAATTACCTGTACAGTGTTGATTGGGACCACAAATCAAACAAGCAAAATATATCTATCTAATCCACCCTTCCATCCATCTATTTCTTCAAGCCCTGTTTGGATGTGGCCTCAAGCTCTATAGATAGTTAGATAAAGTGGTTTGATACTCCATTTCTTGGTGCTCGAACCGGCAACCTTTCTTTCTTTCTTTCTTCCATTTCGTCTTAACACCAGAATGGGGACAGAGACGATGTGCACGTTTTCAGAATGAAAGCCTACACAGTTATAATCTAATTACGGTGGGGTCTTTCACCTGCACAGGGGATAACTCTCCCTGCACAGGGAGCCTCCAGTTAACGTCCCGTTCCACAGGAAAGTGCACGTAAAGTCATTCATTCTTGCAAATGATGCCAATAGAACGTGTTCGGACTCCAAAATTTTATCACCGTTGCGGGTGATCGAACTGTGGACCTCTAGCATCAGAGGTAAGTGCACTAACCACTGAGCTATCACGCTCTCAATCTCGTCTGATGATTTATCACTGACCCAAACAGCCATACGATCTATATATCTGCCTACCTGCCTGCCGGCCTGCCTACCATTTTAGTTTTTGGTTGTACGGCCCTTTCAAGAGTATTTCTCTTATATCGTGCCAATTGATAATCAGAGATGGGCGAAAAACTGGAGTATCCCGAAGAAAAACTACCTGACCATCCGTTGAAGAACTTGTCGATTCACTTGTCAATTTAATGATTAAGAATCAACTGAAAAAAAAAATCGAGGTGGTTCAAACGAGAACCACCACAAATTATATTTTGACCAGAAATACATGTACCGTAACAATCCTTAAAATTCGGACATCTACAGGATTTGCTCTAATTCTCCTAAAATTTTAACATAACAAAGTAGAAGTAAAACAAAGATCAGGAATTGATACAATTAACTTACTCCATCCATAAAAGACACCAAAGGGAAAGAAATACAAACATTAAGCGACCAGACCATAATGGAAACCTAAACAAAGGAAGGCCATATGGACAGTTACTTTCCCAAAGTTGTTATACTGTCCAACAAGGAGTACAAAAGGTGCGGACGGAATAGCAAGCAGTGTAGACCTGATCATACTGCTAAGTTTCCTAAGGCCTATCTGTCCCAATACTTACGATTATTTTGGTAAAATATCGCATTCTCATGTGGCAAATGCGTGTTCTAGAAAACAAAATGTATAATTAAGACCCCTTTGAACCCAGCTTTATATAGTAAAACTTTGATTTATAGGATATATGTGTTGTTTTTTTTTTCTTCTCAAAAACATAGATTGTGGGTACTCACTTCCTGAGTGGTGATTCTAACATGTACCCCAATCTATATTTTGAGCAAAAATAAGATAACTGACTTTTCATCGAGTACTGGTAAACCGCTTAGAGTATCTAATATGTGCTATAAAAAGGTTATCCTTTGGAAGCAAGGAATACACCACAGAACTGAAAAATATGGAGTGGACATGTTTTCTGGGCCAGACTAGCTAGTTTCGGTCAATTAGGCCTCATCAGTGACCCTCAAATATTTTTAACATTCCACAATGGAATCAATGACTCCAAAGGACTAGAAAATATAAACTACACTATGATGTAGGGCATGGAGACTTTTTATGGCCGCCACACATTCCCAGACACCAGCTGTAGTGACGTCAAATATGTTCTATAAAAGGGTTATCCTTTGGAAGCAAGGAATACACCACATAACTGAAAAATAATGAGTGCGCATGTTTTCTGTGCCTGACTAGCAAAGCAAAGCGGTGCGAGACGGAACGTCCATGCTTATAAATTCTATTGGTTTCATTCGGCGGCAGGGCTTGAGATGTCATTTCATCTCAATGTCGGGTTAAAGTCCAGCAAAATTGGAAGCAACGTCTCCAAAATGACTTTTACACTGTTGACGGGGATGTTAAATCTCAAATCAAACAAACAAACAAACAAAATGTTTTATTTATTTATTTTTTTATTTTTTTATTTTGTTTTGTTTTGGGCGGTAAAATTTAAATTGTATTAAAAATAATCGTGTTTTCATAATGCTTTTATTACACTGATGCTGATGTGGTATATTCATAATAATTTTCTCTTTCTTTTCGGGTGTCAGTGGAAAGTGTAATTTCAAGAACCAGTCAATGTGTATTTTCACCATGTTAACTCAAATGAAACTGTGTTAATGGCAATTATGATTGAAGATAATTTCTAAATAAAATAATGTTAAAACAACATGATAGTGTCTTTAACAGTACACTGCTGGGCTTTTTAATGAAGATACAGCTGCAGGTGGAGAGGATAATTTGGGGATATATTTTTTCTTGTATTTTTTTCTCCATACAGAAAAAAACTATTCATCTCACTGATAGGCAATGCATACAAGTACCCACAGCATACATTTTTAACTTGAAACCAGTAAAATACCTCTTTTTTAGCTTGTTACTTCTTATATGTACCTATGTTAAGAACACGAAAGCTTCTTTGATCCAGTGTGAGGTGACAATGGATTTCAAACTGTTTCGCATTTTTAATATTCATTTTAGCCCATACATCACTATGGGAAAGTTTTAGACCTCGCCCTCCGCCGATTTCTCAGGCAAGTCGTATGCCTCTGCGACAGTCAGGAAATGCTATGGTTATTTGGAGAAAGTAGCAAAACAAAGGAAATGAGAGCACAGACTAGGTCCATTTCACGATGATTGTCAGTTAAAATAATAAATATTTAAATCCATGTGACGCACTTTAAAAATAGATATGCAATTGCGACACACCTTATATTCGAATGGCTAGATAGAGGCTAACTAGGAACGGGGAGTCACTAGCGCGATGTGCTGTCAATAGTCGTCAAAAAGAATTATACCGATATCAGATGTGGTGTCACAGCTAATGATTTTCCATGGAGTGATCGTGCAGATAAAACATAGACGCCCTTGTAATGTACATGATCAGTAACCACTTCTATATAGTATGGTTTAAAAGGGTGTGTCGAATCTGTCAGAATGTCTTAGTCTATGATAGAAAATATAGATTTTGCAATTTTCTCCAAATAATCACAGCCTTTCCTAGCTTTCACAGAGGCATAGGACTTGCTGGAGAAATCGGCGGAGGGTGAGGTCTTAAACTTTACCACAGTGATATATGGGCTAAAATGAGTATTAAAAGCGAGAAACGAAAAAATCGATGATTCAGATTTTCTGAACGGAGTTTTTTTTTTTTTTTTTTTTGTTTTAACTGGGAAAGTTTGGCGTAAGTTCTGTTTATTTCTTAATTTAAAAATGATTCAGTACTGCACCAGTGCTGTCTTTCAAATATAGATATCTGCATGTTAATAGTGACTTTAATGTAGAAATCAGATATCTCTTTTAAAATACAGCTCTTTTTGCAAGCACAGATAACACTTCAATAAAAGTCATCAAATGCAGAACAATGCCAGTATTTTTAACATAAATTTATCATGAGAGTTTAATAACACCATGTAATATTTTCGATAATCCACTAGTGGATTAAGTATGCAAACCAGCTAGATACGTCCCGTAAGGTTACATGTACGACGTCCTTAACGACGTCGCATTTACTTACAGCCGAATTTTGACATTTTTGTTAACAATCGTGAATACAGTACGCTTTAAATGTCATATGATAAATAGAATCTTGCATTCGTGCTCATGTATTATTCAGTAATACATGAATACTCCTGTAAGATCTCTAAGTAGTATTTTAAACATAAATGATCATAAAGACTACCGCAACATGTTTCTCGAAAACAAAAGGAAAATTATCCCTTTTTAATTGACCTATCTAACAGTTACGTCTTAAAATTTGTAACCAGGCGCCATCGCCATGGTTCACGTATGATTTTTCTTGTATGCCTGGAAGTGGCGGGCAGATGTGTCTCAGGGTTACGCCAGTTTTTGTTTTGTTTCTTTGAATTAAGGCTCTATGTCCCCGTCAACACTATTTAGGTTACTTTGGAGGCGTTACTACAAATTTTGTGGGACTTTTTTCTGACACTGAGATGAATGACATCACAATTCCTGCCGCCCAAACAAACCTTAAACACCTTGAGTACAAAGCAGTGATTTAACGCGTTATATATAAACAAGTAAAACAACAAAAGCAAATCAAAATGGTTAATAAGCATGGACGGTCAAACCTGCACCACTAAATTCGCCTTGGCAGGCTTAGACCCCTAAGCGGTTTATCAGTACTCGTGCTCTGCGTGGATGCATGAATTTCTAGGACTACACCAGTTTCTTGTCACCTAAATTATGATTTAAATTGTCTCAAATGCCGGAGTGAAATATTCTTGACAGGGACCGAGAACAAAAAATCTTTACACAGTTTTCGGTTCATTTTTCGCAGTCGACTCAGTGCAGTAGCTTTATACTTCTGATGTTCATGTGACCATCACCCATTTGAACGAAACCCAGATAACGGTTATTTATTGCACTGCTATTTTGTGTTGTTTGTTTGTTTGTTTGTTTAAAATGATACTTAACGTCCCCGTCAAAACTATCTAGGTCATTTTGGAATCGTTGCTTCCAATTTTGTGGGACTTTTACCCGACATTGAGATGAAATGACATCCCCAGCCTGCCGCCCAATGGAGCCAGAAGGCTTATATGCATCAGACGATCTGAATCACACCGCTTTGCCTGGGCAGGCTTAGTCCTTCTAAGTGGTTTTACCAGTACCCGTGCTCTGCGTGGAAACATCATGCAGCCCAATCCATTTCAAAGCTCCGATGTTGTGTTGTGTTAGGGGTGTTGTGTTGTGTTAAGAGGGTTACCTATAGAAGTTTGGGGTTTGGCAAACAGTGTAGACACATCAGATGCTGCAGAAAGCTGAGTCTGCCGTGGCTGCAGAGACATGATCTGGGTCTCAAGCACAGTGATAATAGGATTGAATGAAACAGGTCATATCCTGCCTTCACACCCACCAATGTTGTCAGTGCTTTGATTGTGAATACCGGTAATACATAAACAATTTTCGATGACCTTGACGGTGTACTAATAAGACTATAATAGACATTGCTACTTTCCACATATTTGTGCTTTTGATGTGTGGTCTTCTCCGATTTGTGGGCTCGGACGTGTTTTTCCGTCAGTTTAATTCAGTAAACCGTGGTCGAGAACTTGTACCTGGTGCGAAATTGCTGCCCCCGCCTCCTTCCGATATCGCCAAATAGAAAATGGCGTCCTTGTTTTCTTACTCGGTGGGCCCGGTAACAGCATAATTCAAGCAACGTCACCGTGTATTTACAGCACGTGAGTTTCCTTGTTAATACAGGGCTTGTTTCGCTGGTTAATGCATGGCTGTTAATATCGTGCGGCACTGATTTTTATGCACTAATACGACATTGTATATGTGTTGTGTGCCAAGTTGAATGTTATTTTATTACAAAAGCTTTTTTTTCTATTTACCTATATTTTGTTTGTAACGGCCAAATAAGCTCTACTTAAGTAAACGGCTTATCAGTCAGCATAAACCCGGTTGCCATCGGGGTGAGGTGGATGGGCTGGAGGCGTCATTCATCGTATTATCTTACATCTCTTAAGGGTTGTGGGTTCGATTCCGGGCTTCTCCAGACTTTCGTATGAGTGTTATGACCGAAGTCCCGTCCACGTCACACGCACACACACTAGTATCGCTGGGGCGTTCAAACTGGTTTGCAGTCTAGCTGTTGGTTTTCTTTAGCGCCAACATTTCAGTGGTTTCTTGCTGTCGAGTCCTCACCATTGTTTCATCTCTGTGGATGTTTGATTTTTGTGTTCTCGGAGATGTGACACTGATGAGTTAGGAGGCCTTCATGCGGACTGAACAAATTAATTCTCTAAATCGTGACGGAGGTAAGGGCGAGGATGGCGGCGGCGTAAAATCGATTTAAGCCCCCCCCCCCCCCCCCCAAGTGGAATTCGTCTCACTAACCGTTCCATTGCGGTTCTTCTGTCGCGGTTTAATTTTGTTATGGTTTGTCTTTGAGTGTGTGCATTGCTTATGTTTTTTTTGGTTTGGATAGCCAATTGGCCATTTGTTGGAAAATGATTGTCATGTTTGCTTTCCGCTATTGATGTTTTCATTAGGGTCTAGTTATTTCATGTTTGTGTTTCCTTCACCTTTGGTGTCTCGGGTGGGACTTGTGGGTTAATTGTATCGATTCCTGATCGTCGCCTTCACATCAAGAAAATACGCCTATATAATTTTGAGCCCCATGAACCCCACTTTTGTATAGTAAAACTAGGATTTGCACGGGTCAATCTTCTTATTTTACTTATTTCTGCCCTAAAATTTAGATTGTGGGTGCTCGTGAGAACCGCCTCATCGAGGCGGTTCTAACGTGTACCCACAATCAGGCCTCCTAGTGGCACACTTTGAAAATATAGGTTTTTATATAGGTTCTTCTGACTCAAAATATAGGTTATTTACAGGTTTTTCAATAAAAATACAGGTTAAAAAAAAGAGTCTTCCAAACTTACATAAAGATTTAAAACTGAAGAAAATATATTTGATGAACTGTTGTGCCACAATTACTCAGATAAAGTTGATCTAAATTTTACAAAGTCTGAGCGAGTGAAGCGAGCGAGGAAAAAAATACAATTTCTTGACAGTTTTCATCATTTTTTATTGGACTAAAAAGTAAAAAATAGTAGTGCATTTTGAAACTAGAAATGCGTCCATAGGACACGGATGCCCCCGCCTGAAAATATCTCTATGTTCGTTTTCATCCATAGAAAGTTATTGACCGTGTTCAAGTTTTGGACCCTTTTTTCACATTTGACCTCTAAGTATGACCTTGACCTTGGAGGTAAGGACCTTGGTTTTGTGTGAGGCAGATTGTCTCATGATGGCCAACATTTCTGCCAAGTAATTTCAAAATCCATCCAGAGATAAGAAAGTTATTGACTGCGTTTAAGTTTCGGACAATTTTTTTTTACCTTTGACCTCTAAGTATGACCTTGACCTTGGAGGTTCGGATCTGGGTTTGCACGTGACACATCGTCTCATGACGGTTAACATTTCTTCAAAGTAATTTCAAAATCCATCCAGAAATAAGTAAGTTATTGACTGCGTTTAAGTTTCGGGCCCTTTTTTTGACCTTTGACCTCTAAGTATGACCTTGACCTTGGAGCTACGGACCTGGGTTTTGCATGTGACACATCGCCTCATGATGGTTAACATTTCTTCAAAGTAACTTCAAAATCCATCAAGAAATAAGAAAGTTATTGACTGCGTTTAAGTTTTGGACCATTTTTTTGACCTTTGACCTCTAAGTATGACCTTGACCTTGGAGGTACAGACCTGGGTTTTGCACGCGACACATCGACTCATGGTGGTTAACATTTATGCCGAGTAATTTTAAAATCCATCAAGAAATAAGGAAGTTATTGACTGCGTTTAAGTTTCGGACGCACGGACACACGGACGCACGGACGGACGGACGGACAGGGGCAACGCTATATGCCCTTTCCACCATTCTTCGAATGGCGGGGGCATAAAAAAGTTAGGGTTGAGTCGCAAGAAGGTTCAAAAAGTTAAAAATATAGGTTTTTTCATGAAAATACAGGCTTTTTATAGGTTTTATGAACAAAATAAAGGTTTTATAGGTTTTGCACAAAATTATAGGTTATTATAGGTTTTATAGGTTTTGCTAGGAGTAGAAGTAAAACAAAGATCAGGAATTGATACAATTAACTTACTCCACCCATAAAAGACACCAAAGGGAAAGAAATACAAACATTAAGCGACCAGACCATAATGGAAACCTAAACAAAGGAAGGCCATAAGGACAGTTACTTTCCCACAAAATAGCCATATGACCATCCAAAATTAAAAGACACAAGTGATACACACAGTAAGTAACAAACAACAACATAAATAAATCGCCACAGAAGAGCCGCCTTGGAACGGTCAGTGGAAGATTTCCACTTGGGGGCTTAAATCGTTTTTACGTGGCCACAATCCTCGCCCTTACTTCCGTCGCGATTTAGACAAATAATTTGTTCAGTCCGCATTAAGGCCTCCTAACTCATCAGTGCAACATCTCCGTGAACACAAAAATCAAAGAACCACAGAGGTGAGACAACGGTGAGGACTCGACAGCAAGAAACCACTGAAATGCTGGAGCAAAAGAAAACCAACAGTTAGACTCCGATGAGCCCGACCAGAGACAGAGCATCAGGCACCAACCAACATTATCGCTCTAATTCTCAATAAGCCTTTACGTTGGAGCCGTCATAGAATCTGAGGCCTGACCCACCGGCGTGCAATTAAAGAGGGAAGCAAAGTTGCCAACCGTGATTGGGTTAACTAGCATGCATGCAGTCTGTCGTATAATATCCATGTTGTACCCAATCTTTCTATATCGAAGAATGATTTTACGAAATTGGGTGCTGAAGTCAATGCGGTTATATATTTTTCTGAATTTATATACTAAGTCACCATAAAATTCGGGTTCCGATAGACCTTGTTGCAGAAGAGATTTAAGTCCCATATTTAATTTTGAAATTAAATCAGAATGGCGTCTATAAAATTTTGAAAAGGCTTTGCGTAGTTTATGGTACCGATAACCCTGATTAGGTAGTTTAGCCGTTAATAATTTATTACGAGTGTTGAAGTCAGTTACATGACTACACACTCTAGCAAATCGAATTAATTGCGAAATATAAACGCCATAGGATGGCGCACGAGGAACATCACCATCCAAAAAAGGAAAATTTACAATCTCAAAATCAAAGTCATCGCGTTTATCATAAATTTTGCACGAAACAAATCCATCTACAATAGATAAATGTAAATCCAAAAACGGGGCCTCGGTATCAGAAGAATTTGCTTTATTTAACTGAAGTTCTATGGTGTAAATCTGACTGATCAAACCATCAATATAGGTATTATCAATATTTAATAAATCATCTAAATATCTAGAAGTAGAGCTAAAAGCTTCAATGATTTCAGATTGGTTATCAATGGAAAGCGATATAATGAATTTTCTTTCATAACAATACAAGAACAGATCAGCCACAAGAGGTGCGCAATTAGTACCCATCGGAATACCCACAATTTGTCTAAATAACTTAGTACCGAATCTAATATAAATATTGTCAAGTAGAAAGGTGAGGGCATCACACACTTTCTGACACGACCAAAGTGTATAATTCTTATGCTCTTTAGAAGTGAAAAATGCATTTCTGACATTACATGCAAGATAGAGAGAATCTTCTCTGTGAAAAGCCCATTCAATTAAATCATTAAGCTTTTCTTTTATAAGATTATGAGGAAGTGTAGTGTAAAGAGTGGAAAAATCGTAGGTAGACAGACTAGAAGCACGAAAATGTCTAGATTTCAATTTATTTAAAACCTCATTCGAATTTTTTATAGACCAAAACAGATTTCTTCCTGATCTTTCAAAGACTTTATCACAATATTTAATAACATGCGTTTTAATAGCAGTAAGACAGGAAGTTAATAATTTAGAAAGTTCAGTGGTAGTGCAAGAGCTAGAATTTGCAATAAACCGTGCTTTGTAAGGTTTTTTATGAAGTTTTGGTAACCAGTATAGCGTAGGAAGCTTGTCTTGGCCTTCGTTAACACACACAGCAAACTTGGTGGCTGAAAGACAAACATGTTTATGTACTATAGCTGTCTCTTCAGCTAAAGGCTGAAGTTCATAGGCCTTAGTACCACCAAGCTCCTGCTTAAGCGTGTTAACATAGTGGAGCCGTCACACAACGACGACGTTGTTAGCGGCCTTGTCTGCAGGGGCCAAAACAAACTTCTTATGAAATTCTTGAATACCTAGTTTAAGATGACGTAAAGACGTCTTGGGCTCAGGAGGTAATAAGTTTGTATTTTGAGAATAGAAAGAAATCCGTTTATTCACTAGTTTTAAAATGCTAAGTTTCCAGTCCTTAAGGGCTTTATGCTCAACATACTCTCGCTTGCACCATCGATTACCGAATTCATTCAAGGAAGCAGCGATTTCATCTCTACATTTACTGAAATCAATTTTAGAATGAAACCGATATTTCGGTCCTTTAGAAATTATATTCCTTATCCTAGAATCAGGAATAATTTTCATATTGCCAGTAATTACATGACCAGCAGCAGGATAGCAATACTTTGAGTTTTTACAATCACATGAATCAGGAGTATTAGTATCAATTTCAAGATCTGAAACAAGTTTATTGAAATTAAAAATGATAGATCTAACAGGTTTGTTATATTTATAGCAAATTATAGGTGTTTCAGTATTTTGAAAATAAGCAGGAATGGAAGAAAGCACCGATCTCTCACGGAAGATACTGGGCAAATCTATAAAATCCATACCCTTATTAATGAAGGATATTTTGAAGAAATGGCGTTTATGATTAATTTCAGAATCAATGTAAGGACGGAGAGTATGCTGAGTATAGCCTCTAGTTAAGACAGCCGCATCATTTAACTGATGAGAACTATCATAGAATTTATTCGCCTCGGTGTCCAGAAGACGTAAAACAGAAACGGGTAATGAACTTAAAAATGAAAGCATAGAGTGGCGTCCATGATTTAATAATATAATTGACAGTCACTTCAGTCTAGTATTGTTTCGTTTAAACGCACGTGATTTACGTTTAAAGTTACCATTTTTTCTGGTGCCGTGAGATCTAGTTCTGCGTTTTCGACATTCCAGGAGTGAGAAAATATCAAAGTCCGGCATTCTGGAAATATTACCCTCATGATAAATGTTGTCATTAAATCCCAGTTCAGCTTCATGTCTTTTGATTACTTTGAATCTAGATGTAGAATTTGCATCGTAATAAAGTTTTTCCACTGGTTGTATAACAATGTTATTTACAGAATGACCTGTACGTCGAAAGTGACGGTTAAAGAAAGTGTAAGTTTTCTTAGGCTTACTTACAGATAAGCATGCGGTTAGCTTGACCGACGTACTGCATATTACAGTTTGCAGAACGTCAAGTAATTAGATAAATAAAATCTGTAGACTGTCATGTCAAATCAGACATGTAAACTACAGTCTATATCTATATCCTGCACAATCTATATTTTGAACAGAAACAAGAAAAATATCACAATATGTCGTCTTAGAACTTTCCCTATTCCGGCGATAAAATTTACAGATAAACATTGTATTTGTATAGGCGTTTTTTCGTAATGACTTCTGTTCTGCTACCCAAGCAGTAGCGACGTCATATGATAAACAGATTGCTGACGTCACGAGTTATTATTCACATAGGTATTTCAAGGAATGTTCGTGAGGGCCAAATCATTGTGGCAGTTCCTTACATCGATGTCTCGAGTACAATTTTCTTTTGTTTCTGGTGGAATCTTGCCATTTTTCCTTATTTTTTTCTGCTGAACCCAGCCCAGCAGGCACACAAGCTAGGGCAACGTCAAATCAACGTCGGTGCAACGTTGCATGGCGTTACACCGACGTAGATGTGACGTGGCATATATGTAATGACGTTGCACCGATCTTGATGTGACGTCAAAATTACGTCATGTGCCTGCTGGAAACCATAGATTTGCTGCTCGTTAGAACACACAAATGTCAGTTCTTGGCGATGAAGATACAGAGGACCCTCGTTATAACGACAGTATTTTTCCCTATTATTGTGCCGTTATAAAGAATTTGCCGTTATAATGAATCCCGGATAGGAGTATGATAGACAATAGAAGGTCTTTACTCAATCATTACTTCAAGAAGCAAATGTTATAGATATGTGTTAGAATCGCCTCGTTGAGGCGATTCTAACAACTGACTAAAACATTTGTTTCTTGAAGTATCAGATTACACGAATCTTTTTATGCCCCCGCGTATTCGGAGAATACCGGAAGGGCATTAAGTTTTACCCCTGTCCGTTATGCCGTTCGTCCGTTCGTCCGTCCCGACATCGTGTCCGGGCCATAACTCCTAAACCGTATGGAATATATTCATGAAACTTCACATGTGCATTCATCACACTGAGACGATGTGTCATGAACAAGGAAGACAACTCCTGCTTGTTTAGTTTTTGAATTATCTGCGCTTGACTTACATCCATATATAGTCAAATGGTATGTCGTGTCCGGGCCATTACTCCTAAACTGTATGGAATATATTCATGAAACTTCACAGATGCATTCATCACACTTAGACGATGTGTCATGAAGAAGGAAGACAACTCTTGCATTTTTGGTTTTTGAATTATCTGCCCTTAACTTAGTACCATATGGTAAACCGTGGCCGGGCCATAACTCCTTTACCGTATGGAATATATTCATGAAACTTCACAGGTGCATTCATCAGACTGAGACGATATGTCATGAACAAGGCAGACAACTCTTGCACTTTTGGTTTTTGAATTATCTGCCCTTGACTTAGTACTAAATAGTAAACCATGTCCGGGCCATAACTCCTAAACCGTATGGAATATAATCATGAAACTTCACAGGTGCATCCATCATACTTGGACGATGTGTCATGAACAAGGAAGACAACTCCTGCTTGTTTAGTTCTTGAATTATCTGCCCTTGACTTACATCCATTTATAGTCAAATGGTATGTCGTGTCCGGGCCATAAGTCCTAAACCGTATGGAATATATTCATGAAACTTCACAGGTGCATTCATCACACTTAGACGATGTGTCATGAACAAGGAAGACAACTCTTGCATTTTTGTGTTTTTAATTATCTGCCCTTGACTTAGTACCATATAGTAAACCGTGTCCGGGCCATAACTCCTAAACCGTATGGAATATATTCATGAAACTTAACAGGTGCATTCATCACACTGAGACGATGTGCCATGAACAAGGAAGACAACTCTTGCATTTTTGTTTTTTGGATTATCTGCCCTTGATGCATATATTTTTATGATTGATTTGAAGTACATTTGTAATATTTTTATCCCCTCGCACAACATAGTTGTGAGGGGGGATATAGCATAACTTCACACAAATGTTCCTTATAAAAACTCTCGAGCGAGTTCGACTTTCAAGGTCATGACCTCAAGGTCAAGGTCACTGTGGCTATTTTTAGAATAACTTTGTCATCGCTCTAGCGCCTACATTTCTTCACTAATTTCATTATATCTTCACACAAATGTTCCTTATAAAAAAATCTCGAGCGAGTTCGACTTTCAAGGTCATGACCTCAAGGTCAAGGTCACTGTGGCTATTTTTAGAAAAATTTTGTTATCACTCTAGCGCCTACATTTCTTCACCAATTTCAATATAACTTCACACAAATGTTCCTTATAAAAAAATCTCGAGCGAGTTTGTCTTTCAAGGTCATGACCTCAAGGTCAAGGTCACTGTGGCTATTTTTAGAAAAACTTTGTCATCGCTCTAGCGCCTACATTTCTTCACTGATTTCAATATAACTTCACACAACTGTTCCTTATAATAAAAAATCTCGAGCGAGTTTGACTTTCAAGGTCATGACCTCAAGGTCAAGGTCACTGTGGCTATTTTTAGAAAAACTTTGTCATCGCTCTAGCGCCTACATTTTTCCACTGATTTCAATATCACTTCACACAAATGTTTCTTTTGACAATATCTCGAGCGAGTTCGACTTTCAAGGTCATAACCTCAAGGTCAAGGTCACTGTGGCTATTTTTAGAAAAACTTTGTCATCGCTCCAGCGTCTACATTGCTTCATTGATTTCAATATTACTTCACACAAATGTTTCTTATGACAATATCTCGAGCGAATTCGACTTTCAAGGTCATGACCTCAAGGTCAAGGTCACTGTGGCTATTTTTAGAAAAACTTTGTCATCGCTCTAGCGCCTACATTTCTTAACTGATTTCAATATAACTTCACACAAATGTTCCTTATGACAATATCTTGAGCGAGTTCGACTTTCAAGGTCATGACCTCAAGGTCAATGTCACTTTGGCTATTATTAGAAAAATTTTGTCATCGCTCTAGCGCCTATCTTTCTTCAACGATTTCAATATAACTTCACACAACTGTTCCTTATGACAATGTCTCTAGTGAGTTCCACTTTCAAGGTCAAGGTCACTGTGGCTATTTTTAGAAAAACTTTTTCATCGCTCTAGCGCTTACATTTCTTCACCGATTTCAATATAACTTCACACAAATGTTCCTTATGACAATATCTAAAGCAATTTCGACTTTCAAGGTCAAGGTCAAAATGGCTATTTTTAGAAAAACTTTGTCATTTCTTCAGCGCCTACATTTCTTCACCGATTTCAATATAACTTCACACAAATGTTCCTTATGGCAATACCTCGAACGAGTTCAACTTTCAAGGTCAGGGTCACTGTGGTTATTTTTGAAAAACTTTGTCATTGCTCTAGCGCTTACATTTTTTCACCAATTTCAATATTGCTTCACACAAATGTTCCTTATGACAATATCTGTAACGAGTTTCACTTTCAAGGTCAAGGTCACTGGCTATTTTTAGAAAAAACTTTGTCATGGCGCTAGCGCTTACATTTCTTCACTGATTTGAATATAACTTCACACAAATGTTCCTTATGACAATATCTCGGGCGATTTTGACATTCAATGTCAAGGTCACTGTGGCTTTTTTTTAGAAAAACTTTGTCATCGCTCTAGCGACTACATTTCTTCACTGATTTCAATATAACTTCACACAAATGTTCCTTATGACAATACCTTGAGGGAGTTTGACTTCCAAGGTCAAGGTCAGTGTGGCTATTTTTAGAAAAACTTTGTCATGGCTCTAGCGCTTACATTTCTTCACCGATTTCAGTATAACTTCACACAAATGTTCCTTATGACAATATCTCGGGCGATTTCGACTTTCAAGGTCAAGGTCACTGTGGCTTTTTTTAGAAAAACTTTGTCATCGCTCTAGCGACTACATTTCTTCACTGATTTCAATATAACTTCACACAAATGTTCCTTATGACAATACCTTGAGGGAGTTTGACTTTCAAGGTCATAACCTCAAGGTCAAGGTCACTGTGGCTATTTTTAGAAAAACTTTGTCATCGCTCTACCGCCTACATTTATGATTTTAATATAACTTCACACAGAAGATGCTTATGATAATATCTTGAGCAAGATCTACTTTCGCGGCCATGGCCTCAAGTCAAGGTCCCTATGACTAGTTTTAGAGAAATATTGTCATCACTCTAGAACCTACATTTGTTGATGGATTTTTAAACAAACTTTACACAAATGTTGCATATGATAATATTTCAAGCAAGTTGGACTTTTGCCTTTTCAGTGTTTTCCACACACGAAGTTGTCTTGTGCGAGGGGATTTGTATCGCTTGCGATGCCTTGTTTTTGAATGGCATTTGGCGGGGGCACCCGTGTCCTATGGACACTTTTTCTAGTATAATTATGGACTCAATTTGTGCATTTCCAAAACAAGGGATGACCACGCCGTTCTGAAGCTAGGCTTAACCTTTAAAAAAGTAGTCATCCCAATGAAATTGCCGTTATAACGAGTTTTGCCTTATAAACAATGGCGGTATAGAGAGGGTTGACTGTATTTGATACGTTTTTCGTATTTCTGCTGGGAATATTCAGTGTTGCAAGCACATATGTCATTCCTTTCTTGACTACAGTTTGTGATTTTTGTTCTAGTTGCTACTGGAAGCATAGTTTCTGGTACCCAATGTACAATTCTGGGTGTAGAAAATATAATGACAGAACACCTGATATAAATTTGGGCCCCGTCAAGCGATTTTGGTACTTATCGCCTATGCGAGCAGCGAAGGTTCAGGCGAGCCTGCGCATCCGCGCAGTCTCGCCAGAACCTTCGCTGTTCGCTCATACAAGCAGTGAATCAAGGGGAACCTTCAGACAGAAAGCCATGTCCCTGGCCCCTCTGAATGGCTGGGCATGCGCAGTTAAAATTTGTTATGACACAATGCTCGAAGACACAAATTCGCTTGGCGGGGCTCATTTAAATATGCTTTTAATAGCGCAACTCTACTCTATATACTTCAAGCACAATATTGAATGTTCAGCTAAACTAAAAGTTGTTTTCTTGTTAACCCTTATCATGCTGTTCACGACAACCCCTATCTTCGCACACAGTGTAGATACAGATCAGATGGCTTCTGAAGAAGCCTTATCTTGCTGTTCACGACAACCCCTATCTTCGCAAACAGTGCAGATCCAGATCAGATGGCTTCTGAAGAGGCTATCTGATCAGGATCTACACTGTTTGACATTCAGTTTATGAATTTGTAGCAATAAATTACATCAAGTAATTTGATTGGTTGATACTATACAGAAATGGGTGTGGCTTAAATAAATATTCAGCAAGATAAGGGTTAACATAAAAATGTTACACCATCACTTCTTTTCTGTCTTAAGTGGTTAATGCTGCCTCTGTCGCGTGATCGGAACGTTTTGCACGTTCCACCGGTAGTTTTTGTATCCTTTTGGCGACCATTGTAATCTACAGATTCGCCTCCCACAAAATACAGCCCCACCACACAGTGTCTGTAAAGAGATAAGAGACATTTGATTCGTTATCTTGAGGTTGTTTTCACAGTTTATGCAAAGTAGTTTAGATCGTAGTACCAAAGCGTAAATAAAAAATCATTAATCCATAGACAAATGGCAAATACCAATGTTCAGACCAACAGACATGGACTTCAGAAGAGTGTGATCAGGCGTCCCGGGATGGTAAGCATTACTTGGTAAGCAATCTTCGCCCACCATGCCTATCGACCTGAACGAAGAAAGGGAGTAAATGTTGAGATGGGTATGTCCGAAATTTTGGAAGTCTTCCTATGGCTTTCCATTGGCAAACTAATAAGCTAAATAGTTATATCTTTAGGGTAAATGAGCCCCGCCAAGCGAATTTGTGTCTTCGAGCATTCCGTCATGACGAATGTTAACTGCGCATGCCCAGCGATTCAGAGGGGCCAGGGATATGGCTTTCTGTCTGAAGGTTCCTCTTAATTCACTGCTTGTATGAGCGAGCAGCGAAGGTTCTGGCGAGACTGCGCGTATGAGCAGGCTCGCCTGAACCTTCGCTGCTCGCATAGGCGATAAGTACCAAAATCGCTTGACGGGGCCTAAATGAAATGAGAAAAGATACTTAAGGAACTGACCAAATCAGAATCAAAAGCATATATAGTAATCGCAGATAAGATTGACTAGGCGGAGCTATTTAAGTGTTGTCAGTATATGTCAAATTCTCGGAGTCCACCAGAAAATTCGGTAGAGTGCCTTTCGCGTGGTTTCCGCAAGCGGACCATATGGCCATATTCTGCATAGCTTTGTTCGTGTTACAGTTGAATTAACACTATCGGCTGACTTGGTTTACCTTTTTGTGCATAGAACAATCCAATGGCAGGTTCAAACGATAGCTCCGCCTAGTCAATCTTATCTGCAACTACTATACCAGACATCAAAGGGAAAGACATACAAATACCTTGACAAACAACACACTGCAGTCGAGAAGCTAACAGGTTTTGTTTCCCCAAAGAGATGGTAAGTCAGTTACCTGTACTGAACTAAATAATTTGGACACAGAAGTGCAAAAATGAAGCATTTTAAAATTTATCATGTGAAGTCGCGTCTGAGAATGTAATAAAGCTATGTAATAAATTCGATAATCTCCTAGTGGATTAAATATGCAAAATAGTTAGATACGCCCGCAACATTACATGTACGACGTTTACTATAGGTCGAATATTGGCATTTTTTGTTAGACAATCGTGAATAAAATGCTTTTAAAATGTCATATGATAAATAGAATCTTGCATATGTGCTCATGTAATATTGAATTTATTAATTCTTTTTGTACCAAATGGAATATTCCTCCTTATATATAGCAGGAGTCCATTTCAATCTTTAGGGGTGTCAGGTTGTTTTTTTTTCATCGAAATTTATTTGGAAAAATGACTGAACTGTTAGCAAACAGTGGAGGCCCTGATCAGACGCCGCGTTCTGTGGCGTCTGATCTGGGCCTGCACTGTTTGCCCGGGTGCCAGGTTTTTTTTTTTTTTTTTTGTACAAAACGGATTAAATTCGTTGAGAAAAAGGCATAAAATGATAGGCAAAGCCTCCCATTTTATACATTTTCCTCAACTCGTTTATTAAATTCAATAATACATTACCACAGGTGTAAGATCCTCCAAATCAATCGTTATTTAAACTCGTTGTGGAAAAGACATAAAATACTCGGCAAAGCCTCGCGTTTTATACTTTTTTCTCAACTCGTTTAATAAATTCAATAATGCATGACCGCTCGTGTAAGATCCTGAATTTCACATCGAACAAAAACAAATAAAACCGTAACGAAAGTAGTGGGCAGGTTTTTTTCGGGACACGAGAGGAAAGCCAAAAAGACAGTTATTTCAACAAGTATGAACTATAACAATAATAATCACAACAGAAGAACCGCCTTGGAGCGGTCAATAAAGTGGTGTTTTTACGTGTGTGTGTGTGGGGGGGTCACTCCGCATGAAGCATTTCATCAGTACAACATCGCCGAGAACATAAATAAAAGCTGACAAAACCAACCGCTGGACACTGTTTATAACGTAAGTTAGAACAATGACATTTTTAACCGAAATGTAGTCGCCTGTCGACATTAATAAAGTGTATATATTAATGAATTGTATACACAAGACAAACGCCATTTGGCATTATGGACGGGTTTTTGAAAAAAAAAGGTTAACCAGAAGGTAAACCGGCACGCGGACGCCCGGACGCCCGGCCGCCCGGCCGCCCGCACGGACATCGCTTTTCTTAAGGACGGATTTTGTCCTTGAAAACTCCCTCCTAAAAGGGATACATCACATGAAGCGGAAACCCTAGTATGAAAACAATCCACGGAAAACTATCACTTTGAAACGACGCCCAATACCCAACGATCGCCCGCCCGCCCACCCGCTCGGACATCTCTATTTCGTTGGTAAAATTCCGTCCTAACAAGTAAATAATGTATACCTCTATAAACCCCAGTTTTACCCGTATACAGTGTGATTTACAGGGAACAAAAGTGGGCATTAAAAGTCATATGTGAACACAAACATCAATCAACCACAAACAACACCTGGGGACAATACCTTTACATTGATACCAAGCTTTTGGGTATGTGACCTTAACCTTGAAAACAATCCACGGAAGAATAAAGGTAAACTATCACTTTGAAACGACGCCCAATACCCAGCGATCGCCAGCCCGCCACCCGCTAGGACATCGCTATTTCGTTGGTCGGATGTTTTCTTTAAAATTCCGTCCTAACAAGAAAATAATGTATACCTCTGTAAACCCTAGTTTTACACGTATACAGTGTGATTTACAGGGAACAGAAGTGGGCATCAAAAGTCATATGTGACTGGATTGAATTAAAAAATGTCTAAAAATAGATATATTTTAAGGCAATGTCGTTTTTAGATAGGCGGGTTATCTAGCGTTTTTCTGTTAACCCTTATACTGCTGTTCACCCTTTTGTTTGCAAACAGTGTAGACCCACACTGTTTGACTTTCATTTTATGAATTTGTAGGAATGAATTACATCAAGTAATCTGGTTGGTTCAAAATCAGAAATAGGTGTGGCTAAACTTAATACAGCAAGAGAAGGTTAAGCTTATGACGAATGTCAAGCAGGAGTACATGTGTCGTCGGGTGAGCAACAGGGAATATAATGAAGACCCAGACACAGAGAAGACCAGGTTCGTGGCTTTTGATTTCAAGTTTATCAGGCAAGGCTTCGAGAACGCTTGTAGATTCTACAATCATTCTCGAAGCCGAGCCTGATAAACTTGATATCGAATGACACGAATCTGGTATTCTAGTTATCAGTTTATCCCCTTGTACACTCTTAAATTAGCAAATTACATTTAGTTATTGATGGTCCTCAGTGCGTCCCAGCATTCTGGCGGTCGATTTATTTTGTATAGGCTAACCATGTTTTTCCTATGATATTTTTCTTTTCACGTAATTTTGCCATTTTTCCCATTTTTTCGTCATTTGTTAGTAGTCCGGATCATTCATAAAAGTACAATGTCACGTCCACGTGATAAAGCTCACTTGTCCTGAGATAGCATATCTTTATCAGGCCAATGCGTTACAATGCAATATATATAGGGGGTACCTGATAAAATGAAGACCCAGACAATGGATTTCTCAGGACTATTTTATACGGTAAGAAGGGTGTTCTATAAACACGATTGACAGTACACTATTTACAGGACAATACAAATGGCTACTGCTTAATATATCCAGCAGTATATATAAATTACCCATTTATATTAACATGGATGAATGACAGAATTTAATATTAACAGGACAATATACACAGAAAACTGTGAACGACAGGACACACTCTGCTGGGATGAAATGCATGAATGAGTGGGGATTTTGGGTTGTGAATACACCTGTAAAGTACCCGAGCCAGCTGTAAAGGTGACAATGAAAATAGCAATTTGGTGGCAACTCTGAATCATGTGAAGAATTCTAACACAGGCCGAGTAAATTGTGATTTAATTCATCACTCGAGAATAAGGCTATAGCATAAGCTAGACAAGCAGCCTTTGCAGCTTATACTGAATTATTTCAAATGTAAATTTCGAAAACATGAGCATCAGCGGTAATATGTACGAGGCAAAATGGCAAATTTTGAAATATGCTTAATGCTCAGAATGAAGAACCAAGTAAATAAAAATACAATAAACAGGTTACAGAACAAGAAATTCAAACCTGGCTATGAAATCTGCAAATAATATTAATGTAAGACAATAACGGTCTATACAAACTGAAATATATAGTGCCTGAGGAGCAGGTGAGGTGCCGCTAGGCCTCCTTTACTTTAGTCCAACTGATTCGAGGCGGTAAAATTGGTAGTAAGAAGTGTGCAAAAGGTCACATGCAGGGTTAAATAGTTAGGATAAGCAACCGTACAAAAGCATTCACCCTGGCAACGCTAAAACATTAAAATGGTAGGTAAAAACAAGAATTTTACCGTTACATTGTGGTATGTGTCCGGTGCCGAGATTTTGGAGCAAGGTCAAGGACATAAAAGATAGGCTAGTAACCTTGCTGTCGTGCGTCGGAAACCCGACACCTAAAACTGGACCGAACTGACAAACTACATCTATGATATAAGCACATACTAACAAATATTGACATCTGTAAGACTGCAATATATCTGCAATTAAGGGAAGCTAAAAATGTTGGTTGCTGTGCTTACCAGACCGAAGTCCGTAATACCAATGTGCGTTGTAAGCGCCTTTTTGGCTTCTGATATTTGCCGTTTCGATTCCTGAGCTATTGGTTCTAGAAATGTGAGCGAAACCATTAGTACTGAAAGTATAAACCGACTGCTCCGGAGTGATCGTTCGTTTACCTGACCTGGAACATTATATAATAATGGCAATTATTAATTTTATTGTTCAGCTCGAAACATCGTTCAATTGCGATAGTAAATCCTGGTGCAAACAAGAATCTGATTGGACATATAGAATGGTAGCGATTTACCTTAGGGTAAGCATCTCAACCAAGGGTAAAGTCAGCACTGTCAAGGTCATATTGAGACGATTACATCACGTCTATATAATTTCATCCCATTAAACCCCACTTTTATATAGGACAACATGGGTTAACAGGTCCTATTTCTACTCAAACACATAGTTCGAAGGTAGTCGTAAGTACACCCTCGGGGACACCAAAGGTAAAGAAACACAAACACGAAACAACAGACCATAATGGAAACATCAGTAGCGGAAAGCCAAAAGAACAGTTACTTTCCCACAAAATGGCCAATAAGCTATCCAAATCAAAATAAAATAAGCGACACTAACACACAAAGAAAAACGCATAACAAAAATAAACCGCGACAGAACAACCGCCTTGGAACGGTCAGAGAAACGAATTACACAGGGTGGCTTAAATCGATTTTACGTGGCAACAATCCACGCCCTTACTTCCGTAACGATTTAGACAAATAATCTGTTCAGTCCGCATGGAGGCATCCTATAAAATCGTCAACAATTTGCCTTTAATGCAAATTCCTCTTTAACCCTTGCACCAATTTGATTCAAATTTCACAGGAATGTTGCCTAATGGCAAAATAGTTCCCTTCCGTTGAACATGAGACGCCAGAGCTAAAACAATAGAAAAACATCTTTGACGACAGCTCCTACACCTTGAACTACGGCTGGCTAATCTGAGCTGAAAAGCTTATCGATTATCAGTCCTGTCATTGCGATCAATAATCGATTTGTAATCGCTAAGGTTTTTGTCATAATTGTCTGGCTTTCTGTCTGAGCATGACTCTTACCATATCTTGCACTTTACCATATGTATATTTGAACAGACAGGCCTGAGCAAACAGTGTAGACCAAGATGAGACGCCGCAGAATGCGGCGTCTCATCAGGGTCTGCACTGTTTGCTACTCATCCCGCTATTTTAGGCATAACTTTGGGTAGTAAATTGTACCTATCAAGTAATCGATTAAAAGCAAATCAGGAATGATAATCATTTTTGTGGAATTTATCGATCGATTAATCGATTAAACGAGTAATCGTGTCAGCCTTACCTTGGACCACTTTCAATCAATCTTCATAGGAATGTTGCTAATGTAATTCTCTTCAAAAATAGCTAAATTATTCCGCTCTGATTAATATAATGTCAACCAGAGCTAGCAGAACAAAAGAACTATAGATGACAACTTCTACTAAACCTTTGTTCTAATTTCATTCAAACCAACTGAAATGTTACTTGGGTGGCCCTTTATTAAATTAGCTAAGGCGGTTCTGCTCCAACGGACAAGACCCCAGCCAGAGTTAAAAATGGAACAAAAATCGTTAAATGACAACTGCGCCTATACCTTTGGTCCAATCTCATTCACAGACTTCACAGGAATTTGCTTAGATGACCATGTACAGAAACAGCCAAACAGATCCACTTGATTGAAAAAAGATGGCTGCTAGTGCTTAAAATAGAAATGTATTTAAATCTCAAGTCATTCCATACCGCTGGTTTAATTTCATTCACACTTCATAGCAATGTTGTTCCGGTGGCCTTCTACCAAATTGTTTTTTTTTTCCAATGAAGAAAATAGCTGAAAAAAGTAAAGTAGTAATTTTTTAAAAGACAACATTTCCTTAACTTTTAAGAATGTTTCCAAGGTGAGCATATTTTGTAGTGCAACATATATGCTTCAAGGAATAAGATGATTATCAGTTATCAATATGACTATTGACATCTCGATATCAGGTGAGCAATTCAGGGCTATCTTGACCCTCTTATACCGATTAATAATTTTACGAAATTGCGCAATCCGAACCAATCGGAATTCTCACACTTTGTCTCAGCTAGAGCTGTGTTACTGAAACACTATGCCCCAAACTTTTGCCCCTAACATCGCTTGCCCCTGGTAGATTTTTTACTCATCGGAGCCGAATGCTTGTGCTCTAGTGAGCTTACAGACTGGCAGCCCACGTCGTCGTCGTCGTCGCACACACATTCAATATCGTTTTAGCCTACAAGCAGATCTAAACAAATTATATCTTTAGCATGGCTTTGATGGGGGATCGCTCGCTTATGCTTTCAGGAAAACTGCACCAGAACTTTGGTTGCAATGGCAACTGATAGTTCCCGCAAGTTTACTATGGGGAAATGTTTTGGACATCCTAGCTTCTACTTTTTTGCTGGATCGTATTGATACTTGCAGATAAAAATGACAACAATAAAATATCAGACGAAATCGAAAATTGGTCAGATCGGACAAACAGTAGCATATTCTCCTTGATTCTCAAAAATGGCCATTTTTGAACTTGTGAACAGCACCACCCAGCAAAGAATGTCGGGCCAATGTCGGCCTACAGCGTCGTATCGCTGTCGCCCGACGTTGACCCACTGTTTTGTGCTAGCTGATTGTAACATCTTCATTTTTGTCGGATGCTAATGAAACTTACAGATAACAAAGACATGCATGAAATCTCTGACGAGTTCGAAAATGGGTCAGATTATACAAATACTAGCTGAGTTACGTCCCATCGATTCTCAAAATGGCCATCTTTGACCTAGTGAATAGCTTTGTTACAAAAAACATCAACATGCATAAAATCTCAGAAGTTTTCGAAAATGGGTCTGATCAGACCAACGATGGCAGAGTGACGGCCCCTTGATTGGTGTATGCTTTGCTTCCAAAGGATAACCCTTTTATTGAACATATTTAACGTCACTACAGCTGGTGTCTTGGAACGTGTGACGGCCGTAAAATGTCTCCCTGTCCTACATCATAGTGCAGTTTATATTTTCTTGTCCTTTGGGATCATTGATTCGATTGTGGAAAATTGAAAATATTTGAGGGTCACTGTTGAGGCCTAATTGGCCGAAACTAGCTAGTCTGGCCCAGAAAACATGTACAATTCATATTTTCAAGTTCTTTGGTGTCTTCTTTGCTTGTAAAGGATAACCCTTTTATAGAAAATATTTAGGACCCCTTGTTTCTTAAAACGGCCATTTTTATCTTGTGAACAGCATAGCTTCTACATTTTTGCTGGATCTTCATTAAACTTGCAATAAGAAGAGTTCGGACATGTGTCAGTTGGCCCACATGTAGCAGAGTAACATTCCCTTGATTGTCAAAATGGCCATTATCGACCATGTGAACAGCGTAGGTTCTTCATTTTTGTTGATTCTCCGTGAAACTTACAGATAATAATGATCTGGATAAAATCTCAGATTCGGTTGAAAATCGGGGAGATTGCTGAATTTTGTCCTCTTGACTGTCAAGATCGCCTGTGAACACACTCTAGGCCACAGTTTCAGCCTAAATAACTTCAAAGTTTCTCAGAGTGGTGTCCTTGACAAAATGTGGGTTAAGTTTGAGCTATTGTTATCGGTCAATGATCGTCGTTTCTTACATGCTTTTTGATGAAATATAGAGATTACTCTCAGTGAAATAGAAAATGATATTGTCACCGTTTCAAACAGTGACTGATATCAATTTTATTTTTCACTGTTTGGGACTACTGTTTTCTCCGAATCCAATTCTGTGGTCAGTTTTCCATCGTCAAATGATTGAAAATTAATGAACTATATAAGAATTGACGCTAAACCTGTTCACATGCCACGAGGACGTTAATGACGTCATTTTCGGTACTGACGTCATGTACTTTTTGCGCGACGTTAGATCTGTTCGCGCCTTCTTTTGAAAACTAATATCTCAATCGTTTCAGTAATCATTCATACAAAATCCATCCCAGGCTATTTTTAGGTGCAAATAATTGGTTTGCACCCAATATTATACCCAGTAAATACGTTGGGCACCCCTAAAATGACGCGAAACGACCAGAAACATAGTTAGTTTTCTCTGAGGGTGAGTGATGGGATTAGTGAAGCTAAATATTGCCGTTTTGAAGCATGTAAGAAACAGATAATTTGATTTATTCAGTGTAAGATCAAATTTTATTTCACTTATGAACATCAAAACTGGTATTTTGGTGTTCATTTTATGAACTAAAATTCGATCTTACACTGAAAAAAAAAATCAAATATCCTCTATGTGTTCGGCATCGTGCGTCGTGTGTTGTGCAGCGTTAACAATTTGTTTGTTAACTCCTCCTAAATACATGGACCAATTTAGTTCAAACTTCACGGGAAAATTGTTGAAGTGACTCCCTACCAAAAAGCTGAACGTGTTCCGCTCCTTTGAACAAGATGGCAACCAGAGCTAAAACTAGAAAGACTCTTTAAAGAACATCTCTTATACCATTGGGCCAATTTCATACAATCTTCATAGGAATATTGCTCTACCAAAATAGCTTAAACGGTTCCGCTTCGATAAGCAAAATAACCACCAGAGCTCAAATAGAAAAAAAAAATAAAATAATAGGGGCAATTTGCTTTAAATACCAACTTCTCATAAACCCTTGGACCAACTTCACAGGAATGTTGCCTAGGTCCCTCCCTACCAAATAGCTAAAATCGCTCTGCTCCAATAAACAAGATGAGTGCAAAAGCTGAAAAGGGAAGAAAGTCTCTATAACCCCTGGGTTTATTTCGATTAAGATTCAAAGGAATGTTGCTTATGTGACCCTCTCCATAAATGGTTATTCTCTGAGGGACATCTAAAATAGCAAAAATCTTTGAAGACAATTCCTACACCCTTGCGTCAGCTTCATTCAGACGTCACAGGAATTTGGCTTACATGTATGTGGCCCTCTGTTATAATAGCTTAAATGGTTTCGCTCTTATGAGCAGAATGGCGGCGAGTGCTAAAAAATCGCTTTAAATGACAACTTCTCCTAAATCATTGAACTGATTTGATTCAAACTTCACAGAAATGTTGTCTAGGTGGCTCCCTACCGAAATAGCTGATATCGTTTTGCTCCATTGAACCAGAGCCAAAACTTGAAAAAAAAAAAAACATCTGTAAAATACACCTCCTCCTATTCCTACACCCCTGGGCTATTACGAAAACACGCCTATAGAAATAAAAATCAAAAATGAGTTCCTTTAAGAGCAATGAAAACATTCATAAGAAAGAAGATGGGTCATACTACGTAGTTTCGGCTAATAAAGCCTCATCAGTGACCCTGTAATGATCCGGCAAAGAAAGCGAGAGGAAACATACTGCAATTTTGCGAATATCGAATAGGCAGTCGATACAAAGACTGATATAAATCAAAATGGGATCCAAATAATTAAAAACCTGTCTAGAATATGAGTCTAAACTAATAATTTATTTCTGATTTCTCAGAATATTCACGCTGATCTCAAAGGACCAAAAGTAAAATATAAACTGCACTATGGTTGATGTACGGGGAGACGTTTTACGGCCGCCACACGGCACAAACCAGCTGCAGTGAAGGCAAATAAAAATCAAAAATGAGTTCCTTTAAGAGCAATGAAAACATTCATAAGAAAGAAGATGGGTCATACTACGTAGATTCGGCTAATAAAGCCTCATCAGTGACCCTGTAATGATCCGGCACAGAAGGCGAGAGGAAACATACTGCAATTTTGCGAATTTCGAACAGACAGTCGATACAAAGACTGATATAAATCAAAATGGGATCCAAATAATTAAAAACCTGTCTAGAATATGAGTCTAAACTAATACTTTATTTCTGATTTCTCAGAATATTCACGCTGATCTCAAAGGACCAAAAGTAAAATATAAACTGCACTATGGTTGATGTACGGGGAGACGTTTTACGGCCGCCATACATTGTAAATTTTTAACACCTAAAAATCGAAAATTGTAAACGAAAAAATGTGGTATTCGGCGGTTCTAACGAATACCCGCGATCTGTAGTTTAGAGCAGAAATAAGAAAAATAAGGTTTACCCCTGTAAACCCCAGTTTTACTATATAAAAGTGGGGTTAAAGGGGGTCAAAATTATAAAGGCGTGTTTTCATGATGGTTAATTACACAGGAATGTTGTTCAGATGACCCTGTACCAAAGATGCTAAAATGATTCCGCTCTGATAAACAAGATGGTCACTATAAATTGAAATGCTAGTATACCTTTGCACAGGTTTCATTCAAACTCCTAGTTGGCTCTTGATCAAAATAGCTAAAGGATTGATTTAAACATATTTTATTGCTTATAACATAAGATACAAGCAAATGGGTTGGGCCATAAGTTCTAGCAACATTAGTTATGCCCTTCCCAAGTACAAAATACAGTTTTAAGCAATTCACAAATGACAAATCAAACATAACCACACGAGTATGGGGACTATCAATAGAGAAGAGAAATATCCAAGAAAAAAGGAGAAAGGATAGATATAGGTAGAACGTCTTGAAATATATCTTCAAAATGCAGAAATAACCGGAACACAATTAGCAGCAACATTTCTCTCAACCTCTCGGAAGTTACTCTATACGAATCAATACGTAAACACACCTAATCAAATATACCGGTAAAATTTTACCACTGAAAGTGATTTTTCCAAGTAAAATTCCAGATACTCCCCATATCCACGCCCATAACACAGACTGCGGGTATCCGCTAGAACCGCCCCAGTGAGGCAGTCCAAACGAGCACCCACACTCCATGCTCTAGGGCAAGAACAAGATAAATACTGTCCACACCTGGAGGTCCCCATTTCTACTATATAAAGTGGAGTTCAAGGGGATCGAATTTATATAGGCGTGTTTTCCTGATGAGTGTTTGTAATGCCTAAAAGCGGTTGGTATCCTTTATGTATTCCTGTACACTATGAAATATCGTTGAGATTTCTTCGAAAGAAAGTGACTCTCTGCCATTTAGTAGAGTATTTATATTTAGTGGATGGAATCTGTGGGTATTGTGAAAGAGTTTTCGCCGTTCGTTTGTATATCTATAACATTGAAAGAAATAATGTTCTGCGTCTTCTATACTTGTTCCACATTCACATTGTGCATTTTCTCTTAATCTGTTTCTAAATAAGTCATTGTGTAAGTTGCTGCAATTATTTCTAATACATGCGTGTACTACTGATAATTTTCTGTTACCATACAAGAAATATTGTGGTACATTTGGTGCATTAAACAGATCACTGAGTAAAGCGCTTTTAAAACTTGATAATGTGGGTTTGTTTCGAATTTCTTGAGGTAGTTGGTTCCATAAACTTGTAGAAGATGGGATGAAGGATCTAGAAAAAACTTGCGTTCTTTGGTTTTGAATAACAAAGTCGTCGCTGTTTCGTAAAGTATAAAGAGATGTCATACCCACAATTGGAGGAAAAAGATTTGTTAGAAACTCTGGTAACATGGCATTCTTGGATTTAAACACAAGAACTAACTTCTGATAGTTTCGCCGGTCAGCTAATGAAAGCCATCCAATTTCAGAATATAATTTGGCAATAGAAACTGATCTAGTTAAACCACTAACAATCCTTGCAGCTTCATGTTGTATTTTTTCGAGACTATCTTTTTCATACATTGTACAACCATCCCATACTGCAGATGCGTATTCGAGAATCGGTCTTAAAAACGATAAATAAATGTGATTTAGTGCTTTTCTGTGAAGTTTATATTTTAATTTACGCATCATACCTAGAATTTTTGCAGCGGAGGTTAAAATATTGTTGATATGTTCGTGCCATTTGGCATCGTGGCTAAATGGAATTCCTAAATGTTTGTGCTGGTCTACAAACTTTACTTGTGTGTCATCAAACATTAATACAGGTGGATTTATGTCCTTTTCCAGTGTAAATAACATTGCTTCTGTTTTTGCTGGGTTAAAGTCAACTAACCATTGTTTTGCCCAAATTGAAATGACCTGCAGGTCATGGTTTAAGATACCATCCAAATCTGCCAAATTGGAAGAAGAAAAAGCCAAAGATGTATCATCAGCAAACAGTCGAGTGATACTTAATAAATTGTCAATGATATCGTTCACGTAAATAATGAAAAACAGAGGCCCAAGAACAGAGCCTTGGGGTACGCCTGCTGATGTATGTTTAACGTTTGAAATGGAAGAACCAAGAAAAACTTTTTGCTGTCTGTTTGATAAATAACTAACAATCCAATCTAATAACTTCCCTGATATACCGTTTTGTTGTAATTTAAACAGTAAGCCACGATGCCATACTCGATCAAAGGCTTTAGATATGTCGCAAAATATCATGCAAGTATAAACTTTAGAGTCTATGCCTTGACAGATCTGATGGTAAATATCAATAAGCTGATGTACAGTGGAATGGCCGGACAAGAATACCGATTGTTTTTTATATACAAGATTATTTGAAATAAGATGATTATATATACTTTTAAAAATTAATCTTTCCATTAGTTTTCCAATACAGCTCAGTAGCGAAATAGGTCTATAATTTGATGAAATATCTTTGAGTCCTTTTTTATATAATGGCATAATAATAGATGATTTCCACAGAGATGGGAAGACACCGGACAGTAATGATTTATTAAATAACATGCATAACGGCTTTGCTATCGACATTTTAGTTGCTTTTAATACTTTGTGACTGATTTGATCCTCACCAACAGCTTTGTTAGAATTAAGTGTTTCAATTGTTTCAATTATTTCAGTTTCCGAAATTTCTATATTTGATAGGTTATTAAATGTCTTTGGTACAAAATTTGGTAGCGAAACATTTGAATCGTTTATAGCTAAAGGATTCTGCTCTACTCCGGTGAGAAAAATGACCACCAGACCTGGTAATAGAAAAACGTCTACATTTTGCTATAAATGCGAACTCCTCCTCAACACTTGGGACAGTTTGATTAAAATTTCACAGGCATCACGAAAACACGCTTATATAATTTTGACCCTCTCCAATCCCACTTTTATGTAGTAAAAATGAGGTTTACGAGGGTAAACCTTATATTTTTTATTTCTGCTCTAAAATAATGGTTGTGGGTATTCGTTAGAACCGCCTCGATGAGGCGGTTCTATCTAGTACCCGAAATATATATTTCTAGCAGAAATAAGAAAAAAATCACAATTTTTCATTTTAAAATTTTCATTTTTTGGGGGCGATAAAGGTTACAGTGTATTGGTATAGGCGTATTTTCGTAATGCGTAATTTTCTTAGGTGACTTTCTGCGAATATAGCTATAGTTGAGCGCCAATGAACAAGATGGCCACCAGAGCTGAAAATAGCATATAAGAATATTATATGGGTGTGAGGTGCGGATGGAAAAATCCATCCTAAGGGTCCCTGTCCGGCATCACGAGGCTTGCCGAGTGATGCCAGACAGTGATCCCGAGGGACGGATTTTTCTATCCACCCTCACACCCATTTAGGATTCATATTCTTGCATTTCTTAGCGCGGCTTTTTAATGCTGCAGTCACTTCGGATACCAACATCTGCAATATTAGGAATGTTCAGTAATGTCACGTAACGTGCTGTTACGTCAACCTTAACGACGGCGCATACGAGGTCATAATCAACCAAAGCATTTATCAGACACGCGATTATCTAAGCCTGTCCAGGAACCGCGGTGCGAGGCGGACCGTCCATGCTAATAAACCATATTGGCTTCATTGGGCGACAGGGCTTGAGATGTCATTTCATCTCAATGTCGGGTAAAAGTCCCACAAAATTGGAAGCAACGTCTCCAAAATGACCTTTACAGTGTTGACGGGGACGTAAAACCTCAAATCAAACAAAACAAACAAAACAAACACGCGATTATATTCAATCATGGGTCGGAACACCATGGGCAGAACCTATTTTTCTATCCAAGGGTAAAATCACGGATTGCCTTGTCTGATGTGCAAGAAAACACAATCTTTTAAAAACAATTCATATACCCCTTGGCGAATTTCAATAAAACTTCATAGGAATGTTGCTTAGGTCACTCTATACCAAAGTAGCTCAGATTTACAAAATGGCCACACGAGCTAGATATCGGAAAAAATTAAATGACAACTTCTACATCGATGTTACAATTAAATACAAACTTCTCAGGAATACTGCTTAGGAGACCCTCCATCATACTAGCTAGAAAGGTTCTGCAGCGGTGAACAAAATGGCACCCAATGATATAAATAGAAAAGTAGAAGTAAAACAAAGACACCAAATGGAAAAAACACAAACATGAAGCGACTAGACCATAATGGAAACCTAAACAAAGGATGGCCATAAGGACAGTTACTTTCCCACAAAATAGCCAAATGACCATCCAAAATAAAAAGACACAAGTGATACACACAGTAAGTAACAAACAACAACATAAATAAACCGCAACAGAAGGACTGCCTTGGAACGGTAAGTGGCAAAAATTCCACTGGGGGCTTAAATCGATTTTACATGGCCATAATCCTCGTCCTTACCTCTGTCGCGGTATACACTAATTTTGTTTAGTCCGCATGACGGCTTCCTAACTCATCAGTGTAACATCTCCGAGAACATACAAGTAAAAAAAACTACAGAGATGAAACAAGGTTGAGGACTTGACAGCATACAACAACAGAATTGCTGGAGCAAAAGAAAACCAACAGTTAGACTCCGAGGGGCCCGATCAAAGACGGAGCATCAGGCGCCAACCAACATAAAGAATACTAAAATAAAATAAAATTCCAATTAGGTATTTACGCTGGAACCGTCATATATTCTTAAGCCCGACCCATCGGTGTGCAATCAAAGAGGGAAGCAAAGTTGTCAACCATGATTGAGTTAACCACCATGCATGCAACTGTTTTATAACATTTATGTTGTACCCACTCTTTATACAGTCGAACTTCGATGGCTCGAACCCCTTTGGGAACATGAAAATTTATTCGAGACAAGGGTTGTTCGAGCCACTGAGGGTTACTGCCAGGATGCATGACGAGATACTTTGAACATCTTTTCGATGTTATATAATGAAAATGTATGCTGTGTGTACTCATTAGAATCGCCTCAACGAGGCGATTCTAATGAGCACACACAGCATACATTTGCAAGATAAAAGGCTAAAATCTCCTTAATCATCCCCCACCATTTCTTATCTTGAGGATTTCCCTAGGGGCTCAAGAACGGGTTCGACCCAGCCATGGTAAACGAGCCATCGATGTTCGAGCCATCGTAGTTCTACTGTATATCGACGAACGATTTTACATTGATTTACATTGTAGTTCCCTTAAGGAAAACGAAATTGGGTACATAAGTCATTACAGGCATGTATTTTTCTAAATTTATATACTAAGTCACCATAGAATTCGGGTTCCGATAGGCCTGTTACAGAAGTGTTTTAAGTCTAACATTGAATTTAGAAACCAAGTCTAAATGACGTTTATAAAACTTAGAAAAGGCTTTACGTAGTTTATGATACCGATACCCCTGATTAAGAAGTTTAGCGGTTAATAATTTATTACGAGTGTTTAAGTCGGATACATGACTAGACACTCTAGCGAATCGAATTAACTGCGATATATAAACCTCGTACGATGTCGCACTAGGAACATCACCGTCCAAAAAAGGAAAATTTACAATCTCGAAATCAAAATCATCACGTTTATAATTTAGATTTTGCAAGAAACAAATCCATCTACAATAGATAAATGTAGACATTTGATAGAGTTGTAACTGGGTTTTGCTTGCCCGGTACATTGTATTGGCGGTGTTGTCGCTAGATTCTGTAAATCTTGTGATATTTGTCAGAGAACCATTCAGAAAGGTCAGGTCACTAAAGTACCTCTAGGAAAAATGTCATTGATTGATACGCCATTTAAGAGGGTGGCAGTGAATATAATTGGTCCAATTGAGCCTCGATCTAATAGGAAATCTCGGCATTTTTAACAATAGATTATGCGACAAGGTATCCAGAGGCAATAGCTTTACCGAGTATAGAGAGGGTCGCGGAAGCGCTTATTGAAATGTTTAGTAGGGTTGGCCTCCCTGGTGAGATGTTGACTGATTGTTGATCACCGTTCACTGCTGAGGTAATGAAAGAAGTCAGCAGACTCCTGTCTCTTCAACAGTTAACGTGTAGTCCGAGACACCCGACTTGCAACGGATTGATTGAGCGTTCCACGCTACGTTAAAGCAGATGTTACGTCGCATGTAAATTTATTCCAGGTTTGTTATTTGCGGTTAGGGAAGTCCCACAAGAGTCTTTAGGATATTCCCCTTTTAAGTTGTAATACGGACGTAACGTCAGAGGTCCAATGGCCATATTAAAGAGAATTATGGGCTGACGAGGTACGCGATGAAGTTCTTTCGACAAATCAGGAGGTTATTGAGCTCAGGGGACGATTAGAGCGGACATGCAAATCAGCGCGTGATAATTTAAAGAAGGTTCAGATTAAGCAGAAAGCTTATTATGATAAAGGCGCGAGTCGCGTAAATTTGACGTCGGCGATAAAGTGCTCTTGTTACTACCGACAGACAGTAATAAATTATTGCTTCAATGGAAGGGTCCATATGAAGTAGTTGAGGTAGTTACCAGAATGGATTATAAGATTGACGTCAATGGAAATGTTAACACATATCACGCTAACATACTTAAACGAAATATGGAATGTCAGACTGTGACTTCTCATTGTTTGATCTCTGAGTCTTTTATGTCGACAGACAGTAATGACAATAATAAGGTCAATATGTTCTATAAAAGGGTTATCCTTTGGACTAGTCTTAATTTGAAGACAGAATTTTGAAACTGCAGAGCAACCGGAAAGTGACAGTGACGTTAGCGTCCCACATACACTAACGTCAGAGAAGAGGGAGGAAATAGAAGGGCTGAGAGAACAGCACCTTGCGGGACTGACCTGCAAGACAGGCCAAATTATATGTACCACACTAATGTCAGAACCTGAGAAACAGATCGAATCAGCTAAGCCAGTAAGGCCACCGCAAGTAAGATTAAAACGATATCCCTTTTCTAACAAACAACAGAGTGCCGGGCAAACTAAATTAGCATACTAGCAAATTTTACTAGCGAAAATTTTGAGGCAAACTACCTTAGCAGATAACTTTCGCACGATTGTTGTGTTCATAGCTGTCTCTGTTCAGATAGGCTTCATCCTATTCCATCTCTGTGCACAAAGAAAAAATATTCTGATTGTTTTTTCTCCACAAAGAGGAAACCTTCGTTACGAGATGGAATAGGAAACCTTTCTGGTGCTTATGCACATCTAAATTATTTTAGTGGGTATATTGCAAGGCGGTGCGAGTGAAATATTTTGGGTGAAATACGGTAGGCAAAATATGCTTCTCCACGCACAAATCAGGCACATATCATACGATTTATGCATGAATGGTTTGTGGAGAAATTATATTCCATACAGTTGGCCGCTATAAGGCTGATTTCTATAAAGTTTACCTAAAAAGTCGCCAACCGCCAAATTGTGCCATATATAATTTGCATGCCAGTCACGATGTTGTGGGTGTTTGTACCTACGGGAGTTATACCATTGATCTGTAGGGAAGTTTCATCATTTTTCCCTAAGGGAACTGCAATGTAAATCAAGGCTTTTAAGAGAAGGTGCTGATTACCTAGCACGTCCCTACTCAATCGTCTTTAACAAGTCGTTCGCCACAGGGTACTTTCCACCCTCTTGGAAGGACGCTAACCTTTCTCCAATTCATAAGAAAGATGAAAAGTCCCTCCCGGGCAATTACAGACCCATTTCCCTCTTGAGCCTAGCAGGTAAAACTATGGAACGCTGTGTGCACAAACATCTCTATAATTACATTACAGCACATCAAATGATAACTCCCTTTCAATCGGGCTTTGTACAAGGCGATTCCACTACATACCAACTTCTTCATACATACCATACCTTTTGTGAGGCTGTAGACAGTGGTAAAGAGGTACGGACAGTTTTCTGCGACATAACAAAAGCCTTCGACAGAGTCTGGCACAAGGGTTTGCTCCACAAACTCAAGAACATAGGATGCTCCGATCCTGTTTTAAAATGGTTCACAAGCTATCTATCCGGGCGGAGACAACGTGTCGTTATTAATAGCAAGTGCTCTAGTTGGGCGGCGGTTGAAGCCGGTGTGCCCCAAGGTTCCATTTTAGGCCCACTTCTCTTTCTCGTTTATATAAACGACATAGTAAAAAATATTAGTTGTTCCATTCGCCTCTTTGCTGACGACACCAGTCTATACATCGTTGTTGAACATCCAGACCTAGCGGCACGACTGCTAAACACCGATCTACAAACCATTTCTAACTGGGCTGATGAATGGCTGGTAGAATTTCATGCACAGAAAACAATGGCAATGACCATATCAAGAAAAAGAAACCCCCCTCATCACCCACCCTTGTTTTTAAATAACACTATGATACAGGAAACATCCAACCACAAGCATTTGGGCCTTACATTTTCCGACTCATGCAACTGGAAAATACATGTGAAAAATATCTCCGAAAAAGCTTGCACACGTCTCAATCTTCTAAGAGCCCTCAAGTTTAGAGTCAGCAGAAAAGCTTTAGAAAAAATGTATATGGCCTTTATTCGACCCCTTCTAGAGTACAGCGATGTCGTTTGGGATAACTGCTCACTTGAATCTAAAAGACAGTTAGATGCAATTCATGTCGAAGCTGCTCGAATAATAACAGGAGCAACCAAATTATGCAGTGTTGAAAAACTATTCTCAGAACTCGGTTGGGAGTCTCTTCAAAGTCGTCGGAACAAGCATAAATTGGTAGTTTTTTTACAAAGCTCTACACGGTATCGCACCAGAATATCTCTTTGACTTGGTCCCTGCTACTCTTCAAGAAAGAACTAGATATAATCTTCGAAATTCTGATCATATCCTAAACTATAGAGCTAAAACAAGCCTATTCCTGGATTCTTTTTTTCCGTCGACAATACGTGCCTGGAACAACCTTCCCAACGATGTAAAAGAAGCGACATCTGTAGCTTCTTTCAAACGCGCCTTAAACAGAAACGCCACAGTGCCTCCTAAATATTTTAATACTGGTGCGCGTATTGGTCAAATTCTTCATGCTAGACTAAGAATGGGTTGTAGTTCACTTAATTCCGATTTGTATCGTAAAAATATTGTTCCAAGCCCATCTTGTCATTGCGGAGAGTTTGAAAGTGCAAAACATTTTCTGTTCTCATGTGCTAACTATTCAGTTGCCAGGGAAAGATACTTACCACGTGACCTAAACAATTTTACTCTCAGCGATCTATTGTTTGGAAAAACCAACCTTGCACCACACGAGAACCAATCGCTATTCCTAAAAGTGCAAGACTTCATTGTCAAATCCGGAAGATTTGTTTAATCCGTATCCTTCTGCAAACAGTGTAGATCCAGATCAGAAGCCATCTGACCAGGATCTACCATGTTTGCGAGTCAGTTTCTGAATTTGTAAGAACAAATTAAATCAAGCAATCTCATTTGTTTAAGTCAGAAATGGGAATGGGTGTGACTTAATTGAACATTCAGCAAAATAAGGGTTAAGACAGCCTAGCCTAGCCAACAATACATTATAACGTAAATTTCTCAGCTCTGGTAGAAGTCTATTTTTATAGTTTCCGATGTAAGTTTTATGTAGGTGTTCAGTCAAATCTCTCTCTCTCTCTCTATCTCTCTCTCTCTCTCTCTCTCTCTCTCTCTCTCTGTCTGTATGTCACAGTTACTCATCTGAATTTGTCTGTCTGTGTCTGTCTGTGTCTGTCTGTGTATGTCTGTCTGTCCGTCTGTCTGTCCGTTTGTATGCATGTATGTTTGAACGTATATATGTATGTATGTCACACACAGCTACTTTATTTCAATATTTACAGTCTTGCTACTCAAATATTGCACACACTATGTTGTTCCAAGGAGATGACGTCTATAAGCCACAAGGCTTACTGTCAGATCCTTTAGCCATATCGTATTATATATATATGTATTGTAAATGAATCAAATTTGAAATAAATATTGTTTAAACCAATGTAAATCAATGCTCTGCGGGAATTTGCTATAAGGCTATGATTGTGGATGGTATCTATACTTGCAACGGTCTTAGCGAGCTAGCACGGGTATGCATGATTTTCCGGTAGTATTCATAGGTATAAATACCCTGAAAATCGAACATTATACCAGCAGCAGGTGAATTGTAAACACTTGCACACACCATCGTGACGGGCCACAGAAAGTATCTTGAACGGCACAACGACGTGTGTTGACTTGCTGCTCCCTGTATAATAGGAGCAGGTACTGGTACGACGCAACGGCTCCGTTGCCCAGCATAGGCGGGCAGAACCAGTTAAACAGACCGTCGAGGCTATAACGACAGGCTGTGAGAAACCAAATTGTCGGTGACGTCAATTGAAATGAAGTAAAAGTTACCGGGACTTCGATTGTCCGAGGATTCAATTGACAGTCATGTAAAGCGTAGTCGACAATATAATCGACAGTGTAGTCGACAATATAATTGACAGTGTAGCAAACAATGTAATCGACAGCGTCGACGCAAGGTTCACCCAGATTGGACTTATATTCTGGTCAGTCGAGTTTTTGTTGTTCGTTTTTGTTATTTGCTTCTGTAGACATTCAGGTCATCCCGGCCCGAGCACAAAACATAGTTTTGCTTTCGGGGCGGACGTCGTGAATGGATTATAGAAGCAAATAAATGTAATGTTCAGTGGTGGTATTCTTGTATGTAGATAATCTAAATAATTTATGTTGTTCATATAATATTTTTGTTGTGCCTTACCCCACAGCTGCCCGTTCACCTGTCAAATATCACCCTAGGTTGTCTTGTCAGCATGGGGGTTTGCGGGACGCCGTAAACCTACATGTTACAATATGACGTCGCGACTGAGAATGTAATAACGTCGTGTTATAGATTCAATCATCCACAAGTGAACTAAATTAACAAATTAGTTAGAAACGCCCCGTTACGCTACATGTACGATGTCAAACAAATCGTGAATAAAATGCGTGTTTAGGTGACCTTCATGCGGACTGAACAAATTATATGTCCCAATCGCGACGGAAGTAAGGGCGAGGATTGTGGCCACGTAAAATCGATTTAAGCCCCCAGTGGAATTCGTTTCCGCTGACCGTTCGAAGGCGGTTCTTCTGTCGCGGTTATTTTTGTTATGGTTTGTGTCACTTATATTTTTCTATTTTGGATAGCCTTTTGGCCATTTTGTGGGAAAGTAACTGTCCTCTTTGCTTTCCGCTGTTGGTGTTTCCGTTTGGGTCTGTTGTTCATGTTTGTGTCTCTTTCCCTTTGGTGTCTCCGATGGGAGCTGTGGTTTATTTGTATCGATTCCTGATCATTGCCTCTATTTCTATTTTAATGTCATATGATAAAAAGAATCTTGCATTTGTGCACATGACCGCTTATCTAAGATCCTCATTTTAAAGTATGTTCATGACATGGACTGGGATACATGATGGTTAGTCAGCATATTTACGTTTGTCTATGTTTCCTGCATCAGAAGCCCCTACGTTGCTTGCATCAACCAATTTGGACAACACACTTGCGCCATCGTTTCTACCAAAACAAGACAGAAATGTGACTGCAAATAAAAAGAGGGTCTTACATTTGGGAACATTATATATGGAATAATAGATAATGAAGGAAGTCTTCGGCGAATTTTCTAAATTTCATAAGATTCTTTTTTTTATCATCGATTTCAGTTCGCATCTTATTGCCGAAAACTTTCGAAAGCATTTCAAAAGAAAACATACGATTCTCATGGACGGTGTTATGATTTTTGCGCGTCCTCGGTGACTGTACTTTTCCTTGTATCAGTTACCCACTATATTAATTGCATAGCAGCACATTGAACTGATAAAGATATGCTATCTCAGGACAAATGAGCTTTATCAGATCAACTTGACATTGCGCTTTTATGAACGAACTGAGCTACTAGAAAAAAAAAATGGCAAAAATGTAATTATTACTGGACAAAATGGAAAAAAAGTACTTTCAGTGGTATCTTGCTCTCGAGTCCTCACCGTTCTTTAATCTCCGTGGTTGTTTAATTATTTGTGTTCACGGAGATGTTGAACTTATGAGTTAGGAGGCCTTCATGCGGACTAAACAATTATTAGTCTTATCGCGACGGAAGTAAGGGCGAGGATTGTGGCCACGTTAAATCGATTAAAGCCCCCCCCCCCCAGTGGAATTAGTTTCCGCTGACCATTCCAAGGCGGTTCTTCTGTCGCGGTCTATTTTTGTTATGGTTTGTATTTGGGTGTTTGTGTCGCTTATATTATTTTATTTTGGATGGCCTATTGGCCATTTTGTGGTAAAGTAACTGTCTTTTTGGCTTTCCGCTATTGATGTTTCCATTAGGTTTGTTGTTTCGTGTTTGTGCTTCTGTCCCGTTGGTGTCTCTGATGGGAGCTGTGGGTTGCTTGTATCGTTTCCCGATTATTGGCCCCACTTCTATTTTGAAAAGAATATGATAGGAAAAATATGGTCAGCTGATACAAAATATATCGACCTGCGGAATGTTCGGACGCACTGAGGACCATCGATAATTGATCGTACATTGTTTTAATTTAAGAGTGTACAAGGGGGTAAACTGATAAATAGAATACCAGCTTCGTGCCATTCGATATCAAATTTATCAGGCTCGGCTTCGAGAACACATGTAGAATCGCTCGGCAAGCCTCGCGATTCTATAAGCTTCCTCGAAGCCTTGCCTGATAAACTTGATATCAAAAGACACTCACCCGATATTCTCTATTTATTTTCACTTTGTCACATCAGTTTGATCAAAATAATTTAAGATGTCATTTTGAACCTTAAACACAGAGAATACCAGGTTCGTGTATTTTGATATTATGTTTATCAAAAGGCTTCGAGAACGTTTGTAGAATCGCGAGGCTTGCCGTGCTATTCTACTTGCGTTCTCGAAGCCGAGCCTGATAAAGACACGAATCTGGTATTCTATTTATCAGTTTATACCTTGTAAACTCTTAAAATTGGAAATTTACGATCACTTACCGATTGTCCTTAGTGCATCCCAACATTCCGGTGCGGAATAATCGATCGGTATATTTACTATCATCAGACCGCTATTTTTCTTTTGAATATTTTGAAATAATTTTTTCCGATTTTTCTAGTAATAATAACATTTTGGCCATTTTTCCGGTTGTCCGGCAAGCCTCGTGATTCCGGGCATTGACCCTCGGGACGTATTTTTCCACCATCCCTCACATTCATGTAAGAATCGTATTACCTCCGACAGGTGTTTTACATGTGTCTCAACGGTGCATGTCTGCCTCGAACATTTCTCTAATCATTTAGAGATAGTTGTATCAAAGTATCACACTAGCTGTGATTAAAATTATAAAATAAAATAAAATAATTATAAAACTTACCCAACAAAATCGACATTTTCAAATATGGTCTAGCCATTTTCCTTTTCTATATTTCAAACCGAATCATACACATGTGCTGGGAATATCAAAGCAAAGTATATACTACTCAAAGTTTGATAGGGATCACTTTTTATATACCAAATTTTGCACTGAAATTTTAAAATTTCATGACAGAATTTGTACTTCGAATATTGATAAATATCTTAAACAGAGACTCATGTGCAATTCAGTACACATGAAAGTACACACTTCTCCACTCATCTAATGAACTCATGCACCCAAAAACCTTGCGTAACACTGCATTCCAACAGAAAAATCAAACTTGTCAGTGTTCCTTTACTAAGCGTAAAAAGGAATTCAGTTGATTTGTGAAACTTTAAAATGCCTAGGAGACAGTTAAGAAACCGTCTGAGCCCCGAAGAAATGAACCGTGGCGTCGGAATGTTGGAATCTTGCGTCACTCAACATCGTGTTGCTGGGATTCTGAATGTGTCGCAGACCGTGGTTTCCCGACTGTAGAGTCAGCATCTTTCCCACGAGAATCCTTCACACAGACACGGCGGCGGTCGAGAAAGGGCAACTCAGCGTCAGGACCGTTTATTGTTGATTCAGTCTCGATGTCAACGGTTCCTGAGCGCTACGCTGTTGAATAACCAGTTTAGGAACGGAACTGGAGTACGAATTTCTACACAAACTGTCAGAAACAGGCACCACGATTCCGGACTGAATGCCAGGAGGCCTGCTGTACGTGTTCCGTTGACGAGACAGCACGTGCAAGACAGGTTGGACTTTGCCAGAACTCACGTCAGGTGGACGATTCGTGACTGGACGCCGGTATTGTTTACTGCTGAGTCCAGATTCTGTCTAGACATCACTGATAAACGTCAATTAGTGTGGCGAATGTCTAAAGAGCGATTCGATGGGCAGAGCATAACCGCTATGGAAAGGGATCAGTCGTGGGTTTGGCTGGGATAAGCGTGAATGGTAAAACTGACTTGTACGTCGTTGAAAACGGAACGTTTACGGCAGTTAGGTACTGTAATGTGATGATTGATCAGTTTGTGTGAGACCATACGCCGGTGCTATCGACCGGACTTTATTCTAATGGATAATAATGCCCGTCCCCACCGGGCTCACGTCACTGATGCCTATCTGGAACGCGAGGCAATCGTTCGTATGGACTGGTCTGCTCGATCACCGGACTTAAATCCGATTGAGCATGGTGGGACATGCTGCAGCGTGCTGTTTTAGCCCGACCTGTGCATCCGAGGACTTTAAAAGAGCGCAAATATGCACTGGTTGCTGAATGGAGGCTGATTCCACAAAACCTGATACACACTCTGATTACGAGCATGTGCATGCGATGTCGTGCTGTAATTGATGCCCGTGGACGCCATACACGCTATTAGGCAATTTTGACAAAACAAATTTGGAAATTTGTGAAAAATCAATTGTCCAAATACCTTCGTGTTACGGCAAATTTTGTGGGTGCCTAGACGTTTGCTGTTATCACGCTTGAATGCAGTGCCAGTTGACAAAATTAATCACTAGTCTTTGTGAAGGATATGTTTTCTATCATTATACATCAAATTTGGATTCAGCTGATTAATTTAACCAAAATTTATTTTGCATTAAAGAAGTGATCTCTACCAAACTTTGAGTAGTATATTTTAGCCCGATCCCAGATCATTATTTGCGAAATTACATGTTAAACGTTTCTGTAGAAAAAAAAAACACTTTTTAAATGATAGGAGTTAAATTCAGTTAGCATCTAAAATCAATATACGTTTAATTTGTTTCTTATGTTATAGGTGTGCAACGGCCCTGTCAATGTTGTTAGGATCAAGTTGAGCTGGACAGGTAACCAGGCGAAGCCATTCTATTGGACCATTTAACCCATTGCTAATGAGGGTATACTTCGAAATACTACTGATTCAAGGGTCAGTCTTATCTACGAGATTATGAGAGGATTATGAGTTTGGATAGCCCTGACAGTTGGGAATCCATTAAAGTGTCCAACATCCAGTGAAATTCCGCTATTTAGACCACCTAAGATTAGGACTAATTCTGCTTTAAAAAGCTTATTTTGAAGCGTACACTTATTTTTTCTTTGTGTTTTCTGCCTACAATGTCCTCTCGTCTTTCAGACCACTTTTGAAAAGTCCCAAAGGTGGTCTTAATATATGAATTTCACTGTATTTTATATCCGAGGATTGTCGTACCCGTCAGTACTATTTAAATCATTTTGGAGACGTTGTTTCCGCTTTTGTGGGACTTCTACCCGACATTGAGATGAAATGACATCTCAAGCCCTATTGCCCAAAGAAACCGATATAGCCCGCCTCTCAACTCTGCGTTTAAGCCTCGTGCAGCCCAATCTATTTCTCCAAGCCCCTATGGCGCGGGGGCCCTGATATTACATGTACCGTTATGAAACCTACCGGAGGCTTAACTCCGTTTTTAAATGTCGCTTTTTTTCTGAGACGTTCATTATCCTGAAACAGAGCGATATTTGATATATTTATTAAAGTCTAAAAAGCGGTTATTTGCTTTTTAAGGTGATTTGATTCGTCTGGCCTATTATCCGGCATTTTAACAAGGGCAATAACTCCCTGGACTTCTTCTTTCTATAAACTTAGTCACTCCGGAATATCGTATACTCTTAAAGGAAAGATTTTGCTCCTGGAGAGCAAATCGTTTCCTTTAAACCGGTGTATGCGGGAAACCTCTAAAGGGGTACCTTGGTAAACAGTGCATGCCCAGACCAGACAGCGGCGTCTGATTTGGGTCTACACAATTTGCTAACAGAATTTTCCTTCAAAATTAGAATAGACATGAAAGAAATAGGTCTGACTGGTAAATGGAAATATGGTAAATGGACTTGTCCAACAGATAGCAATAGAAAAGTACACTAGTATATAGTGGGTTAATCATATACCCCTGAAGAAAAAGGAGATAAAATATTTTTGAAGGCGCTGTCTCCCCTTAATGCATATAAATTTCCATTAATTTAGACGTTTTATTCATAATGAGACAGTTTAAAGGTAAACGCATGAACCGCGCCTCGAGTAATTGAGATTTAATCCTTATTCTGCTGAACAAACAACCATTATCTAGGCAAACAGTGTAGATCCGGATCAGACAGCTTTATCCAGAAGTCATCTGATCAGGATCTAAACTGTTTGGCATCAAGTTTGTGAATTTGTAGGAATAAGTTACATTTAGTAATCTGATTGGTTCAAAGTTAGAAATGGGTGGGACTAAATTAATTATTCAGCGGGATATGTGTTTGAACATTAGCAGCTAACAGACACTCAGATCAGACTGCAAAAACTGTGCTTCTTTTAGCATGTGTGATCAGATACAGATCACATTAGCCTACGCTTTCGAACAGAGAGGATTATTAGAGGGTGAGACAGAAAAATCTGTTCCGAGGTTCACAGCCTGTGGTCACCCCGCCCATCAGGGCTTCGAGAAATAGATTGGGCCCGTAGAGCTGAAACTTACCGTAAACCGCTTGGAAGATCGTTGCCTGACCAGACAAAAATGTGCTAGTTGGGCTGCTTCTTAAATCATATCGGTTTCTTTGGGCGATAGGGCTTGAGATGTCATTTCATCTCAATATCGGGTAGAAGTCCCACGAAATCGAAAACAACGTCTCTAAAATGACTTAAATAGTACTGACGGGTACGACAATCCTCAGATATAAAATACAGTGAACTTCCTGTATTAAGACCACCTTTGGGACTGAAAGACCACTTATGAACATTCCCAAAGGTGGTCCCTGACGAGAGGACATTGTAGGCAGATAACACAAAGAAAAAGTAATTGTACCCTTCAAAATAAGCCTTTTATAGCAGAATTAGCCCTAATCTTAGGTGGTCTAAATAGTGAAATTTCACTGTACGTTTGACACTTTAATGGATTCCCAACTGTAAGGACTATCCAGACTCAAAATCCCCTCATAATCTCGTAGATAAGACTGACCCTTGATTCAGCAGTGTTTCGAGCTATACCCTCAATAACAATGGGTTAAATGTTCCAATAGAATGGCTTCGCCTGGCTACCTGTCCAGCTCGACTTGATCCTAACAGTATTGTCAGGGCCGTTACACACCAATACCATAAGAAACAAATTAAACGTATATTGGTTTTAGATGCTAACTGAATTTAACACCTATCATTAAAAGAATATTTTTGCTACAAACACGTCAAACGTGTAAATTTCGCAAATGGGCCCCGTCAAGCGATTTTGGTACTTATCGCATATGCGAGCAGCGAAGGTTCAGGCGAGCCTGCGCATCCGCGCAGTCTCGCCAGAACCTTCGCTGCTCGCTCATACAAGCAGTGAATCAGGAGGAACCTTCAGACAGAAAACCATATCCCTGGCCCCTCTGAATGGCTGGGCATGCGTAGTTAAAATTTGTCATGACGGAATGCTCGAAGACACAAATTCGCTTGGCGGGGCTCAAATGATGATCTGGGACCGAGCTAAAACAAATTGTTTTGATATTCCCAGCACACGTGTATGATTAGGTTTGAAACAAAGAAAAAGGAAAATGGCTGGACAATATTTGAAAATGATTTTATTGGGTAAGGAATCTGATTTATAATTATTTTATTTTTTTAATTTTATTCACAACTATTCTGGAACTTTGGTACAACTATCTCGAAATGATTATGGACCATGAAACGTTCGAGACAGACATGCACCGTTGAGATACATGTAAATAAGATTCTGACATGAATGTGAGGGATGGTGGCAAAAATACGTCCCGAGGGTCAATGCCCGGCATCACAAGTGATGCCGGATAGTGATACTGAGGGACGGATATTTCTATCTTCCCCCAACATCCATGTAGGATTATTTTCTTGTATTGTTTTGTTTGTTAGAATTGAGGTTTAACGTCCCTGTCAACATTAATTTTGTCATTTTGGAGGCGTTGCTTCGAATTTTGTGGGACTTTCACCCGACATTAAGATGAAATCATATCTCAAGACTTGCCGCCCATTAAAACAAAAAGGCTTATATGCATTGGACGGTCCGACCCACATAACTTTGCCTGGCAGGCTTAGTCCTGCTAAGTAATTTACTAGTTCTCAAGTATGGTCAGTTTCAGCTCTGCGTGGAAGCATTAGCAGCCCAACTTATTTCTCCAAGCCCCGATGGGCCGGAGCGATCTTTTTCTTGCATATCTTACATTTTCGAGCGGGATTTCTTAACCCTGCATTAACTTCGGACGTCCGCCATATTTTGATGTTAAGTGACGTCACGTAACGTGTTGTTACGTCAGCCTTAACGACGGCGCATATGAGGTCGTATTTAGCCAGTATAATTATCAAACACGCGAGGATTTTCGTTTTTTACCCTGTCCCTGGGTAACAACACCAGGGTTAGAATAGAATTTCTATCTCAAGCTAAAACTACGGATTTCCTTATCTGGTATGCAAGACAGTCCTTTATTTTATATTTCTAAATATGACATAGGCCTATTTTTAACGAAACTGTGTCACACACAGAGGATATTTGATGTTTTCAAGTGTAGGATCGAATTTTAATTCATAGAATGAACCCCAAAACCATTATTTTCACGAGTGGCGTAGCCACGAGTGAAAATACCAGTATTGGTGTTCATGAGTGAAATAAAATTTTATCTTACACTGAAAAATCAAATTTTCTGTTTCTTACATGCTTCAAAACAGCAATATTTAGCTTTACTAATCGCGTCAATCATCCTCGGACGAGGAGAAAACTAACTTTGTTGATTTTTCGTTTCGTGTCAATTAAGTGGTGTCCAACGTATTTTTTTGGTATAATATTTGGTGTAACTAAAAGATTGCACCTGAAAAATATGCTGGGATGGCATTATTATGAATGCGTATGTATTATTATGAATGGCATTATTATGAATGGAAGTTTCCCAAAGCAGTTGTGGAGTGATCTAACGTCACGCGACAAAATACGTGACGTCAGCGTCGAAACTGAGGCCTTTCTGATATTTAATCTTCATCGGTGTGTCTAAATCCCAAAGTTTTGAAACCGAAACGGATGATGGACAAGACCCGGCAAACACAGCACATCCCCCTCCGAGCACACACCGACCGACATAGCCCATGGGACATGTCAGCTGGAGGCATCAGGCAAGAGACGCCCGACCCAGATAGGCGCCCTCAGCGAGCCAACATCAGCAAACATGGCCCACGCTCCACGGAAGTCCCGGGCATCAGGAAGGAGATGTCCAAAGTAGCGAGACTTGCAACAGTGACAATAACGATGTCGATTTCACAGAGAAATATCTATATTTCATTGAAAAGCATGCAAGAAATGTATATATTTTTTTTTTATTTATTTCTGATGCAAACATAGATTGTGATTGCTCGTAAGAACTGCCTCAAAGAGGTTCAAACGATTACCCACAAACCTTTTTAGTGCAATAAAAAAGAAAACAATGGAAACCCGCGTACATGCCAGTTACTGGGGTATTGTATGGTTTATAATATGGGCCCCGCCAAGCGATTTTGGTACTTATCGCCTATGCGAGCAGCGAAGGTTCGGGCGAGCCTGCGCATCCGCGCAGTCTCGCCAGCACCTTCGCTGCTCGCTCAAACAAGCAGTGAAGCAAGAGGAACCTTCAGACAGAAAGCCATATCCCTGGCCCCTCTGAATGGCTGGGCATGCGCAGTCAAAAATTGACATGACGGAATGCTCGAAGACCCAAATTCGCTTGGCGGGGCTCATATGAACTTGTTACCGTGATTTGAAGTTCGAGCTAAACGGAGGTATCCATACCACCAGGCCCCGAGTTTATAAAACTTCCTTCATGCTAAACTCATTTGAGCATGAGATTTATAATATATCTACGTATCTTCCAATACATCGTTCAGACGAGTTCCGATAAGGCTCATAAATATTGAAATACAAATAGAAGAGTCAAGTTTCCTGCTCAGGTTAGCACGGACTGTTTTGTCCTGCTCATATTTTCCTTAAATGCAAACTTTGGAACATTAGTGAATGCACAGGATTTACGACCTAATCCCATTGTTGTGGAAACAACTAAACAGTTAGATATTTAAAAGTATAAAAGAGGAAGGAGGGGAAGTAGAAAAAATATTCTTGCACACCAGACAAGGAAATCCGCGATTTTACCCTGGGATAGAAATTTATGTTCTGACCCTGGTGTTCCGACCCAGGCAACTAACATAAATGCGCTTCAATTCTATTCAACTGCCGGAACTATTTCCGCACTACTTTTATTTTGTAAACAATATACATGTGCGAGCTGTCAAAACTAACCGGAGGTGTTGTGCAAGAAAAAGAATCCAATATAGGGTTCTGTTGTAGATGGGCGTTTCCAACCCTCGGGATGACCGTGCTGAGCGGAACCTCGGCGTAGCCTCGGTTCCGCTCAGCACGGTCATCCCTCGGGTTGGAAACGCTCATCAACAACAGAGTCCCATATCAGACTTTATATTACAAAGCCAGGGAGTGTATGAAAAGAGTTTAAAAACTTTGACACAAGAAATTCCCAGTATTTACAATACCAAGCGCTTACCACGTAAAAGCAAAACTACGCATAATATAAATAATATTGTTCAATATAAAAAAAAAAAATTGGACGGACGGAAAAGATATCAAAATATGTTCTTGAAACCCAAGATCTGCGAAGAGCAGCTGATTTCATACTTTCAAATGAGTTCGACATTGTTGCCATCACTGAAGCATGCCTTGGCACATATATTTCCGTGGAAGTGAACTTTTGCATTGCGGTTATCGCATGAAGTACGTTCCTAGTCAACGCATTGTGCGAAGAGGCGGTATCGCCATTATCTACAAGGCCCGTATATAACTGAGACTGATTGCATCTTTTAGTGACGGGGACTTTCATACATTTTAGGATTCATGAATTCATTATTTAAAACAACAATCTCCCTGCGGCTAACTGTATTATGCAGACCTCCACCAGTCTTAGTACTCGTGAATTTCTTGAACATAACTGACAGTTGTTTCTGTCAAAATATGCAACCATAAATGATTGACAAAATTGTAGTCTTAGCTGGCGAGCTAAACCTTCAGACCGTGATACAGCTGCATGGAAACATTTCACATAAAACAACTTGTTCGAGGACATTAATAAAACATTCTAATATCAAGATAAAATCAAGATAAAATGACAACGATATATCAAATATAGAAGTTCGTGATCCAGGTTTATCTGACTCTGATGGAAAATTATCCCTTGATCATCTGTGATATTTGATACTAGTGCAGAAAAACCTGCACCAGTTAGAAAAACGGCGACTTTTAGAAAACTGTGATCCACCAATGATATAAATTCACTGAATATTATTGGCACGCATTCGAGATTTTATGATGTCGACGGGTATGTAGATGCCCTGAACAACTCTTTCAGCTCACTGGTTGATAAAGATGCCCCATTGAGGACAAACATAATTGTTATGCGTCCATCAAATCCCTGGTATAAAGAAGAACTACATACAGCAAAACATTTAAAATGTAAAATCGAGTGCAAAAAGCGAAACTCTAATCTTACACTCCTAGTATACCACGAAGTATACAGAAATCAGTGTGAACATGTAAATAGGTCGCCAAGGCTGTCACGTGTTAAATTTTATTCCTGACAAGTTTGAGTAATGTGGGCACGTTCAGAAGACATTATTCAAAGTACGGTGAACAAACATCTTGTAAAACTGCAGAAGTCACCCTGTCATATTTTACATCACCTGAGGAACTTGCTGCAATTTTCAGTGATGTTTTCATCAAGAAAATTAGTCGTATTTGAAACCAGATCAGTTCTGAAACAGGGATACAAACTGACATAGGTAACAGCAGATAAACTGAAATAGAAGCAAACAAACTTGTTGAATTTTCTACAGTCACACAAAATGAACTTGAACAGTTATTTTGGCATCACCGTGTCAGTCCTGTGAATTGGACTCAGTTCTAGCATGGCCCTTGAAAGAATGTTTAGACGAATTGTTACCAGTGCTTACCAAAATAATTAATACTTTTTTTGAAAATGCGTACGTACCAAAGTCCTTTAAAAGCTCGCTAATCAGACCACTTATTAAGAAGCATGATCTTGGTGCAAATATATTAAAGAACTATAGACCTGTTTCAAATTTGTCTTTCATATCTAAAGTTCTTGCAAAGGTAGCTGATATGCAACTTCAAAATCACATGTCCCTGAACAATCTACATGAAGAACACCAGTCTGCATACAAAAGGTTTCACTGCACTGAAACTGCATTGCTTAAGGTTCAAAATGACATCTTAAATTATTTTGATCAAAACGATGTGACAATGTGAAGATTAAAGGTAAAGTACACTCACAGAGGGCGCTGCTGTACTAAGAGTTATACCTGTGCTGCTGATGATATGCATTTATTGTTGTTGTTTTTTCTTCCTTTCTTAATACATGTACATAGCAGTGTCAAAAACACAGGGCTATGTTATATTAATTACCCCAAAAATGTCCTCAAAAATATCCGTGCCAGTTCTGAGAAAATTAGGATTTAATCCGCAGAAAAAGCATTAAATAAGTAATGGCCTGCTAATAGCACCATACGCTCTTTTACCGGCTGTAAGGCGAGCGCTCCTGACGCGCAAACAAATGACGGCATCAAAAACACAACTTACGTCAGAAATGGTTTAAGTGCAGTCTGTAATTTAGTATTAAAAGAAGAACTTGATTGATAAATGGAAATATTTGCTCAAAATCGTTCGAGCTATGGTACACGAAGGCTTTCCATTTGCCCAAATCTATCCATCTATATGTGTTTGAATCCACAAAATCAAACGGAAATTCAGTTGAAGGTTTGGCGGACACAAGCAGACGATGCAGATTCCCGCTGCTTTCTATATTCTGGTTTTTTTTTAACACATGCCATTTATAGTTTCCTTGTATGCTATTGATAAACATGATCTATGTTCAAGTTGTAAAAATAAACATTTTTATTTTAGTCGGAAAATATATTTGTCAATGTCTCATGACAAATTTAAATGTATGGAAGCACATTTGTGCCATCAGAATCAAATTTATTTTAGTTCGATTGTGATGAAAGCCTCAAGCTTAATTAATCGCTCTCGAACACATATTCCGGATGTTTTCACTCGCGCGAGGGAGAGGCAGTTGAATTTTACACCACTACTACCCATTTACACCTGGGTGGAGTGGAGGAGTGGGGAGTTTTAGGGAGTATAAATGAACATTTTTTTTTTCTTATTTCTGCTCAAAGAAGTCTCCATGGTGTAGTGGATAAGCTACTGGCCTCATAAACCAGGAGTCGTGGGTTCGATCCAAGGGCTTCGCCAGACTCTCAGTTGAGTCTTCAAACCGAGGTCCGGTCTCCGTATGCAGGGGCTTCATCAATAGACGGGTAGTGGGGATTTTCCCGTTTACTTAGACATTATTCCCCAGCTACGCTTGATTTGTAAGAGCTTTATTCAGATAAATTGAAAATCACACCCCTATCTTTCCTTGAAATCTGGATGTCATTTGCTGTTGATGGGACGTAAACCTCAAACAAACTCACTCAAAACATAGATGAGGCAGTTCTAATGAGTATCAACAATCTCAAAAGCTATGTTTTTGAGCAGAAAAATAATAAATAACACCTAACCCCCCCCCCCCCCCCCCAAGGTTTTCTAGTATATATATAAATGTGGGTAGGTGGGGGTTTGGCGCACAGAAACTATCATTTTTAATGATTTCATGAAGTTAAGTACCGGTATTGATTTAATTTTAAGATCTATGTCAGTGATATTAATTTTTTCTTGTTTTAAGCGGCTTTCCTTTATTGTCTACTCCCACGGGTGCAGACTATCTTAATGATAGCTTTTGCTCCGGAAGCATTTAATGAAAGGTCATGACTGGTATTCTGTTGACTGGTTCTACTTTTGATTTTCCATCTCGTTACCCCAGGACACCCCAACTCTGGTCATTCTGGGACGCCCAATTGCATATTGAAACCCGGCAATTACCGGAAAGCTTCCTAAAGTTTATCACATGGATTTGCACGATTGCTCTCACACTTGCAAAATTAACATATATTTGCCCTTATCTAGTTCTTCCCACATCCAATTCTTAATGTTTTAATTTTCTAGACGGCAATCTTGGCAGATTGCTTTTTCATAACGTTAACCTAGAATGTTAAATGAAAGGTTAAACTAGAATGCGAAATGAAGAAACCTTAAATGTAGGCATGTAGTACAATTAGTTGTAATTGATAGTGAAAAAAAAAATCGGACATTTTATTTTATGTGACATTGGTGATAAGATTTGGAAATCCTTACTTGATGTCTGTGACATTTTTACACTTTATGATAACTGGCACATTTTAGTTCTACACAACTTAGCATAGACTCAAGCTTTTTGAAAAAAGCTAATGATACTTGTTTTTCAACATTTCACTTAAAAATATAAAAAAAATAAAAGAAAACGTTTATCTTCAGAATTTTTAGTATTTTTCCCTGCAGATAGAAATATTCATTTTGGATGATTTAAAATGAAGTCAAGTATTAATTTGCCAGTAATATTTTTCTTGGTTTTTGTGATTTTTCTTCATTTTTCGTATTTCACTCCCCCCCCCCCCCCCCAAAAAAAAATAAATAAATAAATAAATAAATACCCTATCCCCTCGTATTTTTTAGGACTTTTTTTCTATAAATTAGGACACCTTCCTGATACTAAAACTGCTGATAACATTTCTCAAGGAATTAGTTATGGGTCATTTCCGGCTAAATGTACTGGCCTATACTTGGGCGCAAAACATCATAACACCGTCCATGAGAATCCTTTGTTTTCTTTTGAAAGGCTCTCGAACGTTTTCGGCAATAAGATACGAATTTTATCATATGACGTCGCGTCTGAGAGTGTAATAACGCCATGTATTATTTTCGATAATCCACTAGTGGATTAAATATGCAAATTAGTTAGATACGCCCCGTAACGTTACATGTACGGCGTCCTTAACGACGTCGCGTTTATTAATGGCGGAATATTGATATTTTTGTAAACAACCGTGAATAAAATCTGTTTTAAATGTCATATGATAAATAGAATCTTGCACTGTGCTCATGTATTATTGCATTTATTTAACTCGTCGAGCGAAAGGGATAAAATGCTCGACAAAGCCTCGCATTTTATCCCTTTTCCTCAACTCTTTTAATAAATTCAATAATACATGAACACTCACATAAGATCATCTATGAAACCGTTATATGATAAAGAATCTTTTGAAATTTAGAAAACTCGCCGAAGACATCTTTCATTATCTATTATTTCATATACAATGACCACGAGTGTAAAACCACCTTTTTATTTGCAGTCACCTCACTGGCTTGTTTTAGAAAAAAAAACGATGGCGCAAGTTTGTTGTCCAAATTGGTTGATGCAACCAACTTAGAGTCTTCTGATGCAGGAAACATGGACATACGTAAATATGCTGACTAACCATCACGTAAACCAGTCCATGTCATGAACATAATTTAAAATGAGGGTCTTAGATAAGTGTTCATGTGCACGAGTGAAAGATTCTTTTTATCATATGACATTAAAAACGCATTTTTGGACGGGTTTTTCAAGGAAAAATTCCGTCCTTTAGAAAAGCGATGTCTGTGCGGGCGGCCAACTGGGCGTCGGCGTCCCGGTTTACCTTTTGGTTAACCCTGAGAACCCATCCATAATGCCATTTCTTGTTTGAAAAAAAGTCAATATTCCGCCAGTAGTAAGCGCGACGTCGTTAAGGACATCGTATATGTAACGTAACTTGGCGTATCTAACTAATTTGCATATTTAATCCACTTGTGGTTTATTGAATTTATTACACGACGTTATTACATTCTCAGTCGCGACGTCATATGATAAATATGTCTTCCGACTTCTCATCTGAAACATAGAGTGTTGTTATTTGTTAAAACCTGAGAGGAGGCAGTTTAAACGGTACCAACAAACATCTCTTTTGCATGTAATGTCAGAAATAGAGGATCTTACATGAGTGCTCATGTATTATTGAATTTATTAAACGAGTTGAGGAAAAGGGATAAAATGCGAGGCTTTGCCGAGCATTTTATCCCTTTTCTTCAACGAGTTTAATAAATTGTTGATATAGAGGATCTTACATGAGTGCTCATGTATTATTGAATTTATTAAACGAGTTGAGGAAAAGGGATAAAATGCGAGGCTTTGCCGAGCATTTTATCCCTTTTCTTCAACGAGTTTAATAAATTGTTGATATAGAGGATCTTACATGAGTGTTCATGTATTATTGAATTTATTAAACGAGTTGAGGAAAAGGGATAAAATGCGAGGCTTTGCCGAGCATTTTATTCCTTTTCCTCAACGAGTTTAATAAATTCAATAATACATGAGCACGAATGCAAGATTCTATTTATCATATGACATTTAAAAAGCATTTTATTTACGATTGTTTACAAAAATATCAGCATTCCGCCATTAATAAACGCGACGTCGTTAAGGACGCCATACATGTAACGTTACGGGACGTATCTACCTAATTTGCATATTTAATCCACTAGTGGATTATCGAAAATATTACATGGCGTTATTACACTCTCAGACGCGACGTCATATGATAAATGCTTTTTACCATATGACGTCGCCTCTGAGAATGTAATAACGTCATGTAATAACTTCGATTATCTATTAGTGGATTAAACATGCAGATTTGTTAGATTCACACCGTAACGTTACACGTACTACGTCCTTAACGACGTCGCGAGTACTAATGGCGGGATATTGACATTTTTATATAAATAATTTGAATTGAATGCGTTTTACATGTCTTGCATTTGTGTTCATGCATTATTAGGCCACTACATTTAGCCGGAAATGACCCTTGACCCACAACTCATTCCTTGAGAAATGTTATCAGCAGTTTTAGTATCAGGAAGGTGTCCTGATTTATAGAAAAAAAGTCCTCAAAAAAAATCCGAGTGGAAAGGGTATTTTTGGGGGGTGAAAAAAATACGAAAAATGAAGAAAAATTACAAAAAAAACAGGTGTATGTTAAACAATTGATACTTGACTTCATTAAGTCATCCAAAATGAATATTTCTATCTGGGGAAAGTACTAAAAATTCTGAAGATAAAAGTTTTATTTTAATTTTTTTTTTTTGTATATTTTTTTGTGTGAAATTTCGAAAAAACAAGTATTAGCTTTTATAAAAAGCTTGCGTCTATGCTTGTGTAGAACTAAAATGTGCCAGTTATCACAAAGTGTAAAAAAGGTAACATATATCAAATGAGGATTTCCAAATCTTATCACCAATGTCACATAAAACAAAATTTCGAATTTTTTTTCACTATCAATTACAACTTATTGTACTTCTTGCCAACATTTACGGTTTCTTCATTTCACATTCTAGTTTAAACTTTCATTTAACATTCTATGTTAACGTCATGAAAAAGCAATCTGCCAAAATTGCCGTCTAGAAATGAAAACATTTAGAATTGGATGTGGGTTTTTTCACTATCAATTACCACTAATTGTACTTCTTGCCTACATTTACGGTTTCTTCATTTCACATTCTAGTTTAAACTTTCATTTAACATTCTATGTTAACGTCATGAAAAAACAATCTGCCAAAATTGCCGTCTAGAAATGAAAACATTAAGAATTGGATGTGGGAATAACTAGATAAGGGCAAATATATGTAAATTTTGCAAGTGTGAGATTAATCGTGCATATCCATGTGATAAACTTTAGGCAGCTTTCAGGTAATTGCTGGGTTTCAGTATCCAAGTGGGCGTTCCAGTATGACCAGAGTTGGGATGTTCTGTGATAACCAGATGGAAAATAAAGAGTAGAACAAGTCAACAGAATACCAGTCATGACCTTTCATTAAATGCTTCCGGAGAAAAAGCTGTCATTAAGATTGTCTACACCCGTGGGCGTAGTCAATATGGGAAAGTCGCTTAAAACAAGAAAAAATTAATATCACTGACATATATCTTAAACGTAAATCCACGTCAGTACTTAACTTCATGAAATCATTAAAAAAACGATAGTTTCTGTGCAAAATATATTTGTGTGTGTGTGTGGTGGGGGGGGGGGGGGGGTGGGGGGGGGGGGGGGGGAAGGGGAAAAAAGGAAAATCAAAAGCAAACACATCACGAAAACATGCCTATATAATTTTGATCCCCACTTACTCACTTTAATCTATATACATGTACTTGAAAAACTTTTGGTTTAGGGGTTATATTTTTTTTTCTGCTCAAAAACATAGTTTCTGAGATTGTTGATAATCAACAGAACTGCCTCATCTATGTTTGAGCAGAAATAAGTGAGTGAGTGTGTTTGAGGTTTACATCCCGTCAACAGCAAATGTCATATGCAGTGGTTTCAAAAACATTTCTGCATCTAGATTTCAAGGAAAGATAGGAGTGGGATTTTCAATGTTATCTGAATAAATCCCTTACAAATTTACCAAGCGTAGCAGGGGAATAATGTCTAAGTAAACGGGAAAATCCCCACTACCCGTCTGTTGATGAAATCCCTGCCTACGGAGACCGGACCTCGGTTTAACGACTCATCTGAGAGTCTGGCGAAGCCATTAGATTGAACCCACGACTCCTGGTTTATGAGGCTAGTAGCTTATCCACTATACACCATGGAGTCTTCTTTTAGCAGAAATAAGAAAGATAATGTACATGTACACACCCTAAAACTCCCCGCTGCCCCACCCACCCAGGTGTAAATGGGTAGCAGTGGTGTAAAAGTCAACTGCCTCTCCCTCGTGCGCGTGAAAACATCCGGAATGAGTGTTCGAGAGCGATTAATTTAGCTTGAGGCTTTCATCGCAATCGAACTAAAATAAATAAGTATAAACTAAAACTCCAGTAGGAGGGGGTTCTATCGAGTACCCACAATCTGTGCTTTTGAGCAGACATTACGAAACACGCCTAAACAAAACCAATGTCAATTGTTCAGCCCAAAAATGGAATTTTAAGATAAAAAAAAATGTTTTTTTCTTATTTCTGCTCAAAACATAGATTGCAGAGCTCGACAGAACCACCTGAACTTGGCGGTTCTACCGAGTTCCCACAATCTATGTTTTTGAGCTGATACAAGAAATTTAATATTTATCCCTGTACTATATAAAAGTGGGGATTCGAGGGGTCAAATTTATATAGGCGTGCTTTTGACCCCACCCATCTGGGCTTGGAGTAATAGATTGGGCTGCTAATGCTTCCGCACAGAACTGATACCGACCGCATATGAGTACTGCTAAACCGCTGAGAATATCCAGAAAAGTTGATGCGAGTCAGCCTGTACATGCATGTAAACCCTTTTGGATTCATTGTGCGGCAGGGATTGAGATGTCATTTCATCTCAATGCCAGGTAAAAGTCCCACAAACTTGGAAGCAACGTCTCGTTTTCGTGATGAATAAGAAAAACCTCAGAATTTTTCTCTGGATTTTTGGGGGTGATCAAGTCTTCCAATAGAATTGAATGTGTGTTTTCGTTATGTTTTTATGACCCCAACTTTAAAAAAAGTTGGAGGGGCAAATTGCTTCTGGTTCGTCCATTCGACTTTCCGTTACTCCTTTGATGCATAGCATAACGCAAGAAACGTGCATGCTAGGGTTTTGAAATTTCATATATCGATTCTTCATGGAAAATTAGCTAACGCTTATTTTTTCTTATCCGGATTATGCCCCTTTCCAAAGTTATTGCCCTTTGAATTTTTTTTATAAAATCTTGTCAGCAAAATATCTCAAAATCTATTGGAGCTAGAGCCTTGTAAGTTGGTGACGAGTAGATGTCCTGATAAATTTTTGACTAAATTCCGAAAAATACTTTGTGGCTATTGGCCCTTTGTCACTTTGGGTACATTGTAGGCCTATGCTTTGTGATGCATGTATTAAAAAATAGAATGTAGAAAGACTGCACTTTATCAATTTCTGACGTTAGTTTTGTTTTTGATGACGTCATTTGTTTGCGCGTGAGGAGCCTTACAGCCGGTAAAACAGTGCATGGTGCTGTTATCTGGCCATTACTTATTTAATGCTTTTTCTGCGGATTAAATCCTAATTTTCTCAGAACTGGCACGGATATTTTTGAGGACTTTTTTTTTTGGTAATTAACATAACATAGCCCTGGGTTTTGGTGTTAAAAGAATTTCTCAAGGAATTAGTTGGACCATAAAAATTAAAGTACCTCGCCTATATTGAATTTATTAAAATCGTTGAGGAAAATGCATAAAATGCTCAGCTAAGCCTCGCTTTTTATCCCTTTTCTTCAACTCGTTAACTAAATTCAATAATACATGAACTCTCATGTAAGATCCTTTACTTTCACTTCCGATGAGCAAACAAAAATGCACATTCCCAGCAGGCACACGTCGCTATGGCAACGTCAAATCAACGTCGGTGCAACGTCATGACGTTGCACCGACGTTGATGTGACGTTGCATAAAGGTCATGACGTTGTACCGACGTTGATATGACGTCACAATTACGTCATGTGCCTGCTGGGTTATAGCCATGTCAAAAACTGTGTGAAGCTCTCATCTTTATACTTAAGAAATAGATCAGCTCTAACTGTGATTTGTTGAGTAATAAATCACAGTTTGGAGGTCAGTTGTAAAGTAGACAAATCACGAGCGCGTAGCGCGCGTGATTTGTCTACTTACAACTGACCGACAAACTGTGATTTATTACTCAACAAATCACAAACTAGAGCTGATCTATTTTGATTCTAACACGCTGAAAATCGGCAATAATGCTGTTGTTTCCTTCAAAATCTCACAACTTTTCGCCATTGTTAGAAGAAATCCCGCTAAAATTATCGACTGAAACACATGCATTTATATCCTTTTCTAACGTTTTTGATGCGAGAAAATGACGTTACACCGTCTAACGTCAAGGAAATCGACTAATGACGTCATAAATTTGTAATTTTAATGACGTCACTCGTCACGCTCTTCCTAGCCGTGATTTGTTGTAGAATAAAACACAGCCGTTTTCCATTGCCTATATAGGCGCGCTGTGTTAGAATCGACAATATTTATAAAAGATTTTGTACTAATATATTATGCCCCAACTTCAACAATGTTGGAGGGTCAAATTACTTCTGGGTTGTTTGCCCGTCCGTCCGCCCATCCGTTCGTTATTCTTTTCAAAGCATAACATAACTTGGGAACCATGCATTCTAGGGTTTTCAATTTCTTTATGTGGATTCCTCTTGTGAAAGTAGGTAAAATATATTTTCATCAAGAGTATACCCCTTTCCAGTGTTATGGCCCTCTGCAAAAACACAGATGAAATCCTGTCAGCAAAATATCTAAAAGAATAAGGAAGCTAGAGCCTTAAAGCTTTGACCGGAATGAATTTTGAAAAAAAAAAAGATGAAATATAGCACATGAGGTACCCTTTGTTATGCTGGGCATTCTACTTGTCAGCCAAAAATCTCAAGAACCGTTGAAGCTAGAACCTAGATATTTAGTGATAAATCGCTAATGATGAGTAGATGACCTGATTTAAATAAATTCTGAAAAATTCATGAGTTATGGTCCTTTTTGCACCTTCTCAGCAAAATATCACACAAAAAGCAACAATAGAACAAGAGCGTCGGTATAGAGTGATTACATTTCTCATGTTTTTAAATGGTTAGAAGGTGACCGGATTAGCTTTTGAATAAATTTCATTAAACAATAGTTCATGAGTTATGACCCTTTAAAAATTGGGATACTTTTACATTGCCAGCAAAATATCTTAAAACAGTAAGAGCTGGAGCGTCGGCACAAGTAATTAGCTCAGTCGGTAGTATTGAGTAGATGACCTACTTAATTTTTGAATAAATTTTGAAAATACTCCATGAGTAATGACCCTTTTTAACTTTCGGCATATTTAAATTGTTAGCAAAAGATCTCAAAAGCATCGGAGCTAGAGACTTGATATCCGGTTATTAGATTGCTAGTGGCAAGTAGATGACCTGATTTACGGGCCTCCGTGGCCTAGTGGTTAAGAGCGCTGACTCTTGATCATTAGGTCTCTCACCGCTGTGGTTCGAGCCTCGGTCGGGTCACATGTGAGACGCCAAGTTTCTGTGGATTTTCTCCGGTTTCTCCGGTTTTCGCCCACCTCAGATTAACTGTCCTTTTGGCTTTCCGCTGTTGGTGTTTCTGTTGGGGTCTGTTGTTTCGTGTTTGAGTTTCTTTGATTTTGGTGTCTCTGATGGGAGCTATGGGTTAATTGTATCGATTCCGGACCATTGCCTCCACTTCTGCTTTAATAGAGAAATAACTAAACCTATTCTTCAATCATCACAAATACCTACTTTATCATATGACGTCGCGTCCGAGAGTGTTATAACGCCATGTATTATTTTCGATAATCCACTAGTGGATTAAATATGCAAATTAGCTAGATACGTCCCATAACGTTACATGTGCGACGTCCTTAACGACGTCGCGCTTACTAACGGCGGAATATTGACATTTTTATAAAACAATTGTGAATAAAATGCGTTTAAATGTCATATGATAAATAGAATCTTGCATTCGTGCTTATGTATTATTGAATTTATTAAACTCGTTGAGGAAAAGGGATAAAATGCTCGGCAAAGCCTCGCATTTTATCCCTTTTCCTCAACTCGTTTAATAAATTCAATAATACATGAACACTCATGTAAGATCCTCTATTTATCTCTCGCTATGATACTGGTAAGACTTTACAACCAAAGTAGAAGTAAAACGAAGATGAGGAATCGATACATAGAGGATCTTACATGAGTGTTCATGTATTATTGAAATCAAAATGGGGTCCAATAATTAAAAACCTGTCTAGAATAAGATTCCAAACCAATAATTTATTTTTGATTTCTCAGAATATTCACGCTGATCTCAAAGGACCAAAAGTAAAATATAAACTGCACTATGGTTGATGTACGGGGAGACGTTTTACGGCCGCCACACGCCACAACACCAGCTGCAGTGAAGGCAAATAAAAATCAAAAATGAGTTCCTTTAAGAGCAATGAAAAAATTCATTAACCCCACTTTTATAAAGAGAAGACTAGGCTTTACGGGGTAGGTAAACATTATTTTCCTTATTTCTGCTCCAAGACATGGGTTATGGGTACTCGTTGAGGCGGTTCTAACGAGCACCCGAAACCTATGTTTGGAGTATAAATGAGAAAAATATCACAAATTTTCATCAGAAAAAAATGCCTTTTTTGAGGTTTGAAAAATGTACTATATCACGTTGATGTGTTATCGTAATGTTTAGTTGAACATTCAATATAATTAAGGATTATTTTTCTATTCATTTGTGTTTGAAGTTTATACTTTGGGTAACGAATCAAATGTCTATTATCTTTTTACGACAATGTACGGCAACAACTTCTCTATGGTGAGAAGGCTAAAATTAAACGCATGAGTATATCGTGTTCATAGAGGATCTTACATGAGTGCTCGTGTATTATTGAATTTATCAAACGAGTTGAGGAAAAGGGATAAAATGCGAGGCTCTGCCGAGCATTTTATCCCTTTTCCTCAACGAGTTTAATAAATTCAATAATACATGAGCACGAATGCAAGATTCTATTTATCATATGACATTTAAAACGCTTTTTATTCACGATTGGTTACAAAAATGTCAATATTCTGCCGTTAGAAAACGTGACGTCGTAAAGGACGTCGTACATGCAACGTTACGGGACGTATCTAGCTAATTAGCATATTTAATCCACTAGTGAATTATCGAAAAATAATACATGGCGTTAATACATTCTCAGACGCGACGTCATATGATAAAATCGGATACATCATTACAGTTAATATATCCACAATCTACCGATGAACGAGCAAAACACGCAGATCACACGATAGCGGCAGCACTGACCACTAAATATATAAAAGAAAGGATGGCACAGGTGTACTATTTTTAGTTTAACAAGAAAAAACTTTAGCTGAACATTCAATATTGTGCTTGAAGTATATATGTTCTGCGCAAAGTAAGAATCGGTACAATTCTAGAATTGACCTGCGCAAAGTAAGAATTCTCACTTTGTTGCGCAAAGTGAGAATTCCTACCTTGCGCAATACAATTCCGGAATTGTCTCTGCGCAAAGTGGGAATCGGGACAAAGTGAGAATTCCTACCTTGGGCAATTACAGTAACAGAATTGCCTCTGCGCAAAGTGGGAATCGGGACAAAGTGAGAATAGTATTATTTTTTCTTATTTCTGCTTTAAAACATCGATTGTGGGTACTCATTAAAACCGTCTCGCTGAAGCGGTTATAAGGAGTACCCACAATGCATGTTTTTAGCTTGGTCCTGTATCGCTCACCTGAGCTAACAGATTCAAAGTTTAAGGAAGTGCCAACCTTTACTGAAGGCTTTATGGGAGGACATGGTGATGACAGGGTAAGCATTTTCTGCGAATCAAGTAGAATGTAACTCTATGATAAACAGGCTGACCTCACCAGTTTTCTAACTCATTCAAGCTTTTATTCCTGACTTGCTAAGAAGATCCAATCTAAACTGAAGTGGCTATGGTGATGACAAGTTCAAAAACAAGAGTTTTCAAACTCCTCCAAGCTCTCTGCCTGACTTACTTGTTTGTAAGTTTCATGAAGATCCGTCCAAAACTAAAGGGGCAGCAGTGATGACAAGGTCGAAAATAGGCATTTTCAGCAATCAAAGGCACATCACTCTATGATAAATGGGCAGACTTGGCCGGTATTCGAACTCATCTGAGGCTTTATTCCCAGCCACCTTTCATGTAAGTTTCAGAAAGATCCGATCAAAACTGAAGGGGCTACGGTGATTACAAGGTCATAATTTGGCATTTTCAGCAATCAAAGGTATGTTATTCTATGAAAAATGGGCCAACTTGGCTGGTTTTCGAACTCATCCGAGGTTTAATCCCCAGCAACCTTACACATACGTTTCAGAAAGATCCGATCAACACTTAAGGGGATACGGTGATGACAAGGTCAAAAATTGACATTTTCAGCAATCAAAAGGACAAAACTCTATAAAAAATGGGCTGACTTGGTTGGTTTTTGAACTCATCCAAGATTTTATCCCCAGCCACTATACTTATAAGTTTCAGAAAGATCCGATCAAAACTGAAGGGGCTACGTTGATGACAAGGTAAAGAATCAGCATTTTCAGCAATCTAAGCGAGGTAACTCTATGATAAATGGGCAGACTTGGCCGGTATTGGAACTCATCAGAGGTTTTATCCCCAGCCACCTTACCTACATATAAATTTCAGAAAGATCCGATCAAAACTGAAAGGGCTACGGTGATGACAAGGTCAAAAATCAACATTTTCAGCAATCAAAGAGACGTTACTCTACAATAAATGGGCCGACTTGGCTGGTTTTCGAACTCATCCGAGGGTTTTATCATTAGCCATCTTACATATAAGTTTCAGAAAGATCCGATCAAAACTGAAGGGGCTACGGTGATGACAAGGTCAAAAATCAACATTTTCAGCAATCAAAGGGACGTAACTCTAAGAAAAATGGGCCGACTTGGCCGGTTTTCAAACTCATCCGAGATTTTATCCCCAGCCACCTTACATATAAGTTTCAAAAAGATTCAATCAAAACTGAAGGGGCTACGGTGATGACAAGGTCAAAAATCGGCATTCTCAGCAATCAAAGGGATGTAACTCTACCATAGATGGGCTGACTTAGCTGGTTTTCGAACTCATTTGAGTTTATATCCCCAGCCACCTTACATATAAGTTTCAGAAAGATCCGATCAAATCTGAAGGCACTAGGGTGATGACAAGCATTTTCCCATAGTAAGTCTATGGGACCATGTGGTTGCCATAACAACCAAAGTTTTAGAGCAATTTCGAAAAAAAGTTTATGTCATCAATGCCCCATCAGAGGCATACAGTAGAGTTGCGCTATTAAAAACTTATTTAAATGATTTCAAGTGTTCTGTCTTTGTATTTTCTACACCCAGAATTGTAGCTTGGGTACCAGAAACTATGCTTCCAGTAGCAACTAGAAGAACAATCACAAAATGTAGTCAAGAAAGGAATGACATTTGTGCTTGAAACATAGGACTGAATCGCCTGACTATTCCCAGCAGAAATACGGAAAACGTATCTAATACAGTCAACCCTCTCTATACCGACAGAGCGGCGTGGGAATCCCTTGGTTTGGAAATGCACAAATCGAGTCCATAATCATAAAAGATACTTGTAATATGATACTCCAAGAAACAAATGTTATAGTTATTTGTTAGAATCGCCTCAACGAAGCGATTCTAACAAATATCTTTAACATTTGCTTCTTGGAGTAATGATGGAGTTGGTTGGATGATTTGAGGTTTAACGTCCCCGTCAACACTGTAAAGGTCATTTTGGAGACGTTGCTTCAAATTTTGTGGGACTTTTACCCGACACTGAGATGAAATGACATCTCAAGCCCTGTCGCCCAATGAAACCAATAGGGTTTATTAGCCTCGCACCGCGGTTCCTGGACAGGCTTAGATCCTCTAAGCGGTTTACCAGTAGTAGTGTGCGGGCCGGATTCAGCTCTGCGTGGAAGCATCATGCAGCCCCTATATATTTTCAAGCCCCTATGGGCGGGGGCTTGTAATGATGGAGTAAAGGCCTTGTATTGCCTATCATACTCCTAACTGGGATTCATTATAACGACAAATTATTCATAACGGCACAATAATAAGGAACAAATACTGTCGTTATAAAGAGGGTCCTCTGCATCGTCATCACAAAGATCTGACATTTGTGTGTTCTAACGAGCAGCAAATCTATGGTTTCCAGCAGGCACAGGGCGTAATTGTGACGTCACATCAACGTCGGCGCGACGTCATAACGTATATGCCACGTCACATCTACGTCGGTGCAACGACCTGACGTTGCCCTAGCGACGTGTGCCTGCTGGGCTGGTATCCAGCAGAAATAAATAAGGGAAAATGGCACAATTCCACCAGAACAAAAAAACTATGTACTCGAGACATCGATGTTTTGTATCCACAAGAACCGACTCAATGTGTTGGCTCTCACGAACACCAACAATCTCCATTTCCAGGAAAACAAATCTGTGAATAATGACTCGTTACGTTAGCAATCTGTCTATCATATAACGTCGCTCCTGCTTTGATGGAAGAATAGAAGTCACTATGAAAACACGCCTACAAATACAATGTATTTTGTAAACTTTGTCGTCGGAATTTGGAAAATTCTAAGATGAAATGTGTGATTTTTTTTTTCTGCTCAAAATATAGATTTTGGGTGCACATTAGAACCGCCTCTTCTACATTTTAGAGCAGAAGTAAGTAAAATAAGGTTGACCCCTGCAAACCCTAGTTTTAATATATAAAACTGGGGTTCATGGGGGTCAAACTTATAATAGGCGTGTTTTCGTGATGTGAAGGCAATGATTAGGAATCGATACAATTAACCCACAGCTCCCATCGGAGACACCAAAGGGAAAGAAACATGAAAAAAACTAGACCCCGACAGATACATCAAAAGTGGAAAGCAAAAAATGGCAGTTACTTTCCAACAAAATGGCCAATCGGCTATCCAAAACAAAACATATAAGCGATACACACACTCAAAGACAAACAATGGCAAAATGTTCGCGACCGCCAATCGGAAGGGACTTGAAGAAAAAGATGGGCATCATGATGCTTCCACGCAGAACTGAAGCGACCGTACAAGAGTCGTGGTAAACCGCTTAAAGAATCTAAGCCTGCCCAGGCAAAGCGGTGCGAGTCGGACCGTCAATGCTTATAAACCCTATTGGTTTCACTGGGCGACAGGGCTTGAGATGTCATTTCATCTCAATGCCGGATAGAAGTCCCACAAAATTGGAGGCAACGCCTCCAAAATGACATATACAGTGTTAACGGGGACGTTACATCTCAAATCAAGCAAACAAAAAACAAATATAAACCGCGGCGTAAGGGGTGGGGCTTAAATCGTTTTTACGCGGCCGCAATCATCGCCCTTTCTGCTGTCGCGATTTAGACAACCAATTTGTTCATTCCGCATGAAGGCCTCCTGAGACATCCGTGCAACATCACCCAGGTAATTCGGATGCGGGGATCTCGGAGGTTCCGGGATTTCCGAGGTATGTAATTATCAACTTTTGATTATCAAACACAAGCTTCACGAAAATACGAGGCGACGTAGCATACATATTTTTAATTAAATAATGAAGACATTCGAAAACGAAATGGCGTAAAACTCATCCATCCTTTAATTCAAAATCGCATTTGAAGTGGAAAGTTCTTTATCTTTTCACCCAGTTTCGTTTTTGTTTGTTTATAGTTTTATCTTGTAATGAATTTTCATTGAACATGTATGTCCGTATAATCTACAAATTTTCATCAAATCATGCAAGAAGAAGCAAATATGAAAGAATTAATTCAGTAACAGATTTTGGCAGCTCTTCATATTTATTGGTAGCGGGATGTCAGAGATATGATGTAGGGTATTCTGTAGGACAGGTTTAAATACTTTAACGGGATATCTGGGAAAAGACAATTGTGTGTTCTTGTTAAAATTGCTACAAATTCCTGAAACGAGGTCTTGCCTTGTGGAATATTTTAAAGACGTGTACATGTATGTGAATCGTCAAGGGATGCAGAAAACAAGAAAACGGAACTTAATTTGCTGACTGGTTACGAAATAACGAAACAATGTAACAAAATTTCATCAAGATTAACATCAAGTTAAGTTGATAAGAACGCCGACTCATGACTATAAGGCCTCTCATCGCTGTGGCTCGGGCCACATGTGAGACTCCAAGTTCTGCAACGCAACGTCATAAGGTTTTTCACCGGATACTCGGGTTTTCGCCAAAATCTGATTATAGATCGGCTCGAAATGAGTGAAATAATCTTGAAAGGGCCGGAAAAAACATCAAGGTTTGCGGATGTATATACACCTCCGGTATTACGATTAAGAAATAGATCAGCTCTAGTCTGTGATTTGTTGAGTAATAAATCACAGTTCGGAGGTCAGTTGTAAAGTAGAAAAATCAAGAGCGCATAGCTCGCGTGATTTGTCTACTTACAACTGAGCGACAAACTATACTTTATCACTAAACAAATCAGAGACTAGAGCTGATCTATTTCGATTCTAACGCGCTGAAAATCGGCAATAATGGTGTTGTTTTCTTCAAAATCTCAACTTTTCGCCATTGTAAGAAGAAATCTCGCTAAATGAATGAAAGACATGCATTTATATCCTTTCCTAACGTTTTCGATGCGTGAAAATGACGTGACACCATGTAACGTCAAGTTAATTGACTAGTGACGTCATTTATTGGTAAATTTTAATGACGTCACTCGTTACGCTTTTCCGAGCTGTGTTAGAATTGACATTCGATGTTGCAAATGTTCAAAATATTTTTTTGTCTCAAAATGTTTTCGTTTTCAATATCATGCATTAGTGCACTGACCAAAATTGGAAGTCTACACAAGATACAAGTACCCCCACATCTCCCATGATAACAAATGGAAAGAATCCGGGACATGAAATAACTAAACCCTAACGAAAACATCACAATTGGAAAGCAAAAAAGTTACTTTCCCACAAAATGGCCAAACGGCTATTCAAAATAAAAAGATATATTAGCTATACATATATGCAAAGACGAACTATAACTTTAATAAACCACGACAGAAGTACCCCCAGAACGGTCAGTTAAAGTATTTCAGCAATAATTCCTGAGTCTCATCTTCTCAGAAAAATGGGGAAAAAACTCTAAATACCGTCTGCTTTAGAACTTTGTATAACGCTTTAAAGATTAATGCTGACACTTGGTTGGTACATCTTTTCGATTTTTCAAACAGCTTGTGTCGTCTAATCATTCTTGTAATTTTTCAACTTCAACCAATACATGTATACAAACATGCGTAAGAAAATGTCCAACCGTATAATTTGAGTGAAATTGTGCCTAGATTGGACTGCATGATGCTAAAGCCGGTGGGTCTGGTTCCCAACTTAAACAGGTAACCAACAGATAAAAGTAGGTGTGGCTTGGTCTTGGTGGGCTGGCTACCTATAGAGGCCATAACACTGATAAGGATTATAGGATATCATTGACTGTAATAATCAGCTGCTGTCCATATATTTATCAAACAAATACCTTCGAAAATTGGACATAAAGTACGCTTCATTAACAAAGATTTATTTATTTATTAACATTTAAATAGAAAAAAATCTTGTTTTGTGTAGTAGAAAATAAAATGGCATACTTGACTGAAATCAGAAAATGACTAACTAAATGTCAATTTAGGTTTGAAAGAAATATAATGTGTGTTTCCATATTTTGCTCTGTACACATTAACCTCTCTGTAACATGATTTACTGTAAAAGATTTTGGGATATAACACAGTTCTGACACATATCCCAAAAATCGTTAGAACCGACTCATTGAACATTTGTATGTGTAAAATGCTAGTCCTAGGACCCTTTAGAAATAGACCAAGTTCCAACACTCTATAGTTCAATTGTGGGGGCTCGTCTGAATTGCCTCAGTTAGGACATACAAACGTATACCCTCACTTGATAGTATATTGTGGGTGCCCGATAGAGCTGCCTGATTGAGACAATTCAAACGAGCACCCAAAATCTATATTTTATTTAAAATAAAGCTATAATGAGATTAGAATGAGATATGCGGCCCCGCCCATAGGGGCTTGAAGAAATATATGGGCTGCATGATGATTCCACTTAGAGCTGAATCCGGCCCGCACACTAGTACTGGTTAACCGCTTAGAGGATCTAAGCCTGTCCAGGAACCGCGGTGCGAGGCGGACCGTCCATGCTAATAAACCCTATTGGCTTCATTGGGCGACAGGACTTGAGATGTCATTCATCTCAATTTCGGGTAAAAGTCCCACAAAATTTGAAGCAACGTCTCCAAAATGACCTTTACAGTGTTGACGGGGCCGTTAAACCTCAAATCAAACAAACAAGAATGAGATAAGTTTGACCAAACACGAGTATTGGTTAACCACTTAGAAGGACTAAGCCCAGGCAAAGTGGTGTTTTCAGACTGTCCAATGCATATAAGCAGTTTGGTTTCGTTGCCCGGTAGGACTTGAGATGATTTTTCATCTCAATGTCGGGTAAAAGTCCCACATTATTTGACACAAAGTCTCCAAAATGACCCAATTAGTGTCGACGGGGATATTAAACCTAAATTCACACAATAAACTAAATATAAGCAGGACTGCATTTTGTGCTGACACATATTTCCGTGATGATATCTAGCCGGGAGATACTACTCGTGTTCTAGCAGATTATGTTATTAAACGAGCTTAACTTCCATTGCAAAAATTTGGTTTCTCAAATGTGGACCGAGTCAGGCTTGACTAAACCGCTAAACTTCTTAATCAGGGGTATCGGTATCACAAACTACGTAAAGCCTTTTCTAAGTTTTTTAGACGTCATTCTGATTTGGTTTCAAAATTCAATGTTGGACTTAAAACACTTCTGCTACAAGACCTATCGGAACCCGAACTCTTTGGTGACTTAGTATATAAATTTAGAAAAATACATGCCTGTAATGACTTTAGTACCCAAATTCGTAAAATCGTTCGTCGATATATAAAGATTGGGTTAAACATCAATATTATAAAACAGACTTCATGCATGGTGGTTAACCCAATCACGGTTGGCAACTTTGCTTCCCTCTTTGATTGCACACCGGTTGGTCGGGCTTAAGATTATATGACGGTTCCAGCGTAAAAACATAATTGGAATTTTATTGTATTTTAGTATTCTTTATGTTGGTTGGCGCCTGATGCTCCGTCTTTGGACGGGCCCCTCGGAGTCTAACTGTTGGTTTTCTTTTGCTCCAGCAATTCTGTTATTGTATGCTGTCGAGTCCTCAACCTTGTTTCATCTCTGTAGTTTTTTTTTTTATTTGTATGTTCTCGGAGATGTTACACTGATGAGTTAGGAAGCCTTCATGCGGACTAAACAAAGTTAGTGTTTACCGCGACAGAGGTAAGGGCGAGGATTATGGCCATGTAAAATCGATTTAAGTCCCCCAGTGGAATTCTTTCCACTGACCGTTCCAAGGCGGTTCTTCTGTGGCGGTTTATTATGTTGTTGTTTGTTACTACTTACTGTGTGTATCACTTGTGTCTTTTTATTTTTGATGGCCATTTGGCCATTTTGTGGGAAAGTAACTGTCCTTATGGCCATCCTTTGTTTAGGTTTCCATTGTGGTCTGGTCGCTTCATGTTTGTGTTTCTTTCCCTTTGGTGTCTTCGATGGGTAGAGTAAGTTAATTTATCGATTCCTGATCTTTGTTTTGCTTCTACTTTGAGATCCTTTGGGACCATTGATCCTTTAGGATCATTGATTCCATTGTTGAATTTCGAAAATACTTGAGTGTCACGGATGAGGCCTTATTGGCCGAAACTAGCTAGTCTGGCCCAGAAAACATGTACACTTCATATTTTCCAGTTCTGTGGTGTATTCCTTGCTTCCAAAGGATAACCCTTTTTATAGAGCATATTTAACGTCACTACAGCTGGTGTCTTGGAATGTGTGGCGACCGTAAAAAGTCTCCCTGGCCGAAATCAGAGTGTAGTTTATATTTTGTCCTTTGGGAACATTGATTCCATTGTGGAATTTCGAAAATACTTGAGGGTCACTGGCGAGGCCTAATTGGCCAAAACTAGCTAGTCTGGCCCAGAAATTATGTACACTTCATATTCTCCAGTTTTGTGGTGTATTCCTTGCTTCCAAAGGATAACCCTTTTATAGAACACATTGAATCTAAAGTATTGCGAAAAGGTGGTTTATCGGGCTTAATATGTTTTCCTGATAGTTTGGTTCGAATGATGACGTCTTTGTCCCATTCATTAAATAATAAAATAGAAGTGAAAGCAATGATCAGGAATCGATCAACAGCTCCCATCAGAGACACCAAAGGCAACGGGAAAGAAACACGATAATGAAAAAAAACAGACCATTATAGAAACACCAATAGCGGAAACCAAAATGACAGTTACTTTCCCACGAAATGGCCAATTGGCTATCTAAAAGAAAAAAAATACAAGGTAGAGAAACACTCAAAGACAAACCATAACAAAAATGAACCGCGATAGAAGTACCGCCTTGGAACGGTAAGGGAAACGAATTCCAGTAGATGGCTTAAATCGATTTTATGCGGCCGCAACCCTCGCCCGTACCTCCGTCGCGATAGAGACAAATATTTTGTTCAGTCCGCAAAAATAGGCTGCATCGAACTGAAACTGGCCGAACCCGACTGCTAGTGAACCACTTATGTCTAAGTCTGCCCAGGAAAGTGGTACGAGGCAGACCTCTTCTTAAACCCTAGAGGTTTCTTTGAGCGATGGGACTTGTGGTGTTATTTCATCTAAATGTCTGGTAAAAATACCACACAATCGGAAGCAACGTCTCAAAAATGATCTGAATAGTTCTGAGAGGGTCGTAAACCCTCATTACAAACATAACAAAATCAAAACAACAACCATGGTATTTATCATATGACGTCGCGTCTGGGAGTGTAATAACGCCATGTAATTTTTTCGATAATCCACGAGTTGATTAAATATGCAAATTAGATATGTGCCGTAACGTTACATGTACGACTTCTTTAACGACGTCGCGTTTACTAATGGCGGAGTATTGATATTTTTGTAAAACAATCGTGAATAAAAAGCGTCTAAATGTCATATGGTAAATAGAATCTTACATTCGTGCTTATGTATTATTGTATTTATTACACACATTGAGCAAAATTAATAAAATGCTCGCCACAGTCTCGCATTTTATCTCATTTCCTCAACTCGTTTAATAAACTCAATAATACATGACCACTCATGTAAGATCCTCTATATATTCCATGATCAGTCTCCTTGAAAACTCATCCCCGAGCAAGTCGGGGATCGAAAACACCGCTGCCTCTATCCCCAGCCACACTACCACCACCACGTCACAAGCAACATGTTAAAATGTCCATGAAATGAACACCCCATTAAACCCAATTTTGTATGGAGGAGACCGGGGTTTTCATAGGTATCCATGATGGTATTTTTTTCTGCTCCAAGATATAGGTTAGGGGTACTTGTTAGAACCGCCTCATTGAGGCGGTTCTAACGAACTCAAACAACCTATGTTAGCAACATTCTGTCGTAAAGATCAATCATGGAATCTTTTATACGGTCATTTTCTCCCTTCCGCTGATTCACGAAGGGCAGATATCAGTCTCAGGCGAAAGAATGTGCACTGTACTGGTTAACCGCTTATGTATAAGCCTGTCCAGAAAAAGTGTGGATAGGTAAACTGACCGGCTCTAAAATGACCTAAAATAGTGTTGACTGGGCCGTTAAACTCCAATACAAACTAAACCAAATCAAACCTTTGGTATTTCGACATACTGTTGGAAACCTTGCGTCACGTAGCATTCTTTTTGTGACTGACACTAGGTTTAATGCAACTGACGACTCTTACTGTTTCCGGCAAACTGACAGTTTTAAACCTAACAAATGATTAATTGCATTAGAATTAAGATTATCTTGTCGGTTTAATGGTCGCACATTACAGTTGCCTGCAATGCGGTGCTATTGTGTCGCAGAAAAACAAAATTTATGACAGCCTATGTACATCAACCCCTCCACACCCCTAAACACACATAGGTTTCAATACAGTTAGCACTTAGCAATAATGTGCAGTGTTTGTGATAGAGTTAGCGATTGGCAATAATGTGCAGTGTTAGTGATAGCAGGTAAATAATTTATTTTGTGCAAACGACACAAGTCAACTGACGACCGCCTACATATGGAGGACACTTCAGAGACTCACATAATGTTTCAATGTATATAAGATCAAGACCGTGTTCAATAGAGTCACTATCAGGTATGTTCTCTGGATGTTCATCGATACAGAGGAAGTCAGAAGACTCATGGGAACTCATCAGGTATCCTGCGTACTCCAAGGTCCAGCCTGAATAGCAATTTCTTTTTGCTGGGATCATTATCGTGGACGATCGTGCTTTCACATTGCAAACTGCGCATGGAACATTATGAAATTTGTGTTTTCCGGAAAATAACTCATCTGTATAATACTCCGCGCCAAAAATATGTTCGCCGTACACACTTTCGTTGTATTTATTCCATTCAGGGTCTTTTGGCATGCATAGGGTCGAAGAACCTGAATCGATCCCCATAGTCGCACCAGCAACATATCCGCTGTAAATCGCTTCCGAACCAGTTTCAGGACAAGTAGTTTTTCCCCAACGTATATAAATTGTGCCACTAGTAGTGTATTCATTTACGGTCTTTCTGAGGTTATCAGCATCTTCTTTAAAATTCGTGAATTTTGTTTGAATAATATCCACTGCAATGTCCAAATTGCCCAGAACCTCTTTTATTTGTTCTAACTCATAGTGCGTAGATTCATTTCTTTCTTTCATAATATTGTCAAAATCTGTTTCCTTCACAGCCATCTCTCTACCTATTATGTCCATGGTAATGTTGAAATGGAATATCTTTTCTCTAACCTTGTCCATATCACCTTCTATTTGCTGTGTCTTGTCGCGCAAGAATTCATAGTTCGGCAGAGAATCTTGGGAGGTTTCTACATGTTTCAAACTAGTCTCGATCATCTACAAATTTTAATAGAGGGTCTTACATAAGTGAATTATTGAATTTATTAAACAAGTTGAGGAAAAGGGATAAAAGTTGAACAAATGATTGATATAGAGGATCTTACATTCGTGTTCATGTATTATTGAATTTATTAAACGCATTGTGGAAAAGGGATGAAATGTTCGACCTTGCCTCGCATTTTATCCCTTTTAAACAATGAGTTTTATAAATTCAATAATACATGAACACGAATGTAAGATTCTTTTTATCATATGACATTTAACACGCATTTTATTCACGATTCTTTTACAAAAATGTCAATATTCCGCCATTTGCAAACGCGATGTCGGTAAGGACGTCTTACATTTAACGTTACGGCGCGTATCTAACAAATTTGCATATTTAATCCACTAGTAGATTATCGAATTTATTACATGACGTTATTACATTCTCAGACGGGACGCCATATGATAAAATAGTTAATACGTTTGATTGTTGTGGATTTTCATCGATGTGTCAACGCCGGCAAAGCATTCACAAACTGCATGAAGCCCGAAGGGAATTTTGCTGTTTGTGAGTGATTCGCCTTACATTGATTGATTCCTTACTATTCCATCACGTGAACAAGTCCGTAAAATGAACACCCCCTTAAACCCCACTTTATATAGAGAAAACTGGGGTTTACGGGGGTATTCATTATTTTTCTTATTTCTGCTCCAAGACATAGGTTGTGGGTACTCGTTAGAACCGCCTCAATGAGGCGGTTCTAACGAGCACCCGCAACCTATGTTTGAAGTAAAAATAACAAAAATACCACAGATTTTCACCAGAAAAGAAGCCATTTTGGAGATGTGTAAAATGCACAATGTCGCGCGGGTGTGGTATCGTAATGCCAACTTTGACAATGAAATGATAAAACAAAATCACCACAATCTTGGAAAGACCCCAACCGAAAAAAGTAGAATCTTGAAATTCAGCAGGCTATTTACCTTCTTACATAGTTTCCCATCCTTAATTAGATACTTGTTAAAGACCCATTTTTCGATAACATAACATGCCTAATGACCGTTTATTAAAGAATCCAACAATGAGATAGAATACACTTTGGGTATTTAGGCTGTCATACAGGTAGGGGACCGAGAGAGGGTAATAAATTACCTAGGGATATGACTTTGACAAATGACATCTATTCATTTACGAGTACACCTAAGTCCTTATTTTGATTGGCATGGAAGAATCAACAGCACTTTTTTCCAATTTTATATTTAATAGCCATTATTTATAATCATTACAGAAAATGCCAATTCAAATATATTGGTAAATTTTTTCCACCAAAAATGATAAAATCCTGATAACTTTATTATTTCTGCTCTAAACATATATTGTGGGTACTCATTAGAACCACCTCGGTGAAGCGGTTCAGACGAGTAACCACAATTTGTTTTTACAGTGTGACTGCTCGTTAGAACTGCTTCCATGAGGCGGTTCTAACGAGGACACACAATATATGTTTTTGAGGAAAAAGGAACATCCCCTAAACCCCACTTTCTATAGAGAAAATGGGGGTTTAAGGAGTATACATTATTTTCCTTATTTCTGCTCCAAGTCATAGGCTGCGGGTGCTCGTTAGAATCGTCTTAATTGAGTCATAGGTTGTGTGGACTCGTTTGAACCGCCAAAATAAAATCTTACAAAAATTTTTTTTTCTCTTTCCTGATATGATTGTGCCTAAAACAAAGAATATTTTATAGTTCCATTTTGACTGAAACTATAAAATGCTTATGTTTTAGACATTATATGTGTTGTGTATTACATACTTTCAACCAAAATAAATAAATAAATAAATCAATCAATAAATAAATGTAAACTGATTGATTAAATTTTGAGGTTAATCAATTCATTTACCTTGTTTGTTTACTTCTTTGCACTTTTGAGTAAAGGAAACAATGGATATCAGTGTTTTTCTTTACTTTATTTTAAAATACAAAAGTCATTTAAACAATATTTTGTTGGAAACAATCTCAGTAAGTTATTCTATCACTCAAGTACCCTTATTTAGCCCCCTATTAAACAAGAATCTGCTCATAATCACCGCATAATCACTTAGATAAGATAAGCCTTTGATGTGCACTCTGGTCCGAATGAAATGTTTATTGGAGATCATTAGACAGGCCACCCCTTTTATATAAGGAAAAAAATGTGTCTTTAACGTAACTTTATATACAATGACGTAATGCGTGGCAACTAAACATGCTCTTTGACTACACGTTATATTACTATCTTTCGCTGTGTGCAATAGTTCTGGTATTCTTGCTCATGAAATTTATCGAAGTATAAAACTTTTATTCAACCAATCAAATCGCTCGAAATGCGCATATTGATGTAGAATTGGAAATATTATACCATATTGGCCGCATTACCCTTCTCTTGCTGAATATTCATTTTAGCCACACCCATCTCTGACTTTGAAACAATCAGATTACGTGATGTAATTTATTCCTGCAAATTCATAAACTTCTGATCTGGATCTACACTGTTTGCAAAGATCGGAGCTGTCGTGAACAGCAAGATAAGGATTAAGCTAATTACAGAAACACTTAAGTGCTAAAGTCCACAATCACTGATTTTTGTAGGAAATTGCAGGTTACGGTAATTTATAAAACAAAAGGACCATACTTGCACTGGATCGCTGCCCTGAGTCCTACATGTATATGTTTAATAGATTAAGCAAGTAAAGCAGTCACTGCCAAAGATATTTTTCCAGTTTTAGTTTTGGAGGACATCTGTTTCATCTTTCATGAGAGGGGAGACCTTTTTAGCAGAATTGGAGAAACATTTCTGTTCATTATTTAAAAGTGAGACATTAGCCTAGGAGATGTCGTTTAAATATTAAGCAATTTTGGCAAAGGTGCATGCATAATATATATATATATATATATATATATTGATAAATTACTTTAGGTCTCAGGAGAGCTCCCTAGGTAATCCCCTGTAGCGGTCACACACAACTGTGAACTTTACATTCTAAAATCAACAGGTTTGATTATTTTCAATAGCTAATCTTTTTGACTTTTTTTAAACTTGCCTGAGCATGCTAATGCTTCAGCGTCCATCGTCCGTCCGTTGCATGTCCACAATTTCAAACAAGTTGGCTTCCTTCAAAAAAGGAATCCAATACGTGGGCTGGCAATTTTTCTAAACTTTGGGTTTTGGATTATTTTTATAACACATAAGCTAATCAATTCACCAGAAGTTTATTTGTAGAAAAAAAATAAATGAATACAAAAATATTGAAACTATTTGTTGTCTTAAGTATTTTAATTGTCTGCAGTTAAAAGAAAAGCAAAACATTTTAGAATAGCTTATTAGTACTCTTATTAAGCAATAATAATCACATTGTTCAATATCAATACTAAAAGTAGAAGTAAAACAAAGATCAGGAATCGATACAATTAACTTACTCCACCCATCAAAGACACCAAAGGGAAAGAAACACAAACATTAAGCGACCAGAAAATAATGGAAACCTAAACAAAGGAAGGCTTCACTGAGGCGGTTCTAGCGAACCTCCAAGGATCGAGAATAAGGAAAAGAAGACGAATTCTAAAACATGCCGTTCTTACTTTTTTATCGCATTTGTATGTTAATTTAACATAGTTTTAAACCTGTATCAGAAATGTAAAGATTCAACACCTGTTTTTGGGTCGATTGTTTTACAGCGACCAAAGTTACTAAAAGGCAAATCAAAAAATTATGCTGTTGCCCACGTGACAATCACTGATTTTGGGAAACCAATATTATCATTATAAATAGAAAACGTCGTGCTATTTTTGTCGATGTTACATGTAAGTCAGAGCTATCTATAGAATCTTGTCAGGAATCGTGTACTGGGTTTCGCAAACACTGAATACACAGATCAGAATGTGGCGCGGAATGTGGCGTCTGCTCAGCCAGCTCCCCAGGACTACACTGTTTGCTTAAATACTGGCATTTAAGGGTCAAACGAAATAGGTCGGGCCAATGCCAGGCTGCCTACGTCATGAAAGGAAAACAAAAACACTATCTTAATATAGCCCGCGCTCTCACGCGATGACTTTCGGAAAACACTATTAATAAAACTGTTAGAAAGAAACGGACGTTTGCAATATGTATTCTAAGCCGAACAAAAAAAAACAAAGACAATATAACGTTACTTCTGCTTATAACATATCTTAGAACCTAGGAATATTTTAGAGCAAAACTTTCAAAGGTGGTATCGTTATAAGACATACAGCATAGACCCAGATCGGATACACAGTACATCGCGTCTGATCAGGGTCAGCACTGTTCACCATACATACAGCAACATTTTCATTTTAGAACTGATTCAGGTCCGTACGCAGACTCTATTAAACGTGGGGAGGGTGCGAATTCCGGGTAATTTGCAGAATGTGAAATACTGCATGAATTTGCGATAATTTTCCATATTAGGAGGGGTGGGTGGGGGCTGTCACTCCTGCGCACGGGCCTGCATTAACAAGCAGAATGAACAAATTACTTTGTTTAAAAACATTGCACTGAAATCCCTGTTATTCAGTAGCTGGGATGCAGTGGTGGGACCGGGCGAGAAAAAGCGAGAGAGGAGAAACTATGGCAGTGTGGATCCTGATCAGCAGAAGCATTCGATGGATTTACATTGTTTGCAAAGGAGAAGTTTGATAAAATGTTGTATTACATGCATAACAGAGAAATACTACGATTTCTACCAGACATAATCTTGGTATTTTCCTTTTTTGCTGAGAAGAAATATTTCCTCTTGACCGGAGAAATAAATCTCTTTAGCTGGAACTACTTTATGTACAAGATTTAAGATACCGCTTTTGAAGTGAAACCGTTATATTCAAACGCGGGAAAGTTTCAGTCACGTCGACGTCATTCATGACGTCATTGCAATGATGTCTGGGAAGATATCAACAGACGTTCAGAATGCGTGACGTTTGAGTCGGATGCAACTCTTAAACAAAAGAAAACATGGACATGACCATTGCATGAATAGGCTGTACGTTTTGCTTTATTTAATCTCACATTTTACTTGTTTTATCACTGAAACACTTTGTTTCTTCTATTTATGTTCAAAACTGTGGAAAGCGCTTTCAAAATGGCGACCATCCAGTTTTTCTTCCACCCAGCTTCTGTAACACTACGCAGATTGAATCCTTAACATGAGCTGTAAACAGTCAACTGAAAGGAAATTCAGGCCCAAAATTCAAGATCCATTCGGTCCTTAAAGTCTATGGAAGTGCATGTAATATAGAGATTATTCATTCCGTTAAAGAAACTCGTGCTTCGCACTCGTTTCTTTATCGGATTGTTCTACTCCCTCGGTATTTCAAATAGGGGATATACATATACCTGTAATAACTTTTCCAGCACATATCAGTGCCTTGCATATGAGGCTAAGCATTATCAATGAAATATTATAAATCTGTTGAGATGATTGGATATGATGAGCTACTTGGTATAAGTGTATACAGAAGGGAAATAAACACCTTAACAAATGATAACTTAATAATTTGGAAAATCTTGAAGAAAAATGCTTCCAGTACAACACCAAGAACGTCATTTATTTTTTTTCACTGAATACTTTTCTTATAATGAAGCGATTTAACGAGTACCCACAATCTACGTTATAAAGCAGTGTTTCTGTTGGTTGTTTTTGTCCGCGTGACTATCGCTGGCTATGAACAAAACCCAGGCAGCAGTGTTTAGTCTTCTCCCTGTGCCATCAGAGCGCTGTGTAAAACGTAATTCTTGCATAAATACGTATGCGCATGGCTGTTTGAAGCCATTGTCTAATGGACCGAAAGCCGTGCTCAAACAGCAAAAAACATGTTCAAATCATGAAATTCGCGTGCTGTTTGAACATGGATTTTGAGCTTTTGATATCACAAGACGGGCCTTGCTTTGTTTACGTTACGTTGAGCGACGTAACGTTATCGTCCTGAACGTAGCGTTTGAGGGTCCTATGATGACGTCACTGCATGACAACGTCATTGTAAACAACATTCTGAACTGGCCGCCATTTTGGTTTGCCTGTCGCATTTGAAGAGTTTATATGGAATTTATATGGCGCTTTTGGGAGTTTTCGTCAAAATTTCCTGTCGGATTCGTAAATTATGCAAGAACAACGATCATCCATGGTTATTTCAATGCATTAACATTTGCCGGATCCCTCGGAAGATATTTGAACATTCGGCCTAGCGGCCTCATGTTCAAACAGCTTCCTCGGGATCCGTCAAATGTTAATGCATGAAAAACCATGGTTGATCCCTATAATCTAGACTGGGCTCATGTACGGGGTATTGACCTATCAATCGACACAAAGAAAATCTGGACTGGGCTCGTGTACGAGGTATTCGCTAATACAGGAACTTAACGCCTGCTGTTTATTATCGCTGACATATAACAAAATCCAGGGCCTGGTTGTTTATAGCACCTAAGAGGTCAGAGCGCAGTGTAAAAAGTAAATTCTGGGCTGTGCTCGTGCAGGCGGGTTGGGGGGGGGGGGCTTTGGTAAACAGTGTATACCTGATCAGACGCCACATAACGCGGTGTCTGATCCGGTCTACTCCTACTCTGCTTGCTTAAAATACTGGGATTTAATGGTTCAACGAACAGATCAATTCTCAGTTCAGGATATATTTTCCCCAACCTACACTCAGAGACGATCGACCCACCAGTACGCTCACTGCTTTGACTTAATATTTCCCCAACTAAGCCGTTACTGTTACACAAACAATCCTGCAAATCAACCCAACAACTACATGTGTATGTACACAGAACTCTGCATGGAAATGTGCCTAGCTATATAAAAGCGGTTAGCTCAGTCCTAATCAATTTCTCTGTGTGTTCTTACGTTAGAATGTCTTGCAAACTAATGTGATTTTTCAGGGCCATAAAAGAGCTGAAACCGACCCGCACGCGAGTACTGGTAAACAGCTTAGAGAATCTAATTATGTTACCTGCCCAGGCAAAGCGGTGCGAGTCGGCCCATCCATGCTAATAAACTCTATTGGTTTAATTGAACGGTAGGGATTCAGATGAAGGTAAATGTCCCTGAAATTGGAAGCAACATCTCCAAAATGACCTTTATAGTAGTGACGGGAACGCTAAACCTTAAATCAATCAATCAGGGCCATAAAATACTGTTGCTAAAATATTCCTTCTTTTAAGACTAAACATAGATTTAGATAAAATGGATGTACTCGTTAGAATCGCCTCGACGAGGCAGTTTTAACAAATACATATCGATCTACTCAATGCTATAGCAGTAGTAAACTTGTAAAGAAGTTGCATTCACCCTTTCGAAACCTTGCATTTTTGAAAAGTCCCATGAATAAATTCAACGTATGCACTGATCTAATATTTTCAGGTTATTAACCCCAAAACGTTTTTGCAAATGACTACCCCCATTTGCCTAGCGTTCCATAAATAAAAGACACAAAGAAAAATTGAACTAATTTTGCGAAAAGTTGAGACAGATATCAGCCTGCGCATATGCACAGTCTGGTCAGGGTTTTTTGCTGCTTTTGTCAAAATACATGCAACGAGCAGACGACAATTCTTCCGACTGACAGTGAAGCGCTTGGCATTAATGGGTTATTTACAGTTCAATGGGAAACCCGTTTTAGGTATAAACACATTTACCCAGCTGGTCTCTACTAATGAGTAGCAGTCTACCAAATCTAGCGGAGATAACGACGAGGGAACCAATCTATTGATCCACCTGAAGCAAATGCTTGATTGCGTGGCTGAGAAGCGTCTTTCAAACCTTGATGCTTTACTACAGACATTTTCGAATCTCGTCCATATTCTTACCTGCGTGGGCCTAATAGGCCCAGCAAAAAGTATATTTCTGATATCCCGCTGCCGATCTTAATTAATTTCATGTGAAGCATAATCAGGTAGGGAGAAAAAGCTGAATAAGATTTTGGATCTGCTCGGAATTCTCGTTGTCGTGGCAACATATATAACGGGAAAAACTTCGAAATTGATTGTCTCTGAAACCAAAAGGCCCAGAGCTTAGATGTTTAGTATGTAGCAGCGTTAAGTGGTCACATACATAAATCCTGCTAAACATAACCCCGGGGTCCGAATTTGCCACGCCCCGGAGCCCATTAGATCCCCTACACTTATAATTGGAAAAACTTCAAAAATTATCTCTAAAACCATAAGGCCCAGAGCCTAGATATTCAGTATTTAGCAATGTTAAGTAGTCCCCTACATAAATCCTGCCAGTCATACCCGAAGGGTCCAAATAGGCCATACCCCGGGTTTCTTTAGCTCCTATAGACTTTTAATAAAAAAACGTTTAAAAATATTTTTGTCTGAATCCAAGAGGCCCACGGCTTACATATTTAATATATAGCAATGTTTAGTAAGATTTAGTTCTTACTAAACATAGCTTTAACGGATATTGGACCCATGTCGCAGCAGTTACAAAACAGGGACATATCCTGCTCTGTTCGGCCCCTTAAATGTTCCTGAAGGTGATATGGTTTACTTACTTTTTGATATACAAGATAACCAACAGCCCCCATCAACAGAATATCTGTCACCACAAGTACGCCGCAAATTATCGTCAGTCGTTTCAGGGCGGTTGGAACCGGCGTGAATCTGTTTATTGATGTCTCGTCCATTGGTAGGTCACACGAAAAATGGTCTTCTCAGAAAAATGCAATTCTCTACTCGGCTGAGTTCTGTAAGTGTAATAAAAAGAGTCAGCATTTAGCCATTATACTGCAGAACAGGACAACCCCTACCTTTGAAATCCTCCCCCGCGCATCGAGGCCTATAGAGAAATAGATGGACTGCATGATGCTTTCACACAGAGCTGAAACCAACCGCACGTGAGTACTGGTAAACCGCTTAGAAGTTCTAAGCATGCCCAGGAAAAGTGTGCGAGTTGGACCGTCCATGCATATAAACCCTATTGGTTTCATTGAGCGGCAGAGCTTGAGATGTCATTTCATCTAAAAGTCTGGTAAAAGTCCCACAAAATTGGAAGCAACGTCTCCAAAATGACCTATACACTCTTGACGGGGAAGTTAAACCTCAAATCAAACAAAGCATACCTTTGCAAACAGTTTAGATCCAGATCAGTCATCTTACCAGGATCTGCACTGTTTGTCATGCAATTTGTGAATTGATGAATACATTGTATTAAGTGTTTGATTGGTGGATAGTCAGAAATGGGTGTTAAAAAAATCCATTTATTATATGACGTCGCGTCTGAGAGTGTAATAACGCCATGTAATATTTTCGATAATCCACTAGTGGATTAAAATATGCAAATTAGCCAGATACTTCCCGTAAAGTTACATGTACGGCGTCCTTAACAACGTTGCGTTTACTAACGGCGGAATATTGACATTTTTTAAGTATATTGAAAAATTTTACAACCAATAAATGAAAATGTTCAGATAAAATTTCCACCTTTTTCTTATTTCTGTTCAATACCTGGATTGAGTGTATTCGTTAGAGACGTATCGACGAGGCGGTTCTAACGAGTACTCACAATCTATGTTTTAAGCAGAAATAAGAGAAATATTATATACCCCTGTAAACCCCAGTTTTACTGTATACAATTGGCGATTAATGGGTTTTAAAAATTATTTAGAAGTGTTTTCGTGATGATAAGACACCGAGTTATCCGAAACTTATTTATTTACTTATTAATTAATTTATTTATTTATTGTTGCTTGGCTTTATTTTTTCATAACATCATCACGTTGTGATTTTGTTTCTTTGTTTCCATCTTGCTAGTGTAAAGATCATCACAATTACGCTGGGCTTGAAGAAACAGATGGGCTGCATGATGCTTCCACGCAGAGCTGAAACCGACCGCACATGAGTACTGGTAAACCGTTTAGAGGGTCTAAGCCTGCCCAGGCTGTGCGAGTCGGATCGTCCATGCTCATAAACCCTTTTGGTTTCATTGAGCGACAGGGCTATCTCAATGTTAGGTAAAAGTCCCATAAAAATGAAAGCAACGTCTCCTAAATGCCCTTTACAGTGTTGACGGTGACGTTAAACCTCAACAGAAACAAACACAACAAAACCAAAATTATACAAACGACTCACTATTTACTACAAAAATAAACCAAAAATACTTACTATTAATAATCCTAAGTTCTGCCTCTAAGATGGTCGGTTGTGAGGAATCTTTGAGTACCGCGTAACATGAGCGAGCGACAGCGATTTTAAACTAAATTAGCCGCGTCACGCGAAATCAGGACTTCGGAGATATCCAATTCGTGATGACACACACCAGACTGTGCATCTGAAGTCATATACAAACCTAATGTTTCCTTTCAGGATCAAATGTTTATCTATCGAACCGACCTCACTAAGCATGGATGGGCTTCAATGCTAAAGTCCACGTGACGGTCCCCGATTTGTAAGAAATTCCAGGTAATTTGTTTGTGTGTTTGATTTGGAGTTTAACGACCCGGTCAATACTATATTAGGTCATTTTTAGCCGGTCAGTTTACCTATCCACACTTTTCCTGGGTAGGCTTATACGCAAGCGGTTAACCAGTACAGTGCACATTCTTTCGCCAGAAACTGCCAACTGCCCTTCTTGAATCAGCGGGAAGGAGGGAATGACCGTAAAAAAAGATTTCATGATCAATCTCCACGAAAGAATAATGCCGACCCCGGCACCGAGGTAATTTATTCCTAGAAAATAGCAATGATAATTTCCGCGTTTTGCGTAATAGGGTTATCTATAGCATCTTGGTTTGAGTGAGAGGTTTCGCTTGGCAAACAATGCTTACTGTGTAGGAATATAACGGTCAGACGATGCCGAACACAGCTCTAATCAAGGTCTACACATTTTTCTTCAAAAACTGGAATTTTAGGGTTAATCGAAACAATTTAAGTCTCAGTCCAGGGTTAGACACGTGACGTAATTGTGAAGTCACATTAACATCGGTACAAGGTAATGAAGTTTATGCTGGGTACACTAAGAGACAAATGACCCACAAGTACTCTCATTGCTTTGATTTTTTTTTCTTTTCTGATAGACTGTGTTCCGCGGAAGCGGATAGAAGCCTCCGTGGTGTCGTGGCTATGCTACTAGACTTGTAAACCAGAGGTTGCAGGATCGATCCCGAGCTTCTCCAGGCTTTAAACCGAGGTCCCTTTTCCCTATGACCTTAGCTGTTGGTGAGACGTTAAACTTAAACAGTCACTCACTCCGCTGAAGAGGGCTTTGAAGGCTCTGATTACACTGCGTGGATAAACAAGCTGCCTTGAACTTTTGCTAGCCGCCAATATGAACCCTTCCCTGCTTAGCTGCATATTGAAACTTTAGATATGCAATTCTAACACAGCGCGCCTATATAGGCAATGGAAAATAACTGTGTTTTATTCTGCAACAAATCACAGCTCAGAAGAGTGTGACGAGTGACGTCATTAAAATTCCCAATTTATGACGTCACTAGTCGATTTCCTTGACGTTAGACGGTGTAACGTCATTTTCTCGCATCGAAAACGTAAGAAAAGGATATAAATGCATGTGTTTCAGTCGATAATTTTAGCGGGATTTCTTCTAACAATGGCGAAAGGTTGTGAGATTTTGAAGGAAACAATATTATTATTGCCGATTTACAGCGTGTTAGAATCGAAATAGATCAGCTCTTGTCTGTGATTTGTTGAGTAATAAATCACAGTTTGTCGGTCAATGTAAGTCGATACGCGCTCGTGATTTGTCTACTTTACAACTGACCTCAAAACTGTGATTTGAGTATGTCTGTGATTTGTTGAGTAATAAATCACAGTTTGTCGGTCAGTTGTAAGTAGACAAATCACGCGCCCTACGCGCTCGTGATTTGTCTACTTTACAACTGACCTCAAAACTGTGATTTATTACCCAACAAATCACAGTTAGAGCTGATATATTTCTTAAACAAAAGGTACTGACCCATCCAACAAGCGAACACTAAGGAGCTGGTCAGACTGCATGGATGCGCAGGCTGATCTGAACATTGGCAAATGGGTTTGTTTTAAAACTCATTTGTTTTTACGCAATAGCAAAAGAGTTTGTTTTAGAACGCATTTTCACAAATGAGCCCCGCCAAGCGAATTTGTGTCTTCGAGCATTCCGCCACGACAAATTTTAACTGCGCATGCCCAGCCATTCAGAGGGGCCAGGGATATGGCTTTCTGTCTGAAGGTTCCTCTTGATTCACTGCTTGTATGAGCGAGCAGCAAAAATTCTGGCGAGACTGCGCGGATGCGCAGGCTCGCCTGAACCTTCGCTGCTCGCATAGGTGATAAGTACCAAAATCGCTTGACGGGGCCCAAATGTAAACAATACCTGTATGAATTGCGCTTGAAATGCGTTCCTTTTGATTACTGCTTTGAAAGTGTTATCTTTGATGATATTCTTTCAAACGTATTTTGGCATGATCAGAAAGATTGTACAGAGTAACAAATAGCGATGAAAGTTTTCAAAATTATTTGCATAAATCTGGTCCTAAAATTTCGGTCTTTTGTCAAAATTTTGTAAAAAACAAATGTGGCGCCTAAGTTCTGTTCCACATAACCTAGCCATTGGGTTTGGAACGTTTAACCTTTACCAATTTCTAGGCTAATTCAGCAGACGACAAAATTATGATATTTTTTCTTATTTTTCCTTGAAAACAGGATTTGACATCTCGTGCAGATTGTCTCCAGGGAGACAATTTGCACGAAATGTGAAATCCTGCTTTCCGGGGGAAATGTGGCAACTATTTCAAAATGACGTCTGCTGAAAATATTACCTAGTATGCAGAGCGTTTCGCATGAGGTTATTACATCGTGGCCGATGCATCACTCTCGCCTCGGGCACCGTGTAATAGGAACGAAAGTGGTCTGAAAGTTGCAGAAATTTTGACAAAATGGGCTGCAAATCGTGGCTATGTAACGTGCTCAATTCCTACCTGTTCCATCGCCAATGCCAGTCACAATATCTCAATATCTGACTGAGTTGGCCTTTAACCCATTTTGTACCGGAAACCCTAAAACGGGTACCCTGGTAAACAGTGCAGGCCCAGATCAGACGCCGCAGAATGCAGGCCCAGATCAGACGCAGCAGAAAGCGGCGTCTGATCAGGGCCTACACTATTTGCAGACAGTATAGCTAGTTTCCAAAATATTAAAGATAACACAACTTGTCACCCCTAAATTTTGAAATGGACTTCTGCTGTATATAAGGAGTAAGATTCCATTTGGAGCAAAAAGGGTTAAAAAGGTCAGAGTTCCGACAAAAGGCAGGCTAACCTGGGCGTCTTCGGCGTTGTGCTCATCTGGCTGTTGCTGGCGTCACTGGTAGGGAGGCGGTCATCTTTATGACCACACGTCCACGCATCTTGGCCTGCACAATGCATTTTTGCACACCAGATTTTTAGCTTGGGACAGAAATTCTGTTCTTACCCTGGTGTTCTTACACAAAATCAAATATCCTCGCGTACAGTCCAACCTGTGTTAAGCAAGCACCTCAGGGATGATCAAACTGTGCTTGCTTAAGACAGGTGCTTGCTTCATACAGGTGAATATTGATGCATTTGCCTTTTTCGGGAACTAAATGCTTGCTTGCTTAAGACAGGTTTCTTGCTTAATAGAGGTGGCCACTATGACAGGCTTGACTGTATTTGAAAAATGCACTGGTTAAAAACGATCTCATATGCACCGTCGTTAAGGTTTACGTCAGAGCACGTTGATAAACGGAATCTTGCACTCGCGGTCATTTCATATTGAATTAATAAAACTCGCCAAAGACTCGTTTCATAAATTACCTATTAAATGACCACTCATGTTAGCTTCTCTATTTTATTGCTGGTTGTCTGTGTCTAACGTACGAGTGTACAATGTACTGTTTATTTGCTTCCATGAAACTGACCGGCTCGATTTGACCTATATAGTGTTGACTGGGCTGTAAAACTCCAATACAAACACATTATAATTGATTCCCAAGCGTTTGACGCCCTTTCAACATGAACCACGAAGAACCTATTCTGGCGAGGATAAAATTTCACGCCTTATAGTTAACTATTACAATTGTTCATCTGAAAATTTTTGTTGTTGTTGTTGTTTTTTTTGTTTTTTTTTGGTTTTGGTTTTACGGCCCTTTCAAGATTATTTCACTCATCATATCGATCCGATCGTTAATCAGAGGTGGGCGAAAACCGGAGTACCCGGAGAAAAACGACCTGACCTTCCGTTGCAGAACTTGGCGTCTCACATGTGACCCGAGCGAGGCTCGAACCACAGCGGTGAGAGACCTAATGATCAAGAGTCAGCGCTCTTAACCACTAGGCCACGGTGGCCCGTTAAATTTTCGTTGGTGCGCTTGCATTTGAATAGACTTCTTTTCGTAATGAAAGTCGGCTGTCTCGCAGAAAATTGCAGAAAAACATGTGTCAAGTGTTTCTATTTCTTTTTATGATAAATTTTCCCACAACTTTTTGAAATCATTTTGAAAGTATTTCACTACTTTGCAAGTCTGACGAACTTAAAAGTTAAAGATGAAACGGTACGACAGTTTGTGCGAATCTTGTCTTGAAACTCTGTTCTTTTGTTAATTGTTACATCAAGCAGATTTTAATATTTGGCTTGTCTCAAGTGTCTTTCACTTAGATCAAATATGCGCCACAATGTTCATAGGACGCATCACGAAAACACGCCTATATAATTTTGACCCCCTTGAATATGTTCTATAAAAGGGTTATCCTTTGGAAGCAAGGAATACACCACAGAACTGAAAAATATTGAGTGTGCATGTTTTCTGGGCCAGACTAGCTAGTTTCGGCCAATTAGGGCTCATCAGTGACCCTCAGATATTTTCAAAATTCCACAATGGAATCAATGATCCCAAAGGACTAGAAAATATAATTTACACTATGGTGTAGGGCAGGGAGGCGTTTTACCGACGCCACACATTCCCACACACCAGCTGTAGTGAAGTTAAATATGTTCTATAAAAGCGTTATCCTTTGGAAGCAAGAAATATACAACAGAACTGAAAAATATTGAGTGTGCATGTTTACTGGGCCAGACTAGCTAGTTTCGGCCAATTAGGCCTCATCAGTGACCCCCAGATATTTTCAAAATTCCACAATGGAATCAATGATCCCAAAGGACAAGAAAATATAATCTACACTATGATGTAGGGCAGGGGGCTTTTGTATAGAAAAACTGGGGTTTCAGGGGGTATACCTTATCGAGGCGGTTCTAAAGAGTGCCCACAATCTATGTTTTGAGCAGAAATAAGAAAAATATCACAATTTTTCATCATAAAAATTTCATTTTTTCGGCGATAAAGGTGGCAATGTATTTGTATAGGCATGTTTGCGTAATGGTTAATAAGTCCGTGTAATGAGCACCAATCTAAACCCCACTTTATAGAGAGAAAACGGGGGTTTACGGGAGCATTCATTATTTTCCTTATTTGTTCTCCAAGACATAGGTTGTGGGTATACTCGTTAGAACCGCCTCGATGAGGCGGTTCTTACGAGCAACCGCAACTTATATTTCGAGTAAATATAAAGAAAACTATCACAAATTTTCATCAGAAAAAGTCCATGTTTTGAGAAAGGAAAAATGCACTATGTTATCGTATTGAAAACCGAAGAGCGTTCAACAACGCGGGCGCCCGCAGCGAGCGCGTTGTTGAACGCACCTGTGGTATTCTACTCGCAAAAGAAGTCCAACATTCTAATGCACTTGCGTATGTAACGCGACATCTGATTGGATAACGTAAAAAACTGGCGACTGTATATTGTGATCTGAAACCCGACGTCATCGCGTAACGTCGTTTTTCATTGGCTGGCATTTGGTTTTACGCAGCTCACAGCGCTGGTCGCTTTGAGCAAAAATAGTACAATTTTTAACAAAACAACCGTATAAGTGCATTAGAATGGGGATAACTGTATAGAAAAATGTGATTTCGGCGGTAAATCGTCGGTTTTACGGTCGCAGATTACGTTTTACGGCTCCGCTAACGCCATATATATAAATAGTTTATACAATACATTTCTTGTGTCTCTGGTAACGCATTTGACACCCTGCTAATTTTGGTGACGTGACCAGGATAATATATACTTACTTTACCAGATAGAGATATTGTTTTTTTTTAACCCCAAAGCAACCTAGATATTTATGTTAAAGAACGTAATCTAAATATAAATGATAAGCACTTCGGGAGTCTTTAAATTCAAATAATTAAACACTGTTGAATATAATGTGAGTAAAGAAAACACAGGATATAGGAGAAAAAATATTTCCTTATCAAATTTAATGTGAAAATGACCACTTCATCGCCCTTTCATGCAAACAAAGTAATAAACATAATCGCACAAGATTAAGACAAAATATTTCCACACCAATTCTTTCAAAACTCATGCTAAGACATCTGCAAGATTAAAAGACATATGTATATTATAAAAACTAAAAGCCGTCTAACTGTCTCTGACAGCGATAATGAAACGTAAACAAATAAACTTGTCAGGTACACTTATAACGAAATAGAAACATTGCGTTATTACACTCCCAGACGCGACGTCATATGATAAAATTGTATAAAGAATAATATACCAAACAACATCTCTCTAACAAATGGCAAAGTATTTACTGTGTTGGACTAATCAAACCATTTGTTTTCTGGTTTCTTCGAATATTATATGCGATGGCCATAATACGGTGAAATTGACAACTACAGTGATAAAACCTGCAATAGCATATATAGTCACAGAAAGGGCATACTGACCTGGTTTGAACAACTCACCTTTTGGACTAAAATATATTCACTTTAGAGCATGATTGTATGGTAAAGGTATATAAAAAGTAGAAGAAAAACAAAAATCAGGAAGCGATACAATTAACTTACTCCACCCATCAAAGACGCCAAAGGGAAAAAAACACAAACATGAAGCGACCAGACAATAATGGAAACCTAAACAAAGAAAAGGTGTTCCTCGGGGATTGACTTTGAGATAAATTAACATTTTCCGCCCGATCGTCCAAACAAACCGATTGGGTTTAGATGCAAGGATGGTCCGACCAGCATGGTTATGCCTGGCCAGGCTTAGACCTTCTAGGCGGTTTACCAGCACTCGTGTTCGGTTGGTTTCAGCCCTGCGTGGAAGCACCTTGCAGCCCAATCTATAAACATTTTCTCAATCCCCGATGGGCGGGGTTAACACCCTACATGCATTACAAAAACACGCCTATACTACGAGGACTGTTCAAATATGAATGCAAGTAGAACGTTTTCTCATGCACTAATGCGAAAATCACCTGGAAATATATCACAGCGTAGAAAAACATTTTACCTATACATTGATACCACACCTGTTAAAATCCGTGCACTTTAGCCATGTATATCGTTCGATAAACTCTGTCTACTCTTGTATACTAATACAAAACATGGTTGGAAGAATGTCAGAGTACGCCGTTGAAATACGGTCCTATATTAAGAATCGTTGTATTCTTGGTATACGGTGCAAAGACATTTTTGATGAAATATGTTCGGTTTATGGGCAAAATGAAATGTCTTTTCGGACAGTTTTTCGTTGGTGTAAGAAATTCAGCTGTTGGCTAGGCTCAACAGAAGATGCACCACATGATCGTCGGCCGAAAAGAGCAACATCTGCCAAGATGGTTGCTAGAGTGAAAGAAATAGTTGCTATCGATGCACGATACACCACTAGACAAATAGCTAGTATGGTTGGCATCTCATTAGGAGCAGCTCATACAATTCTGAAACGGGATTTGAAAATGAGAAAGATCTGTGCTAGATGGATTCCCCATCTGTTGACAGATTAGCAGAAAAAGACACGCGTTCAGTGCGCCAAGAAGTTGCTTAAAAAGTTTCCAAATAACAATGCACGGTCTTTCGCTAATGTCGTCACAGGTGACGAGACATTGGTTCCCTTTTATGAGCCAAAACGAACGATTCAGAACAAAATATGGGCAACAAAGCATTTCAAAAGACCATGCATTGCAAAGTGGACCATGGGCGTCAAGAAGGTAATATATGCCATATTATTTTCAAATCAGGGCCCTGCTATTCAGGTTGCTGTGCCTAAAGGCAAATCTGTAAATGCGAAGTTTTACAAGAATAAAGCCTCGATAAGGCGGTTCTAACGAGTGCCCACAATCTATATTTTGAGCAGAAATAAGAAAAATATCACATTTTTTCATCATAAAATTAACATATTTTCGGCGATAAAGGTGGCCATGTATTTTTATAGGCGTGTTTTCGTGACAGATCTTTGTAATTGATAAAAATTCTTTCCGTTGATTTCATGCCATTGGATACAACAGAATCAGAAAAACTCTATGCTTTGCATTTTCCTCGTACAAATGTCTAAGTGACCAAATTTGACCTCAATGTAATATAGATCAAGGTCAACCAAAGGCCATTATTTGTACAAACCCGGTTGGACCCATAGTCCTCAATTTGGCATACTAAGTTTCAAGGTAATTTGGTTCCTCAAAAGACGATTTTTGAGGGTTTTTACAATATATGGGCATGATGACCACCTTGGTCCTCTGACATAGTTCTTACAAACAAACGTGTGTTCCCCCTCCCCATGGAGGCTCCACATGTAATTTGGTTACAATTGGCCAGGCAGTCTCAGTGGAGTTGCTGTTTAAAACTGTTGATGATGCAGACGAAAACGATGACAGAGCACTGCCCGTCACCAAAAACGGGTCTATATAATTGTGACCTCCTTAAACCCCACTTTTATACAGTAAAACTGGGGTTTAAAGTGGTATACATTATTTTCTTATTTCTGCTTTAAACTGGCAGTTCTAACGAGTATCCAGAATTTTTTTTTTGAGGAGAAATATTAAAATTTAATAAATACATTGTTTTTGATCTCAAAATTTTCATTTTAGTGTTTTTGTTTGATTTGAGGTTTAACGTCCCCGTCAACACTGTAAAGGTCATTTTGGAGACGTTGCTTCCAATTTTGTGGGACTTTTACCCGACATTGAGATGAAATGACATCTCAAGCCCTATCGCCCAATGAAACCAAAAGGGTTTATTAGCAATTTTCAGTATATCTGAATAGGCGTGTTTTCATAATGCTATCCTATAAGCTCTCCTGGGGACCTTTGGTTCTAGTGAACTAAAAAGTATGATTAATGAAGCACTTACAGTTCTGCAGAAATAAACTAGAGCTGTTTCTAACAATAAAACATCCATGTATATCTCCCCTCACATCTAGAAATTTATCCATACTGAGCGTTTATCATCATTGCAGGCTCATATTATGCTGACAGATGCAGGGGGACGAACCCTTTTCTGAGAAAATTATTTCAAAAATCTTTTTTTTCTGTAGAATTTATATAGCATCCTTATTTTTGCCCCTTAAGCAACATTTTCTTAAAATTCACAGCCAGTGCAATATACCTGAAACTGTCACGCTGCTGTTTTGGAAGTCGGTTTAATAGCATGCATTGTTTAACGTAGCTCAGACTGTGCAATGATTTTCTGAGTACAGTAAAATTCCGCTTTAAGACCACAATAACTTGAGACTAATTCTTTAGAAAGTTTCAGTTTTTCTTTCTTTGTGTGTTTACATACAATGTCCTCTGGTCAGAGACCACCTTTTGGACTATTCAAAAGTGGTCTTAAAGACCACTTTTGAACAGTCCGAAAGGTGGTCTTAAGGAGGTGGCCACAATCCTCGTCCTTCTTACTTCCTTCGCGATTTAGGCAAATACTTTTATATAGTAAAATACACTTTTATACAGTAAAATACACTTTTATACAGTAAAATACACTTTTATATAGTAATTTTTGTAATTGGGATTTACAGGTGCATACCTTATTTTTCTTATTTCTGCTTTAATTATATAAAATTATAATTGAGAATGACAAACATTAAACTAGAATTTGGAAAACTCAAAAGCATACAATGTGATATGAACCACGCAGACACGAAACTCTTTTCCTATTGTAAAATGTCTTAGGGGAATTATAATTCCAAAATTATATGACCAAGAGTTATGGTTCTTGTGGTCCGCACGCAGTCAAATGATGCATTATATTTCTGTGAAGTTTCATAAAAAATATCTCGAACAGATAGATAAATAGACAAGAGTTAAGTTATCGGTCTAGATTTTCAAAGCTCTCTAGCTTAACGAGCTCGTTAGTGGTTATATTCTTAACCATTCTAACAAGTACAATATCTAAAGTTTTGTTGTTTTTTTTTTGTTTTTTTTTGTATTGGAATTTAACGGCCCTGTCAACACTATTTAGGTCATTTTTGAGCCAGGCAGTCTACTTATTCACAATTTTCCTTGGCACATTCTTACTCCAGAAACTGACAACTGCCCTTCTTGAATCACGGGAAGGGAGCGAAGGACCGTAGAAAAGATTTCATGATCAATCTCCATGAAAGAATGGTGTTGCCCCCGGCAGGTTATCGACCTCGCGTCCTCCTGATAACCAATCAGATGCACATCCGACTGAGCTACCGCAGCTGGCTAAAATTTTGTTATTTTTGCTGAAAAAAAATGTGAACAGCAAAAACATTTGTGTTGGGGGGCAAAAATATTAGCAAACTTGCCATATTTAGGGATCAAAGTTTTAACGATAGACTCAGCAGGCACACGTCGCTAGGGCAACGTCAAATCAATGTTATTACAACGTCAAGACATTGCACGGTACACATGGCGTCGCACCGACGTTGATGTGACCTCACAATTACGGCATGTGCCTGCTGGGTGTTAACTAACAACATCGTCAGTTTTGAACAACTGTATCCTTGTCTTCTGTACATCATCTGATGATGCTTTCTATTTCTATGAAGTTCCATGAAAATGTCTTGTACGACTTTCAAATTATATTGCGGACATGAAATAACCCTTGAAAAATTTCCAAGAAATAACCATTGTCAAATTTCAAAGAAATGACCAGTCATATTTCAAAGAAATGACCATTGACAAATTTCGATGAAATGCCCATTGCCAAATTTAAAAGTTATGAATATTAACAAATTTTGAAGAAATGGCTATTATCAAATTTCAAAGAAATGAGTATTGTCAAATTAAAAAAAAATGACCATTGTCAAATTTCAAAGAAATGGCTATAATTGTCAAATTTCAAAGAAATGACTATTGTCAAATTTCAAAGAAATGACTATAGCCAAATTTCAAAGAAATGACCATTGACAAATTTCGAAGAAATGAACATTGTCAAATTTCGAAGGGAAATAACTCCAAAATTGTATGGACAAGAGTTACAACACTAATGGCCTGCACATTGGCTGATAATGAGTTATACTTCTATGAAGTTTCATGATAAAAAATATTTTGGGACAGTTTTCAAGATATGGAGATGACACAAAATTACCAAGGTCAAATTTCAAAGGAGAATAACTCCAAAAATGCAAGGAAAAGAGTGATGGTTCTTGTGGTCTGCATGTCACCTGGTGATGCTTTATATTTCAATGAAGTGTCATGCCAATATTCTGAACAGTTTTCAAGTTAACCCTTATCTTGCTGTTCACGACAACCCCTATCTTTGCAAACAATGAAGATCCAGATTAGATGGCTTCTGAAGAAGCCATCTGATCAGGATCTACATGTTTGGCATTCAGTTTATGAATTTGTAGCAATAAATTAAATCAAGTAATTTGATTGGTTGATAGACAGAAATGGGTGTGGCTTAAATGAATATTCAGCAAGGAAAGTGGACACAAGATTATCATTGGCAAATTTCAAAGGGGAATTACTCAAAAAAAATATATATATCAACAAGAAATTCAATTCTTGCAGTTTGCCCGTTGCTTGTTTGTTTGAATTGAGGTTTTCTGTCCCCATCAGCTTGACTTTGTAGATGTTGCTTTCAATTTTGTGGAACTTTTATCCAACATTGAGATGAATTTAGATCCCAAGCCCTACCGCCCCAACATATCATTACAAAAACACGCCTATACAAATGCATTGCAAACTTTACCACTGAAAAAAAAACAAAATTTTTAAGATGAAAAAATAAGTTTTTTTTTCTTATTTCTGCTCAAAATACAGATTTTGGGTACCCAGTTCTAATGAGTACCCACAATCTATATTTTAGAGCAGAAAAAAGAAAAATGAGGTTTACCCCTGTAAACCCAAGTTTTTCTGTATAAAAGTGGTGTTCAAGGGGTACAAAATTAAATAGGCATCTTTTTCTGATGAAAATCTGATAATTTTCTGATTTGTACTGCAAACATAAGTTGTGGGTACTCGTTAGAACAGCCTCAATGAGGTGGTTCTAACGAGTACCCAAAACCTATGAGCCTATGTCCTGCAGCAGAGATAAGAAAAATAATTTGTTTGTTTGTTTGAATGATGATTTACATCCCCGTCAACACTATATAAGTCATTTTGGAGATGTTGCTTCCAATTTTGTGGGACTTTTACCAGACATTGAGATGAAATGACATCTCAAGCCTAGGCAGGCTTAGATCCTCTAAGCCGTTTACCAGTACTCGTGTGTGGTGGGATTCAGCTCTGTGTGGAAGCATCATGCAGCCCATTTTTTTCTTCAAGCCCTGAGGGGCGGGGGCCAGAAAAAAATAATATACACCCCCATAAACCCCCGTTTTCTCTATATAAAGTGGGGTGTAGTGGGAGTGTTCAATTCACTGACTTATTAATGTGATGTTGTTTTAATGTTGATTAAACACTGAGTAAATGTTTTGTGCCTGCAGGGGTTGGGTCGTCGCAAGAGTTGACAGCTGGATGAATGAACAAATGGATCCCTTAATTCTATCATGCTTAATGCAGGCATGACAAAAGTGAGATGCATACAACATTTTGGGGGGGGGGGGGGTATTTTATGGCCCTTTTAAGACTATTTCACTTACATCGAGCAGATCGTTAATCATTGGTGAGCAAAAATAAGAATACCCAGAGAAAATCCACTTGACCTGCCATTGCAGAACTTGGCATTTCACGTGACCCCAGCCAGACTCAAACCACATCTATGAAAGGCCTAATGATTAAGAGTCACATGCTCTTGTCCACCAGGCCGCAGAGGCCCATATACAACAAACAATACTGACATGTTCTTTTATAAACACTTTATTAAGACAGGTACAAAATGCTTGATAAACAGGTTAACCTAAACACTGAATACATTGTGCATTGTATTTAACATAAAACAGGGATTTACATCAGAACAAAAATCATTACATTAACAAGTGAAGGTATTCATTTTCCAAGAAAAATCCATTTTTGCATCTGCATGTTTATACCATGTTAGCAATATGTATTTTGACAAAAAGGCCTGAGAAAACTAGCAATATGCATTTGGACAGAAAACAGCATAAACCCAGGTAAAGATGCTGCAGAACGCTGAAATCTGATCAGTCTACAATGTTTGACACTCATCCAGCTGTTTTTTACGGCATAGCCGTTATATTTTTGCTTTTGTCCTACATTTTTCGTTATTCCATTGGTCAATAAAACCACATGTCCAAGGAGATGACCATTTCATTGGTCAATGATTTGCATAAATAAATCTACTAAAAAAACACGACAGTTTACCGAAGTTTTAAACTAGGAAATGTTTCATTTTTTTATGTGAGACATGAATGAAAAATATATACAGTTTCGGCTTGCTCACCGTCTTGTCCTTTGATGACCATACGTCATATGTATAATTGTGTTTCTAGTGAATTCTGAAACTGCTGCGGTGAATAGCTATTTTGACCTAATTTCACGTGGTTGGTCTATATAGCGAAAGGAACCATTTCGCGAAAGGAATTTTCTGCGAAAGGAATTGTTTGTTTGATTTGAGGTTTAACGTTCCCATCAACACTGTGTAGGTAATTTTGGAGACGTTGCTTCCAAGTTTGTGGAACTTTTACCCGACATTGAGATAAAATGACACCTCAAGCCCTGTTGCCCAATGAAACCAATAAAGAGATATAGCATGACAAAAAATGTAATAATCGCATTACAAATTGACAGATGTTTAATTTACAATATATGCCCAATAAAAGTTGCAGTGTATCATTTGTCTTCAGCATACTTTATGTCCTCCATTTTAACACAAAATTGACATTTTCGAATATCATTAATGTTATATCAATTCTGAAAAGGAATAAGTGTAATTTGAGTTTTAGTTAGGTGCACATAAGATCAAGTTTCCGTCCGTTTGTCTGCTCGTCCGTTTGTTCATCCGTCTATGCGTTTACGTTCACCATGGCGACAACCCTAAATGTTAACCCTAGAATTTGTGTTCAAAAACAGTAAATGATAATTTTTCTTATATGTTGTGCGTATACTTGAGATCATAAATGAAATGAGGTCATGTTTTTAACCTTGACCTTAGCTCAAACAGGCGGGACACCGCCCTCTGCAAAGCTATTTTACCTATTTTAACATCTGAATTGTTTGAATACAGTAAACCAGTTCATAGCTAGACAACTGTTGCTGTCACTATTGTAGCTCATATTTCTAAACAACCTTCCAATTAAATCTACGCCGCATATCTTTTTTAAATATATTTCTTGTTCCACATAACATCAGGTGCTTAAGGGGAGGGGGGATACACCTTCAGGGGAGGCAACTCCTGCACAAGTACTTCTGTCTCCTGTGAAATAATTCTTTCCTTTAAGAGTAGTGCCCGTTTCAGTGGGACAGGGCTTATAGAAAAGCAAGCAGGAAGTCCCAAAAGTTATCTCCCTTTGAAAAATGGCAGACAAATCTGCCAGATGTTCCCATTCCCCTTAAATCTTAGACCATGTATGGTAACGAGTTGAGGTGTCTGAATTCACCTTATTTGCATTACCTGCTGGTTCCTAGTCTGGAGGTTATCAGTGTTGGAAAAACAGGTAACCAGACCCCCCTGACCTTTCAAGGTCAGGGGGGTCTGGTTACCTGTTTTCCCATAATTGACAATGTGCAAGCTGGGAGCCAGCAAATAATGCAAATATGGTGAATACTTCAAAATATGGTAAAAATCCTTAAAATTCGGACAACTTGCAGACTTGCTGTAGATCTCCAAAAATTTTAACAAATGTGATTCACGATCAAAAACCGAGTCCAAAACATGCAGATGGAGTGGCAATCTGTGTAGACCCTGATCAGACTGCTCCTTTAGGAGCAGGCTGGTCTTGGTCTGCACTGTTTGCTTTGGCCTGTCTGTCCCAATACTAAGGATAATTATAAAGCCGGCCTCGGTAGCTCAGTCAGATGCACATCTGACTGGTTCGATACCTGCCGGGGTCGGCAACATTCTTTCGGGGAGATTAATCTTGAAATCTTTTCTATGGTCATTCTCTCCCTTCCGCTGATTCAAGAAAGGCAGTTGTCAGTTGTGCACTGTACTGGTTAACCCCTTACGTATAAGCCTGCCCAGGAAAAGTGTGGATATGTAAACTGACCGGCTGAAAAATGACCTAAAATAATGTTGACTGGGCCGTTAAACTCCAAACCAAACAAACAAAACTGTCTGAATGAAGAAAATCTTGGGTCAAGGAACACCCTAACAGTACAAAGCGAAAACTCTGTACCCAGTTATTTAGTAAAATGAACATTTGGGAGCATAGAATGAATGTGTTATACCCAAACCCATGCTATTATGAGAAGAGAATGGTTATAATGAGTACTTTTAGAATGATCCTAAGTATTGGGACAGATAGGCCAAAGCAAACAGTGCAGATCCATAATCATGGTAGCCGGACAAAATCCCCCCCCCCCCCCAGACAAAATCCCCCCTTTTTGTAAAGGCGGACAAAATCCCCCTCGGACAAAATCACCCCGGACAAAATCACCCTTGGGTCTAAATTGTTCTAGTTAATTATCCTTCCACTACCCACAATCCAAGGTTTTTGAGCAGAAATATGAAATATGAAAAATATTGGAATCAGTTATTGGAATATGTCAATTTTCAATATATTTGAACAGGGGTTTTACGTTATGGTAGAGGTTCTAAAATAGAAGTGAAGGCAATGATCAGGAATCAATACAGATCTGGAATCTAAGTGTGCCTGGAACTGGGTTAGGTTAACTGATCATGCTAGACATAATCCTAATGGGTTGAGAGGTCCATAAAACCCCAAAGCACACATGTACAATTACAAAAAGTTAATACAAGTATGCCCTTTTTACTTTGATCTTAGAAGCAACGTCTCCAAAATGACCTATACAGTGTTGATGGGCAATAATTTTTCTCCATGAGCACCAATCTAGCTTTGATAGTACTGCACCAAATCTGATATGGAATCTGCAGTTTTCAAAACGACAGACTGATTTTAAAAAATCCGTAATTGTGCATGTGGAGGTGTGCGGGATACTGTCCACATTTATAAACAGCAGGGGGGATTATGTCCGGGGGGATATTGTCCAGGGGGGATTTTGTCCACCTGAACAAATGTTGGGGGGGGGGGGGGGATTTTGTCCACCTTTACAAAAAGGGGGGATTTTGTCCTGGGGGGATTATGTCCAGTGGGGGATTTTATCCTGGATTCGTTTGTCATATGTACCTTTTGGACTCCTTGCTGGATCATGGGATTGGAACAAATTTGTTAAAATTTTAGGAGAGTTACAGCAAGTCCTTTAGGTAAAGCTATTATTAACTAAGTTAACAGTTATGCACAAATTTACACAACACAGCAAACATCTAACAAGCCAGCAGTCAACAAAACTTACAAGAAGAAGAATATGACTTGCATCATCAGAGAAGACTCTGATCTGCCTGCACATCTTTGTCTTTTCTGATCGCATTTGTTTGTTTGTTTGATTTGAGGTTTAACGTCCCCGTCAACACTGTATAGGTCATTTTGGAGACTTGCTTCCAATTTTGTGGGACTTTTACCCAACATTGAGATGAAATGACATCTCAAGCCCTGTCACCCAATGAAACCAATAGAGTTTATAATCATTGACGGTCCGACTCACTTTGCTTTGCATGGGCAGGCTTAGATCCTCTAAGCGTTTTACCAATACTCATGTGCGGTCAGTTTCAGCTCTGCGTGGAAGCATCGTGCAGCCCATCTATTTCTTCCAAGCCCCGATGGGCAAGGGCTGGCCGGGCTGAGGTACAGGTTGAGTCTTTGCTGATCACACAGTCCTTAATGTAGGTTTGAGTCTCGCACTGGCTCTCTATATATTATTGCTTGAATTTTATCTGAACTATGTACGATATAAAATGTCACATAACTGGACACCGGTAACATTTAAAAAACAAGTAACGAAGAAATACAATGTACCATGATTTCTCAATGAATTAAAAATGAAAAAAGCACCTCTGGCCTAGGAAGATTTATTTCCTCTAAGGAAATATTGCTCTGTAGCTAGTCCTACTTTTCTAATGCAATCGTTATATTTAGATATTTAGACCCGGGTAAGTATAATTCACGCCGACGCGTTCTTGATGTCATGTCAACGGCGTCTCCGAAGATGTAAACAATGTTCAGAATGTATGACGTTTGACTTGTTGGCTGCATTAAAATAAAGGTTACATGGACATTACCACTGAATGAGGTGGAAGCTTGCTTACTGTACTCCCGCATTTTTAATTGTTTTGTCACTACAATGATAATAGTTCAGTACAAGATGGTATCTATAGTTTTTGTGTCAGTCAGCTTGTGTCACTATGCCCACTACTGTTTGCATGGACTGTACGTTAACCCTTATCTTGCTGTTCACGACAACCCATATCTTTGCAACAGTGAAGATCCAGCTCAGATGGCTTCTGATCAGGATCTACACTGTTTGGTATGCAGTTTTTGAATTTGTAGCAATAAATTACATCAAGTAATTTGATTGGTTGATAGGCAGAAATGGGTGTGGCATAAATGAATATTCAGCAATATAAGGGTTAAGAGTGAATTGTACTGAGAATTAGATGCAAATAATTAATGCGTAACTATACCTAATTTAGTGCAAATGATCCATCAGCTCTATCAAAATGCCTGTTATATACAGTTTATTGATACAACACATTTACAATATGGGATTAATAAACCTCAGGAGGTGGGGAGGTTGAACATCCGGTAAGGACTTGTTATATTTAAAATGGGCTGAGTAATAAGTTCTATTTCTTAAGCGTGTTACCATATAATTATGAGTAGTTGTTTCATTTTTCTGACATGATTTCATTCACTAAATAACTAATATTTTAAGATAAAAGTGATTATCTGTAATACCTGTGCAGAATATTAGTAAGTAATTAAACATTTACCTAGTAAATTAATTCTATTTACAATGTTTAACCAGCATGGCCTGTGAACTAAGGATGAAAATGACCTTTACAAAATGTACATGTACTATGTTCTCAAAATAAGGATACTTTAACAGACAAGAAAAAGACTACAAAATGATTTTACAAATTTATCCCATTTTGTACCAAATGGAATCTTCCTACTTATATACAGTGGTGACAGTTTTTTTTAACTTGAAAACTAATTTGCAAAATGGCTTAACCTTTTGCAAACAGAGAAGGTCCTGATCAGATGCCGCAGAAGGCGGCGTCTGATCTTGGCCTGCACTGTTTGCCAGAATCGGGTTTTGAGGTTTCTGGTACCAAATGGTTTAAAGGAAACAGGTATACTAGGCTTATTTTTCTCTGAAATTTTAACAAGGGAGAGAATTCTCTAGACTTCTTGTTAATTTTCTAATTAATTTTGTCTAAAAAATTTGCCTCCCTTATCAAAAGGAAAAGAACGTTTCCATTGAAAGAAAACTTTTGCGCCCACCTTAAAACTAAAGCATTACAAAAACACGCCTATTCAAATACATTGTAAATTTTACCGGCAAAAAAAAATCAAAATCTTAATATGAAAAATTGTGATTTTCTTATTTCTGCTCAAATATAGATTGTGCATACACATTAGAACCACCTCATCGTGGCAGTTCTAATGCCTACAACAATATATAATTAATCTATACTTAAGAGCAGAAATAAGAAAAATAAGGTTTACCTCGGTTTTACTATTCAAAAATGGCCTCCAGGGGGTCAGAATTATATAGGCATGTTTTTGTGATGGGAATGTTCTTTTCTTCAAATGTCTTCCCCAACTTCAAAGACAAATAATCAAGATTTACTGAACTTGGAGTGGACCCTTGCTATAATGTCAGTTTTTGGTTTCTAACATTTTGCCATTAGTGTAAAAAATCCCAATATGGATAGTTATGTACCAAGAAAATGTCCCATTTACTTTGTACAGAAGTCACTGGTCAATATTTTTCCATATTGCCCTTAGTCAAGTTCATGTTGCCCGTAGATAAGCAGTCTCGTTCACATTAAACTATTTTCAAATTTGTCCATTTTGATACTAAAAATCAGCAGCCATTTTGTCGTGCATATCGACTGAAAGAATGTAAAACAAAACGAATAAAGACTGTGACAAAGTGCATAAAGCACATTATATGCTAGCAAACATGACCTACCAGGACTCTGTATAGATTTTCAATAATTTCTTTCAAGCAATAAGGTGTATTTTGAATGAAATAAAATGGACAATTCGGAAAAAATGGCGTCCTGCCTTGAGAAACATTAATGTTTTTAATGGCGTCATATCCACCAACGTTCATGTTATCTCATTTTGGCACCATACGGCTTGGTTTTTCAAAGAGTATGAAGACACTCAAACACCTGCATTATTTTTCATTTCAAACCACTTAAAGATACACCCGGACCTCGTTATAGCACGATTCGTTACAGCACGAATTCGGATATAACACGGTTTTGGTTTGGACCCCAAATTTTCCCCAACCAACATTTATAAATATTATCCAAGGATTGTATCAGATCTCAAGCACAACAACATTATTTTCCTCTCACTTTTGACTGCGGTAATACGGTAGCTAACACGGTTCATAACGGTACTTTTTGATATTTATTGCAGGCCTCCATCAGAGTTGAATATACAGTATATTAACTTGTTTAGCTTGACACGCATGATAAACATGAACTGCCATCGGCACAATCAAAAGTGTTGGCTTAGTGAGATAAAGAGATTAAAGAATTCAGTTACGCAACTGGAAAAAAATATTTATCACGCTCTGTTAAGGATCACTGCTCAGCAGAAATTTTAAACATCGATGCAGACAATGTGATCGGTCACTGCAATAAAACTCATTTTCTAGAGCCGCATGTAAAAGAAAGTCAAATTTATTCCAGCTTAAAAGCAAATGATAAAACATATTCAAGATCGATTTTCGTGGTAAAAAAATCATTCAAAGATTTCTTGCGCCATTAAAAATCGTTTCAAAAGGCTAAAATATTAAGGGTAAGACATTTCAAGGGAAGTAATTCAAATTTCTTGTAAGCGTTAATCATTGCCGGTTCCGAACCCTAACCCGGTAATATCACCATTGAAATGCATTAACAGTACTGTAGTTCGGTACGGTTCCGGACGCTCAGATACAACAAATTTAGCCGGGAACCAGCTATCAAAATGGCGTCATACTCGCTGTCAGATCGGACGATTTCTGGATATAAAACATGGTTTATCAGCTGGTTTCGATTAAAGAGACTTGTTTGACTTGATGGGCCATGGTATTTACTGCCATTGATTAGTTCTAAACACATTTTAGTCGGGAAATACGGTCATTAAGGTATATGCAAATGTCAACCAGACACGTGAGCTAAAATTTACGGTTGTTTATAATGTCGACAAGTTTCTAGAAAAACAATTCATAATGTTCCAAATTATATGAATAATCATAAAATATGCTTATTTAAAGGTGTATTTCTGTTTTTAGAAGAAAAAATAATAAATTACTTTATTAGAAAATTACCTTTCAAAATGGTCAATTTTTGAACATCGGTTTCTCCATTGTCCTTCCTCGGAAACATTCAGTTTTTACATTAACCTAAAGTATATTCCATGTCCTAGCAAGGACGAGAAGTAGTTTTTCCAAAAACTTCCACAATAACAATATATCCATTCTTTTAAACACCCATCGAACGATCATTTTGACAGCTATTACTGTATACATGGTCGGTAAATTCTCCAGGTAAAACAGGGGTATAAACATGCTAATCGTGGGTAAAAATATCCTGCACAACGGATTTTATTCTAACTATTTTTATGCCTAGATCATGATTTCCTTTATTCTTCCGTTAAGTTGGTAAATATTATTATGCATTAAATAAATACAAGAGGGAAAAATTGTTTGATTTGTCCAAAAGCCATAATAACGATTTGACAGAATTTTTATTATCGCTACGCTTATTTACCCCAGTGCTAAATTTAATCCGTGCGTCATACTGTGTACATGGATGACAATGTATAGTGAACTCTACATGTTGATAGGGGTTCTATCGGCATGGATATAATGTTATAATGCCAGTTTTTGGAAAAATCACGTCTCGTCGTTGCTAGTACACACACTAAAGTATATTTTGGTGTAAAAATGGTATGTTTCTAATGAAGGACAATGGAGAAACATACGTTCAAAAATGGACCATTTTTAAATGTAGTTTTCTTACAAAGTGAATATTTATTTTTTTCTTCCAACAACAAAAATACATTTTTTAATATGCATGTTTTATATTTATTCTTCTAATTTGGAACATCATTGGTTGTTTTTCTAGAAATATGTCAACATGCTAAACACCCATGAATTTTAGCCCATGTGCCAGGAAGACATTACCATAGTCCTTAACCGGACCGCACATCATCTTGTTTGGGAAACTATTGATCACCATTGTGTCAATGGTTGATCTGTGACAAATACGGTCGGCGCTTATAACACGATTCGGTTAACTAACACGGTCTGTTGGTTGGACCCGGAGTTCCGTGTTATAACGAGGTTGAGGTGTATTTAATCTTTTTTTAGGTTCAGATTTCTAGGCCAAGCAATCCAGAAATCTAGCAGGCAGTTCACGTTTTGGGTATATAATACAAAGGTTATTGACTTTTTATTGTGAAATATTCGGCACTTCATCATCATCATCAACGGATTTTTGATTAACGTGCAGGTACAGGGGCAACGTCCACATAAGTGGGCCCCCTTCCAGGTAGCTGGCTTGCTGCACTCATGGCAGATCTTACACCAAGTTCATATGGCAAAGATGCACTCGGAAGCTCGTGTGTCCTTCGCCACATGAACTTGTGCGGAATATTTGACAATATAAAGTCAATAACCTATATGTATAATAGACAATAAAGGGCCTTTTTCCCTTAATAATTACTGGAAGAAAAAAATGTTGTGACATTTGTTAGAATCACCTCATCAAGGCGAGTCTAAAAAAACACCCAAAGCACTGGTTTCTTGGAGCATAAACTTTGTGAATGTTTGTTACAATCACCTGACACCCCTGAATATTGAAATGGACTCTGCTGTATATAAGGAGGAAGATTCCAATTGGTACAAAAAGGGTTAACAGGCAAGAAGACTACAAAATGATTTTACACATTTATCCATGTCTACAATATTTGTTTCTCAGAGAATGGGGGAGGCAATTCACAACAGTATTGTCCCTTTACAGTTTTCTAGACCTGATAAGACCTAATTAGCTACGTGATCATGCATAAAAATAAATAAGCAACTATTTTACAAGGAAAATTGACTACAATATTCTTCTATAAAACTGAATACACATTCCATTGCACATAATAAATCAAAAATCTAATTGTAGACACAATATATCTGAACAAGAAATTCTGCCAAAGGTTATATGGGCCCCGTCAAGCGATTTTGGTACTTATCGCCTATGCGAGCAGCGAAGGTTCAGGCGAGCCTGCGCATCCGTGCAGTCTCGCCAGAACCTTCGCTGCTCGCTCATTCAAGCAGTGAATCAAGAGGAACCTTCAGACAGAAAGCCATATCCCTGACCCCTCTGAATGACTGGGCATGCGCAGTTAAAATTTGTCATGACGGAATGCTCGAAGACCCAAATTCGCTTGGCGGGGCTCATATCATGTCTGTGACATTTCTTGAGAAATGGACTTGTTTGAAGCTAGCGTTGATACAAATGATGACGAACTGACAAACAGGGTAAAGTTGTTCAAAGCATCGTTAGCTTAACGAGCTCGTTAGTGGTCATATTGTTTACTGTTCTAGCAAGTTAAATATCTAAAATTTTGGTATTTTTGCAGAAAAAATGTGAGTAGCTTGTGCGTAAAGTTTTTTTTTTTTTTTTTTTTTTCCAGCAAAAATAGCATATTTCCAATATTAAGGGGAATGGGAACACCTTCAGGGGAGGCAACTCCTGTAAAAGTATTTTTTTCTCCCATGTCAACCGGGGTCAACTCATAAAGGAAAGAATCTGCCCCTTTTTCCGTGGGACTGAGCCTATAGAAGAGCAAACAGAAAGTCCCAAAAATTGTATCCCTTTGTAAAATGGCGGGAAAAATGTTCTAGATGTATCCCCTTCCCTTAAATGATCGAAGTTTTAACGATACTTAACTAACAACATCATTAGTTTTAAACAACTGGCTCAAGATTAACAAACTTAAGAATGGAAGGAAAACGGACTCAATTAATGCACCATCTCTTAAAAAAATGTGCATGACAAGAATGAAAACAAAGCACAGCATTCATTCAAACAATGTAGACTCTGATCAGACTGCTCCTTCAGGAGCAGTCTGATCTGGGTCTGCATTGTTTGCTTAGGTCTGTCTGTCCCAATACTTAGGATCATTATGGTACATGTAACTAAGAAAAACTTTTAGGTGAACAGACACAAGTAAAACTGACATGTTGAAGCCTCCGTGGTGTAGTGGTTACGCTACTCGCCTTGCAAACCAGGGGTCGCAGGATCAATCCTGGGCTTCTCTAGACTTTCAGATGAGTCTTTATTAAACTGAGGTCCCATCTCTGTATGACCTTAGCTGTTGGTGGGACGTAAAACTCAAACAAACAAAAACAAACAAAACTGACATGCTTTATATGTCATTTTTTGTTGGTTTTCAAGGAAGGCAACTTCTGGCAAATCCTGCCTGCTGTATAAGCTGAGCCCTTCCCAAAAAGGGATCTACTCGTTATGTACTTAACCCTTTACCACTCAGGGATTTTGTGAATTTTGCTGATTTTCACAGTGTTGCACCTGACAGCAACTTCAACTAGCCATTGTTTCATAATGGATGGTCTGTTTTATACCAAACTCGGTATGAATGTTTATTGGGCAGTAGCCTTTCAATTGCAACCTTTCATGACTTGATCATTGTTGTCATGGTAAAGAGGGGGCATCTCAAAGTTGGCAAAAAGTGTGTTTTCACATGAATTTTTGACCACATTTTAATCTTCACACAGCTGTCAAGGAAACAAATAAGGTGTTTGGCACTGGCCATTTTCACTGTTTGCAGCATGTTTTATCAGCATCAGTTTTCAGGCATTTTGGACCCCAGACACCCTCAGATATAAATTTTAGTGGCCGGTTGGGCCATACACCCAAAATTTTTCCGGATGTGAGGGGGGGCGTGGCCCCCCTTCAATCCCCCCGAGAATATTTTTTAGTGGGGAGGCGCGCGGAAAAAACAGGTCACTTTTTTGCCCAACATATCCTAAAGCAAACATAACTATCAAGGGGTAGAAATGCAGATTTTAGGTGCTTCTGGGGCTTAAAATGGAGGGGGGGGGGGCAGACACGTAAAAACACGTATCTGAGTGGTAAAGGGTTAAACAGGGATGAATTCTTAACGGAAAGAATTTGCTCCTCTGAGATTTTGCTCCTCGCTCCTCGGGAGCAAATTCTTTTCTTTAAGAGTAAGTAGAACCTTTTTGACAAAGTAGAAAAAAAGTATTTTGACACTTATCTCCCCTGAAAGTGTGATTCACCTTAAAATTATTTTTAAAAAGCAGCAGCTTAGATGATTGCCAACGGAAAAACAGATCAGCCTGAAATTTGTCCTTGGTGTTTGCATATGTCCCAGACATATTTTTGATTGCTATGACTTCACATTTCAAACAATTTGAAAGAGCTTAAATTCTCAGTATAGGCAACAATATGACCTACCAGATATCAAATCTTAATTATCAGACCAACAGGCCTCATACTGACCAAGCTTTTCAAAGCCTGAAAGACCTGATTTTGCAGCCTTAAACTGCTGTACATGATAACCATTACCTTTGCAAACAGTGTAGATCCAGATCAGATGGCTTCTGAAGAAGCCATCTGATCAGGATCTACACTGTTTGTAATGCAGATTGTGACTTGAAAACATTATATCAAATAATTTGATTGGTGAATAGGCAGAAATGGGTGTAGCAAAATGATTTTATTCTGAGGATAAGTGTTAAATAGTCATTTTAAACAGAATATAGGAGGAAAATTCAAAATCTAAAAAGCCTGAAATCAAGAAAAAATCAGAAACAATCAAGCCCTAAAAGCCTGAAATCCTGCAAATGCCTGAAAAATATGAGGCCTGACCAATCAGATTCATCCTCTGAGTCATATGACTAAATGAATGCCAACTTCATTCATCTGACCAATCAGACTGTAATCAGACTGAATCTGACTGACTGACGGTTGTTTTTAAGGTAACCGGGCGCCAAGGGCATATAGGGGCTACCCCCAGTTTGCCATCTGGGATTAGTTGTAGGTACTGCTCTTTTCCCTAGGCTGCCAATATGCTGACTCCTGTCTGCTTGGCAGTTATCAGCTAGCCGATTGAGAGTTGGGTGACTTCTTTCGCGGAGGATGTGAGAAGTAGGTCAATCCCACCTCCCACATCCCCCGCTCAAGATGTCATGTAGGCACAGAACGCACCCAATGTTAAGCATTTGTCCTGTAAAATGGGCAGTCCTCTGGCGGGGTTCGAATTTTGAATGCAGATGCAGACCAATGGTCGGGCTCTAGAATGTGGTGACACGTTGCCAATTCCGGCTGCAAAATGTGTCAGTACACAGCCCTTGTCTGACCGAGGAAAAAAGCTTCTCATGCATTATCGGTTTTGGCTTCCATTAGACTCTACCCCCACCCCTGCCGTGGTAGAGAAAACGCCTTCGACACGGTGCTTGTTAAAGGGTGATAATGCATGTAATTTTGAATTTTGAACGGCGGCCAAAAGTGAGCCAGGAAGGTTTACTATTAGACTCCAATCAGACTGTAATCAGACTGAATCTTGATCTGATTTCATCTTTACTCATCTGACCAATCGGATTTCATCTTCACTCATCAGACCAATCAGATTTCATCTTCACTCATCTGACCAATGGGATTTCATCTTCACTCATATGACCAATCCAATCAAATTTCATCTCCAAACAGCTGAACCAATCAGATGTTGCAAGAATTAAGTACCAGTACTAGCCAGCCAATCAGATGTGACCTTTGTAGAACATTTATCACAGCAAACTCCATCACCAGTAGAAAACTATGTAAGGTAACTAAACCACAACCTTTTTATTCACCTTATTTGCATTATCTGCTGGTTCCTAGTCTGAAGGTTATCCGTTTTGGAAAAACAGGTAACCAGACCCTCCTGACCTTTCAAGGTCAGGGGGGTCTGGTTACCTGTTTTTTCCAATATTTACAATGTGCAAACTGGGAGCCAGCAAATAATGCAAATATGGCGAATAACACTACTAAAAGAATTTATTGGGAAAGCAATACACCTTACATGTTGTGTCATTTTTTTATTAGGAGGACAATAATTTTCTATCACTTCCTTTATGGTTTCTGTAAACACAGCCCTCTGAAAAAAGGGGTCTTCTCTTAAAGGAAAGAATTTGCTCCTGAGGAGCAAATTCTTTCCTTTAAAGGTAGACCCCAATCAACAAGTGCCTCAGTGAGGCAGTTCTAACCAGTAACCACAATCTATATTTTAGAGCAGAAATAAGAGAAATAAGGTTTATCCCTGTAAACCCCAGTTTTACTTTTTAAAAGTGGTTTTCTACGGGGTCAAAATTATATAAGCATGTGTTTGTGATGTTAGTTAAATTAGCAAAGTCCTTATCTGACGACACTGGTGCACAGAATTACCTAAGTATTCATTTGTTCAACTTTTGATCAGTTGAACACATTTAAGGTTTTTAATGGTTTCTCAAAACGAGGGCTCAGGATTTTATTCAAATTTGAGACAACTTAAGACCCTATTATTGAGACAATCTTAATGAAATGTCAATCTAAAATTATGGTAAAAATGTAAACAATCTGGGTAACTATCCAAAGTACTGTTAGGGTAACAAGCATATTTGTGGTCTAAATGCCATCACGAAAACACACCTACCGTATTCGACCTATTTACCACACATGCTCCTATAAGCGCACACCCAAGATTTTTCTGGAAAAAATACACAAGCGCACACTTTACAGTAACCTCCCAACAAATTCATATCGAGTTTTGCTGCATCTTTGACCGGGACAATCATATGTATTGTATATGTGGTGAACCCCTATGCTGAAATTCAACTCTATAAAATAACCATATCAGAAGCTTTTTTTCATATTTTTTTTGGTATTAAGTGTGCTCTTATTAGGTAGATTTTTCACCACAATATTTTCATACAATTTTGAAATAACTAAGCGCACGGTGCGGTAAATAGGTCGAATATGGTATATTATTTTAACTCCCTTGAACCCCACTTTTATACAGTAAAACCTTATTTTTCTTATTTCTGCTCTAAAATATAGATTGTGGGTACTCGTTAGAACCGCCTCGATGAGGCGGTTCTAACGAGTACCCACAATCTATATTTTGAGCAGAAATGAGAAAAATATAAAAAAAAATTCATCTTTTTTTTATTTTTTCGGCGGTAATGTTTGCATTTGTATAGGCATGTTTTCGTAAAGTCAACTGTTCTAGAAAGAACACTACTTAATACAATGATATTTTTTTTCTGTAAAAAAAATGGGAGTAGGTTTTGCAGTGCACAAGGTACTCATATTTTTGTTGTTGTTGTTTTCCAGTTTCCCCGTGTCGCGGGTCGTCAGCTGGTGGGGTCCCAGGGAACGAATCCATGCTGGCACTACACCGTAGCCGTTTGGTGGTACCCCTATTCCCCGTTGCCGATGAACAGGGAGACCATCGCTCGGCTCCAGCCACTCATATTTTGAGCAGAAAAAAATGTAAAAGTATTCGCTATTCAAAACACTGTTAGGGTAACAAGAACATTAGTGGGGAAAATGTCAACTGTTTTAAAAATGAAATTTAATATGATGGTATTATTGCTTAAAAAAAATTGAGTACCTTACTCACATTTTTTTCAGCAAAAATGTTGAAGTATTTGCCATACAAATTTATCCTCAAACATTACATTAGTTAAGGGGAATGTATACACCTTCAGGAGGTAACTCCTGCAAAAGTATTTTTGTCTCTTGTAAATAGGGGTAAACTCTTCAAGGAAAGAATTTGCTCCTGAGGAGCAAATTCTTTCCTTGAAGAGTAGACCCCTTTTTCAGTGGGACAGGGCTCTGAGAAAAGCAAACAAGTCCTGAAAGTAGTCTCCCTTTGAAAAATGGCCAAAAAATCTGCCAGGTGTTCCCATTCCCCTTAATAACCTTTGATAGCTTCTAACAAATGGGCACTGAGAATTTTTCTTAATTAATGACATTAACTTGGTACAACTGGGCACTCATGAATGTGCTTCCAAAATGTTTAACGTTTAGAATGCCCTATTATCGAACTAAATTTAACCAGAGGCTTACATATAACATCCAACTACACATCCACTTTTCTGTTGGATACACAAAGAAAAGTTAACATAAACTGCCTATAAGAAGAGAGGTTCAATTCAATTGGCTAACAACTTCCATGAAATCCAAATATTGACCAATAACACTGTTCCTTTCTTTCACAGAATAAGCACAGCAGACTATCTGAAGAGAGGACAGTTTCTATTGGTTGAAAGGTTCCATGAAATACATATATTGACCAATCATATTGTTCTTTTGTTCCACACAGTAAACACAGATTATGTGAAGACAGGACTATTTCTATTGGTTAAGAGTTTCTATGGCTTCCTAATATTGACCAATCACGCCGTTCCTTTGTCTGAGATTCTCTTCTTACGAACTGAAATGGAAGATATAGGAAAGAAATTAAACAACACAAATACAAAACAGTTTACTGATATGCTCTGTCCTGATAAAATGAAGATTCATCTACATGTATGTCTAAAGACAAGTCACGCAAAATGTCAACCCTTATTTGTTCAGATTTGCCTACCCTTACGATTTGGTCATAAGGCTTACTATTTTTGTCTAAATTACAATCTTACGATGCCGGTTAAATTCCATACGATTTTCAATGTTTTTAAAAACAAGAGGACCAAGCTAGCTTGGTCCTGTATCGCTCACCTGAGCTAACAGATTCAAAGTTTAAGGAAGTGCCAACCTTTACTGAAGGCTTTATGGGAGGACATGGTGATGACAGGGTAAGCATTTTCTGAAAATCAAGTAGAATGTAACTCTATGATAAACAGGCTGACCTCACCGGTTTTCAAACTCATTCAAGCTTTTATTCCTGACTTGCTAAGAAGATCTGATCTAAACTCAAGTGGCTATGGTGATGACAAGTTCAAAAACAAGAGTTTTCAAACTCCTCCAAGCTTTCTGCCTGACTTCCTTGTTTGTAAGTTTAATGAAGATCCGTTCAAAACTAAAGGGGCAGCAGTGATGACAATGTCGAAAATAGGCATTTTCAGCAATCAAAGGCACGTCACTCTATGGTAAATGTGCCGACTTGGCCGGTATTCCAACTCACCTGAGGTTTTATTCCCAGCCACCTTACATGTAAGTTTCAGAAAGATCCAATCAGACTTGGCCAGTACTCAAACTCATCCAAGATTTTATTCCCAGCCACCTCACATATGAGTTTCAGAAAGATCCGATCAAAACTGAAGGGGCTACGGTGATGACAAGGTCAAAATTTGGCATTTTTAGCAATCAAAGGGATGTTACTCTAAAATAAATGAGCCGACTTGGCCAGTTTTAGAACTCATCCGAGGTTTCATCCCCAGCCACCTTACATATAAGTTTCAGAAAAATCCGATCAAAACTGAAGGGGCTACGGTAATGACAAGGTAAACAAAATCAACATTTTCAGCCATCAAAGGGACATAACTCTACGATAAATGGGCTGACTTGGCCTGTTTTCGAACTCATCCAAGATTTTATCCCCAGCCACCTTACATATAAGTTTCAGAAAGATCCGATCAAAACTGAAGGGGCTATGGTGATGACAAGGTCATAAATTGGCATTTTCAGCAATCAAAGGGACGTAAATCAATGACAAGAGGCTCAATGAGCCTAAACCGCTCACCTGAGGAACTTAAGTTTTAATAATTCACAGACTTGACTACTAAATCTGCTAATAGAATCCAGCCCATTGACCCTTACAGGATATAAGTCATCATTATTGCATTGCATTCCAAGTTTGAGACTTCTAGCTTCTATAGTTCCTGAGAAATCTTTGACAAAAATTTAACATTGGTCAAAATGGAGAGAAAGAAGAATGAAAGAACAGATGAACAAATAAGCTGAGAAAGCCCAATGTCTCTTACACAAAATAAGTCATCATTATTCTATTGAATACCAAATTTGATGCTTCTAGCTTTTATAGTTCCTGAGAAATCTTTGATTAAAAATTTAACATTGGTCTATTATCTCTATATGGAGAGAAAGAAGAATGAAGGAACAAATGAACCAGACTAGCTCCAAAACCTAATGCAGCCTTTCCCCTTGCCCAATGGTGCTACACATAAAATTTAAACAAGATTGGTCGACTGCCTTCTGAGATATGCTTCATTGAAAGTGTGGACGACGGATGGACGGACGACAGACGACGGACTCCGGAGCCTTGGTATACTATCAGCTCACTGGAGCCTTTGGCTCAGGTGAGCTAAAAATTCAAGTCGCTATTTCTGTCACAACATTTTCCCTACGTTAAGTCTATGGGCAAATTTTTTTGTCTCTCAAGGTCACGTAACTCCGAGGTCAATATTCCGATTCGGCCCAAAATCGAACTTAACCGAGATTTTATGCCTGTCCTCGTTACCTGCAAGTTTGAAGCTGATATGAATAAAAATAAAGTTGCTATCGTGGTCACAACGTATTTTTTTATGCTCAAGGGCAGGTAACTCCAAGGCAAATATTCCGATTCGGCCCAAAATCGAACTTAACCGAGATTTTATGTCTGTCCTCGTTACCTGCAAGTTTGAAGCTGATCTGAAAAAAAATTCAAGTCGCTATCGTAGTCGCAACATTTTCCCTAATTAAGTCTATGGGCAAATTTTTTGTCGCTCAAGGTCACGTAACTCCGAGGTCAATATTCCGATTCGGCCCAAAATTGAACTTAACCGAGATTTTATGCCTGTCCTCGTTACCTGCAAGTTTGAAGCTGATATGAATAAAAATAAAGTTGCTATCGTGGTCACAACGTATTTTTTTATGCTCAAGGGCAGGTAACTCCAAGGCAAATAATCCGATTCGGCCCAAAATCGAACTTAACCGAGATTTTATGTCTGTCCTCGTTACCTGCAAGTTTGAAGCTGATCTGAAAAAAATTCAAGTCGCTATCGTAGTCACAACATTTTCCCTATGTAAAGTCTATGGGCAAATTTTTTGTTGCTCAAGGTCATGTAACTCCGAGGTCAATATTCCGATTCGAACTTAACTGAGATTTTATGCCTGTCCACGTTACCTGCAAGTTTGAAGCTGATCTGAATAAAAATAAAGTTGCTATCGTGGTCACAACGTATTTTTTTATGCTCAAGGGCAGGTAACTCCAAGGCAAATAATCCGATTCGGCCCAAAATCGAACTTGACCGAGATTTTATGCCTGTACTGGTTATCTGCAAGAATGAAGTCGATCAGAAAAAAATTGACGGAGCTAGAGTGATGACAAGCTTTTTCCTATGTGAAGTCTATGGGAGCTAGATGTTGCCATGGCAACCAGAGTTCCACTCAGATCTGCCTGAAAACCTAATGAAGCCTTTCCACTTGCCCAATAATGTGACACATGAAATTTGATCAAAGTTGGCCAAGTAGTCTTTAAGATATACATTTTTGAAATTCCCATTAACCCTAATGCAAAAACACACAAGGACAGGTAACTCCTAAGTGAATGATCCGATTCTGCCAGTTATCAAACTTGACCGAGATTTCATGGCTGTGCTGGTTACCTGCAAGAATAAAGCCAATCTAAAAATAATTGAAGCAGCTACGGTGATGACAACATTCTCCACATGTTAAGTCAATAGGCAATTTTTTCAACGCTCAAGGGCACGTAACTCCTGAGTGAATAATCCGATTCAGCCCAAAATCGAACTTGATCGAGATTTCATGTCTGTCCTCGTTATCTGCAAGAATGAAGTCGATCAGAAAAAAATTGACGGAGCTAGAGTGATGACAAGCTTTTTCCTATGTTAAGAACGCTCAAGGGCACGTAACTCCTGAGTGAATAATCCGATTCAGCCCAAAATCGAACTTGATCGAGATTTAATGCCTGTCCTCGTTATCTGCAAGAATGAAGTCGATCAGAAAAAAATTGACGGAGCTAGAGTGATGACAAGCTTTTTCCTATGTTAAGTCTATGGGAGCTATTTGTTGCCGTGGCAACCAGAGTTCCAATCCGATCTGCCCGAAAACAGTATGCAGCCTTTCCCCCTACCTGATAATGCTTCACATGAAATTTGATCAAGATTGGCCCACTGGTTCCGGAGATATACTTCTTTGAAAGTGTGGACGACGACGGACGACGACGGACGACGGCTCGTGGTATACTAATACCTCACATGAGCCTTCGGCTCAGGTGAGCTAATAAATGGGCCAACTTGTCCGGTATTCAAACTCATCCTAGGTTTTATCTCCTGTCACCTTACATATAGGTTCAGAAAGATTCGATCAAAACTAAAGGGGCTACGGTGATGACAAGGTAAAAAATCGACATTTTTAGCCATCAAAGGGACATAACTATATAGTTAATGGGGCAACTTGGCCGGTTTTCGAACTAAATCCAGGTTTTATCCCCAGCCACCTTACATATAAGTTTCAGAAAGATCCGATCAAAACTGAAGGGGCTACAGTGTTGACAAGGTCAAAAATCAACATTTTCAGCAATCAAAGGGACCTAACTCTATGATAAATAGGCCACCTTTGCCCGTATGCGAACTCATCCGAGGCTTTATCCCCAGCCACCTTGCATATATGTTTCAGAAAGATCCGATCAAAACTGAAAGGGCTACGGTGATGACAAGGTCAACTAGAGCTGTCAGAGGATCTGACTATAGCCCCGCTATAGCGCTATCAGAGGAGTAAGACACATTGACTCTAAAAGCTTTTAACCTATCAGGGGAGCTTTCTTAGTTCCAGAGAAAACTTTAATATTTTTTTTTTTCTTTGCTGGGGAGATAACCCCAAGAGTAATGTTGTTGGCCATTATTTACTTACATCCACCTAATGTTCATGTTTATACAAAGTTTCAGCTTTCTAGCTTTCTTAGTACCTGATGGGCCTTTGGCCATTATTTTGGTAAGGGCCATACATCCACCCACTTTTCATGTTCATACAAAGTTTCAGTATTCTAGCTTTCTTAGTTCCTGAGAAAACTGTCACCAAACCTTTTCATTTATTAAAAAAAACTATACTATCAGGGGAGATAACTCCAAAAGTAATGGGCCCTCGGCCATTATTTTGGTTAGCTCCCTATATCCACCCATTGTCCACATTTATGCAAAGTTTGAGGTTTCTAGCTTCTTTAGTTCCTGAGAAAACTGTGACCAAACATTTTCATTTAAAAAAAACCTATATTTTCATTTATTTAAAAAACCTATCAGGAGAGATAACTCCAACAGTTATGGGCCCTTGGCCATTATTTTGGTAAGCTCCCTATATCCACCCATTGTCCACATTTATGCAAAGTTTGAGCTTTCTAGCTTCTTTCGTTCCTGAGAAAACTGTGACCAAACATTTTCATTTAAAAAAACCTATCAGGGGAGATAACTCCAAGAGTTATGGGCCCTTGGTCATAATTTCGGTAAGGTCCGTGGAGGCACCCATTGTCCACGTGTATACAAAGTTTTAGTTTTCTAGCTCTCTTAGTTTCGGGGAAAACTGTGACGAAAAAATAACGGAATAACGGAATTACGGAATTACAGAATTACAGAATTACGGAATTACAGAATTACGGAATGACAGGGCAAATCCAATATAGCCCCACTTTTCAAGCGGGGCTATAAAAATCAGCATTTTCAGCAATCAAAGGGACGTAACTCTATGATAAATTGGCGGACTTGGCCGGTTTTTGGAACTCATCCGAGGCTTTATCCCCAGCCACATTACATATAAGTTTCAGAAAGATCCGATCAAAACTGAAGGGGCTACGGTGATGACAAGGTCGAAAATGGGCATTTTCAGCAATCAAAGGGACGTAACTCTATGATAAATGGGCCAACTTGGCCGGTTTTCGAACTCATCTGAGGTTTTATCCCCAGCCACATTACATATAAGTTTTAGAAAGATCCGATCAAAACTAAAGGGGCTACGGTGATGACAAGGTCGAAAATGGGCATTTTCAGCAATCAAAGGGACGTAACTCTATGATAAATGGGCCAACTTGGCCGGTTTTCGAACTCATCCGAGTTTTTATCCCCAGTCACCTTACATATAAGTTTCAGAAAGATCCGATCAAAACTGAAGGCGCTACGGTGATGACAAGCATTTTCCCATAGTAAGTCTATGGGACCTTGTGGTTGCCATAGGAACCAAAGTTTTAGAGCGATTTCAAAAAAAAGTTTATGTCATCAATGCCCCACCAGAGGCATGCTATAGATGAGAAATGATTGAGATCAGCCTGCAGGATACAGAGATATAGCTGCTCAAAAGTGTGGACGTACGGACGACGGACGACGGACAACGGAGGACCCACTATACTATAAGCTCCCCTGGAGCCTTCGGCCCAGGTGAGCTAAAAATCAGCAATTTGGTGTATTTTTTGCAGTTGGGTTCGGTTAAGTAGTCTTCTATACCGGAACAAGACAGGAGTTGTCGTACTTGGTTACTCACATGGCAAAATAAAAAATTAAATTTCATTGGATAATGATAGCAAAGTAATCCAATCACGGCTCATTTAACAAATAATTTTGGGTATTAGCGGCAAGTTGGATGCCTCTACGAATAAAAAACACATGGGGAAAAGAAAAGCTGAATCGGCTTAAGTATTGCTATAAATATTTTTATTTTATGTCAACTAACGGCATTAAAAAAACTTATGTTGACTATGCATTGAATACCTTTAACCTTTACCCTGCTGTAGGCGACAAGCCCTATCTTTGCAAACAGTGTAGATCCAGATCAGATGGCTTCTGAAGAAGCCATCTGATCAGGATCTACACAGTTTGACATTCAGTTTATGAATATGTAGAAATAAGCTGCATCAAGTAATCTGATTGGTTCAAAGTCAGAAATGAGTGTGGCTTAATTGAATATTCAGCAGGTTAAAGGTTAAATCTTACAAATTCTTTTTTATGAGATCTTACTATTTTCTGTTTCAAGAGGTAGGCAAGTCTGTTTGTTTTTAAACTTACAAAAGATGTATGAAAAAAGTCATTTACTCCAGTTGTGTATTATTTGTTTGTTTGATTTGAGGTTTAACGTCCCCTTCAACACTGTAAAGGTCATTTTGGAGATGTTGCTTCCAATTTTGTGGGACTTTTACCCGACATTGAGATGAAATGACATCTCAAGCCCTGTCGCTCAATGATACCAATAGGGTTTATTAGCATGGACGGTCTGCCTCACACCTCTATTCCTGGACAGGCTTAGGACTGCCTATTCGAAATTCGCAAAATTGCAGTATGCTTCCTCTGGCTTTCGTTGCCGGATCGTTACAGGGTCACTGATGAGGCTTTATTAGCCAAAACTACGTATTATGACCCACCTTCTTTCTTATAAATATTTTCATTGCTCTTAAAGGAACTCATTTTTGATTTTTATTTGCCTTCACTGAAGCTGGTGTTGTGCCGTGTGGCGGCCGTAAAACGTTTCCCCGTACATCAACCAGTGCAGTTTATATTTCACTTTTGGTCCTTTGAGATCAGAGTGAATATTCTGAGAAATCAGAAATAAATTATTAGTTTAGACTCAAATCTGACAGGTTTTTAATTATTTGGACCTCATTTTGATTTATATCAGTCTTTGAATCGACTGCCTATTCGAAATTCGCAAAATTGCAGTATGCTTCCTCTGGCTTTCGTTGCCGGATCATTACAGGGTCACTGATGAGGCTTTATTAGCCGAAACTACGTAGTATGACCCACCTTCTTTCTTATAAATATTTTCATTGCTCTTAAAGGAACTCATTTTTGATTTTTATTAGATCCTCTAAGCGGTTTACCAGTACTAGTGTGTGGGCCGGATTCAGCTCTGCGTGGAAGCATCATGCAGCCCATATATTTCTTTAAGCCCCTATGGGCTGGGGCATCCAGTTGTGTATTAAAACTGCTCTATTCCTAAACTGTGTTAACCCTTGTCCAACCGAACAAAACAACCCAAACCTTTGTAAACAGTGTTGATCCAGATAAGAAGCCAACTGTGGCTTCTAAAAAAGTCATCTGATCAGGATCTACACCGTTTTTCATGCAGTTTGTGAATTGAACAAATAACTTATATCAAGAAATTTGATTGATGGATAGTCAAAGCTGGGTGTGGTTAAATTAAAATTGAGCAGGATACAGGTTAAAATAAATAGAGGATCTTACATGACTGTCCATGTATTATTGAGTTTATTAAACAAGTGGAGGAAAAGGGATAAAATGCGAGGCTTTGCCGAGCATTTTATGACTTTTCCTCAACGAGTTTAATAAAGTAATGGTATAGAGGATCTTACATGAGTGTTCATGTATTATTGAATTTATTAAACGAGTTGAGGAAAAGGGATAAAGTGCGAGGCTCTGCCGAGCATTTTATCCCTTTTCTTCAACGAGTTTAATAAATTATTGATTTAGAGGATCTTACATGAGTGCTCATGTATTACTGAATTTATTAAACAAGTTGAGGAAAAAGGATAAAATGGGAGGCTGTGCCGAGCATTTTATCCCTTTTCCTCAACAAGTTTGCCGAGCATTTTATCCCTTTTCCTCAACGTGTTTAATAAATTCAATAATACATGAGCACGAATGCAAGATTCTATTTATCATATAACATTTAAAACTTATTTTATTCACGTTTGTTTACAAAAATGTCAATATTCCGCCATTAGTAAACTTGATGTCGTTAAGGACGTTGTACATGTAACGTTACGGGAGGTATCTAGCTAATTTGCATATTTAATCCACTAGTGGATTATCGAGTTTATTACATGGCATTATTACACTCTCAGACGCGACGTCATATGATAAAAGACTATTAATAGGGTCTAAAGCAGAAACTGTGTCAGTTAATCCAAACAAAAATGTATAGATTATATGGGCCCCGTCAAGCGATTTTGGTACTTATCGCCTATGCGAGCAGCGAAGGTTCAGTGAATCAAGAGGAACCTTCAGACAGAAAGCCACATCCCTGGCCCCTCTGAATGGCTGGGCATGCGCAGTTAAAATTTTACATGACGGAATGCTCGAAGACACAAATTCTCTTGGCGGGGCTAATATAGAAAAATAATTTATAGTCATTTTTCTATATAATCTATCCATTTTGGAGATCCATCTTGAAACTGTGTTATATCAAAACCGTTTTATAACGACCCATGTTATAAGGAGGTTGTGTATATAGCTATAAGGCAATTCATGAAACTTAATTGGATCACAACTGCTCAGGAAATACAAGGCTCGAAAGTTCTTAACACCTAAAGTTAAACTGATTTATCATATGATGTCTGAGAATGTAATAACGCCATGTAATAAATTAGATAATCCACTCGTGGATTAAACATGCAAATTAGTTAGGTACTCCCCGTAATGTTACATGTACGACATCGTTACTAATGGCAGAATATTGATATTTTGTACAAAAATTGCGAATTAAATGCGTTTTAAATGCCATATGATAAACAGAATTTTGCATTCGTGCTCATGTATAAATTAAATTTATTAAACTCGTTGAAGAAAAGGGATAAAATGCGAGGTTTCAATAATACACGAATACACATGTAAGAGCCTTTATCAGTTATCGCCTATATTAATTGCATTGTAACACACTGACCTGATAAAGATATGCTATCTCAGGACAAGTGTGCTTTATCAGGTCAACGTGATATTGCACTTCTATGAACTGGAATACTGGCAAAACTGTAGGAGTGTACGATGGGATTAACTGATAAATAGAATACCAGATCCGTCTCATTTGATATCAAGTTTATCAGGCTCGGCTTTGAGAACGCATGTAGAATCACTTTGAGAACGCATGTAGAATCGCTCGGCAAGCCTCGCGATTCTACAAGCTTTTTCAAAGCCTTGCCTGATAAGCTTGATATCAAATAACACGAACCTGGTATTCTCTATTTATGTACAGTACTTACATTCATCAAGATTATCCTCAAGCTGCTTAGTCACTCTGATCCTGGCATCAGCGAATTCGAAGGAGATACCAAGACGCAAAATCTTGCTGTTTTCAAGTATTAACTTGGTTATCTGTGTTTCCACTTTGTTCCCCAATACCTCCGGTTTCTGCAATTATACAGTATAAAAAAATTCACCTTTATTATGCAAGCACCTGTCTTAAGCAAGTACAGTCGAACTTCAATAGCTCGAACACCTTTGGGACCTCGAAAATCTGTTTGAGACAGGGAGAGTTCCAGCCACTTAGGATTACTGCTAGGAGGCATAACGAGATACTTTTAGACATCTTTTCGGTGTTCTTTAATGAATATGTATGCTGTGTGTACTCATTAGAATCGCCTCATCGAGGCGATTCTAATGAGTACACACAGCATACATTTGTAAGATAAAAGACTAAAATCTCCTTAATTATCCTCCACTAGTTCTTATGTAGAGGATTTCGCTAGGGGCTCAAAAATGGGTTCGGCTCATCCATGGTAAACAAGCCATCGGTGTTCGAGCCATCGAAGTTCTACTGTACCTTTTTTAGATAGTCCTATGTGGTTGCTTAATAAAGAATTAACAGAGACTAATATAGTGGTCACCTCTATTAAGCAAGGCCGGCCTCGGTAGCTCAGTCGTATGCGCGTCTGACTGGTGATCAGAAGAACGCGGGTTCGATACCTGCGGGGGTCAGCAACATTCTTTCACGGAAATTGATCATGTAATCTTTTCTATGGTCATTCTCTCCCTTCCGCTGATTCTAAAAGGGCAGTTGTAAGTTTCTCACGAAAATAATAATAATAATAATAATAATAATAATCGACCTTATTTATAGAGGGTAACACATTTAGTAATCTAGTACTAATCTTCCATGTGGCCCTCTTTTCCTGGGTAGAAACCAGTGCAAAGAATGTGCACTGTACTGGTTAACCATTTACGAATAAGCCTGCCGAGGAAAACTCACCGGCTCAAAACTAACCTAAAATAGTGTTGACTGGGCTTTTAAACTCCATTACAAACAAACAAACTGTACACCAAAACATACCAGAGGTCACCTCTATTAAGCAAGCAATGTGTGTAAACAGGCCTGTCCTCAGTTCACCCCAAAATGCACATAAAAACGGTAACACACCCATGCACTATATATAATGGCATCTTTGACATTTCTAAAACCATCATTTTTCATATAAAAAAATGTTCGATATTTTTCTTATTTGTAGTCCAAATACAGATTGTTGGTGCTCCCAAGAAATGCCTCATTGAGGCGGTTCTAACAAGTACCCACAACCAATGTCTTAGGGCCAAAATAAGAAAACTAATATATACCCAAGTAAACCCTAGTTATAGAGAATACCAGGTAAGTGTCTTTTGATATCAAGTTTATCAGGCAAGGCATCTAGAACGCTTGTAGAATCGCGAGGCTTGCCGAAGCCTCGCGATTCTACATGCGTTCTCGAAGCCGAGCCTGATAAACTTGATATCAAATGACATGAATCTGGTATTCTATTTATCAGTTTATCCCCTTGTGCACTCTTAAATCAGCAATTTACAATCAGTTATCGAGGAGCCTCAGTGCGCCCCAACATTCCGGCGATCGACATATTTTGTATCAGCCTACCCATATTTTTTCCTATAATAGTTTTTTTTTTTTATGTTATATTTCCATTTTTTTCCAGTAAAAATACCATTTTTGCCATTTTTTTTAGTAGTCCGGTTCATTCATAATAGTGCAATGTCACGTTGACCTGATAAAGCTCACTTGTCCTGAGATAGCATATCTTTATCAGGTCAATGTGCTGTAATGCAATCATTATAGAGGGCGACTGATAATTCTCAATATAAAGTGGGGTTTAGTTTACTTTCCAGTTCTGTGGTGTATTCCTTGCTTCCAAAGGATAACCCTTTCTAGTGTGTGTGTGTGTGTGTGAATTTGGGTTTAACGTCGCTTTCAACAATTTTTCAGTCATATCACGACGGTGTTTGGTTGCGACAGGGAGCTCAATGCTCACTTTTATAGCGCTGCCTCACTGAAGTATGATGTCCCAGACACATTAAATGATACCACATCCAGTCACATTATCCTGACACTGGGTCGACCAGTCCTAGCTCTACCCCGTAAATCTGAGTGCCAAGGGAGGAGCAGCTAGTACCATTCTTAACGACTTTGGTAGGTCGCGGCCTGGGATCGAACCTGTGACCTCCCGTTCCCTGGAGCGGACACTCTACCAACTGAGCTATCGGGGCCGGTTTTTACCCTTTCTAGAACATACAGTGAAATTTCGCTATTAAGACCACCTAAAATTAAGACTTATCCTGCTTTAAAAAGCTTATTTAGAAGGTTTCAGCAGTTCTTTATTTGTGTTTTATCCTACGACAACGTGTCTGAGAGGGTAATAACGCCATGTAATATTTTCGATAATCCACTAGTGGATTAAATATGCAAATTACCTAGATACGTCCCGTAACGTTACATGTACGACGTCATTAACTTCGTCGCGTTTATTAATGGCGGAATATTGATATTTTTGTAAACAATTGTGAATAAAATGCGTTTTAAATGTCATATTATAAATAGAATCTTGCATTCGTGCTCATGTATTATTGTATTATTGAATTTATTAAACTCGTTGAGGAAAAGGGATAAAATGCTCGGCAGAGCCTCGCATTTTATCCCTTTTCTTCAACTCGTTTAACAAATTCAATAATACATCAGCACTCAAGTAAGATCCTCTATGTCTTCAATCAATGTCCTCTGGTCATAGACCAGCTTTGGAACTGTTCAAAAGTGGTCTTTAAGACCACTTTTGAACAGTCCACAAAGGTGGTCTTAATATAGGAATTTTATTGTATTTAGAGGGGTATTCATTACACAGACTTGTTAACCCGCTGTATGCTAGTGGACTCTTCCATTGCTATATGTTGGAGAAGTCCATTTGTCATATAAGGGATGTCAGGCCTAAATTTTTTTTTTATTCCATTTTTGACAGACAATTCTGTTAGCAAACTGTGCAGGGCCCGATCAGATGCCGCATTCTGCGGCATCTGATCTGGGCCTACACTGTTTGCCAAGGTACCCCTTTAGACTTTCCTGCATACAAAGGGCTAACATGATGGCAAATTATGCGGTGAAAATACAGTGACAAATTTATACAATTACAGTATCTTATCCCGGCCGGCCTCAGTGGCTCAGTCGGATGCGCGTCCGACTGGTGATCAGGAGGACGTGGGTTCGACTCCCGCTGGGGTCAGCAACATTCTTTCGTGGAGATTGATCATGAAATCTTTTCTACGGTCATTCTCTCCCTCCAGCTGATTCAAGAAGGGCAGTTGTCAGTTTCTGGCGAAAGAATGTGCACTATACTGGTTAACCGCTTACGTATAAGCCTGTCCAGGAAAGTGTTGATAGGTAAACTGACCGGCTCAAAAATGACCTAAACAGTGTTGACTGGGCCGTCAAACTCCAAAACAAAAAAAAAAAAAACAAACAGTATCTTATCTAGAATTTTTTTGGAGGGATGGGGGGATTTGGCTTTAGGGCCCTGTCAAGATTATTTTACTTATATGCGGCTGATCATTAATCAGAGGTATTCGGAAACTGGAGTACCCAGTGATAAAACCTTTTGACATGTGACAGGAAGCCTGAACCAGTGGTCAGAGACCTAATGAGCTGTTGAATGCTCTTACCAAATAGGCCATGGAGGCCCACATTTCGCTGCAATCTTTAGCATCTTCTATTGTATTTGTACATTTTTGGTGTGTAAGAATGTTAGCAATTTTCTAAAAATATGCATTCGTATGGTATTAAATGCTCATTAACATATTTCCATCAAATTCTTGTATTCTCAGTGTATTTACCCATTTTTTTCCGGAAACCAATGAATGGGTAATTGGTATACAGTGCAGGTCCAGATCAGACACTGCAGAAAATGGGTTAATATACTGCAAAAAGCTGCACAATTACAGTATTTTGTCTGAATTTACCTCAACACAACCAACGTACCTGATTGGTTACCCTAGCACAACCAACTTACCTGACTGGCTACCCTAGCACAGCCAACTTACCTGATTGGTTACCCTAGCACAACCAACTTACCTGATTGGCCACCCTGAGTTCAACCAACTTACCTGATTGGCTACACTAGCACAACCAACATACCTGATTGGCTACCCTAGCACAACCAACTTACCTGGTTGGCTACCCTAGCACAACCAACTTACCTGATTGGTTACCCTAGCACAACCAACTTACCTGATTGGCCACCCTGAGTTCAACCAACTTACCTGATTGGCTACACTAGCACAACCAACATACCTGATTGGCTAGCTCAACACAACCAACTTAACTGTTTGGCTACCTCAACACAAGCAACTTACCTGATTGGCTACCCTGAGTTCGACGATGGTCTGGTTCTTGTTGATGGCTTTCAGAATTTCCACTATTAGCTCCCCGGTGAGGAAGTTGGACTCTAAATTCAATATAGTCAGCGTTTTGTTCTCTGGCAAGACTTCAATTAATTTCTGAATGGAAAAAAAAAACAAATGTTTGTGAAGAATATATAGAGGATCTTTCACAAGTGTTCATGTATTATTGAATTTATTAAACGAGTTGAGGAAAAGGAATAAAATGCGAGGCTTTGCCGAGCATTTTATTCCTTTTCTTCAACGAGTTTAATAAATTATTGGTAATAGAGGATCTTACATGAGTGTTCATGTATTATTGAATTGATTAAACGAGTTGAGGAAAAGGGATAAAATTCGAGGCTTTGCCGAGCATTTTATCACTTTTCTTCAAGGAGTTTAATAAATTATTGGTAATAGAGGATCTTACATGAGTGTTCATGTATTATTGAATTTATTAAACGAGTTGAGTAAAAGGGATAAAATGCAAGGCTATGCCGAGCATTTTATCCCTTCTCTTCAACGAGTTTAATAGATTCAATAATACATGAGCACGAATGCAAGATTCTATTTATCATATGACATTAAAAACATATTTTATTCACGATTGTTTACATAAATGTCAATATTCTGCCGTTAGTCAACTCGACGTCGTTAAGGACACCGTACATGTAACATTGCATATTTAATCCACTAGTAGATTATCGAATATATTACATGGAGTTATTACACTCTCAGACGCGACGTCATATGATAAAATTCCAATATTCCATCATTATAACATTTTGAGCGATTTGATTGGTTGCAATAAGTTATATACTTCAATAATCTCCATGAGCAAAGATCTCAGAACTAAGCAAATGCATTGTTTGGTTCGGAAAATATGAGCACTTAAAAAGTTAACCATAAAATTTCTAAGTCCATGACCTTGACTCGGAGGTAATGTGTATGGTTGTGGGTATTGCTGAATAAAACTTTAGGCCTATATCTACAACCATACCAGATAACCATACCAGATATGAACCAAATCCATTGTATGATTTGAAAAGTTTGACCTCTTAAACAAGAGGGCCATGATGACCCTATATCGCTCACCTGTGTACCAGATAATCATTAGTGATATTTAGAAAAAAAGAACTGTACAGAAAGGCAAGACATGTTTGTTTACCTGATAGATATAAATGTCTTCATAGATCCAGGGTGGTCAATATACTTGTACATCAGTTGAACCAGTTGAACTCTTCAGGATGAAATCTTGAAGGGCAAGATGTAGAGTATACACAAGACTTCTTGAATCCATGCAGTTAGTCTTTGTTCATGATGTAGTCATAATTTGACAAAGAAATCAATATCTGTAGCTATGATTTCCTTTCGACACAGTGGTTTTCAACAGTATTGCATGGGATGACAAAATTTACATAAGAAACACTGATGATCTCAAATAGCTGCATCCATGTCAAAAAAGAGAGGCCAAAGTCTGCTTAGTTCTATCCAAACTGTATCTTTGACTTTTACTCAGTCACACTGATGTATAAGGCCCATATTATAGATTAAGTTACCTTTATATCATAAACATCTTGGTTCTTACATCTATCTTAAACCCACAAAGAATTAATTCTGTTACAGTGGGCATAATCATAATAAGGCATAAACTAAGACACACAAACATATGTAGAATCTATGTTGTGATATGTGCCAAAAAGGCATCTTTAGGTGCACAAAATAAAGAACAGCTAAAAATAATGTGAGTCATTTCTATGCATAGAAAGCAGATGCATCACCTTATTCTCTTGATCACCAATAAATAAATTCCTGACCTTGCAAGTATGTAGAAAATTGTTACTTAAATCTTTTTGAAGAAAATCTGTTTTAAGCCTTTTCAAGTAACAACAAATTTACATGTAAAATTATTGTCAATGTTGCAAATAAGAAAATAATAAAATATTGACAAAATTCAAAATACTGCGATAAACCTTTCTCTAAGAACAACAGATTTACATGTCAAAACAGTGTTGCAAATAAGAATACAATATAGAATGTTATTTGGCAGAATTCAGAATATTGTGAACAAACGGCCCCAGGCCAAGTGTCCCCCCATCTCTGAAATGTCAGTATGTGGTGAATATGTCTATAACATATGTCATAAGCCATGTTTAGGGAATTTAAAACCATTTCAACAGACTATTTCTTTTAAATTTTCCTAAAATTTACAGAGAAAAAAGTGATCTCCAAAACTGTAAGACAAAGGACAAAAACCCCAGGAAAATTCAGTAATCAATTGAGCACAACCGCAATAGAATATGATCCTCTTCAGGTCATGGAAACAAAAAATGGCAAGTTTCATCCAAATCTGGTGAAAACTGTAGGAGGAGTTGAGACAAGAACTTCTGTTGATAACATGGCTTAGACTGACAAAGTGCAATGATGCTGGTAAAAATCAATCAGGCACAACCTCCTTAAAATATGATCATTTTCAGGTCATAAGAACAATAATTGAGAAGTTTCATCAAAATCTCTTGAAAAGTAGAAGTAAAACAAAGATCAGGAATTAATACAATTAACTTACTCCACCCATAAAAGACACCAAAGGGAAAGAAATACAAACATTAAGCGACCAGACCATAATGGAAACCTAAACAAAGGAAGGCCATAAGGACAGTTACTTTCCCACAAAATGGCCATATGGCCATCCAAAATTAAAAGACACAAGTGATACACACAGTAAGTAACAACCAACAACATAAATAAATCGCCACAGAAGAGCCGCCTTGGAACGGTCAGTGGAAGATTTCCACTGGGGGGCTTAAATCGATTTTACGTGGCCACAATCCTCGCCCTTACTTCCGTCGCGATTTAGACAAATAATTTGTTCAGTCCACATGAAGGCCTCCTAACTCATCAGTGCAACATCTCCGTGAACACAAAAATCAAAGAACCACAGAGGTGAGACAACGGTGAGGACTCGACAGCAAGAAACCACTGAAATGCTGGAGCAAAAGAAAACCAACAGTTAGACTCCGATAAACCCGACCAGAGACAGAGCATCAGGCACCAACCAACATTATCTCTCTAATTCTCAATAAGCCTTTACGTTGGAGCCGTCATAGAATCTGAGGCCTGACCCTGGGAGGAGTTGCGGAGACAAAAACTTCTGTTGATAAAATTGCTAAAACTGACAAAGGGCAATAACTCTGGTAAAAATCAGTCTAGCATGACCTCGATAAAATATGATCATCTTCAGGAAATGGGAACAATAACTGGAAAGTTTCATCAAAATCCCTTGAAAATGTAGGAGGAGTGGCAGACAGACCGACTGATGGATGGACGGTGGACGGATGGACGAAAACCGTTACTATAGTCCCCCTCGACTAACGTCTGAGGAAAAATGGACAGAATGTACATTGTAAGTCAATTCTTCCCCTGACAAAGTGTCTGGTCAGATGTTTAATATGAAGGTAGCAAATGTTTGTAGATAAGTAAAGAATTAATATTTTTTAATTATTCTGCAATACATCTAAGAACTAAGATAATAACACCCTTGCAACATAATGCATTTTTTGAATCTTCAAAATAGCTGCTTATGAAAATCCATGATATTTTCCTTATTTATACTGCAAACACAGGTGGCGGGTGCTATTTAGAACCGCCTCATTGAGGCAGTTCTAATGAGTACCCACAACCTATGTATTGGAGCAGAAATAAGAAAAATAATGTATACCCCTATAAACCCCAGATTTCTCAATATAAAGTGGGGTTTAAGGGGGTGTTTATTTCACGGGCTTGTTCATGTGATGTGAATCCAGTTGAAGGGTATAATTAATATTAACCAAAGGTACATCAACAGCATCCATGTAATATGACATCATAAAAATATACATACATACAAGTCAATCTTTGAAACCTCCACTGTATCAACAGACTATCAGATGCTTTATAATCTTCAAAATTTTTATGCCAACAGAAAATGTAGTTTCATCTTGTGCACATAAATTCTAAGAAAAAAGGTTGAAATCATACTTAAAAATATTTTTTAATCTACTATAAAACTGGAAAACCAAATAAAATATTAAATATTATTAAGGTCCTTTAAGATTAAACTTTTATTTTTCCATGTTTTTTTTTCGAGATGTCCTATTTCTCACTTCTGACTGGAAAAAGAGGACCTATTCCATTAGAATAATGCATTCATATATGTAATGCTTTCAGTCATGATAGAAAAAATAGCATTTTTGAATGAAAATTTATATATTTTTCTTATTTCAGCTTCAAACATAGATCATTTAGAGAAACACCTCACTGTCTATGTTTCGAGTAAGAAAATGGTAAAAATATGTATAGAAAATAAAGAATAGCCCTGTAAACTCCACTCTTCTCTATATAAGGAGTTTTACAGGGGTGCTCACTTCCTGATATCTGTAAGTGGTGGCCACCCAAATCTTGCCAAACCACCAGCAATATCTACCTTTAAAAAGGTAAATACAGCATTTTATGTGGTGGGTGAGTGCACTGAAAAGTAGCATAAAACTACCTGACACGATTTCCAAGTTGTTATGCAAAAAGTGTGGTACTTATGATCTGACCAATAGATTCCTCTGTTCCAATTTCACCAAAAAAAGCAACCTTAATTTGAGAGACTGGTTTTATATATTTAAAATTATGCAGGTGAAAAGTCTTCAACTATGTGGATTTCATGTGCAAAAAGACTATTTTGTGATCTGACCAGTATGTTTCACATGTTCCAACTGCACCATCAACATATGAAAAATCAACATTAGAAAATACCAAATCAAGCGTTGTCATATGATCTGTGGTACATTCTTTTATAAGCATTTTGCATGAAAACTTATCACTTAATTTCTTAACAATGCTATGTTTCAGCAAAACATTAATATTGAAATCTCCAATTATCATCAATGGCTTTGATGGGGTCAAATATGGAATAAGTTCTTTGTTCAGACAAGAAAGAAGATTACTGTCAGACATTTGAGGTGACTTATACAAAAATACGATCTGACTTTCAATCGAGACATGCCTGGCAGTTATCATAATAAATTCTAATGTATCTGAACTATACTTTCTCTTCTGTATAATAATGATATCATCTTTGACATAAACTGCTAATCCATGAGGAGGTCTTTTACAAGTATTGTATCCAATTTGGTCATTTCTTATCAAACAATAGCCTTCTATTACATAATCACTGTCATTATCAGGCTGATGTAGTCGTGTTTCTGCTAATCCAAATATGTGCGTTGACAACAGATTTTTGTCATGTCTAACATCATCAAAATGAAGATTCAAGGATCTACAATTATTGAAAGCAACTTTGAAATGTGAAACTGGATCTATCAATTCTAAAGATGTATCACACAGTTGAAGCATTGCTGTTTCATGCAATCGCTGCATTTCTGTCTTAACCTGATCATCAACTTGTAATGCTTTCTCATTGAAGTTAAGGATCTGAAGCTTCTCAATTGACCTTACCCTGCTGAGTGCGACATAGTGTAAATGTGGAACTTTGCAGGTTTTACGTTGTGATAAGTCAATAACAACTCTTTCAAGGGTACTACCTTGTGCTCTATGTACTGAACGTCCTGCAGAAGGTTGCAAAGGGAATTGAACTCTCTGAAAGGTCTTTCTGTTGTAAGTAAATGACCTGTTGACATCAAAAATTGGTGTCCAATTTTCATCAATATTGCTATGATACAGTCCCCGGTTTTTGTATTTGATTCTTGTTTCCATTCCTGCTTTTTTGTCATCAAACTGGACCCAAATGATGCTTGGACGTCGTGTGGTTTGTAGTTTATACTCAATAAACTTAACTACACATGATGCTCCATTTGCTAGTCCATCTTCTGTTTTTATGTTTATTGTTAAATCATAAATCATGTCAACAACAACTGTTAACGAGCAATGTAAATTTGCTATTTGGTTTGAATCTGTTACATTCTTTAGATTCTTGAGTGCACAGTCTATCTTTTCTTTCGATAACTTAGGTGAGACATATGTATCCATGCATGGTATTTCAACCTTTTCTGTTGCCATATTTCTTATAATTTCATCATTAAAAACATGCATGAAATAGTTTTCTGCAAAGAGGTGAGGCGCATTTTTCTGATACTCAGTATCTTTTTTAGTTACTTCACATTGCTTAAACCTATTCTTGTCTTCAGCAGTCAAGGCATTGCTCCTTAATCTATTTAACAATTCTGCAAATTCAAGGTCATCTTTTTGTCTCATAATTTCTGTTAGTTCAAACATGGTAAATAAGTCTTTCCAGAGATTTTGAGATAAAGCAGCTGCATCATGTTTCATGTCATTAAATATCCAATCACCACTCACTGGTTTCAACTGATATAGATCACCAACAGCAATAATGCTAACACCACCAAAAGGCGTTCTTGTTCCTTTCAATGCTTGAAGTCTCTGATCAATAAAATTCAACATAGAATTACTAACCATTGAAATTTCATCAATAATCACAACTGACAAATCACGGTATTTTGATCTAAAGGTATTCAGACTGTCACAGGTTAATGTTTGATCCGATTGCTTATACTTTTGTTTAAATGCAGATGAGATGGTAGAACCATTAATATTAAATGCTGCTTTTCCTGTAAATGCACAAAGAAGAACCCTTGTGTGATCCGCATCTTCTCCTTCTTTCAGATTTAATATTCTAAACAAAGTCTGATACAATGCTCGAATAACTAGACTTTTTCCAACACCAGCTCCACCAGAAAGAAATGCATATAAGGGGGCATCTTTTGTTTTAATCCAGTGAATCACATGATAGTAAAACTGTTTTTGTTTACTATTTAAACACTGCAGGAGCTTTCTGTAATCAATATCTGAAAGAATATTTTCATTCACATCAATTTGAGGTGCAGAAACGTAACATCCAATTTCAGTCCCTATATCATAGTCTCTATGCTCAATTCTGTCAGGATTAAAATATATAAACTCTTCAGACTGAATTGGTTCAATTTCAGCATCATCACCTTCAACTTGTTGTGTACTTGGAGCAATATCATCGAATGCATCATATTCAATTTCTGCTAAATCTCTTGCTAATTCCAACTCTTCAGCATAATGTTCGTAAGTGGAACATTTATGATCTATCACATGCTTCATTGACTCATAGTGTTCTTTATATGTTCTAAAAGTTCCAAGTAAGTCAGTCTCTTCATTTCTCCATGGGTGAAAAAGTAGAAGTTTCTCTCTATAATAGTTCTCTTCATCTGTTTTGCGATTGAATCTCACATACCTTATTATTTTAGAATTACGACATCGTTTGATTTTTATACCATTCTTTAAAGTTAAAATAGTTTCACCATCACCAAAGCATTCTTCATCTGACACTTCTGCATCTTTCTCATAATCTTGCTCCTCCTCATCTCTACTATCATTATGTCCATCTGGGTAAATGACTTCTAACTCAGACACATAATCGGCTAAGCAATACTTTTCCAATGGTTTGGGACGCTTCGAGTATCTTTTAATTTTATTGTCTGACATTATATCTGTCGAGTCTGCCGGCAATTCATCAAGTACTGACTTTGGTTTCAGTAACTGTACTCTCTGGGTTGGAAGTGACGTATTTATGAAGACAACACTCCTTGAACTTTTAGTCAATGGCATTTGCAGTACCAAATAAACTGCCTCTTGTGCACTTACTTCAACACTGTTTGAAAACACATTTCCAATATGTCTAACTTGTCTTTTGAGATCCATATTGCCATTCCTTGCTTCTTTTGCAGCTGCATGCAACAAATTACTCATCCCTCTTTGAGATTTACTAATATATATGAAACTATATACATGGCACAAGCATATGGATCTAACACAAATTGTATATCAATGTTTGCCTTCCAAGCTTTTAACACACTATCATTGTACAAATTGACACGGATTTCACTTGGTTTTCTTTTCAAAAACACTTTTGAAGAGTTTAAAGAACTTCTGATACATTTAATATATTCTTCCTCACTCATTCGGACAACACTTGTCAGAAACTCCTCATAAGACATATCATATCCATCTTTCTTACTGTTCATTGTTTTCTGTAAGTTTTGGTACAATTTATAATACTTGTCTTTTTCAGTTTCGAGAGGCTGTAAGACCATAGTTTTGGAAAGAGGTGGCAAAGGATAACCAAATCGACAGATTTTATCTTCTCGTTTTCTACATGTTCTAGAATGTTTGTGAATTTGAAGTTCTATTAAATGACGAAGATGTGAATTATCTATAGAACATTTCAAATACTGATCCACATAAGCAGCCAACTCTACATCCGAATCCACATTGAATTTTGGTGCATTCTGTACCCATACAATCATATGAATGTGTGGCGATCCACGTTGCTGAAATTCCACTCTAAAAAAGTAATCAACAACTTTTCCAAGAGGTTCATGCTCACTCTTTAGAACTGTGTTGATGAATTCTTTAACTCTATGCTCGAAATATCTAGAACAAGTGACTGGATCCGATTGAATAAGTTTTATCTTTTGTTCCCATGCCAAGTTTTCAATTTGATCATCAGTGTAGTTGAAATTTTTATTTAAGGTAGCTAGCATTTTCAAAAGCTCAATCCATCTTGTATCAGCCGAGGACAATGACATAAACCAAGTTGGCAAACCCAACTGACGAATCATAGCATAAACATCTTTTTTTCTAGATTCTAAATATGCTGGAGAATTTCTTAGCTGTTTAAACAAATAGTAACCTTCATCATTTTTTACAATACTGTCAATACACTCTGAGTTTCTTGCTTGTACAGCAGTAATATTATTTGTTCCCGTTTGGCACCTTCTAACAGCAAGGTTTGCTTTATCGTTCAGTTGCTTCATTTGTATTTTTTTCAGTTTAAAAAATATATTGGGTACACTGTTAGCAGCACGCCTATCCTGGCTTCTCAATTCCCATTTTGCAATATCACTATAATGTACAGGCACTTTTCTATCATCATTATCTATGCGCCTCTGCCCACAAAATATGGTTGGAAAACAAAGATATTCTGAATCTTTATCTTGAAATATACTGAGTGGCCTTTGACCTTCTCCAGGAGCAAATGTGAATGTAGAATTTCTGTTTTCAAGATCTGCATCATCCAATAGAGTGTCAATATTTCCCACATTTTCTTGTGCGATTTCTTCTGCATCTGAATCATACAGTTCTTCGACATGAGGTGTGTTATGATTTGAAATATCATCATTTTTTTCTAACTGATCGTTTGGATAATTGTTACACATTTCACTAACAACACCATCAAAATCAATAATATCATACTTTGAACATTCTTTTGTACACAACTCAAAAAAATTATGTATAACCTCAGCTTGGTTCTGATTACATGGACTATCCTGAAGACTTTCATCCAAAACACCATCAGAATCATCATTATTTGTTTCAGAGCAGGTTTTTTTTTGTGATTCAAAAAATGCATGCAGTGTTTCATTACTTTCTTCTGTAATTCTCTTTAACCACTGCTGGTCTATTTCAACATTTGCGTTTTTGTACAATTCACTACCACTCATTAGCCAATGCAAAGCACAAAGCACATGATATGGTCGAACATTTTCTGAGAAAACATATGACTTAAATGACATCTTCTTCTTTAATTTCACTGCAACTGTAACATTTTCACCAAAAGGCCTAGGTAAAGCATTTACAACTGGTTGAATGTCAACAGGTACATTAACAACATTTCCTTTTACTGATAACTGGCGACCTCTAGGTAGTTCTCTCATCTGCATGAATGGTATACGTAAAGCAATAAGGCGTTCTTCAAGTGGAAACAACTCCAATTCTTTTGGTTTTGGTGGCCACTTCATTCCATTTACAACAGACAATTTTGGGACTTTACCACACTTAATATTGTCTTTGCACGTACAGCATATCCATTCTTCTTCATTGACTGATTTCACCCCTGTTAAGTACTTTTCCTTGTCTTTAGAAACAAATGTCTTAGCTTTTGATACAGTCTCTTCAAACCATGTCTGTTGACAGCAACTACATATATAGACAGGTCCAACTGATATATTCTTGTGAAACTTTTCAATACAAACATCAATATCACTACCACATTTTCTGCGCTTTGTGTTTATCTTTTCAACTTGTGAAAAAGATGGATCTTTACGCTTGGTAGCTTTTCTTTTACTGTCTATAATGTTTTCAGCTTTCTTGTTTTTTTCATTTAGTCTCCACTGTTGTTTTGCAACCCTTTCTTGTTCTAATTTGTATGGATCTGATCTCGCCTTCCTCTTTGATAGATTTTGTATTGCAATATCTTTTTTTTTTAATTCAAGGCATTCTCGAGATTCTCGTTTCTTTTCACTTTCCCATTTTTTGTATTCATCTATTAATCTAGCCCTTCTCATACATGCCTTTGTCATAGCTTTGTCTTTTCTACGATATTCTTCAGATTGTCTAGCAGTCTGCATTGATTTAAGTGTATATTCTTTATCCATTTTTCGATGTTCTTCAGATTGTCTAGCACTCTGCATTGATTTAAGTGTATATTCTTTATCCTTTTTTCGATATTCTTCAGATTGTCTAGCACTCTGCTTTGATTTTAGCGTATATTCTTTATCCTTTTTTCGATATTCTTCAGACTGTCTAGCACTCTGCTTAGATTTTAGTGTATATTCTTTATCCTTTTTTCGATATTCTTCAGACTGTCTAGCACTCTGCATTGATTTTAGTGTATATTCTTTATCCTTTTTTCGATATTCTTCAGATTGTCTAGCACTCTGCATTGATTTTAGCGTATATTCTTTATCCTTTTTTCGATATTCTTCAGACTGTCTAGCACTCTGCTTAGATTTTAGTGTATATTCTTTATCCTTTTTTCGATATTCTTCAGATTGTCTAGCACTCTGCATTGATTTTAGCGTATATTCTTTATCCTTTTTTCGATATTCTTCAGACTGTCTAGCACTCTGCTTAGATTTTAGTGTATATTCTTTATCCTTTTTTCGATATTCTTCAGACTGTCTAGCACTCTGCATTGATTTTAGTGTATATTCTTTATCCTTTTTTCGGTATTCTTCAGACTGTCTAGCACTCTGCTTTGATTTTAGTGTATACTCTTTGTCTTTTCCTTTGAAGTTAGAGTCTTGCCTTCGTTTCTCCATATAAACTCTCATATATTCTTTTCTTTCTGTAGCTTTTTTCTTGTTTATTTTTATTTCTTTGTTCCTCATCTTTTGATTTTTAGTCACATTTGTACTATTCCGTGTCGTTTCTTCAAGTTTATGCTTTTGATCCTTAAAGTATTTGCCAATAAGTGTTGCATGATTTTCACTGCTTGAATTAGCAAATAAGTCTTCTCTTGCATGTGAATTCCTCATATGGCTTTCAGACACCTTTCTCTTGTAAGTTACAGTTTTCCAAGCATAGTCACATGGAGTGTCAGTATGGCTGTCTGCATGATTTTCAATATCAAATATTGAATGATGCTCTGGATTAGATAAGTCAAAGTCTACAGGAAGAATTTCAAACTGTGTGGAAATTGAAATCATCATACTTTCAAACAATGCATATAGAAATGCAACTAGATCATCTAAACAATTGAAAGCAGCTAGTAATGATTTTCCATCCGGAACAGATAATCCATTTAAACCATGTGAATGTGAATCAAATATAAAATATTTACAATCTCTCTTGAACACAGAGCAACAAATTGAACCCATCATTAATAAAACACTTGGAGAATTTTGTAGAGAAGTGTACAATGCTTGGTGAAGAGTAGGTAAACTGGTATTGACAAACTGTTCTGTGCAAAGACCTGTCACAATAGCAGATGTTTTCACAACAACTTCTTTGTTTAAAATTGAAACTAATCTTGGAAGTTCATCAAAGCTTAGTAACTTACTCCTGAATTTACCTTCTGCCTTTAATTCACCAATGATCTTATTATATAGACTATCTCCAGCTAAAAGAATGTTGTCTAGATCTGTACTACAAGCAATGTCTGAGTATGCTGCATATATTAATGAACAAAGTGCATTTGCAGTACATTGGCATCCTCTGGACTCATTGCTAAATATTTCTGAACCTTGGTGAAAAGATCCCAGTTCAAATTTGACAGAGTTAAATGGACCATTAGAAGGCTTCCATAGCACTGTTTCAGTTTGTTCCATTAAAGGAAATGCTGTATACATAATTTTTTCATCAACTTGTGTAGAACTTGAAAATACAGTGTTTGTAAATTCTATGGTTGAATGTATTTTGGTATTTTGTCCTAGTTGTTGTCTGTTACTATTGTCATTTGAACTTTGCAAAACTTCGATATTTTGTTCTGGTTGTTTTCTGTAAATATCTTTGTCATTTCTACTTTGTAATACTGAGTTCATATCTTTGTCATTTCTACTTTGTAAAACTGAAGCATCAGATGTCACGCTGAGGCAGGTCATACCCACATCTGAAGAACTAGATGACCCTGGGCCAGATGATACGCTGGGGCAGGTCATACCCACATCTGACAAAATAATTGACCCTGGCACAGATGTCCCCATCGCTACAAGCGATTGGGGCTTAGATCCTCCACGATCTATGAGGGGGGTCAGGCCCACATCTGAGATAAGTAACCCAGGGCTACTACCATTAGCCCTCACCATGGTCTTTGCCAATGACTTCTTCCATGTCTTTTTGCGTGGCATACCTCAACCTGAAAGATACAAAAGCAGGTGTCTGCTTTAAAAGGAAAAGGGGAAACGGTATTATCTTTAAATAATTCAAAATCTTGCCTATACTTAATGAATTTTTGTAAAACAGACAGATTTTCTTTTCTCGCTTGAGCACAGTAATTTGACAAGGAAATCCCCCCAAAAACAAATGATAATCCTCTAGACTTTTATCATTCTGTATAGTTTTGGCCAAGCATTTTTAATAGGAGACTTCAATGTGAGACTTCAATGTGTGCGCCTGATGCTCCGTCTTTGGTCGAATCCCTCGGAGTGTAACTGTTGGTTTTCTTTTGCTCCAGCAATTCTGTTGTTGTATGCTGTTGAGTCCTCAACCTTGTTTCATCTCTGTAGTTTTTTATTTGTATGATCTCGGAGATGTTACACTGATGAGTTAGGAAGCTTTCATGCAGACTAAACAAAATTAGTGTATACCGCGACAGAGGTAAGGGCGAGGATTATGGCCATGTAAAATCGATTTAAGCCCCCCCCCCCCGTGGAATTCTTTCCACTGACCATTCCAAGGCGGTTCTTCTGTGGCGGTTTATTTATGTTGTTGTTTGTTACTTACTGTGTGTATCACTTTTTTGTGGCCATTTTGTGGGAAAGTAACTGTCCTTATGGCCTTCCTTTGTTTAGGTTTCCATTTATGGTCTGGTCACTTCATATTTGTGTTTCTTTCCCTTTTGTGTCTTTGATGGGTGGAGTAAGTTAATTGTATCGATTCCTGATCTTTGTTTTACTCCTACTTTAAAAGCCAACTAAACTGTGTAAACAAAAGCAACAGATGATGGTGAAAGTTGGGGCCCTGAAAAAATGGTTTTAACCCTTCCTCACATTCATTATTACTTTACATCCCAAAGTTGTTCTTTCATTGCAGTTTCATTTCATTTATTTTCATTTTTTTTTATATCTTTTAATTTTCTAACACTTATGACTGTGTGTCCAAATTATTTAATTTAGTAAAAGTTACCGAGTTACCACCTGTTTGGGAAAAAAACTACTTTTCCCAAAGCTTACTAAGAATTAGAGAGAATTTAATTCTATGTAATGTTGGTTAGTGCCTGAAGTTCTGTCTCTGGTCGGGTCCATCGGAGTCTAAATGTTGGTTTTCTTTTGCTCCAGCATTTCAGTGATTCCTTGCTGTCGAATCCTCACCGTTGTTTCATCTCTGTGGTTCTTTGATTTTTGTGTTCACAGCAATGTTGCACTGATGAGTTGGGAGGCATTCATGAGGACTGAACAAATTGTCTAAATTGCTATGGAAATAAGTGTGAAGATTGTGACAACGTAAAATCGATTTAAGCCCCCAGTGGAATTTGTTTTACTGACTGTTCCAAGATGGTTCTTCTGTCCCGGTTCATTTTTGTTATGGTTTGTCTTTGAGTGTTTGTATCGCTTATATTATTTTGTTTTGGATAGCCAATTGGCCATTTTGTGGGAAAGTAACTGTCCTTTTTGGCTTTCCACTATTGATGTTTCCATTAGGGTCTGGTTGTTTCATGTTTGTGTTTCTTTCCCTTTGGTGACTCTGATCGGAGCTGTGGCTTAATTGCATCAATTCCTGATCATTACCTTCACTTCTATTTTGTTTGTTTCGTTTACCACCCACTCAACACAATCTAGGTTATTTTTTAGCCAGTAAGGTTACCTAACCACACTATCAGGGCACCCTCATACGTAAGATATTCACCAATATAGTACATATTCTTTGGCCAGAAACTGACAACTACCTTTATTAAATAAGCACAAGGCAGGTAATAACCTTATAATAGATTTCATGATCGATCTTCCAGCAATGAATGTTCCTAACCCTAGCAGGTATGCAATCTGCGACCTCCTGATCACAAGTTAGACAGGCATCCTACTGAGCTACCAAGGCCAGAAGGGAAAGAGCTACTAAATTGGCCTGTACCCTATGATTTTATTGTTTGTTAAGAAGTGTCTTTTTGTCTTTCCCTTTGACTTTAAGGATAAGCTCTGGGTTCTGTTTCAATCAGTTCCTGTTTGAATCAGTTCCTGAAGTATCTTTCAACATCAGTTTTATTACTTTTCTAGTAGTTCTCCAGACAAGCATTGATTAAAAAAAAAGTATAGTTGTTAAAAAAACGGGTATTTACTGTTCTTTGATACTGCAATACCTCTTGATGGCCTCTATCATTTTTGCTTATTACTTCAAAAGTTTTTTGGTTTTTAGAGTATAAGTAACCTAACCTCTGACCTCAAACACAATAGCATCAAACATTATTGGCAAGTTCAAATTATCAGCATGCAATATCAAGGATTTTCATGTTGATAATTGTACTTTGTCTTCATTCTTTTGGGCACTGTATTATACAAACTATTCTTCTATCAAACAAAAGGTGTGATTCAGTCTGATTTTGCCAATACCATTTACCTATTACTTTTTACTATCATTAACAAAACAATCATTCATTTACCTTGAAATACAGTGATGAGCTGTAACTTGTTTTAAGCACAGTTTTCCACTATTATACACAACACTAAGTCACTAAGTCACAAACACTGTCTATATATCAGTCACTAAATCACAAATACTGTCTATCTATCACTTTGTCAATTATATTTTCTTTTCAGAAATCTTGTTGATACTACAAAAAAGGAAAGCTGTATTAGACAAATTTACTGTAAAAAACAAACCAATTTTTTAAGAATCTGAAAAAATTACTGTTTCAATAAATTAAGAAACAAGATGTGTTTGTGAAACACGGATGCCCCCCGGACAGTGCATGTTAAATATGAAAGCAGTATCACTAAGCAATCGAATGGTATGGCCAATGTTCAAGTCTTAAAAAAGTAGGTCAAGGTCATGAGGTCAAAAATTATGGGATCGTTGGAAAGGTCTTTTGACATAGAATGCACATGTGAAATATGAAAGCCCTATCACTTACCAATCGAAAGTTATGGCCAATGTTAAAGTTTTTAAAAAATAGGTCAAATGTCAAGGTCAAGGTAAAAAATACGGTACCTATGGAAAGATATTGTGATAAAGAATGCACATGTGAAATATGAAAGACCTATCACTTACCAATCCAAAGTTATGGACTGTGTTAAAGTTTTTAAAAAGTAGATCAAATGTCATGGTCAAGGTCATGAGGTCAAAAATTATGATACCACTGGAAAGGTCTTGTGACAAGGAATACACATGTGAAATATTAAAAGCCCTACGACTTACCAATCGAAAGTTATGGCCAATGTTAAAGTTTTTTTTTAAAAGTAGGTCAAATGTCAAGGTCACAAGGTCAAAAATTATGGTAACACTAGAAAGGTCTTGTGACAAGGAATGCACATGTGAAATATGAAACCCTATCGCTTACCAATCAAAAGTTATGGCCAATGTTAAAGTTTTAAAAAGTAGATGAAACGTCAAGGTCAAGGTCATGAAGTCAAAAATTATGGTACCACTGGAAAGGTCTTGTGACAAGGAATGCACGTGTGAAATACGAGCTATGTAAGCTATATCAATTACCATTCAAACATTATGCCCAATGTTAAAGTTTTTGTGAATGTTAAAAGTTTTTTTTTAAAAGAAGTAGATCAAATGGCAAGGTCAAGAGGTCAAAAATTATGGTATCACTGGAACGGTCTTGCTACATGGAATAGACATCTGAAATATGAAAGTCCTATCACTAACCAATCAAACTTTATGGCTAATCTTAAAGTTTTTAAAAAGGAGGTCAAAAGAAGGTCAGATGTCAAGGTAACGGTCACAAGGTCCAAATTTATGGTATCTCTTGAAAGGTATTGTGACAAGGAATGCACATGTGAAAGAAGAAAGCCCTATAAGTTACCATTCAAATGTTATGCCCAATGTTCAGGTTTTTGCGGACAGACCAATAGACAGACAGTCCAAAACTATATGCCCCCAGAATCTTTGATTACGGAGGCATAAAAATGAAGTAATTTAAAATACTGATTAGCTGAACATCAGTACACATATTGCAGTTTTAAACTCAAATCTATAAAGGTATTTAAAATTAAATTCATGAAGAAATACCATTATATTTAAATATAACGTGGATTTGATTTGTGTATGGCTGATAAAATTGATTAAACTTCATTCATTCAACAATTAAAAAGGTGACTAAGTATTATAAAATGCTTCCCTACCGGGAGCATAAGTCATGATCAGCAAGGCGGTTTTACTCCAGGAAGAGACCCTCTATGCACAGATGAAGGTATTAGAAAAGGTAAAAGAGTGTTTATTTAATGTATCTTTAAAACCAACCAGATCTATTACTAAAAGTGATCTATCAATAAAAGTGATTAAAATCCCACAAAAATGTCTACAGACAAATTGAATTATGCTATATACTTCTGCTCAGTTTTGTTGCAGAGATTATAAAATTTCAATTGCTACAGTTTTAGTTTTTACAATTTCATTCATACAACTAACATTATCCAAATAAGACTGGAATGCCATGCCAAACAACCTTCATCTTTCTTACCTGGTACGTCTGCGATTACCCCTTTTGTGGATAACCATTGTTTATAACTTTTTTCAGATGAACATGGTTTGTTAGTTAATTTTGGGGAGCTGTGGGTTTCCTGATCATTGCCTCCACTTCTATTTTATGGCCAAGCCAACACTATTTAGTTAATTTTTGAGCCAGTTAGTTTGGTTTAAACATTATTTATTTTGATTTGTCAAACATTTACAAGTTCATACATAGACAGAATACAATAGTACATGCAAACAGGATTTGAAAACAAGCATTCAAGCCAGTAAGTTTCACTAACCACACTTTCGAGACAGGCTTATACGTAAGTGGTTAACCAGTACATTGCACAGTCTTTCACCAAAGTTGATAACCGCCCTTCTTGAATCAGCAGAAGGGAATGACCAGAGAAAAGATTTCCTGATTGATAGCCATTTTAGAATGTTGCCAACCTCAGCAGGTATGCAACCCTTAACTTCTTGATCACCAGTCAGGAAAGCATCCAGCAGAGCTACCAGTCTGGCTTAGATGAATAAAAATTTTAAGACGAACAATCGTTATATTCTTTAGCTAGAATAAACAATGTCCCGGGTACGACTATAAATTCAACCAATATTACTCTTCACCATGCTGGAAACTATGTATCTTCATGCCTGGAATAAAAAAAAAAAATAATAGTGTCAATGTTAATAAAATACTTATTATCATTAACTACACATGTACAACAATGTATTGTTTATTTATATTACCATGCATACATCAAAATGCTCTATAAAGGCTTGGGAGATTTTCAATGATGGTAAACCATGTAAAAGTCTCTATTAATGATTCAATTTTCTCTAAAGTATTTTTATACATTCTGATGTCTAAAAAAACTGTACCAATTAAGTGCCCCTAGAGGGGAGTCACTTTTACCCCAGTGCTATAATTTGAACAATCTTAGAAGAGGTGCACTATATGAAACTTCATACTAAATACCAAAGACATGAGCCTTGTGGTTTCAGAGAAGAAGATTTAAAGGTTTTCCCTATGTAAGTCTTTGTAACGGGACCATTTCTGGCACCAAGGCTATCATTTGAACAATCTTTGTAGAGGTCCACTAGATGAAGCTACACACCAAATATTCCTTGTGGTTTCAGAGGAGAAGATTTTTTAAGATTTTTCCTATATAAGTTAATGTAAAACTAAAGGGCCCCAGGGTGGGGGCATTTTTGGCCCCAGGGCTATAATTTGAACAACCTTGATAGAGGGCCACAAGACAAAGCTTCATACCAAATATCAAACACCTGAGCATTCTGGTCTCAGACAAGAAGAATTTTAAAGGTTTGCCCTATGCAAATAAAAATCAAAAATCAAGTCTATGTAAAAACAAAGGGCCAACAGGGCAGGGGCATTTTTGGCCCCAGGGCTATAATTTTAACAATCTTGGTAGAGGTCCACTAGATGAAGCTACACATCAAATATCAAAGACCTGGGCCTTGCGTTTTCAGAGGAGAGGATTTTTTAAGATTTTTCCTATATAAATCAATGTAAAACCAAAGGGTCCCAGGGTGGGGGCATTTTTGGCCCCAGGGCTATAATTTGAACAATCTTGGTAGAGGTCCACAAGACAAAGCTTTCTTACCATACATGTATATCAAACACCTGAGCCTTCTGGTTTCTGAAAAGAAGATTTTTAAAGGTTTTCCCTATATAAGTCTATGTAAAACCAAAAGGCCCTGGGGCCGAGGCATTTTTGGCCCCAGTGCTACAATTTGAACAATCTTGATAAAGGCCATCAAGACGAAGCTTCATACCAAATATCAAACACCTGAGCCTTCTGGTTTCAGACAAGAAGTTTTTAAATGTTTTCCCTATGTTACTCTTTTTAAAACAGAAGTGCCCAGGGGCGGGGGTACTTTTCGCCCCAGGGCTATAATTTAAACAATCTTGGTAGAGGTCCACTGGATGAAGCTACACACCAAATATCAAAACCCTGGTCTTTGCGGTTTCAGAGGAGAAGACTTTTAAAGATTTTTCCTATATAAGTCTATGTAAAACCAAAGGGCCCCGAGGGGGGGGGGGCATTTTTGGCCCCAGAGCTATAATTTGAACAATATTGATAGAGGTCCATTAGATGAAGCTTCATGCCAAATATCAAAGACCTGGGCCTTGAGGTTTCAGAGAAGAAGATTTTTAAAGATTTTTCCTAAGTCTATGTAAAACCAAAGGGCCCCAGGGCGGGGGCATTTTTAGCCCCAGGGTTATAATTTGAACAGTCTTGATAAAGGACCACAAGACAAAGCTTCATAGTATATATCAAACACCTGAGCCTTCTGGTTTCAGACAAGAAGACTTTCAAAGGTTTTCCCTATGTAAGTCTATGTAAAACTAAAGTGCCCTGGGGCGGGGGAATTTTTGGCCCCAGGGCTATAATTTAAACGATCTTGGTAGAGGTCCACTAAATAAAGGTATGCAACAAATATCAAAGACCTGGGCCTTGCAGTTTCAGAAAAGATTTTTTAAGATTGTTCCTATATAAGTCAATGTAAAAGCAAAGGGCCCCGGGGCGGGGGAATTTTTGGCCCAAGAGCTATAATTTGAACAATCTTGATAGAGGTCCACTAGATGAAGCTTCACACCAAATATCAAAGACCTAGGCCTTGCGGTTTCAGAGAAGAAGATTTTTTCAGTTTTTTCCTATATAAGCCAATGTAAAATCAAAAAGGGCCATGGGTCCGGGTCATTTTTGGTACAAGGGCTATAATTTGAACAATCTTGGTAGAGGTCCACTAGATGAAGCTACACACCAAATATCAAAGACCTCGGCCTTGTGGTTTCTGAGAAGAAGATTTTTTTAAGATTTTTCCTATATAAGTCAATGTAAAACTAAAGGGGCCCGGGCCAGGGGCATTTCTTGGTTTTCCCTATATAAGCCCATGTAAAACCAAAGGGCCCCGGGGCGGGGCATTTTTGGCCCCAGCACTATAATTTGAACAATCTTGGTAGGGGTCCACTAGATGAAGCTTCATACCAAATATGAAAGACCTGGGCCTTGCGGTTTCAGAGAAGAAGATTTTTAAAGATTTTCCCTATATAAGCCCATGTTAAACCAAAGGGCCCCGGAGTGGGGGCATTTATCGCCCCAGGGCTATAATTTAAACAATCTTGGTAGAGGTCCACTGGATGAAGCTACACACCAAATATCAAAACCCTGGTCTTTGCGGTTTCAGAGGAGAAGACTTTTAAAGATTTTTCCTATATAAGTCTATGTAAAACCAAAGGGCCCCGAGGCGGGGGGCATTTTTGGCCCCAGAGCTATAATTTGAACAATGTTGATAGAGGTCCACTAGATGAAGCTTCATACCAAATATCAAAGACCTGGGCCTTGAGGTTTCAGAGAAGAAGATTTTTTAAGATTTTCCTAAGTCTATGTAAAACCAAAGGGCCCCAGGGCGGGGGCATTTTTGGCCCCAGGGTTATAATTTGAACAATCTTGATAAAGGACCACAAGACAAAGCTTCATAGTATATATCAAACACCTGAGCCTTCTGGTTTCAGACAAGAAGACTTTCAAAGGTTTTCCCTATGTAAGTCTATGTTAAACTAAAGTGCCCTGGGACGGGGGCATTTTTGGCCCCAGGGCTATAATTTAAACGATCTTGGTAGAGGTCCACTAAATAAAGCTATGCAACAAATATCAAAGACCTGGGCCTTGCAGTTTCAGAAAAGATTTTTTAAGATTGTTCCTATATAAGTCAATGTAAAAGCAAAGGGCCCCGGGGCGGGGGAATTTTTGGCCCAAGAGCTATAATTTGAACAATCTTGATAGAGGTCCACTAGATGAAGCTTCACACCAAATATCAAAGACCTAGGCCTTGCGGTTTCAGAGAAGAAGATTTTTTCAGATTTTTCCTATATAAGCCAATGTAAAATCAAAAAGGGCCCTCGGTCCGGGTCATTTTTGGTACAAGGGCTATAATTTGAACAATCTTGGTAGAGGTCCACTAGATGAAGCTACACACCAAATATCAAAGACCTCGGCCTTGTGGTTTTTGAGAAGAAGATTTTTTTAAGATTTTTCCTATATTAGTCAATGTAAAACTAAAGGGGTCCGGGCCAGGGGCATTTCTTGGTTTTCCCTATATAAGCCCATGTAAAACCAAAGGGCCCTGGGGCGGGGGCATTTTTGGCCCCAGCACTATAATTTGAACAATCTTGGTAGGGGTCCACTAGATGAAGCTTCATACCAAATATGAAAGACCTGGGCCTTGCGGTTTCAGAGAAGAAGATTTTTAAAGATTTTCCCTATATAAGCCCATGTAAAACCAAAGGGCCCCAGAGTGGGGGGCATTTATCTCCCCAGGGCTATAATTTGAAAATCTTGGTAGAGGTCCACTAGATGAAGCTACACACCAAATATCAAAGACCTCGGCCTTGTGGTTTCTGAGAAGAAGATTTTTTTTAAGATATTTCCTATATAAGTCAATGTAAAACTAAAGAGGTCCGGACCAGGGGCATTTCTTGGTCCCAGGACTATAATTAGAACAATTATGATAGAGGTCCACTAGATGAAGCTTCATACCAAATATCAAAGACCTAGGCCTTGTGGTTTCAGAGAAGAAGATTTTTAAAGATTTTCCATATATTAGCCTATGTAAAACCAAAGGGCTCCTGGGCGGGGGCATTTTGGGCCCCAGCACTATAATTTGAACAATTTTCGTAGGGGTCCACTAGATGAAACTTCATACCAAATATCAAAGACCTGGGCCTGGTGGTTTCAGAGAAGATTTTTAAAGTTTTTCCCTATGTAAGTCTATGTAAAACCAAAGGGCCCCAGAGAGGGGGCATTTTTGGCCCCAGGGCAATAATTTGAACAATCTCGATAAAAGTCACCAAGACAAAGCTTCATTCCAAATATCAAACACCAGAGCCTCATGGTTTCAGACAAGAAGATTTTTTAAGGTTTTCCATATATAAGTCTATGTAAAACCAAAAGGCCCAGGAGCAGGGGCATTTTTGGCCCAAGGGCTATAATTTTAACAATCTTGGTAGAGGTCCACTAGCTGAAGTTTCATACCAAATATCAAACACCTAAGCCTTGTTGTTTCAGTGAAGAAGATTTTTCAAGATTTTCCCTATATAAGTCTATGAGTCTATGTAAAACCAAAGGGCCCCAGAGCAGGGTTATTTTTGGCCCCAGGGCTATAATTTGAACAATTTTGGTAGAGGTCCAGAAGATAGAGCTTCATACCAAATATCAAAGACCTTGGCCTTGCAGTTTTGGAGAAGAAGATTTTTTAAAGATTTTCCCTATATAAGCCCATGGAAAACCAAAGGGCCCCGGGGCGGGGGCATTTTTGGCCCCAGCACTATAATTTGAACAATCTTGGTAGGGGTCCACTAGATGAAGCTTCATACCAAATATCAAAGACCTGGGTCTTGCGGTTTCAGAGAAGAAGATTTTTTCAGATTTTTCCTATATAAGCCCATGTAAAACCAAAGGGCCCCAGGGCGGGGGCATTTTTGGCCCCAGCACTATAATTTGAACAATCTTGGTAGGGGTCCACTAGATGAAGCTTCATACCAAATATCAAAGACCTGGGCCTTGTGGATTCAGAGAAGAAGATTTTTAAAGATTTTCCCTATGTAAGCCCATGTAAAACCAAAGGGCCCCGGGGCGGGGGCATTTTTGGTCCCAGCACTATAATTTGAACAATCTTGGTAGGGGTTCACTAGATGAAGCTTCATACCAAATATGAAAGACCTGGGCCTTGCGATTTCAGAGAAGAAGATTTTTAAAGATTTTCCCTATATAAGCCCATGTAAAACCAAAGGGCCCCGGAGTGGGGGCATTTATCGCCCCAGGGCTATAATTTGAACAATCTTGGTAGGGGTCCACTAGATGAAGCTTCATACCAAATATCAAAAACCTGGGCCTTGCGGATTCAGAGAAGAAGATTTTTTAAGATTTTCCCTATGTAAGCCCATGTAAAACCAAAGGGCCCCGGGGCGGGGGCATTTTTGGCCCAAGCACTATAATTTGAACAATCTTGGTAGGGGTCCACTAGATGAAGCTTCATACCAAATATCAAAGACCTGGGCCTTGCGGTTTCAGAGAAGAAAATTTTTTAAATTTTCGGTGAAAAAAATCTATTTTTGGCTCCTGTGACCTTGATGTGAAACGGACCGGAACCATTTGAACAACTTTGAAAGGGGACCACCTAGGCATCATTCCTGTGAAGTTTGATCACAATCCGATCAGTGGTTTCGGAGGAGATGTCATTTGAAGAAATTGTTTACGGACGCACGGACGGACGGACGGACGCACGCACGACGGACGACAGACAAAAAGTGATCCCAAAAGCTCACCTCGTCACTACGTGACGGTGAGCTAAAAACTTAAACACAAAATTTCAAACTTCGTGATCATGGGTATTATTGGGGGTATTGTTGAATAAAATGTTGGGCCTATATCTATGTTAAGGTTTGGGAAATATGAGCTCTTAAAAAGCTAAAACGTAACTTATTTTTTCGAAGTCTGTGACCTTGACCTTTAGGGCACGAGCATGGGGGGGGGGGGGGGGGGGGGGGGGGGGGGGTATGAAACTTTAGAACCTTATCTCAAAAAATATATGCTCTTAAAACCTTTTAACGCAAATGTGGACAAGGGGTAGTGCAAATAGCTCTTCCTGGACCTTGTCAAGGCAAGCTAATAAAGTATCGAGAGTCTGGTGTTATTAGCTAGTTATCAACAATAAATACATGTATTGTGTTTGTTTCATTTTTTTTGAGTTAGCAGACCAGTCAATACTGTAAAATTCCTATATGGGTGTGAGGGGGGGATGGAAAAATCCGTCCCGAGGGTCACTGACCGGCATCACTCGGCAAGCCTCGTGATGCCGGACAGTGATCCCGAGAGACGGATTTTTCTATCCAGCCCTCACACCCATGTAGGATTCTTTTTATTGCATACCTTCCATTTCCTAGTGCGGATTTTAATGCTACAGTCACTTCAGTTCCCAACATCCACCATATTGTGATGACAATACAGGAATGTTTAGTGACATCACGTAACGTGCTGTGATGTCAACTTTAATGACGGCGCATATGAGGTCGCATTCAACCAGTGCTTTTATCAAACACAAGAGAATATTTGATTTTGGGTAAGAACACCAGGATTAGAACAGAATTTCTAACCCAAGCTTGAGCTCAGCATTCAAACAAGCTAAAGGGGAATAATTTATTTGCTTGATTTGAGGTTTAAGACTGTATAGGTCATTTTGGAGATGTAGCTTCCAATTTTGTGGGACTTTTACCCGACAAGGAGATGAAATGACATCTGGAATATTGGAAAACTCTATTACACCATGCATAAAGCAGGCAAAAACAAGAGCTGTCACTATAGGTGATCAATGCGCCCCATGGGAGCCAATTTCTGAGTTTTTGCAAAATTTCAAGGGGAGATAATTCAGTCAAAAATGAAAACAGAGTTATGGCCCTAGGTCAGAATGCAGCCCTTGTGATGGTGAATAAGTGTGTGAAGTTTCATGGGGCTAGGTCAAATACTTTTGAAGTTATGATCAAGGTTAAAGTTTTTGTGATGGACAGACAGACAAACAAACAAACAGACAGACAGGGCAAATAATATATGCCCCCCCCCCCCCCCCCCCGAATCAAAGATTCTCGGGGGCATAAAAAGTGAGTATGAAATCTCCAAAACTATAGAGCTTACCTAGAATCCCCCTTTGTCCCTGCCCATCGGGACTTGGAGAAATAGATTGGGCTGCACGATGCTTCCATGCAGAGCTGAAACCGACCACACACAAGTACTTGTAAACCGCTTAGAAGGTCAGCCTGCCCAGGCAAATTGATGCAAGTCGGCCCGGCCCGTCTATGCACATAAACACTAATGCTTTCATTGGGCAGCAGGGACTGAGATGTCACTTCATCTCAAAATTGGGTAAAAGTCCCACAAAACTGGAAGCAACACCTCCAAAATTACATAAATAGTGTTGACAGTAATGTTAAACCTCAAATCAAACAAACAAACAAAACCTAGAAGAGCCCATGGTGTAGTAATTATGCTACTTGCCTTGTAAACCAGGTGTCGTGGATTTGATCCTTGGCTTCTCCAGACTTTCTGATGAGTCCTTAAACCGAGGTCCTGTTGCTGTATGACCTTAGCTGTTGGTGGAGCGTAAAACTCTTAACACACAGGCACACAGAACTTACCTTTGCAACTCTGTCAGTTAAAGCAACACTGGCCATTTCAAGGATGTCTAAATTTGTGTTCGTCTTAAGACCCTCAAATATTTCTCCTAACCTCTCATGGGAAATGTTCTGTGAATCAAAACAAGAGTACATTACAATAACATACCCATGCGACACGGTGCATTTTTTCACTTCTCCAAAATGGCTTCTTTTCTGATGAAAATATGTGATATTTTTTTTTACTTTTACTGTAAACATATGTTGTGGGTGCTTGTTAGAACTGCCTCATTGAGGTGGTTCTAATGAATACGGCAACCTTTGTCTTGGAGCAGAAATAAAGACAAATAATATATACTCCCATAAACCCTAGTTTTCTCTCTATTAAAAATGGGGTTTAGGGGGATGTTCATTTCACGGACTTGTTCATGTGATTATACAGAGTATCCTACAGGAATTGTCATTTCATATAACATTTATGAAACGAACCTGCAGCAAGTTTCAGATATTTCATAAGAAAAGACCAATCATGAGTAAAAGATTCTGCTTATTATTATCATATAATGATCTTCTTAATGAGTATATAGAGGATCTTACATGTGTGGTAATTTCATATGAAATTTATGAACAAGCCTATATAGGCTTGTTTCATAAATTTCATATGAAATGACCACAAGTGTAAGATTCTGTTTATCATGTAATAATTCCAATTCTTTCATTATGCATATTTTGAGCGATTTGATTGGTTGAAATAAAAGGTTCATACTCGATTAATTCCATGAGCAAGAATCTCAGATCTGTTTTATATAGCAAATTTTTAACGTTATCCAGTCAGACCTATGCAGGTGCTTTAGAATCAATGATAGATGAAAGGGTTATACGATTTAGCGAGTACAGTAAAACCTGTCATAGAGGCCGCCTCTGTTTAACAAGCAACCTCTTTTAAGCAAAAGCGGGGCTTGAAGAACTAGATGGGCTGCATGATGCTTCCAAGCAGACTGCACACAAGTACTGGTAAACCGCTTAGAGGATCTAAGCCTGCCCAGGCAAAGCGGTGCAAGTCCATGCTTTTAAATGCTATTGGTTTCATTGGGCGACAGGGCATGAGATGTCATTTCATCTCAATGTCGGGTAAAAGTCTCACAAAATTGGAAGAAACATCTCAAAAATGACCATAACAGTGTTGACGGGGACATTAAACTTCAAATTAAACAAACAAATCATCAATTTTTTAAATGAGAAAGGCCTAATTTTTTCCCAAATTGGACAGATTTTTGGAGCCTGTGACCTTGAAAATAAGGTCAAGGTCACCAAAATCTAATCAAATCTTTTGTAGGCTGTAATTATATCATGCACTAAGTTTGGCAGAATTTCAACAATTCGTTCATGAGACAGGGTGCAGATAAGTTAGTTTTAGGAGGTCTGATCCGTTAAAAATAAGGTCATCACCAAATTATATCAAATCTTTGGTAGCTTGCAATGACATATTGTACAAAGTTTGACCAAGTTTCATCAACTGGTTAATGGGATAGTGTGCAGACAAGTTTCCCAGGGCCTGAGCCCTTGAAAATAAAGTCAAGGTCACCAAAAACTAATCAAATCTTTGGTTGGATGCAATGATATGTTGTATCAAGTTTGTAACTTTCATCCTTTCATTCATGAGATAGAGTGCAGACCAGCCAAAATTCACAGTCTTTGGGCGCATGTGCCCTTGGTTATAAAAATCATATTAAATCTTTGGTAGGTTGCAATGATATATTCTACCAAGCCTGACCAAATTTCATTAATTTGTTCATGAGATAGGGTGCGGAGACAAGACAAAATTCACAGTCTTTGGAAGTGGGGGCTGTGCCCTTGAAATTAAGGTCACCCAAATCTAACCAAATCTTTGCCAATTGCAATGATATATTGTACTAAATTTGACCAAATTTCATCCATTTGTTCATGAAAAGGGTGCAGACAAGCCAAATTTCAGTCTTTGGGGCCTGTGTCCTTGAAAATAAGGCCAAGGTCAACAAAATCTAATCAAATAATTATATATTGCACCAAGTGGAATGCTGTGGTGCAGTGGTAAAGCATAGGATTTGAGATCGAAAGGTGGCCAGTTCGATCCTCGCAAGCGCCACATGTTGTTTCCTTGAGCAAGAAACTTTATCCACTTTGCTTAGTACTGGTTCCTATCCAGGAAAAGAGGGCCACATGGAAGATTAGTACTAGAACTAAATGTGTTACCCTCTATAAATAAGGATGATTATTATTAAGCCTTCCAGGAACCGCGGTGCGAGGCAGACGGTCCATGCTAATAAACCATATTGTTTTCATTGGGCGGCAGGGCTTGAGATGTCATTTCATCTCAATGTCGAGTAAAAGTCCCACAAAATTGGAAGCAACGTCTCCAAAATGACCTTTACAGTGTTGACGGGGACATTAAACCTCAAATCAAACAAACAAACAAACAAATTTTTATTAAGTTTGACCAAACTTAATCAATTTTTCATAAGATAGAGAGCAGACAAGCCATTTTTGGCCCTAAATTGACAGTTTTTGGGAGCCTGTGCCCTTGAAAATGAGGACAAGGTCATCATAACTTACAGACGGTTTCCCCCATCCCCAACCTAGTGATTTAACTATGAAACTTTGATAAGAATCCATCCACAGGTTCAGGAGATATAGTGCATCAAACCGGCTACACTGAAGCCAATGCCGAGCCAACACAAATGGGATCTGCACAAAAAACAATATGTCCCCCTCGCCTCTAGTGGGGGGACATAACTCATCTGTATTTAGCAAGCACTGGGCTTAAGAAACTTTGATTACTCCTAAGGGGCTTGCTTAATACTTGCTGGACTGTGCAATAACTAACAAAAGATCTTCACTATTACTATATTTGCCAAAATAATTAGTATGTTAATGTTTTATAGTCACCTTTGAACAACAGCATCATACATTCCCTGTGTAACTCATGGTTGAGAAAACAATTCCTTTATATTATTTAGATTAAGATGTTTTAGCTTTGGATCAGTAGCTTTAATTTTCTCAATCCTATCCTCGACACCACTTGTCTTTATATTATTTAGATTAAGATGTGTAAGCTTTGGATCATTATCTTTAACTCTCTTTATCTTATCCCCAACATCACTTACCTTTATATTATTTAGAATAAGATGTGTAAGCTTTGTATCATTATCTTAAATTCTCTTTATCTTATCCTCAACATCACTTACCTTTATACTATTTAGATTAAGATGTGTAAGCTTTGGATCATTATCTTTAATTCTCTTTATCTTATCCTCGACACCACTTACCTTTATGTTATTTAGATTAAGATGTGTAAGCTTTGTATCATTATCTTTAATTCTCTTTATCTTATCCTCAACATCACTTACCTTTATATTATTTAGATTAAGATGTGTAAGCTTTGGATCATTATCTTTAATTATCTTTATCTTATCCTCAACATCACTTACCTTTATATTATTTAGATTAAGACCTGTAAGCTTTGGATCATTATCTTTAATTCTCTTAATGCTATCCTCGACCTCACTTACCTTTATATTATTTAGATTAAGATGTGTAAGCTTTGGTTCATTATCTTTAATTCTCTTTATCTTATCCTCAACATCACTTACCTTTATTTTATTTAGATTAAGATGTGTAAGCTTTGGATCATTATCTCTAACTCTCTTTATCTTATCCTCAACATCACTTACCTTTATATTATTTAGATTAAGATGTGTAAGCTTTGTATCATTATCTTTAATTCTCTTAATGCTATCCTCGACATCACTTACCTTTATATTATTTAGATTAAGATGTGTAAGCTTTGGTTCATTATCTTTAATTCTCTTTATCTTATCCTCAACATCACTTACCTTTATATTATTTAGATTAAGATGTGTAAGCTTTCGATCATTATCTTTAACTCTCTTTATCTTATCCCCAACATCACTTACCTTTATATTATTTAGAATAAGATGTGTAAGCTTTGTATCATTATCTTTAATTCTCTTTATCTTATCCTCAACATCACTTACCTTTATACTATTTAGATTAAGATGTGTAAGCTTTGGATCATTATCTTTAATTCTCTTTATCTTATCCTCGACACCACTTACCTTTATGTTATTTAGATTAAGATGTGTAAGCTTTGTATCATTATCTTTAATTCTCTTTATCTTATCCTTAACATCACTTACCTTAATATTATTTAGATTAAGATGTGTAAGCTTTGGATCATTATCTTTAATTATCTTTATCTTATCCTCAACATCACTTACCTTTATATTATTTAGATTAAGATGTGTAAGCTTTGGATCATTATCTCTAACTCTCTTAATGCTATCCTCGACATCACTTACCTTTATATTATTTAGATTAAGATGTGTAAGCTTTGGTTCATTATCTTTAATTCTCTTTATCTTATCCTCAACATCACTTACCTTTATTTTATTTAGATTAAGATGTGTAAGCTTTGGATCATTATCTTTAATTCTCTTTATCTTATCCTAAACATCACTTACCTTTATATTATTTAGATTAAGATGTGTAAGCTTTGGATCATTATCTCTAACTCTCTTTATCTTATCCTCAACATCACTTACCTTTATATTATTTAGATTAAGATGTGTAAGCTTTGGATCATTATCTTTAATTCTCTTAATGCTATCCTCGACATCACTTACCTTTATATTATTTAGATTAAGATGTGTAAGCTTTGGTTCATTATCTTTAATTCTCTTTATCTTATCCTCAACATCACTTACCTTTATATTATTTAGATTAAGATGTGTAAGCTTTCGATCATTATCTTTAATTCTCTTTATCTTATGCTAAATATCACTTACCTTTATATTATTTAGATTAAGATGTGTAAGCTTTGGATCATTATCTCTAACTCTCTTTATCTTATCCTCAACATCACTTACCTTTATATTATTTAGATTAAGATGTGTAAGCTTTGGATCATTATCTTTAACTCTATCTTATCCTCAACATCACTTTCCTTTATATTATTTAGATTAAGATGTGTAAGCTTTGTATCATTATCTTTAATTCTCTTTATCTTATCCTCAACATCACTTACCTTTATACTATTTAGATTAAGATGTGTAAGCTTTGGATCATTATCTTTAATTCTCTTTATCTTATCCTCGACACCACTTACCTTTATGTTATTTAGATTAAGATGTGTAAGCTTTGTATCATTATCTTTAATTCTCTTTATCTTATCCTCAACATCACTTACCTTTATATTATTTAGATTAAGATGTGTAAGCTTTGGATCATTATCTTTAATTCTCTTTATCTTATCCTCAACATCACTTACCTTTATATTATTTAGATTAAGATGTGTAAGCTTTGGATCATTATCTTTAATTCTCTTAATGCTATCCTCGACCTCACTTACCTTTATATTATTTAGATTAAGATGTGTACGCTTTGGTTCATTATCTTTAATTCTCTTTATCTTATCCTCAACATCACTTACCTTTATATTATTTAGATTAAGATGTGTAAGCTTTCGATCATTATCTTTAATTCTCTTTATCTTATCCTAAACATCACTTACCTATATATTATTTAGATTAAGATGTGTAAGCTTTGGATCATTATCTCTAACTCTCTTTATCTTATCCTCAACATCACTTTCCTTTATATTATTTAGATTAAGATGTGTAAGCTTTGTATCATTATCTTTAACTCTATCTTATCCTCAACATCACTTACCTTTATATTATTTAGATTAAGATGTGTAAGCTTTGTATCATTATCTTTAATTCTCTTTATCTTATCCTCAACATCACTTACCTTTATACTATTTAGATTAAGATGTGTAAGCTTTGGATCATTATCTTTAATTCTCTTTATCTTATCCTCGACATCACTTACCTTTATATTATTTAGATTAAGATGTGTAAGCTTTGGATCATTATCTTTAATTCTCTTTATCTTATCCTCAACATCACTTACCTTTATATTATTTAGATTAAGATGTGTAAGCTTTGGATCATTATCTTTAATTCTCATAATGCTATCCTCGACATCACTTACCTTTATATTATTTAGATTAAGATGTGTAAGCTTTGGTTCATTATCTTTTATTCTCTTTATCTTATCCTCAACATCACTTACCTTTATATTATTTAGATTAAGATGTGTAAGCTTTGGATCATTATCTTTAATTCTCTTTATCTTATCCTAAACATCACTTACCTTTATATTATTTAGATTAAGATGTGTAAGCTTTGGATCATTATCTTTAATTCTCTTTATCTTATCCTCAACATCACTTACCTTTATATTATTTAGATTAAGATGTGTAAACTTTGGATCATTTTCTTTAATTCTCTTAATGCTATCCTCGACATCACTTACCTTTATATTATTTAGATTAAGATGTGTAAGCTTTAGATCATTATCTTTAATTCTCTTTATCTTATCCTAAATATCACTTACCTTTATATTATTTAGATTAAGATGTGTAAGCTTTGGATCATTATCTCTAACTCTCCTTATCTTATCCTCAACATCACTTACCTTTATATTATTTAGATTAAGATGTGTAAGCTTTGGATCATTATCTTTAACTCTATCTTATCCTCAACATCACTTTCCTTTATATTATTTAGATTAAGATGTGTAAGCTTTGTATCATTATCTTTAATTCTCTTTATCTTATCCTCAACATCACTTACCTTTATACTATTTAGATTAAGATGTGTAAGCTTTGGATCATTATCTTTAATTCTCTTTATCTTATCCTCGACACCACTTACCTTTATGTTATTTAGATTAAGATGTGTAAGCTTTGTATCATTATCTTTAATTCTCTTTATCTTATCCTCAACATCACTTACCTTTATATTATTTAGATTAAGATGTGTAAGCTTTGGATCATTATCTTTAATTCTCTTTATCTTATCCTCAACATCACTTACCTTTATATTATTTAGATTCAGATGTGTAAGCTTTGGATCATTATCTTTAATTCTCTTAATGCTATCCTCGACATCACTTACCTTTATATTATTTAGATTAAGATGTGTACGCTTTGGTTCATTATCTTTAATTCTCTTTATCTTATCCTCAACATCACTTACCTTTATATTATTTAGATTAAGATGTGTAAGCTTTCGATCATTATCTTTAATTCTCTTTATCTTATCCTAAACATCACTTACCTATATATTATTTAGATTAAGATGTGTAAGCTTTGGATCATTATCTCTAACTCTCTTTATCTTATCCTCAACATCACTTTCCTTTATATTATTTAGATTAAGATGTGTAAGCTTTGTATCATTATCTTTAACTCTATCTTATCCTCAACATCACTTACCTTTATATTATTTAGATTAAGATGTGTAAGCTTTGTATCATTATCTTTAATTCTCTTTATCTTATCCTCAACATCACTTACCTTTATACAATTTAGATTAAGATGTGTAAGCTTTGGATCATTATCTTTAATTCTCTTTATCTTATCCTCGACATAACTTACCTTTATATTATTTAGATTAAGATGTGTAAGCTTTGGATCATTATCTTTAATTCTCTTTATCTTATCCTCAACATCACTTACCTTTATATTATTTAGATTAAGATGTGTAAGCTTTGGATCATTATCTTTAATTCTCATAATGCTATCCTCGACATCACTTACCTTTATATTATTTAGATTAAGATGTGTAAGCTTTGGTTCATTATCTTTAATTCTCTTTATCTTATCCTCAACATCACTTACCTTTATATTATTTAGATTAAGATGTGTAAGCTTTGGATCATTATCTTTAATTCTCTTTATCTTATCCTAAACATCACTTACCTTTATATTATTTAGATTAAGATGTGTAAGCTTTGGATCATTATCTTTAATTCTCTTTATCTTATCCTCAACATCACTTACCTTTATATTATTTAGATTAAGATGTGTAAACTTTGGATCATTTTCTTTAATTCTCTTAATCTTATCCTAAACATCACTTACCTTTATATTATTTAGATTAAGTATGTAAGCTTTGGATCATTATCTTTAGTTCTCTTAATGCTATCCTCGACATCACTTACCTTTATATTATTTAGATTAAGATGTGTAAGCTTTAGATCATTATCTTTAATTCTCTAAATGCTATACTCGAAATCACTTACCTTTATATTATTGCTATCCTCGACATCACTTACCTTTATATTATTAAGATTAAGATGTGTAAGCTTTGGATCATTATCTTTAATTCTCTTAATGCTATCCTCGACATCAGTGGTATTTGGTGGTTCAAATGGCACTGGTTTCAATGACTCTGCCTTTGCAATACCTAAAAACATAAAAGTGTAAGCCAATGAGGACAGAGTACTTATTGCATAAACCATTAAGCATTATCCTACTGTATAAATTAATTTGGCCACACTCATTTCTGACAATCCACAATCAAATTACTTGATATGTATCTGTTCAATTCACAAACTGCATGACAAACAGTGTAGATCCTGATCAGATGGCTTCTTCAGAAGCAATCTGATCTGGATCTACACTATTTGCAAATGTAGGGGTTTTCGTAGTCCGTGGAATAAGAGGAATTAGAGTTAATTAAGCATTATCAACGAAGGCTCAGTTGAAATCATGCATACTCACAGTCTAGCCAGAGCCGTAAAACATCTCCATGCCCTTCATCATAGTGTAGATTACATATTGCAGTCCTTTGGGACCATTGATTCCATTATGGAATTTCAAAAATATCTGAGTGTCACTGATGAGACCTAAATGGCCAAAACTAGCTAATCTGGCCCAGAAAATCTTGTACACTCCACAATTTTCAGTTCTGTTGTTGTTGTTTTTTCCATGCTTCCAAAGAATTATCTTTTTAGACCATATTTGCATCTCATAGGTACAGCTGAACTTCAATGGCTCGAACACCTTTGGTCCTTTGGGACAATGAAAATATTTTTGAGACAGGGGTAGTTTGAGCCATCAAAGTTTTATCATCAAGCCAGGTCAGGAGGCATAACATGGACATCTTTTAAATTTTCTTCAAAACAGATGTTTGTTGTGTTTACTCATTAGAATCGCCTCATCGAGTACACACAACATACATTTTCAAGATCAAAGCGAACACTTATCTCAAATATATTTATATCTGCAGTTATGGATTTTATTCCTAGGGACTAAAGAACGAGTTCAAAAGAGCCATGGTAAACAAGCCATTTGTGTCTGAGCCATCTATAAAAGAAAATTTGAGGAAGCTTTACTCAATAGTGCAGTCTTGCCTAGGAAAAATATCCATAACTGCTGATAAATAGAGGATCTTACACGTGTGGTCATTTCATATGAAATTTATGAAATGAGCCTTTGGCGAGTTTCATAAAATTCATATGAAATGACCACGAGTGTAAGATTTCGTTTATCATATGACCACTTTAAATTGGATTTTATCGCCTTTAAATTTGTCAAATTTTCCACAAACAATGCATGGTTGACATGGACATTGTCATGACGTTACCTAATCCCGCCAAAGTGTTATTACACCTATGGTCATACAAATTTTATTACACGACGTTATCCACTGCTTATCAACGTCATATGAGAAAAATATTTTTTCAGGAGCAGTCTGATCTGGATCAGCACTGATTGCCATTTCAAGAGCAGTCTGATCAGGGTCTACACTGTTTGCCATTCCACCTGCACTTTTTTTTGTTCTTCTTGCTGGATCATGATTTTGTTTTGTTTGATTTGAGGTTTAACGTCCCCGTCAACACTGTAAAGTCATTTTTGCTTCCAATTTTGTGGGACTTTTACCTGACATTGAGATGAATGACATCTCAAGCCCTGCCGTCCAATGAAACCAATAGGATTTATAAACATGGACGGACCGACTCGCACCGCTTTGCCAGGGCAGGCATAGATTCTCTAAGCGGTTTACCAGTACTCGTGTGCGGATCGGTTTCAGCTCTGCGTGAAAGCATCATGCAGCCCATCTATTTCTTCAAGCCCCGATGGGTGGGGGCCATGCTGGATCATGAAACAAATTTGTTAAAATTTTAGAACAAGAGCTCCGCAAGCGGGGCATTATACGCCCGTGGCAAATTCGTATTTGGTAGACTGAAATCTGAAAACAGTATTCATTGCTTATTCATGGTGGAACTATTTTTCAAGTTTCAATGGGTGACAGCAAAATGCAAGAAGAGCATGCACAGTGCGAATCCAGAGCTAGGGCATCACAAACAGAGCTTTCTTCCTTTTCCCTGTATTGCTGCATCCACAGCAAACAGCTTAGAACTAGAATTAATCTGATTAGCAATTTAGAACACATAAAAAAGAGCACTTATAGCATTTGCTTAGCCTTTAACCTGCTGAATATTCAATTAAGCCACACCCAAATCTGACTTTGAACCAATCAGATTACTCGATGCAGTTTATTTCTACATGTTCATTTACTGAATGTCAGTGTAGATCCTGATCAGATGACTTCTTCAGAAGCCATCTGATCTGGATCTACAATGTTTGCAAAGATAGGGCTTGTCGCCTACAGCAGGATAAAGGTTAAGACTGGTCATTGCAGTAGTAAACATACTATCAATATTATAACACATAAGGGAAGTAACAAGGGCAATTAAGCAACAACATTTCCTTAATACTCTTCAAAAATGAATATTTTTGGTACTTCTTTAAATCACCTCATGAAGGTTATTCTAACAAGTACACACAACTGTTTTTTTTTTTAAAGAAATGTAAAATTATTCTTTATGCACATTTCCTTGTTACTCCTAATCTGGATCTATGTTAAAACTCACATAATGAAACACCAATTTCTGGTATGGATCCTTGTGCCACAATGGTTTGACAACTTCCAGTCATTTGAGTCAGTATGACTCCCAAATATTTAAGGGTGAGTGTTATTAAGTATTAAGGTGGCTGTTAAATAGACACTTTAGAGCGAATACCATGATTCTATCTTGCCTATTGAAGGCCTTACTCCAAGCAGCAGGTGCTGCAAAATGTTTACCAAGCTATCCAGATTATGTTATGATCTGAGTAGTATGTTTCACACACACCAGAATCCACATTTTGAATGTTAGTAAATAACAAGTCTATTATTGAGCCATGGTCGTTTGTTGGTTGTGAAATAACCTGCCTGTATTTGAAGGTTTTTACCAGAAGGTTATGAAGAATTGTTTTATCACAATTATCAATGTTCCAATTGATGTTGAAATCTCCAAGAATAATAACTGTCTTGTTTTGAAGGTACTTCTGGTGAAGGTTTGACAGTTTTTCACATAATACTCGAACAGGGGTAGCAGGTGATTTGTATAGTGCAATAATTAATGTATCTTTTCTATCATGCACTGAAATGACTGATATTTCTAGTTTATTTGTAACATTTTCATTCTGAGGAGTACCAACAAAGGAAGGTTAATCACTTGTTATCCATAAACAAAATTTTCAAGGGGTCATAATGTTATTAATATTTTGTGTATGGTTAACCTCAAAACTTAACGCACATTTCCAGCTCAGTCTTACTATCTACAAAGTATCGGGTTAATCAGAATAAAACTGTAGTACGAGATATGCGGAATGAGAATGTTTACTGAAAAAATTCAAAATTTATCTACCAATTGTCAGGTTGATCGAATGAAAACTGACAGAGGCGTTATCCTGAAAAGAAGAAGATTTTGGGCAGATGGGCGGAAAGGCGGACGGAAGCGGTCCTAACGGACGCCAACTCAATAACATAATGCGACGTTTTTTATCAAAATGTCCGGAAACGAAAATGTTTACAAAAAACTGACAGAGGCGTTATCCTGAAAAGAAGAAGATTTTGGGCGGATGGGCGGAAAGGCGGACGGAAGCGGTCCTAACGGACACGAAGTCAATAACATAATGCGACGTTTTTTTATCAAAATGTCCGGAAACGAAAATGTTTACAAAAATTTCAAAGGGATATAACTGTTAATATTTGGCGGACGTTAATACTCGAAACTTTACGAACATCTATACATCAAGGTTTATCTACCTACCAAGTTTCAGCTTGATCTGATGAAAACTCTAGGAGTAATCCGGAAATGAAAATACTTACAAAAATTTCAAAGGGGCATAACTCTTTTAATATTTGAAGGATGTTAATTCTCGAAACTTTACCCACATCTACACATCATGGTCTTACTACCTCCCAAGTTTCAGCTTGATCGGATGAAAACTGTAGGAGGAGTTATCCGGAAACGAAAATGTTTACAAAAATTTCAAAGGGGCATAACTCTGTTAATATTTGGCGGATGTTAATTCTCGAAACTTTACGCACATCTACACATCATGGTCTTACTACCTACCAAGTTTCAGCTTGATCGGATGAAAACTGTAGGAGGAGTTATATGGAAACGAAAATGTTTACAAAAATTTCAAAGGGACATAACTCTGTTAATATTTGGCGAACGTTAATTCTCGAAACTTTACGCACATCTACACATCATGGTCTTACTACCTACCAAGTTTCAGCTTGATCGGATGAAAACTGTAGGAGGAGTTATCCGGAAACGAAAATGTTTACAAAAATTTCAAAGGGGCATAACTCTGTTAATATTTGGCAGATGTTAATTCTCGAAACTTTACGCACATCTACACATCATGGTCTTACCACCTACCAAGTTTCAGCTTGATCGGATGAAAACTGTAGGAGGAGTTATCCGGAAACGAAAATGTTTACAAAAATTTCAAAGGGACATAACTCTGTTAATATTTGGCGAACGTTAATTCTCGAAACTTTACGCACATCTACACATCATGGTCTTACTACCTACCAAGTTTCAGCTTGATCGGATGAAAACTGTAGGAGGAGTTATCCGGAAACGAAAATGTTTACAAAATTTTCAAAGGGGCATAACTCTGTTAATATTTGGCGAACGTTAATACTCGAAACTTTACGCACATCTACACATCATGGTCTTACTACCTACCAAGTTTCAACTTGATCGGATGAAAACTGTAGGAGGAGTTATCCGGAAACGAAAATGTTTACAAAATTTTCAAAGGGGCATAACTCTGTTAATATTTGGCGAACGTTAATTCTCGAAACTTTACGCACATCTACACATCATGGTCTTACTTCCTACCAAGTTTCAACTTGATCGGATGAAAACTGTAGGAGGAGTTATCCGGAAACGAAAAGTTTACGGACGGACGGACGGACGGACGGACGGACAGACGTGGACCCCATAACATAATACGTCCCGTTTTTTCAAAACGGGCGTATAAAAATTACAGCAAGGCCTCAAGGTGTCCGAATTTTTAGGATTTTTATGTTCACTTACCAGTGAAACCACCTCCTTCTATCTTTTCATTTGCTTCTGAAGCATAGAACTGTGTCTGATTCAACATTCCATGAAAACCAAGGACAGCTGAAGTAAAGGCAAAATATATCAATTAACTGAATATTAATTTAGCCACATCCATTTCTGACTTTGAACCAATCAGAAACCACCTCCTTCTATTTTTTCATTTGCTTCTGAAGCGTAGAACTGCGTCTGGTTCAACATTCCATGAAAACCAAGGACAGCTGAAGAAAAGGCAAAACATGTCAATTAACCCTTTTGGTACTTAACGGAATCTTCCTCCTTATATATAGCAGGAGTCCATTTCGAAATTTAGGGGTGTCAGGTTGTGTTTTCTTCAAAAATGATTAGGAAAATGGCTGAACTTTTTGCAAATAGTGTAGGCCCTGATCAGACGCCTCTTTTGCGGCGTCTGATCTGGGCCTGCACTGTTTTCCAGGGTACCCGTTTTTGGGTTTCTGGTACCAAATGGGTTAACCCTTGTCCCTTATCTTGCTGAATATTCAATTTAGCCACACCCATTTCTGACTTTGAACCACTCAAGATTACTTGATGTAATTTATTCCTACGAATTCATAAACTGAATGACAAACAGTGAAGATCCTGATCAGATGGCTTCTTCAGAAGCCATCTGATCTGGATCTACACTTTTTGCAAAGATAGGGGTTGCAGTGAACAGCAAGATAAGGGTTAAGACACCAAGAAAAACTACATCTGAAAATGTGCGTATGTCCTCTGCTGAATCTTCTTGTAAGTTTTTTAGCAATATTTTTTTCATACAGGCAAACAGTGTGGACCCAGATCAGACTGCTCCTAGAGGAAAAGTCTGATCTGGGTCCACACTGTTTGCAAAAACTAATTTTAAAGTACAATGTACTTCACTACCCGGCAGACGACAAAGCAGACAACAATTGTTGTGATTGGCATCTTATGGTTTAATGGTTGGACTTTGTCTCATAATTTGTGGTCAGTCATCAGTTTATTCCATTGACCGATGATAGGTAAGCCTTGAAGATGCCATGAAAAACTGCATCCGACAATGTTGTCTGTTTATGTCGTTTGCTGCATCGTCTTGCAAACTTTAACTAGACAAAAGTGCCCAATGGGGCACGGATACCACCGGCCAGTGCCATCATCTCAGCTGAAAATTTGACACAAAATAAAAATGTTCACTATTAAACAGCAAGAACTACAAAGGGAAATAACTCTAAAAGGCCTGACCCCTTGGCCCTTATTTTCTTTCCCACAATACAAGTAGTCATACTGATCATGTGTGCAAAATTTCAAGTTTCTATGTGAAGCAGTTCCTGAGATATCTTTGACACAAAATAATTGTTTATGGACACACAGACAGACAGACAGACGGAAAAGACAAAAACTAGAGAAAGTGACCAGTGGGTCACGTATACCCCCGGCCAGCATCACCCTCTGATATATCTTTCGAGCTTGTATGTAATATGAATGAAGTCAAGAAGCTATAAGAATCTATAAATGTGCTTGTAAAAGCTAAACCAAACATAAAATTTCTAAATGGACCAAGGGAGTGAGGGCATCAAATAGACACACAGGCATCTATAAATTTTGACATAAAACTTTTACCAAATGTAAAATTTCTAAGTCCGTGACCTTGAGGTCAAGGTCACCATGACCTTGAGGTCAAGGTCACCATGGGTGGGGGAATGGACATGCATCATGAAATCATTTATCAAACATGAAGAGAATCTAAGATGTGGTTACAGAGATATCAGCCATGAAAAAGGTTTAACACAAAACTTTGACGTAAAAGTAGATGAACAGACAGACAGACAGCCCACCCAGGGGCTTGACCCAGAGGCTTAGATATTCCATATGAAAGGTAATGCTATAGAGATATCCTTTACCAAACATGAAGAGAATCTAACATGTGGTTACAGAGATATCAGCAATGAAAAAGGTTTAACACAAAACTTTGACGTAAAATTAGATGAACAGACAGACAGACAGCCCACCCAGGGGCTTGACCCAGGGGCTTAGATATTCCATATGAAAGGTAATGCTATAGAGATATCCTATAGCAAATATGAAGAGAATCTAACATGTGGTTACAGAGATATCAGCAATGAAAAAGGTTTAACACAAAACTTTGACGTAAAATTAGATGAACAGACAGACAGACAGCCCACCCAGGGGCTTTGATATTCCATATGAAAGGTAATGCTATAGAGATATCCTATACCAAATATGAAGAGAATCTAACATGTGGTTACAGAGATATCTGCAATGAAAAAGGTTTAACACAAAACTTTGACGTAAAAGTAGATGAACAGACGGACAGACAGACAACCCACCCAGGGGCTTAGATATTCCATATGAAAGGTAATGCTATAGAGATATCCTGTACCAAATATGAAGAGAATCCAACCTGTGGTTACAGAGATATGAGCAATCAAAAAGGTTTAACGCAAAACTTTGACGTAAAGGTTGACGAACGAACGTACGAACGTACGAACGAACCAACGAACGAACGAACGAACGAACAAACGAACATACGAACGAACCAACGAACGGACGAACGGACGGAAAGACGAAAACTATATACCCCCTGACATACTTCGTATGCCGGGGGTATAACTATATACCCCCATTGCATACTTCGTACATTGCATACTTCGTATGCCGGGGGTATAAATATAGTGTGAACAATTTGACATGAGACTGGTGACCTTTATTATCATAATTTCACACCCGACTGAATGCAAAAATTTATCTTCGCTGCTTTCCGAAGAGATGGATCTTGTTATTCAATAAAGTAGAGGTTGGTAAATGGGTCGCCATTCACGAGATGCCGATTTCTAATTTTGTGTTAAGCAATATAAGGGTTCCAAAATATTTAGGTAATATAGAAAAATGGTCATAAATGGTGATTTTCCTATACAATCTATTCATTTTATACAAGCTAATATGGGTTTGGAAGTGACCACAAACTTCCTTTTAGATATGTTCCGTTTTGGAAGGTAACTGGCCCAGTCAACACTATTTAGGTTGTATCAAGCATGTCGGTTCACATATACATAACCACACTTTTCCTGGGCAAGCTATTACATATACATCAGCTGTTAACCAATTGCTTACGGGAAACCCCTTTAGGGGTTTATGGGTACCTTGACAAACAGTGCAGGCACAGATGTGGCATCTGATCAGGGTCTGCACTGTTTGCTAACAGGATTTTCTGTCAAAATAGAATAAAAATGAAAATTAGGCCTGACACCCCTTATATGACAAATGGACTTGTCCAATATATAGCAATGGAAGAGTCCACCAGTATACAATGGGTTAACCAGTGCATATTCTTTTCTTTCTCCAGAAATAGACATCTGCCCTTCTTGAATCAGTGGTAGGGAGATAATGCCCTCAGAAAGAATTTCATGATCAATCTCCATGGAAGAACATTGCTGCCCTGGCTGGGACAGAACCCACAACCCCTTGATCACCTCAAGACAGATGTGCATATCATGGGAGCCACACAGGCAGGCCCCCTCTGGAATTAACAACAGTATCATAAGAGCGTATGTTTATAGTGACAATAGTAAAATCAATTACATAAAAATGATGCACTCTATTTCCTCAAATTTCTCTGCCGGCCTAGTTAGCACAATTGGACCAATGTTATCTAGTGGATAAAATATGTCATAAATATCATATGACTACACATGTAATAACACATGGTTACTGGCCCATAGTCATATGAGCCCCGCCAAGCGAATTTGTGTCCTCGAGCATTCCGTCATGACAAATTTTAACTGCTTAAAGGGATATGGCTTTCTGTCCGAAGGTTCCTCTTGATTCACTGCTTGTATGAGCGAGCAGCGAAGGTACGGGGGAGGCTGCGCGGATGTGCAGGCTCGCCTGAACCGCTGCTCGCATAGGCGATAAGTACCAAAATCGCTTGACGGGGCCCATATAATACCATCCATGACAACCCTATTTTTTGAAGTAACTTCTTCAGCTACAAAATCCAATTTCTTAGATGGTAAACAAAATCTTACACCCGTGGCAATTTCATATAGAATTTATGTAACTCGCCTGAGGCTTGTTTCATCGATTTCACAAGAAATGACCACAAATGGTCATTTCATGTGATGTAACTCGTGCTTGGTAGTGTGGTAGCTCAGTAGTTAATCCACTTGCCTACCATGCTACAGGCTCCCCGGTTTGATTCCCAGCAGCGGTAATACAATTGTGGTGTCCAAACATGCTCCACTGTCATCATTTGCAGGGATGAATGTCGCAACAGGCACTGTCCTTCAGATAGGGATGTTAACTGGAGGCCCCCTGTGCAGTGAGTACCATCTCAATGAACCCATGTGCAGGTAAAATATCCCCAGACATAATTACATGATTACTGTGTAGGCTTTCAGCCTGCAAACCTAGTGTATGTAATGTACACCTGCACATAATCCTCGTGAGGGGTGTTGCAGTATAAAGAAATAAATTTCAATGATAATGAAATTACCACGGGTGTAAGATTCTCTATATTTTTCTCAACATGAGGCTCACATTACCTGCCAAGTCCACCAACTCCTCTTCAGAGGCCTGTTTTAACACATCATCCCACTCCGTTTCAAAATCATCATCCCCCTTCGCGGCGGGCTTGGGCTCCTCCTTCTTCGGCTTCCATGGGTGTGCTGAAACATGACCAGCTGCCCCTGAATAGGGAGAGAAATAAGAACAATGCAGCAAAATGCAACATGCAATAACACAACATGCTTAAGATGCTGGGAAAAACTACATCTGAAAATGTCGTCTGCTTATGTTGTCTGCTGAAACTTCCTGTAAACTTTTTAAAAATATTTTTGCATACAGGCAAACAGTGTGGACCCTGATCAGACTGCTCCAAGATGAACAGTCTGATCTGAGTCCACACTGTTTGCAAAAATGACTTTTAATGTAACCGGCAGATGACAAAGCAAATGTCGTCTGCTTCTGTCATCTGCTGATTCTTCTTGTAAACTTTTTAAAAATATTTTTGCATACAGGCAAACAGTGTAGACCCTGATCAGAGTGCTCCTAGAGGAGCAGTCTGATCTGGGTCCACACTGTTTGCAAAAATGACTTTTAATGTAACCCAGGGGACAAAGCAGACGTCATCTGCTCAATCTTCTTGTAAACTTTTTAAACATAGTTTTGCATACAGGCAAACAGAGTAGACCATGATCAGACTGCTCCTCTAGTAGCAGTCTTATCTGGGTCCACATGGTTTGCAAAAATGACTTATAAAGTAGCCGGCAGACGACAAAGCAGACGGCAATTGTCATGAGTGGCATTTTATTGATTAACTGTCATGCTAAACTCAGATACTAACTATAGTGTCTATACACTGTCTAAAAGAAGGTACTAACTCTTTATAACACTGTTAACCCTTGTCCTGCTGAATATTTTAATCTGCCACACCCACTACCAATTATCAACCAATCAGATTACTTGATGCAAATTATTGCAACAAATTCACAATCTGAATGGCAAACACTGTAGATCCTGATCAGATGGCTTCGTCAGAAGCCATCTGATCTGGATCTTCATTGTTTGGAAAATAAGGCCTATCCGGGCTCAGCAGGACAAGGGTTAATGGGGTCCAAAGCAGAAACCATATTAGTTAAACAACTGTGTTATATAAATCCAAACCAAAATGTATAGATTATAAAGAAAAATGAAGAAACTTGACCATTTATGGTCATTTTTCTATATATTCTATACATTTTTGGAATGAATCTTGAAACTGTGATATATCTAAAACTGTGTTATAACAAACCATGTTATAATGAGGTTTTGGTGTACACTAAAATTCTGCTATTGAGACCAAGCTATATTTAGAACATTCCACAATTAAGGACATCATAAAATTTTGTCAGCCCCAAAATCGGGTTTCCTTGATTTTGTTTTTTTTTTGTGTGTGGGGGAAGGGGGCTTGTTGAGTTTTACGGCACTCTCATGATTATTTCACCGATTGTTAATCAGAAGTGGGTGAAAACCCAGAAAAAAAGCTGACCTTCTGTTGCCTCACCCTTGAACTTTTATATACATGATTATGACCAACTCACTAGTAAGACCAAGATGCTGCCTGGTGCACAAATTTCTGCATTTTACATTATTCACAATGCCATCTGATCTGGATCTACGTTGTTTGTAAAGGTAGGGCTTGTTTTGTTTGTTTGTTTGAATTGAGGTTTAATGTCCCCATCAACACTATTATAATTAAGGTCATTTTGGAGATGATGCTTCCAATTTTGTAGGACTTATACCCAACACTGAAATGAAATGACATATCAAGCCCTGCCACCCAATAAAACCAAAAGGCTTATATGCACTGGACTTTCTGACTCACATCACTTTGCCTGGGCAGTCTTAGTCCTTCTAAGCCGTTTACCAGTACTCATGAGTGGTCAGTTTCAGCTCTGCGTGGAAGCAACATGCAGCCCAATCTATTTCTCCAAACCCCGATGGGTTCGGGCGAAAGGTAGGGCTTGTCATGCTCAGTGGGATGAGGGCTAAATTTGGTCCATTGCTGAGTAATGGCTGAATTTGACAAAACATGGCTGCAAAGAAAGATGTTTTCTCAAAAGTGGCAAGATTTGTTTTCCTGGCCCCCAGGTTATTAAACTGTTTTCATGCTCAACCCAGCTGAGCATGAAATTTATAATGCTCTTAAATATTAAAATACAAATGAAAACGGCAATTTTCCTGCTCAGATCAGCACAGTATGTTATTTGTCCTGCTCATAAATATTAAAATGCCAACAATTGTTGGCATTTTAAAATTTATGAGCAAGACAAATTTCATGCTCAAGAGAGTTGAGGACAAAAAAAGGATTTATAATCTGGGACCCTGGCTTCACTGGGAAGACAAATTATGCATGAAGACAGGCCATGCATGTTTCCACACAGGACAAAGCAGCCCATTTATTTAGAACAGGGTGTACAAACTTCAGGACATCCCCTAAACTTAGTCCTAAAGCTCAAGTGAAATTTTTAGCAATTTTCAAGTCTTGATTTATAAAACGACTACAATTCCTAACATTTACTTCTATAGTACATATAATTACGTATGCAACACACAAAATCACATTGCATGACAAGTTATCATTCTTAATCATACCGTAAAATTCCTAAAAATTGGAACATCCTGAGGATTTCCTGTAACTCTCCTAAACTGTTAAGAAATTACTTTCATGATCAAGCAAGGAGTCCAAAAGGTGAAGACGGAGAGGCAAACAGTGTAGACCCTGATCAGACTGCTCCTTCAGGAGCAGTCTGATCTGGGTCTGCACTGTTTGCTTAGGCCCGCCTGTCCCAATACTTAGGAACATTACGGTAGCATAGGAAAACTGTTCTTTATATGTACATGTATACTGTAATTACAGGTGTATGTCAATAAATACAGTCCGACCTGTGTAAAGCAAGCACCTCAGGGATAATGAAAATGTGCTTGCTTAAGACAGGTGTTTGCTTAATACAGGTGAATTTTAATGCATTTGCCTTTTTCGGGAACTAAATGCCCACTTGCTTAAGAAAGGTTGCTTGCTTAAGAGAGGTGGCCACTAAGACAGGTTTGACTGTACAGGTTAATATTTCAAACAGTTTATGCATGCAGTTAAACTGTTCACACAGTATATAGCTTAACAACTATCAAAACATTCATTATTTATGGAAATTTAACCTACATCTGGGATTATTCAGCAGATGACAAATTGTTGGTATTTTTCCAAGAAAACAGGATTTGACAGCTCATACAATGAGACACTTGACAATTTGTATGGAAAGTCAAATCCTGTTTTCTTATTTTTCCCAGAAAACAGGATTTGACATCTCAGGCTAATTGTCTCCATAGAAAACAGGATTTGACATCTCAGGCTAATTGTCTCCATAGAAAACAGGATTTGACATCTCAGGCTAATTGTCTCCATAGAAAACAGGATTTGACATCTCAGGCTAATTGTCTCCATAGAAAACAGGATTTAACATCTCAGGCTAATTGTCTCCATAGAAAACAGGATTTGACATCTCAGGCTAATTGACAATTTGCATGAAATGTCAAATCCTGTTTTCTAAGAAAATAAGAAAAAAATATTTCAAAATGTCTTCTACAGAAAAAATTACCCAGCATGCAGGGCGTTAAAGTAGCGGGAACTCCAGATAAGGAACTGTATCAAAGAGGATTGTGGGATATTTCTTTCTCACTTCTTCACTGCACTGTTTGCCAGAGTACCCGTTTTGGGTTTCCGGTACACAATGGGTTAAAATAAGTGTTGTCAACTGAAGCCATCTTGATATACTTACATTTATGCATTCAAGTATGTTCACTCAATGTTTCCAACAAATACATTATGATAACACATCCGCGCAACGTAGTGCCTTTTGCACATCCAAAAAATGGCTACTTTTCTGATGAAAATCCATGATATTTTTCTTAGTTATACTGCAAACATAGGTTGTAGGTACTTGTTAGAACCGCCTCATGGAGGCGGTTCTAAGGAGTACCCACAACCTATGTCTTTGAACAGAAATAAGAAACAACATGTATATCTCCGTAAACCCCAGTTTCCTCTATACACCAAAACCTCTTTATAAAAATTATTAATGGGGTCCAAAGCAGAAACAGTGTTAGTTAAACAGCCGTGTTATATCCATACAAAAATGTATAGATTATATAGAAAAATTACCATTTATGGTCATTTTTCTATATTATCTATACATTTTTGGTCTCCATCTTGAAAACGTGTTATATCCAAAACCGTGTTATAATGAATCGTGTTATATAGAGGTTGTGGTGTATAAAGTGGGGTTTAAGGGAGTGTTCATTTCACTGACTTGTTCATGTGATGAACTGGGAACATTATCCCACATATCTTCTTGGTACTTGGCAACCCCTTGCATTTTATCCCTTTTCCTCAACTCCTTTAATAAATTCAATAATGCATGAACACTCATGTAAGATCATCTATGTCTCCCATGAAGACCTTTTGACTTCCCTTTATGATAACGCACCCGTGCGACGGTGCATTTTTTCACATCTCCAAAATGGCTACTTTTCTGATGAAAATTTGTGATATTTTTCTTATTTAAACAGCATACATAGGTAGTGGGTGCACATTAGAACTGCCTTATTGAGGCAGTTTCGTTAGTTCTAACGAAACTGCCTCATTGAGGCAGTTCTTACAAGTACCCACAATCTATGTCTTGGAGCAGAAATAAGAAAATAATGTATACCTCCTTAAACCTGTTTTTTTTCTATATAAAATGGGGTTAAATGGAAACTACATTTCACAGACTGGTTAACATGCTGCCTTTTTAAAACAAGAAAGCAGTCTGAGGGACAGCGAAATCCCCCGCCGCACTTTGTATCAAGGCTCAACCTTGTGACCTTCACTTGTGACCTTCACCTTGAGTTGGCATGGTTTATTTATGGTTCTGCATATCAGAGCTCACTGTAGGGTATATTTCACAAAAGTTTAATGAAAATCCTTCCAGTGGTAAAGGAGACATGGAACGGACACAAAATTCCAAGTTTCAAACTCATAACCTTCACTTGTGACCTTGAGTTGGCATGGTTTATTTATGGATTCTGCACATCAACTTACCAAGGGGGATATTTGACGAAAATTAAATGAAAATCCTTCCAGGGGTAAAGGAGATATGGTACGGACACAAAATTCAAAGTTTCAGACTCGTGACCTTCAACTGTGACCTTGACCATGAGTCTGCATGGTTTATTTATGTCTTATGCACATCAGCTCACGGCGGGGGACATTTTACCAACCTTTAATGAAAATCCTTTGAAGGGAAAGGACACAAAATTCAAAGTTTCAAACTTGTGACCTTCCAATGTGACCTTGACCTGGTGTTGACATGATTCATTTATGGGCTCTGCACATGAACTCACTGAGGGGGATAACTGACCAAAGTTTAATGAAAATACTTAGTAAAGTTCAATGAAAATCCTTTGAAGGGTATAGGACATATGGAACAGACGAAAAAATCAAACTTTTAAATACTTGACCTTCAAATGTGACCTTGACCTTGAGTCTGCTTGCTTCATTTATGGGTTCTGCACATAGCTCACTGAGAAGAATATTTGACCAAAGTTTAATGAAAATCCTTCCAAGGGTAAAGGAGATATGGAAGGGACACAAAATTCCAAGTTTCAAACTTGTGACCTTCAACTGTGACCTTGATCATGAGTCGGCATGGTTCATTTATGGGTTCTGCACATCAGCTCACTGAGACAAATAATTGACCAAAGTTTAATGAAAAGGGTTTAGGAGATATGGAGCAGACAAGAAAGTGCTACAGACAGACAGATGGATGGACGAACGAAGGCCATTCTTATAATCCCCACTCCGCTTTGCAGTGGGGGATTAAAAAGAGATACATACCAGGTGCTTTCTTGACATATGCAATCACATTCTCCCAATCTGGTTCCTCTTTTGCTTTCTTCTCTAGGAAGGCCAGTAACTTTTTACGATTAAATGGGCCAGTTGGATCCTTCAGTGTCTGAGGTTTCATACGTTCTGACGGAGGAAGAAATGAGTTCTGTAAAAGAAATAAAATTCATGACAAGAATTCCGCTGTAGGCTATGTCACAGTCGGGCCTATGGGGTTTAAATTTTCTCCAAGCCACTGAACCATAAAATGAAGGTCAAGCTCAAATAGAGATGCTGGCATTAAGGTTACTATCCTACAACATAGTTCATACTAAGTTTTGTTTGTTTGATTTGAGGTTTAACATCCCCGTCAACACTGTACAGGTCATTTTGGAGATGTTGCTTCCAATTTTGTGGGACTTTTACCCGACACTGAGATGAAATGACATCTCAAGCCCTGCCGCCCAATGAAATCAATAGGGTTTATTTGCATGGACGGTCCAACTCGCACCACTTTCCCTGGCCATGCTTAGAACCTCTAAGTGGTTTACCAGTACTAATGTGCGGCTGGTTTCAGCACTGTGTGGAAGTATCATGCAGCCCATTTATTTCTTCAAGCCCCAATGGGCGGAGGTGGTGTTCGTACTAAGCTTCATTAACAATGCACTTTCAGTTCTTTATTGGACTTTAGCATAAGGGTGAAAGCCAGGTTTGACATTATAGTTCACAAAGTCGGTGAACCGTTAAATGCAAGTCAAGGTCAAATTTGGATGCTTGCATTAAAGTTGCTATACTTAGACACAAGTTTGTAACAAAGCATCATGAATGTCCAGCAGACACATGACAGAATTGTGACGTCACATCAACGTTGGTACAACATCATTACCTTTGTGCAACGTCATGATGTTGCACAGACGTTGATTTGACTCTGCACTAGCGACATGTGCCTGCTGGGTGAAGGTCTTATGTTCTTGAGAAATGGTCTTGAACATTAGGGTGAAAGCTAGGCTTCTCATAAATGATGAAACGGAAAACTGGACTCCTATATCGTGCCATGCTTAAAGCAGGGGAGACAAAAACTAGAGGAACTATCACTAAAGGTGATGATTAATACCTCCACCTCTTGACACGGAAGGCAAACATAGTGTCCACTGAGTCCATTCAGGGGCAATAACTCCATAACTGTTGGACAGATTCTCCTGAAATTTGCATCTTGCACATCTACTTATCCTAGTGAATAAGTATGCAAAGTATCCATTGAATCCGACTGATAGTGAAGGAGGAGTTCTGCGGACAAAATTTTGCAGCAACCACTTTTCAGTGATTCAGGGGCAATAACTCCATAATTATTGGAGAGATTCTCCTGAAATTTGCGTCTTGCACATCTACTTATCCTAGTGAATAAGTATGCCAATTATCCATTGAATCGGACTGATAGTGAAGGAGTTCAGTGGACAAGATGTTTGCAAGCAAATCAGGGTCAAGAAAGTATGTTTCAAATCGATTCAGGGGCCATAACTCCATAAATATGGGACAAACTTTAGTGAAATTTGTGTCTTGCACATTTACCCCTCCTGGTGAACAATTATGGCAAGTATCAATTGAATCCGACTGATAGGGAAGGCAGAGTTGAGCGGACAAGGTTTTTTAGCACATTTTTTAGCAAATCAAGGGCCATAACTCTGTAATCATGGGACAAACTTTAGTGAAATTTGTGTCTTGCACATCTACCCCTCCTGGTGAACAATTATGGCGAGTATAAATTGAATCCGACTGATAGTGAAGGAGGAGTTGAGCGGACAAGATTTTTTAGCACATTTTTTAGCAAATCAAGGGCCATAAGTCCGTAATTAGGGGACAAACTTTAGTGAAATTTGCGTCTTGCACATCTACCCCTCCTGGTGAACAATTATGGCAAGTATCAATTAAAATTGACTGATAGTGAAGGAGGAGTTGAGCAGACAAGGTTTTTTAGCACAGTTTTTTAGCAAATCAATTCCAGTATACCCCTTTGTATACCCCCTTCAAACTACGTTTGTGGGCGTATAATGAATTACCATGTTCAGTTGTACACTATAATTCAACATCAACTAAGACTTAACCCTTATCTTGCTGAATATTTGAATAAGGCAAACCCATTTCTGATTACCTCAAGTATCAATTGAATCTGACTGATAATGGAAGAGGAGTTGAGCGGACAAGGTCATTTAGCACACCAAGGGCCATAACTCCATAATTATGGAGTGAGTGAGTGAGTGTTTGAGTTTTACGTCCCACCAACAGCTAAGGTCATACGGAGACGGGACCTCGGTTTAAAGACTCATCCGAAAGTCTGGAGAAGCCCGGGATCGATCCTGCGACCCCTGGTTTACAAGGCGAGTAGCGTAACCACTGCACCACGGAGGCTTCTCCCATAATTATGGAACAAACTTTAGTGAAATTTGTGTCTTGCACATCTACCCCCCCCCTCCCCCCCCCCCCCCCCCCCCCGGTGAACAATTATGGCAAGTATCAATTGAATCCGACTGATAGTGAAGGAGATGTTGAGCGGACAAGGTTTTTTTTAGCACATTTTTTAGCAAATCAAGGGCCATAACTCCATAATTATGGGACAAACTTTAGTGAAATTTTCGTCTTGCACATCTACCCCTCCTGGTGAACAATTATGGCAAGTATCAATTGAATCCGACTGATAGTGAAGGAGATGTTGAGCGGACAAGGTTTTTTAGCACATTTTTTAGCAAATCAAGGGCCATAACTCCATAATTATGGGACAAACTTAAGTGAAATTTTCGTCTTGCACATCTACCCTTCCTGGTGAACAATTATGGCAAGTATCAATTGAATCTGACTGATGGTGAAGGAGGAGTTAAGCGGACAAGATGTTTTAGCACATTTTTTAGCAAATCAAGGGCCATAACTCTGTAATCATGGGACAAACTTTAGTGAAATTTGTGTCTTGCACATCTACCCCTCCTGGTGAACAATTATGGCGAGTATAAATTGAATCCGACTGATAGTGAAGGAGGAGTTGAGCGGACAAGATTTTTTAGCACATTTTTTAGCAAATCAAGGGCCATAAGTCCGTAATTAGGGGACAAACTTTAGTGAAATTATTGTCTTGCACCTTTACCCCTCCTGGTGAACAATTATGGCAAGTATCAATTAAAATTGACTGATAGTGAAGGAGGAGTTGAGCAGACAAGGTTTTTTAGCACATTTTTTTAGCAAATCAATTCCAGTATACCCCTTTGTATACCCCCTTCAAACTACGTTTGTGGGCGTATAATGAATTACCATGTTCAGTGTACACTATAATTCAACATCAACTAAGACTTAACCCTTATCTTGCTGAATATTTGAATAAGGCAAACCCATTTCTGATTACCTCAAGTATCAATTGAATCTGACTGATAATGAAAGAGGAGTTGAGCGGACAAGGTCATTTAGCACACCAAGGGCCATAACTCCATAATTATGGAGTGAGTGAGTGAGTGTTTGAGTTTTACGTCCACCAACAGCTAAGGTCATACGGAGACGGGACCTCGGTTTAAAGACTCATCCGAAAGTCTGGAGAAGCCCGGGATCGATCCTGCGACCCCTGGTTTACAAGGCGAGTAGCGTAACCACTGCACCACGGAGGCTTCTCCCATAATTATGGAACAAACTTTAGTGAAATTTGTGTCTTGCACATCTACCCCCCCCCTCCCCCCCCCCCCCCCCCCCCGGTGAACAATTATGGCAAGTATCAATTGAATCCGACTGATAGTGAAGGAGATGTTGAGCGGACAAGGTTTTTTTTAGCACATTTTTTAGCAAATCAAGGGCCATAACTCCATAATTATGGGACAAACTTTAGTGAAATTTTCGTCTTGCACATCTACCCTTCCTGGTGAACAATTATGGCAAGTATCAATTGAATCTGACTGATGGTGAAGGAGGAGTTAAGCGGACAAGATGTTTTAGCACATTTTTTAGCAAATCAAGGGCCATAACTCTGTAATTATGGGACAAACTTAAGTGAAATTTTCGTCTTGCACATCTACCCTTCCTGGTGAACAATTATGGCAAGTATCAATTGAATCTGACAGATGGTGAAGGAGGAGTTGAGCAGACAAAATTTTGCAGACAGACGGACCGAACAACCGACAGGCTGATTCCAGTATACCCCTTTGTGTACCCCCTTCAAACTACGTTTGCGGGCGTATAATGAATTACCATGTTCAGTTGTTCACTATAATTCAACATCAACTAAGACTTAACCCTTATCTTGCTGAATATTTGAATAAGCCACACCCATTTCTGACTACCGGTATCAGCCTATCAGATTACATGGTATAATGTTTTTACTGAATGTCAAACAGTATAGATACTGATCAGATGGCTACTTCAGAGGCCATCTGATCTGGATCTACACTGTTTGCAAAGGTAGGGGTTGTCGTGAACAGCAGGATAAGGGTTAAAGAGTGCATGATGCTTCAGCTAATTTAAGTCGAAAGAGTTCTAAAAGATCAGGGTTCAGTTGTTCAAAGCATCGTTAGTTTAACGAGCTCGTTAATGGTTCAATTGTTATCTGTTCATGCAAGTACAATATCTAAAATCTTGGTATTTTTGCTGAAACAATGTGAGCAAATGCTAAAGCTACTCACATTTTTTGTTAACTCTTATCCCTTGTCTAATATCTGATCAGGATCTACACTGTTTTTTACTCAGATTCGAATTAAAATGAATACAATATATTGATTAACCCTTTACCACTCAGGGATTTTGCGAATTTTGCTGATTTTCACAGTGTTGCACCTGACAGCAACTTCAACTAGCCATTGTTTCATAATGGATGGTCTGTTTTACACCAAACTCGGTATGAATGTTCATTGGGCAGTATCCTTTCAAATGCAACCTTTCATGACTTGATCATCATTGTCATGGTAAAGAGGGGGCATCTCAAAGTTGGCAAAAAGTGTGTTTTCACATGAATTTTTGACCACATTTTAATCTTCACACAGCTGTCAAGGCAAGAATTAAGGTGTTTGGCACTGGTCATTTACACTGTTTGCAGCATGTTTTATCAGCATCAATTTCCAGGCATTTTTGACCCCAGACACCCTTAGATATAAATTTTAGCGGCCGGTTGGGCCATAAACCCAAAATTTTCGGGATGTGAGGGGGGGCGTTGCTCCCCTTCAACCCCCCCAGAATATTTTTAGTGGGGAAGCGCGCGAAAAAAACATGTCACTTTTTTGCCCAACAAATCCTAAAGCAAACATAACTATATTGGGGTAGAAATGCAGATTTTAGGTGCTTCTGTGGCTTAAAATTGGGGGTGGGGGGGGGGGGGGTGCAGACACGTAAAAACATGTATCTGAGTGGCAAAGGGTTAATGTGATTGGTTGATAGTCAAAAGTGGGTGTGGCAAAATTAATTTTTCAGCAGTCCCTTACATCTGGATCAAAGTCACCATTAAGTTCATCAATCTCCTCTGCCGTCAGCTGTGACAAGAGTTTGTCAATGTCATCAAGGTCAAAGTCCTGGACTTCTTTTGCTGTCTTCAGCTGTGGAAATTCAGTTGATGCCATCTTTGACTAGATTACTGTGCACTGGCTTTTCTGAAAAATATACATTATACAATGTACATTCACATTATTTTTCTGCATATTCACCATATTTGCATTATTTGCTGGCTCCCAGCTTGCACATTGTCATTATTGGAAAAGCAGGTAACCAGACCCCCCGACCTTTCAAGGTCGGAGGGTCTGGTTACCTGTTTTTCCAACACTGATAACCTTCAGACTAGGAACCAGCAGATAATGCAAATAAGGTGAATATATACAGTGGAACATGAAAAATTCAAAAACCTTTTTGTTTGTTTGTTTGATTTGAGGTTTAACATCCCCGTCAACACTGTAAAGGTCATTTTGGAGATGTTGCTTCCAATTTTATGGGACTTTTACCCCACATTGAGATGAAATGACATCTCAAGCCCTGTTGCCCAATGAAACCAATAAGGTTTATTAGCATGGACGGTCCGCCTCGCACCGCGGTTCCTGGACAGGCTTAGATCCTCTAAGCGGTTTACCAGTACTAGTGTGCGGGCTGGATTCAGCTCTGCATGGAAGCATCATGCAGCCCATATATTTCTTCAAGCCCCTATGGGCGGGGGCTTAAAAAAAACCTTTTTGACAAGGAAATTTTGTTCAAGATTTTTTTTGTGGGTTTGTGTGTGTGTGTGGGGGGGGGGGGGGTTACGGCCCTTTCAAGATTATTTCACTCATATTGAGCCAATCGTTAATCAGAGTAGGGCAAAAACTGGAGTACCCGGAGAAAAACCACCTGACTTTCTGTTCTCACAGTCATGTGACCCTTGTTCAAGATTACCTTAACCCTTTCTGTACCAAATGGAATCTTCCTCCTTATATATAGCAGGAGTTCATTTCAAAGTTTATTTGGAAAATAACTGTACTTTTTGCAAACAGTGGAGGCCCTGATCAGACACCGCATTCTGCAGCATCTGATCTGGGCCTGCACTGTTTGCCAGTGTACTCGTTTTGGGGTTTCTGGTAAAAAATGGGCTAAAAATCCTGAAAATTCGGGCACCTTGAGGATTTGCTGTAATCCTCCAAAACTTTTAACAAATTTGTTTCACTATACAGCAAGGAGCCCATAATGTGCAGACAGAATGGCAGATAGTGTAGACACTGATCAGATTGCTCCTTCAGAAGCAGTCTGATCTGGGTATGCACTGTTTGCTCGGGCTTATCTGTCCCAATACAGTAGAACTTCGATGGCTCGAACACCGATGGCTCGTTTACTATGGATGTGTCGAACCCGTTCTTGAGCCCCTAGCGAAATCCTCTACATAAGAAATAGTGGGGGAGATTTTAGTCTTTTATCTTGCAAATGTATGCTGTGTGTACTCATTAGAATCGCCTCGATGAGGCGATTCTAATGAGTACACACATCATACATATTCATTATAGAACACTGAAAAGATGTCTAAAAGTATCTCGTTATGCCTCCTGACATTAACCTCAGTGGCTCGAACTACCCCTGTCTCGAACAGATTTTCGAGGTCCCAAAGGTGTTTGAGCCATTGAAGTTCAACTGTACTTAGGATTATTATGGTGTAAGAATCTTACCTGGGTGTTGGGAGTGAATAAAAAAATTCACCTTAGGGTCAACGTTTGGCATCAAAATGCTTGCACTAGCTCTGTACATTACGAAAACACATCCGTGTGAAATAGTACATTTTTCAAATCTCAAAAAAGGCAATTTTTCTGAAGAAAATTTGTAATATTTTTCTTATTCATACTCCAAACATAGGTTTTGGGTGCTCGTTAGAACCGCCTCATTGAGGTGGTTCTAACAAGTACCCACAACCTATGTCTTGGAGCAGAAATAAGGAAAATAGTGTTTACCCCCGTAAACCCCAGTTTTCTCTATATAAAGTGGGGTTTACGGGGGTCTTTAGCTCACGGACTTGTTCACGTGATGTAACTCAGTGGATGCGCGTTTGACGGGTGATCAGGACGGGGGTTCGATACCTGCCAGGGTCGGCAGCATTCTTTCGTGGAGATTGATCATGAAATCTTTCCTACCGTCATTCTCTCCCTTCCACTGATTCAAGAAGGGCAGTTGTCAGTTTTTGTGAAAGCATGTGCACTGTACTGGTTAACTGCTTGCGGATAAGCCTGCCCAGAAAAAGTATGGACAGATAAACTGACTAGCTCGAAAATGACCTTAAATAGTGTTGACTGGACTGTCAACACTATCTCAAGAAAAATATCACAATTTTTCATCTTAAAATTTTAATTTTTTCAGCGATAAAAGTTACAATGTATTTGTATTGGCGTGTTTTTGTAATGAAAATGTTTGCCCATTGATGCCAGAAAGAGATCCTGAGGGATAGATTTTCTTATCTCACACACCCATGTAAGATTCTTTTTCTTGCATATATTTCATTTCCTCGGAGTTGATTTTTTATAATGAAGTCATTCTTTTGCCTGTAACTGACAGATGCTCCTCTTGAATCAGCCAGAGAGAAAATGACCACAGAAAAGATTTCTTGAAAAGAATATTGCCGACCTGGCAAATCCACAACCTATTGATCAGCAGTCAGACATTGTCCTACTGAGCCACCACAGCCTGCACCAATAGGGATGAAGATGAGTCGGATTGAAGCATAATATTAACCCATTTTGTACCAAATGGAATCTTCCTCCTCAAATATTAATGGGTGTCAGGGTGTGTTTTCTTCAAAATTTATTTGGAAATTGGCTTAACCTTTGACATACAGTGTAGGCCCTGATCAGATGGCGTTGTCTGCAACGTCTGATCTGGGCCTGTAATGTTTGCCAATTACCCCTTTTGGGGTTTCCCGTACAGAATGCGTTAAGGAAGAAAGGAAGGTTTTCCTCGGTTTCTACCAGAGAATTATCTTCTGAAACATCAATTTTTGTGTTTTCTACACTTAGTGCCCTCTGGTGAGAGACGTCTACCAAAGTACATGTACTTTTATGGCCACTTCTGAATAGACACAAAGGTGGTCTAAATGTAACAGGAACTTTACTGAATTATGGCAAAAAGAGAGATTTTCCTTGGCTACAACCAAAGACTAATCTGCTGTTAACCCTTATCTTGCTGAATATTCATTTAAGCCACACCCATTTCTGTCTATCAACCAATCAAATTACTTGATGTAATTTATTGCTACAAATTCATAAACTGAATGCCAAACAGTGTAGATCCTGATCAGATGGCTTCTTCAGAAGCCATCTGATCTGGATCTACACTGTTTGCAAAGATAGAGGTTGTCGTGAACAGCAAGATAAGGGTTAATGTTCATCTGGTAATAATACCAACTTTCTGTATTTTATACACCCAGTTCTCTTAAGTGAAAGATCACCTTTGGACTTTAACCTTTAACCTGCTGAATATTCAATTAAGCCACACTCATTTCTAACTTTGAACCAATCAGATTACTTGATGCAGCTTATTTCTACATATTCATAAACTGAATGCCAAACAGTGTAGATCCTGATCAGATGGCTTCTTCAGAAGCCATCTGATCTGGATCTACACTGTTTCCAAAGATAGGGGGTTGTCGCGAACAGCAAGATAAGGCTTCTTCAGAAGCCATCTGATCTGGATCTACACTGTTTCCAAAGATAGGGGTTGTCGCGAACAGCAAGATAAGGCTTCTTCAGAAGCCATCTGATCTGGATCTACACTGTTTCCAAAGATAGGGGTTGTCGCGAACAGCAAGATAAGGCTTCTTCAGAAGCCATCTGATCTGGATCTACACTGTTTCCAAAGATAGGGGTTGTCGCGAACAGCAAGATAAGGCTTCTTCAGAAGCCATCTGATCTGGATCTACACTGTTTCCAAAGATAGGGGTTGTCGCGAACAGCAAGATAAGGCTTCTTCAGAAGCCATCTGATCTGGATCTACACTGTTTCCAAAGATAGGGGTTGTCGCGAACAGCAGGATAAGACTTCTTCAGAAGCCATCTGATCTGGATCTACACTGTTTCCAAAGATAGGGGTTGTCGCGAACAGCAAGATAAGGCTTCTTCAGAAGCCATCTGATCTGGATCTACACTGTTTCCAAAGATAGGGGTTGTCGCGAACAGCAGGATAAGACTTCTTCAGAAGCCATCTGATCTGGATCTACACTGTTTCCAAAGATAGGGGTTGTCGCGAACAGCAAGATAAGGCTTCTTCAGAAGCCATCTGATCTGGATCTACACTGTTTCCAAAGATAGGGGTTGTCGCGAACAGCAGGATAAGACTTCTTCAGAAGCCATCTGATCTGGATCTACACTGTTTCCAAAGATAGGGGTTGTCGCGAACAGCAAGATAAGGCTTCTTCAGAAGCCATCTGATCTGGATCTACACTGTTTCCAAAGATAGGGGTTGTCGCGAACAGCAAGATAAGGCTTCTTCAGAAGCCATCTGATCTGGATCTACACTGTTTCCAAAGATAGGGGTTGTCGCGAACAGCAAGATAAGGGTTCTTCAGAAGCCATCTGATCTGGATCTACACTGTTTCCAAAGATAGGGGTTGTCGCGAACAGCAAGATAAGGGTTCTTCAGAAGCCATCTGATCTGGATCTACACTGTTTCCAAAGATAGGGGTTGTCGCGAACAGCAAGATAAGACTTCTTCAGAAGCCATCTGATCTGGATCTACACTGTTTCCAAAGATAGGGGTTGTCGCGAACAGCAAGATAAGGGTTAACATAAGATGTTTACTGTATACCAGCAATAAGGGAGATTTTCCTAGGCTTCTACCAAAGACTCATTCTGGTGTTGTTAATCAGGTATTATAATACCAATAATATTTTTGTGTTTTCTACAAAGAGACCACATTTGGGACGGTTCAAAAGTGGTCTATAAAATCAATTTTTTTATTGTCCCAAAGGCATTAACCTGGTAAAAAGGGAGATTTTCCTAGGCTTTTCCCAGAGAACTATCTGGCATTAGATACACCAATTAACCTAAAAGCACCAATCACAACTATTGTGGAAGACACTTACAAATACTTTTTTCTTATTCAGTGTGGTTTTGCAAGTGAATAACTAACTGCCTGCCGGGTAGAGTATTCCATGATAGGTCAAGCCTTATTTTTCTAGAAAAAAGGGGAAAATAGTAGAATGTAGGGCTGGCTAATCGGAGCTGAAAAGATAATCGATTATCAGTCCTGTCATTACGATCGATAATCGATCAATAATCGCTAAGGTTTTTGTCACAATTTTACCTGTCTGGCTTTCTGAGCATGACTCTTACCATATGTATATGCACTATATTGAACAGACAGACCTGAGCAAACAGTGTAGACCCAGATGAGACGCCGCAGAATGCGGCGTCTCATCAGGGTCTGCACTGTTTGTCACTCATCCAGCTATTTTAGGCATAACTTTGGGTAGTAAATTGTACCTATCAAGTAATCGATTAAAAGCAAATCAGAAATGATAATCATTTTTGTTGAATTTATCGATCGATTATATGATTAATCGTGTCACCCTTAGTAGAATGTATCTGGTATGTTTTTTTATGGTTCTTTCAGAATTAACCCTAATTGTACGAAATGGAATTTTCCTCTCTATATACAGCAGGAGTCCATTTCAAAATTGAGGGGTGTCAGGTTGTGTTTTCTTCAAAATTGATTTGGAAGATAGCTAAACTTTTCACAAACACTGTAGGCCCCGATCAGACGCCGCGTTGTATGGCATCCGATCTGGGCCTATATTGTTTGCCAGAGAACCTATTTTGGGGTTTCCAGTACAAAATGGGTTAATGTAATCACTTAGCTATTCTAAATAATGGGACCAATGTACAACAATATATAATCATTGATAATAATCGCTTATATACAATCTTCCAACTGGCCCTCTTTCCTGGGAATGAACCAGTACTAAGCAATGTGGATAAAGTCTCCTTCTCAAGGAAACAACACTTGATGCTTGCGGGGATCGAACTTGCTACCCCTCTATCTCAAATCCAGTGCTTTACCACTGCACCATGGGCGCTCCAAAGTAAGAAAACAGTCTAGACTTTTGTGTTTTTTGGGGGGGTGTGCTGTTTTGGTTTTACGGCCCTGTCAAGATTATTTCGTTCATTTCGAGCTGATCATTAATCAGACAAGATCGGAAACTGGAGTACCCAGGGAAAAACGACCTGGCCCTCCCCTTGAAGAACTTGGCATCTCACATGTGACCTGAGCTAGACTCAAAACACAGTAGTGAGACTTTTTTTGTTGTTGTTTTTTTAACTCTTATCTTGCTGTTCACAACAACCCCTATCTTTGCAAACAGTGTAGATCCAGGTAAGATGGCTTCTGAAGAAGCCATCTGATCAGGATCTACACTGTTTGGCATTCAGTTTATTAATTTGTAGCAATAAATTATATTAAGTAATTGTCTGATAGACAGAAATGGGTGTGGCTTTAATGAATATTCAGCAAGATAAGGGTTAAAAAACCCAGCCAACACTGTCATTGCTTGTTCTGTTGAATAAATTTATTTTTCCACACTTTATTTTAATTTCTAAGTATCAACCAATCATATTATTTGATATAATATGCATGTAGTCATTCAAATTCAAAACTGTAGATCCTGATCAGATGGTTTCTTCAGAACCAACACTGTTTTCAAAAGTACAACACCACGCACTGGGTTATAGTACAGTCGAACTTCGATGGCTCGAACACCGACGGCTCTTTTACCATGGCTGAGTCGAACCCATTTTTCAGCTCTAGGGAATTCCTCTACATAAGAAAAAGTGTGGGATAATTAAGGAGATTTTCGAATTTTATTTTGCAAATGTATGCTGTGTGTACTCATTAGAATCGCCTCAATGAGGCAATTCTAATGAGTACACACAGCATACATTTATGTAACAGAACACTGAAAAGAAGTCCAAAAATACCCCCCCCCCCCCCCTATGTTTTCTGGAAGTATGCAACAGTGGCTAGAACTTCCGCTGTCTCGAACAAATTTCCATGGTCCCAAAGGGGTACGAGCCATCGAAGTTCGACTGTATCTGGTTCTGGACAAGGGTTATATCAACCCATACCTTTGCAAACAGAGTAGATCAGGCATCTGATCAGGATCTAAATTGACATTTAGTTTATGAATTTGCAGGAATAATTACATCAAGCAATCTGATTGGTTCAAATTCGAAAATGGGTGTGGCTTAATTAGTTATTCAGCAGGATAAGGGTTAAGGTCAAGTTTTTTATTTGAGGTTTAACGTCCCCGTCAACACTGTACAGGTCATTTTGGAGACGTTGCTTCCTGTTTTGTTGGACTTTTACCCGACAATGAGATTAAATGACATCTCAAGCCCCGCCTGGCCACCTCCCAATGAAACCAACAGGATTTATATGCATGGATTGTCCAACATGCAACACTTTTCCTGGGCAGGCTTAGAACCACTAAACGGTTTACCAGTACTCATGTGCGGTCGGTTTCAGCTCTGCGCGGAAGCATCATGCAGCCCAATCTATGTCTTCGAGCCCCGATGGGCGGGGGCCGCTTTAGGTCAAGTTAAGCTTAGCCAGGTCAGTTAACCTTTAACCTGCTGAATATTCAATTAAGCCACACCCATTTCTGTCTATCAACCAATCAAATTACTTGATGTAATTTACTGCTACAAATTCATAAACTAAATGCCAAACAGTGTAGATCCAGATCAGATGGCTTCTTCAGAAGCCATCTGATCTGGATCTACATTGTTTGCAAAGATAGGGCTTGTCGCCTACAGCAGGGTAAAGGTTAACCCATCCACACTTTTCATAGATACAGTTAAGAAGACATTTAGGGCTTGCTAATCAGAAATGATGATCAATTACATGTATCAGGCCTGTCATTATGATCGATAATCTATTAGTAATCACTGAAGATCTGGTCTAAACTTTAGTCCTACTGAACTAAAATACATTAAAAATTCCTATACTAATATTAAGACCATCTTTGGGACTGTTCAAAAGTGGTCTTTAAGACCACTTTTGAACAGTCCCAAAGGTGGTCTCCCACAATTTTGGGTAAAAGGCTCGCAAAATCGGAAGCAATGTCTCCTATGTGACCTTAATAATGTTGACGGGGACATACCCTCGATTCAAACAAACTCACCAAAGTATTACTTTTTAGAATATTTAAAGCTTACAGTTTATGTGCGCTAGCCCGACAGTAGCTCAGTCGGATGCGCGTCAGTGTCTGGTGATCAGGAGGACGATGGTTCGATTGCGGGGTCCGCAACATTCTTTCGGGGAGATTGATCATGAAATATTTTCTACGGTCATTCTCTCCATTCCGCTGATTCAAGAAGGGCAGTTATAATTTTCTGGTTAACCGCTTACGTTTCAGCCTGCCCTGGAAAGTGTGGATACATGTAGGTAAACTGACAGGCTCAAAAATGACCTTAATAGTGTTGACTGGGCCATTAAATTCCCAACACAAACAAAAACAAAAGCTCTTTGAAGCACAGACCAGAGGACTGTCATAATCTCCCTGCATATTACCTCATCAAAGAATCAATTTTTAGAATAATTACAGTTTATGTGTCACAATATTCAGAGTAACTGAGCCCACCGGGGGTTGGAGAAATAGTTTGGGCTGCATGGTGCTTCCATGCAGAGCTGAAACCGACCGAAATTGAGTACTGATAAACCTCTTAAAAGGTTTGTTTGTTTGTTTGATTTGATGTTTTAACGTCCCTGTCAACATTGAATAATAATGTAGGTCATTTTGGAGATGTTGCTTCCAATTTTGTGGGACTTTTGCCCGGCACTGAGATGACATGACATTTCAAGCCCTGCCGCCCAATGAAACCTTAATAGGGTTTAAAAGCATGGATGGTCCGACTCGCACTGCATTGCCTTGGCAGGCTTAGATCCTCTAAGCGGTTTACTAGTACTCCTGTGTGGGCCGGATTCAGCTCTGCGTGGAAGCATCATGCAGCCCATTTATTTCTTCAAGCCCCAATGGGCGGGGTAAGCCAGCCCAGGTAAAGTGGTGGGAGTTGGATCGTCGCTGCATATAAACCCTGGAGGGTAGGGCTTGAGATGCATTTCATCTCACTGTCGGGTAAAAGGTCCACAAAATTGGAAGCAACATCTCCAAAATGACTTTGACAGGGACATATCCTCAATTCAAACTCACTATAGTATTACTTTTTAGAATATTTAAAGCAAATACAGTGTCCCATTTTCCAGACTAACTACAGAAACTGACCTTGAGACAAACATCTGTAAGCAGCATCATATTAACATCATTAACTATAGCTCCAGATAGGAAACCAGAAAGATACAAGTATACACATGTAATTAAGCGATAATTTTCTTTATTTCTTGTCAGAAACGTATGTTGTGGGTACTTGTTAGAATCGCCTCATTGAGGCGATTCTAACAAGTACCCACAACATATGTTTTGAACATGATATCAGGAAAATTATCCCAAACTATCCCAAAATTATCTTCAATGCTCTTCCCCATCATTCTGGAAGCATGATATTATATAACAGTTATGATCTAATAATTTCTTGCAGTCTTTCTGCAGACAATCAGCCTGATCAATACTGCATGTTGTGCTCTAAAGGGCATTAACATGCCAGTCAAAACAATTGTCGTCTGCTTTGTCTTATGCCCCTTACTTCACAAGACACTGCTGCAAATTAACAGTGAGGACCCAGATCAGACTGCACCTTTCGGAGCAGTCTGATCAGGGTCCCCACTGTTTGCTAGTATGCAAAATATTGTCATCTGCCACTTATGTAACCCGGTACTTCAAAAGTCACTGTTGCAAACAGTGTTGTCCCAGATGAGACTGCTCCTTTTAGGAGCAGTCTGATCAGGGTCCCCACTGTTTGCTATAATCCAAAAATATGTTTGAAAACTTTGTAACATGAAGCAGATGGCATTCCCAGACGCCATTTTCAGATGCAGTTTTAAGGGTTAACCCCTTTTTGTATCAGAAACCCCAAAACCGGCATTTGGCAAACAGTGCAGGCCCAGATGAGATGCCTCAGTGCAGACCCAGATCAGACCCTGTATAATCCTTACTTCCATCTAATAAAGGATATAGCCTTTTTATAGAACATATTTAACCCATTGTATGCTAATGGAGCCTTCCATTGCTACATGAATATGTTGGACAAATCCATTTGTCATGTAAGGGGTGTCAGGCCTATTTTTTGTTTATTTGATTTTTGACGGAAAATTCAGTTAGCAAACAGTGCAGGCCCTGATCAGATGCCACATTCTGTGGCGTCTGATCTGGGCCTGTGGCGCCTGATCTGGGCCTGCACTGTTTGCCAAGGTATCACTTTAAGGGTTTCGCCCGCATACAATGGGTTAAACACAGTCTAAATAGAACTGTTGTGTTCACTGTTTAGTCGGCACAACAGCTCTAGTTTCTTGCTAGCCTAATAATGAAGCTGACAGCCCGCCCCATCAGGGCTTGAAGAAATATATGGGCTGCATGATGCTTCAACGCAGAGCTGAATCTGACCCGCACACAAGTACTGGTAAACCGCTTAGAAGATCTAAGCCTGCCCAGGCAAGCGGTGCGCACGAGTCGGACCGCCCATGCTTATAAAACCTAGTGGTTTCATTGGGCGACAGGGCTTGAGATATCATTTCATCTTAATGCCGGGTATAAGTCCCACAAAATTGGAAGCAACGTCTCCAAAATGACCTTTACAGTGTTGACGGGGACGTTAAACCTTAAATCAAACAAACAATTCAAACATAATGAAGCTGAACAGGCTCAGAGTCAGAGTTCTTTGCAAGAACACGGCAGCAGACAACATACAGACCATAGATGCAGTTTTTCATGGCATCTAAAAGGTGAATATCATTCAAGTGCTGTTACCATGGTTACAGCTCTTGATAAGGAGTGTGAGAATAATTAACATTTTTTGTTTTGTGTTTTTTGTTTGTTGGTACATGTACACCACAATCTCTTTATCTTGCTGAATATTCATTTAAGCCACACCCATTTCTGTCTATCAACCAATCAAATTACTTAATGTAATTTATTGCTACAAATTCATAAACTGAATGCCAAACAGTGTAGATCCTGATCAGATGGCTTCTTCAGAAGCCATCTGATCTGGATCTACACTTTTTGCAAAGATAGGGGTTATTGTGAACAGCAAGATAAGGGTTAATGGGGTCCAAAGCAGAAACCGTGTTAGTTAAACAACCATGTTATATCCAAACAAAATTGTATAGATTATATAGAAAAATATAATCTATACATTTTTGGGATCCATCCCGAAGCCGTGTTATATCCATAACCGTGTTATAACGGACCTTGTTATAACAAGGTTGTGGTGTATTGGCATTAAAGGGCGCAGCTAACACTATTTTAGGTCATTTTTGAGCTGGTCAGTTTACTTATCCACACTTTTCCTGGGCAGGCTTATACGTAAGTGGTTGACCAGTACAGTGTACATTCTTTCGCCAGAAACTGACGGTATTCGACTGGTAGGTTTCGTGAAATTTCCGTGAAATTCCATGTAGGTGTGTGGTGCCTAGATGTAATAGCTGGTCACATGGTCCAATCAAATATTTTATTTGTGGATAGCTCATAAGCGACCGTGGTGCGCGAAAGGTTCGACTTTTCCTTCCAATAGAAATGTGCTCCACGATCGCTTATGTATTTGAAAAATAACCCATATTTGATTGGACCATGTGATCGGCTATTACAAGAAAGACACCACACTCCTGCGTGGAAATTCACGGAATTTTCACGAAACTTCCCTGTCAAATATGGCCACTGACAACTGCCGGAAGGTAGAGAATGTCGGTAGAAAAGATTTCATGATCAATCTCCACAATAACCGTGTGTAAATGTGTTTGAAAATTTTGCAAGAAGATGCAGCAGATGACAAACAGGCAACATTTTCAGATGCAGCCCAATCTATTTCTCCAAGCCCCGATGGGCGGGGGCAAACTAAAATGTTTGCAAAAAGATAACTAGTGCATATAATTCTGGTTTAACAGGACAACTGTTAACCCTTGACCTGCTGAATATTTATATATGCCCACGCCCACTACTGATTATCAACCAATCAGATTACTTGATGCAAATTATTGCCATGAAAATTCTTGAGCTGAATGACAAACAATGAAGATCCTAATCAGATTCAGAAGCCATCTGATCTGGATCTTCATTGTTTGAAAGATAAGACATATCCAGGCTCAGCAGGACAAGGGTTAACATGCCAAAGTGGTCAAAATCTTTTTTCCTTTGACCTTGTTTAAAGGTTGATGTTTAATCAGTATTTTGCCGTTGGGTGAAAATTACATTCAAGTGTTGTTTATTTCAACAATATTTTAGCTAAAAATAATCCTCACTTTGAACAAACTGCCAACATCTTAAGCATGTGCCAAAACATCACAAAATGTGTGTTTGTAATCAGTTAAAACAATAACAAAATGTATGAATGAACAAACTAGAGAATTCATGAATGAATGAATGAATGGTCGATTGTAACAAAACATCAACCCAGGACCCCTTGTAGGTCATTTTGTTTTGTTTGATTTGAGGTTTAACGTCCCCGTCAACACTGTAAAGATCATTTTGGAGATGTTGCTTCCAATTTTGTGGGGTTTTTACCCGTTATTGAGATGAAATGACATCTCAAGTCCTGTCGCCCAATGAAACCAATAGGGTTTATAAGCATGGACGGTCCGACTCGCACTGCATGGCCTTGGCAGGCTAGATCCCCAAAGCTTTTTACCAGTACTTGTGTGCAGTCGCTTTCAGCTCTGCGTGGAAGCATCTTGCAGCCCATCTATTTCTCCAAGCCCCAATGGGTGGAGGCCGAGGAAAAAAGAGCTATATAGAGGAGACAGTGAGCTTGAAAGTGAGGGGACAATTAATGGAATAGTATAAACTACGGTACATGTAAAGAAATAACAACTTTCCCCCTCTGCCTATATACCTTCAGCAAAGACAGGAGGCCTTGCCCAACTGTAAGCCGGGTCCCAGCTCTTCGGGGCTTGACTGATTGATTTATTATGTTGAAGTTTAATGGCCCAGTCAACACTATTTTAGGTCATTTTTGAGCTGGTCAGATTACCTATCCACACTTTTCCTGGGCAAGCTTATAATGTAAGCAGTTAACCTCTCGCCAGAAACTGACGCCTGCCCTTCTAGGCATAGTATATGATACACTGAACATCTGGAAGGCATTGCATTATTCAGATTGTGTTACATGTATATTCAAAACCAAATGATGAGTTGCATTATATTAAACAATACTTAGTTCTGTATTCCATAATTATAATAATTACATATACATTGAAATTATCTCAGATGCTTTAATAGGCGCATACCAAAACTTTTTTTTTTATAAAAGTGCTGTTATGATCCTATGTATTGGGACAGACAGGCCTAAGCAAATAGTGCAGACCCAGATCAGAAGGTGCAGTCTGATCAGGGTCTACAACAGGGATGAGAACAGAGAATGTACAAACAGAGGAAATCTTGTATGTTTTGAGGTTTACCGTCCCTGTCAACACTGTAAAGGTCATTTTGGAGAGTGGAGACATTGCTTCTAATTTTGTGGGACTTTTACCCAACATTGAGATGAAATGACATCTCAAGCCCTGTCGCCCAATGAAACCAATAGGGTTTATACCAGACAGTGTCACTAATGAAAGGATTTTCCCGGGCTTGTTTTGTTTGTCTGCTACTGTTTGTTTAGAGATTTCACATCCCCATCAACACTATTAAGGTAATTTTGGAGATGTTGCTTCCGATTTTGTGGGCCTTTTACCTGACACTGAGATGAAATGAGATCTCAAGCCCTACCACCCATAGAAACTGCTAGAGATTAAGGTGCTGTCTAACCTGCACCACTTTTACTTGGGGTCTTAGACCTTTTAAGTGGTTTACACATTTTTATTAGACATAGCCACAGGTAAGAGGGGGTATTCACAAATTATTCTTTTTCTGCACTTAATCATATGTTGTGGGTTTTCATTTGAAGCACCTCTTATTTGTGGCTGTGAGTATGGCACAGGCTAGTGACCGGCCCCGATAGCTCAGTTGGTAGAGTGTCCGCTCCGGGGAACGGGAGGTCACGGGTTCGATCCCGGGCTGCGACATACCGAAGTCGTTAAAAATTGTACTAGCTGCTCCACGCTTGGCACACAGATTTACGGGGTAGAGCAAGGACTGGTCGACCCAGTGTCAGGATAACGTGACTAGGTATAGTATCATGTAATGTGTCTGGGACATGATACTTCAGTGAGGCAGTATTATAAAAGTGAGCATTGAGCTCCCTGTCGCAACCAGACACCGTCATGATATGACTGAAAAATTGTTGAAAGTGACGTTAAACTCGAATTCACACACACACATACACATTCACACACACACACACAGGCTAGGATTTGACCCTTCTCTTGCTGAATATTCATTTAAGCCACACCCATTTCTGTCCATCAACCAATCAAATTACTTGATGCAATTTATTGCTATGAATACACTAACTGAATGCCAAACCGTATAGATCCTGATCAGATGGCTTCTTCATAAGCCATCTGATCTGGATCTACACTGTTTGCAAAGATAGGGGCTGTTGTGAACAGCAAGATAAGGGTTAACAAGAGTTGTCAGAAGACAACATAGCTCGCCTTTGGGGGCCTAAGATGGATGAGGGCAAGTTATTAAAAAAATGTTCTTCTGTAAAAAAGCCCAATAGACTGTAGCAAATGAAAGAGAACCAAAATGTACCCATAATCATCCTGTTTTCAAGAAAAAAAATGAAAAAGAAATCTTTATTTGATAAAAAAAAATTCTACATTACATTATATCCATCAATAAATGTAGGTACTTAAGAGTGATGACAAAGTTTTTTCTAAAAATTGCCACAGTGACCTTGACTTTGAGCCCCAGACCCATAAAGTTGAACTTCATATTCAACATTTGTATGAAGTTATCTTAAAATTCATCAATAAATCTGGACACTAGAGCAATGATCAAGTTTTTCTAAAAAATAGCCACAGTGACCTTGACGTTCAGCCCCTGACCCGGAAAGTCAAAGTCACTCAAGATATCATCATACCAAACATTTGTGTCAAGGTATATTAAAAACTTCAATAAATGAAGGCGCAAGAGCGATGACAAAGCTTTTCTAAAAATAGTCACAGTGACCTTGACCTTCAGCCCCAGACCCTGAAAGTCGAACTCGCTCAAGATATCATCATTGCCAACATTTTTGTGAAGTTATATTAAAATCCATCCATAAATGTAGGCACTAGAGCGATCACAAAGTTTTTTCTAAAAATAGCCACAGTGACCTTGACCTTCAGCCCCGGAACCTGAAAGTCTAACTTGCTAGAGATATCATCATACCCAACATTTGTGTGAAGTTATATTAAAATCCATCAATAAATTAAGGTGCAAGAACGATGACAATGTTTTTTCTAAAAATAGCCACAGTGACCTTGACCCCTTGACCCTGAAAGTAGTGACCTTGACCTTAGGCCCCAGACCCTGAAAGTCAAAGTCACTCGAGATATCTTTATACCAAACATTTCAGTGAAGTTATATTAAAATCCATCAATAAATGAAGGCGCTAGAGCGATGACAATGTTTTTCTAAAAAAAAGCCACAGTGACCTTGACCTTGAGCCCCAGACCCTGCTATGTTTTTAGAAAGAAAAAAAAAAAGAAAAAAGAAAAGAAAAAAAAAAATGTTCCTCCCCCGGGATTTGAACTCACGCAGCTTGCAGGTAAACTTTAACACAGAGAAGTAAGGGAGGTAATACAGAGGAAAATATTAACTTCTCAAAAAGTCCAATTTAAGCCAAAAAACCTGAAAAATGAAGTACAATGATAATGTTAAATATTGTTTTTTTAGCAATTATTAATTATATATTCAAAATAAAGTTGTAAAACATCACATATAAGAGCTTGCAGGTAAACTTTAACCAAATGTGGACGCAGACGCTGACGCCCGGGGGTATGGCAATAGCTCCCCCTTACTTTCGTAAGGCGAGCTAAAAAGCAGTCAGACTCACACCCCTTTTTCTGGGCAGGTACTCAAGTTTGGTCGGTTTCTGCTTTGTGTAGAAGCATTATACGCACCCAATCAATTTCTACAATCCCCAATGGGCTGAGGTGCCAGGCTTGTTTTCATAATACAATGTAAATAGAAATACATGTATCTGATCGCACTGTTCTTAATAGTGGGAATATGGCATCACGAAAACACGCCTATATAAATTTGACCCCCTTATTTTGGCTTAAAGTTAAACCCCACTTTTATATAATGGAAGTAAAACTGGGGTTTGCAGTGGTATACATTGTTTTTCTTATTTCTGCTCAAAAACATAGATTGTGAGTACTCCTTAGAACAGCCACATAGTATGTTTTAAGGGGGAAAATATGAAAAATTATCCCCAAGTTATCCTCAGGCTATTAAATGCCTCCTTATCCCGACATACAAAGCTAAAATGTACAGTGAAATTCCGCTATTAAGAACACCTAAAATTAAGACTAATTCTGCTTTAAAATGTTTATCTAGAAGGCCTGGGACCCTGCTGTATTCTTTCTTCAAGTTTTCTGAATGCAATGTCCTCTGGTCAGGGGCCACCTTTGGTACTGTTCAAAAGTGGTCTTCAAGACCACTTTCGAACAGTTCCAAAGGTGGTCTTAATATAGGAATTTTACTGTACATATATGTCAAAATATACAAAGGGGGTCTTTCAAGGTATAGGAAATTTGCACTGGTTTCTGCCCACGCTTGGATTTTGATGAAATTATGCACAATAATTGCCATGGGTATAACCATTATAATTACGATGCATTCACTTTTAAATTTCATTTCCGTAGTAAATTCATTACATATTTTATGAAGTCTCTATCACAACAGCGAGTACTCTCATATAAACTTGTCTACAGTATTCAGAGTTTCATATATCTAATGCTGCTGTGTTTTATGAATTAAAGCCATAATTGGTGAGTTAGTTGATACTATGAATGACCTCACATGTCTAGTAATAGTGGCTGAGCATTCAGTTTTCTTTGATGGTGTCCCCATATTTCAGCTCCTTTTTTTGTATTCATTAAAATGTTATATGCATTTTTACCATGTTCCAGTTTTTGTCAAGATACCATTTTAGCATAAAAACTACCCACATATCTTTGGAACATGTTGATAAATTTTGATGGAAATTGAGGGCCGGTAACATTGTGTTTAAACACACTAAATACTGATAGTCCTGATTCAGCAAAATGTGAAATTATATGATTATCATGTTTTGGTCATGCTGTTTAATAATACTTTACTATTGCTTTCAATTTGGATGGCTATAGTATAGTATGGTTTGTGTAAGTAGTTCATAGCATAATTATAAGTATTATTTCAAAACATCCTTTTCAGTAAATTTGCCCCCTATGGAACAAACTTTTTTGTCTACAGCAATATACAGCAAAGGTATTGATGACAAACGTCATCAAACGCATCCATGTAATTATGTGCACAGTTTTCTTTCTGTCTTTCTTGTCCAATTTGGTAATGGTGCTAAGGTGATGTTTAGATTTAACATTCAAGTCAACAACATACCAGTCACTTTAGCTGTTGCTTCAGATTTTGTGAGATTTGTTATCGGACTCGAGATAAATGACTCTCAAGTCAAACTGTTGTTTGTTTATTTAACCCTAACTGTCCATTTAAAAAGAAAGGTTTACTCTAGGGAAAATCAATAACACTTGAGATTACTTTTCCTGGACATTAAGTTTTCAGAATTTGTATCTGCAAAGGCGCTAGCCAATCTATCTTTTTGTATAGCCCCTATGAACGAACTCAAATGGCTACCTGAATCTGTATTCCAAAGCCATTTGACTTTGCTTTTAGAATTCACATGGTCGTACATTTGTCAGTGTTCCAAAACTTATGTGATCATGACTGTGTTGTCTATATACATGTGTATTTATATAGGTCTTTCACTTACCTATCTCAGCAGTTGTTTCAGTAAATACAAAGCACACTATGTAAGGTATCAAGAAGCATTTAAACTGTTGATAATAATTATTCAATCTGTGAGTAGTTATCGCATTACACATAGGATTTTAAACTATTTTCAGTGAATACATTGTGATGCTTTTTCTGTCCAAACACTGCAATGCTCTTTCTAAGCTGAGAGATACATTGCACAGAAATGTACTGGTAATTATTAATGAACAAAAAGCAAGCAAGAACAGTGCTTTAAAAAAAACAACAGTGAACTTGCATTCAGCAGAAACATTCAAGAAGTGGTTGAAAGTTTTACGACCAGAAAAAATACTAAAAGCTCGGTTCCGATAAATTAACCACTACATTGACAAAGTAAATAGAAAAAATAAGACACTAAAGAAATGTCAACAATTACAATACCAATACAGAAAAGAGACATATTTATGCATGTGTACTATAAGGAAGGAAACTGTTTCTCTCCCTGTCCAATAGCAAAATTTCTCTAGGTCATGTGACAGCTTTGTCTACACCAAATATTCTGCGCCTCATCCATCAATGATATCTTTTGCAACAGAAACTCAATATCACTGACATTTCGATTTTTGGAAATACTAACCAATAATTACTGCATCGTAATCTGGCCATGGATTTATCAACAGAACTATTTTTACTAGTAACAACAAACTACTGACCATTGCGTCCTTGCATACCAGCTTGATATGGAAATGAAAATAATGGATCTCCTTGCCTTACACCTATTTGAGTAGCATGACTTATGTAAAGTCATTAAATAAAGTTGCACAGGTTAACAATAATTTTTCTGCTAATAAAAAAGCAATATATGTTGTTAAGCCTAATTTGTTGATTAGAATACCTTTTGATTTAGTATTTTACTATCTACTATTTTGGATAGATCATAGTGTATAAATGAAAGGAAAATATCAGAAATTCATGATATTTTAATAGTTTCTAAGCTAGATCAGCTCAATATGTATTCATTTTGATTTGTAAAATCTCATTTTTATTGCGTAAGTGCTACGAATTGCCTTCTTGTCAGGTTCTTGGATGATTTCAATAAAATAGTAAATTTTGCAGAAACGACTTACATCCATTAAAGGTGTAAAACTACAGTGTTACCAGTTTCGGATTTTCATGAAATTTGGCATAGCTAAAGAAGATACATATGGCATGTTTTCCTAGCAAAATGAAATCTTGACAAAGACTAGAAAATATTTATCTTAGGGATTGAATTTTGATAATTTTTTAAAATTTTAATTAAAAAATGAGATTTTTGATAATTATTTTATCTGAAAATGTAAACTTAAATTAATTCAAAAAGTTTTTTAGTATCAAAGGAATGCCTATGGAGTTCTGCATTCACTCCAGTTCACAGATCTTGAAACTAAATAAAACATAAGATTTAAGACGCACTAATTTAGAGACAGACACCAGCTCATGGAGGGAGTCAGTAACAGTGGCCTCCTGAGTCCTACTTTGATTTATATAATTTATTAAATACACTTTTATAGGTTATATATGCTGAGTTATTAATATACAAAGTTTAAAGAAAAAACATGCATGGGCACAAATGAAAGACCCCCTTTAATGCTACATGTAATTAATTAACCCATTTCTGACTGGAATCCCCTAAACGGGTACCGTGACAAACAGTGCAGGCCCAGATCAGACGTGCAGAACGCGGCGTCTGATCAGGGCCTCCACTGTTTGCGAAAATTTAAGCCATTTTCCAAATCAATTTTGACGAAAACACAACCTGACACCCCTAAATTTTGAAATGGACTCCTGCCATATATAAGGAGGAAGATTCCATTTGGTACAAAAAGGGTTAAATAAGAGCCTAAATGTACATGTATCACAAAAATGCATAATTCTAACTTTTTTTTTTTTTTTTTCAAAACACATGATTGTTAACAATCTAGATTCCATTTAAATTTAGATGGATTTTTTATGAATACATGTAAATTATACTTCGAATCTGTCATGTTTTGTTTACATTCATTATAAATGACACTTCAGTTCTTTATTTATCATTGTCGCCTACACCTTGGTAAACATTTGAAAGCTTCAAGTCGACTGGGATACATTTTGTTTGTTTGATTTGAAGTTTAACGTCCCTGTCAACACTGTAAAGGTCATTTGGAGATGTTGCTCCAATTTTGTGGGACTTTTACTCTACATTGAGATGAAATGACATCTCAAGCCCTGCCGCCCAATGAAACCAATAGGATTAATAAGCATGGACGGGTCCAGCTCGCACCGCTTTGCCTGGGCAGGCTTAGATCCTCTAAGTGGTTTACCAGTATTTGTGTGCGGGTCGGATTCAGCTCTGCGTGGAAGCATCATGCAGCCCATATATTTCTTCAAGCTCCAATGGGCGGGGGCCGCGACTGGGGTACATAGGGTCAGTTTCCTTAGCTAACTTAGCTCTTTTTACATCTACAGTAGACTCTCGTTACATGTATCTGCTATAACTTAAAAGTAAAATGAAGGTCATTTCCGTTAGTAAACGCACTGGTCCTTGCATGGTACATGTATAATTATGCCTGATAGGTTGGCGATATCAGAATTTATGCAAGATCTGGCTCTTGGATGGATTAATCTCCATGTCCCACTTTCCCACCCATTCTTGAAGCATATTTAAATAATTCTGAAGCTTCTCCGAGTCATCAGGACCCTGCACTGCTAAATAAACTGCAGTGTCTTTTTGTTCAATTTGAGGTTTAGCTTCCTTGTCAACACTGTATAGGTAATTTTAGAGATGTTGCTTCCAATATTGTGGGACTTCTACCCGAAATGACAACTCAAGCCCTGTCACCCTATGAAACCAATAGGGTTTCTTTTTTCTTTATATAATGCACGACCCTCTCACGAGGATTATGTGCAGATGTACGTTGCATACACTTCAGGTTTGCAGGATGAAAGCCTATAGATACAGTAAATATGTAATTACAGTAGTGATCTTTTGCCTGCATAGGTGATGGTTATCTCTGCATAGGGGGCCCCCAGTAAATGTCTTGATCCATTTGTGGCATTCATCCCTGCAAATGATGCCAGTGGAGCATGTTCGGACTCCGTGATTTTTTAACAGGGGGCCTCTAGCATGATAGACAAGTGCAATAACCTCTGAGCTACCACTGTTTATAAGCATGCAAGAACAGATTTGCATCGCTTTGCCTGGGCAGCCTTTCTTGGATGATGATGTTCCTCGTGCCTATGACGTTTATATTTTGCAATTAGTTTGATTTGCCAAAGTGTCTAGTCATGTAACTGACTTCAACAATCGTAATAAATTGTTTACTGCTAAATAAGGCTGGCACGATTAATCAGATAATCGATCAATAAATTCCACAAAAATGAATATCATTACTGTTTTGCTTGTAACTGATTATTTGATAAGTACCATTGAATACATGTACCAAAAGTTGTGTCTAAAATAGCTGGATGAGTGGCAAACAGTGCAGACCCTGATGAGATGCTGCGTTTTGCGGCGTTTGCTCAGGCCTGTCTGTTCAAATACATATGGTAAAGTTAAAACTACAACAGATGGTAGGTGTCATGCTGAGACAGAAAGCCAGACAGGTGAAATTATGACCAAATCTTCAGTGGTTACTAATCGATTATCGATCACAATGGCAGGACTGATAATCAATTATCTTTTCAGCTCCGATTAGCCAGCCCTACTGCTAAACTTCTTAATCTGGGCTATCGGTATCATAAACTACGCAAAGCCTTTTCAATATTTTATAGACTTTATTCCGATTTTATTTCAAAATTCAATGTTGGACTTAAATCTCTTCTGCAACAAGGTCTATCGGAACCAGAATTTTATGGTGACTTAGAGTATATAAAGTCAGAAAAATACATTTATAATTGCAATGACTTCAGCACCCAATTTCAGAAAATCATTCTTTGATATAAAAAGATTGGGTACAAAATAAATGTTATATGACAGACTGCATGCATGGTAGTTAACCCAATTACGGTTGACAACTTTGCTTCCCTCTTTAATTGCACGCCCATGGGTCAGGCCTCAGATTCTATGATGGTTCTAGCGTAAAGGCTTACTGAGAATAAGAGAGAATCTTATTCTATGTAATGTTGGCTGGTGCCTGATGTCTCTGGTTTGGCTCATCGGAGTCTAACTGTAAGTTTTCTTTTGCTCCAGCATCTCACTGGTATCTTGCTGTCGAGTCCTCAAAGTTGTTTCATTTTTGTGATCACCGAGATGTTGCACTGATGAGTTAGGAGGCCTTCATGTGGACTGACCTAATCATTTGTCTAAACCATGGAAGTAAGGGCGAGGATTGTGGTTGCGTAAAAAGATTTTAGTCCCCCTCCGCCTGGTGGAATTCGTTTCACTGACCATTCCAAGGCCGTTTTTCTGACGCATTTATTTTTGTTATGGCTTGTCTTTGAGTATGTGTATCATACCGCTTATAAAATATTATTTTTATCATATGACGTCGCGTCTGAGAGTGTAATAACGTCATGATATATTTTTGATAATCCACTAGTGGATTAAATATGCAAATTAGCTAGATACGTCCTGTAACGTTACATGTACGACGTCCTTAACGACATCGCGTTTACTAATGGCGGAATATTGACATTTTTGTAAACAATCGTGAATAAAATATGTTTTAAATGTCATATGATAAATAGAATCTTGCATTCGTGCTAATGTATTAATGAATTTATTGAACTTGTTGAGGAAAAGGGATAAAATGCTCGGCAAAGCCTCGCATTTTATCTCTTTTCCTCAACTCGTTTAATAAATTCAATAATACATGAACACTCATGTAAGATCCTCTATGTCAATAATTTATTAAACTCGTCGAGGAAAAGGGAAAAAATGCTCGGCAAAGTCTCGCATTTTATCCCTTTTCCTCAACTCGTTTAATAAATTCAATAATACATGAACACTCATGTAAGATCCTCTATGTTTTGGATAGCCAAAAGGCCATTCTGTGGTAAAGTAACAGTCCTTTTGGCCTTCTGCTGTTTATGTTTCCATAGGGGTCTAAGTTGTTTCACGTTTGTGTTTCTTCCCCTTTGGTATCTCTGATGGGAGCTGTAGGTTAACTGTATGGACGGATTCAATGTTTTGACACGTGGCCGTGCTTACTTGTCACTGCGCATGCAGCAAACTACTTTTCCTTTTGATAATGATCTTTCGTGGTTGGCAAACACATTGTAAATAGGTTTAATATTATGGGCATATTTTAGTTGACTGTTACAGAAAATCGATCAAATTACACTTTAAATGAGTTGATAAATATACATGTATTCTAGACTTCATTCCTGCATCTTCCACATTTTTAGTAATTCGTTTTGTGCATTTTTATTACAAATAATTAAGACCATCCCACCTCGTAACCTGCCTAAGTTTAACAGGTAATCATCAACAAAACATCCTCAAATATTCTAGAAACCAATTATTTGTTACTAGCTAATAAGACATGTCTATTTTAAAAGTTTAAAGGTCATTTTTGTCGTTTCGATTCCAAACAAAATACAAGTTTACAGAAAATAACATTGCATTTAAAATGGCGAAAGAAGGCCAAAGACGTTTTTTGCCCACCACCGGTAAGTCCCCACAAATAGTATTACTGAGTGATGACGTAGTGTTTGGATGTGTCTATTGATTCCTGATTAGGACTGGCTAATCGATTATCAGTCCCGTCATTGCAATCGATAATCTATTAGTAATCGCTAAGGTTTTTTGTCATGATTTTTACCTGTCTGACTTTCTGTCTATGCATGAATCTTACCATATGTTGCACTTTACCATATGTATATTTGAACGGAGAGGCCTGAGCAAACAGTGTAGACCCAGATGAGACTTCGCATAATGCGGCGTCTCATCAGGGTCTGCACTGTTTGCCACACATCCAGCTATTTTAGGCATAACTTTGGGTAGTAAATTGTACTTATCAAGTAAACGATTAAAAGCAAATCAGAAATGATAATCATTTTTGTTGAATTTATCGATCGATTAATGGATTATAGGATTAATCGTGTCAGCCTTACCGGTAAGTCCCCGCAAATAGTATAATTGAGTGATGACATAGTGTTTGGATGTATCTATTGATTCCTGATTCATTGCCTTTGCCTCTTTTTTTTAGATCCTGTAAGCTTGGTCAAGGACGAATAGTACACTTGGTTAAGGCTGACACGATTAATCGTATAAACAATCGATAAATTCAACAAACATGACTATCATTTCTGATTTGCTTTTAATCGATTACTTGATAGGTACAATTTACTACCCAAAGTTATGCCTAAAATAGCTGGATGAGTGGCAAATAGTGCAGACCCTGATGAGAAGCCGCATTCTGCGACGTCTCATCTGGGTCTACACTGTTTGCTCAGGCCTGTCTGTTCAAATATACATATGGTAAAGTGCAACATATGGTAAGAGTCATGCTAAGAAGAAAGCCAGACAGGTAAAATTATGACAAAAACCTTAGCGATTCCTAATCGATTGTCGATCACAATGACAGGACTGATAATCGATTATCTTTTCAGCTCCGATTAGCCAGCCCTACACTTGGTTTCCTGAGGCGAAATCTTCATCAGTGTCCTCAGGATGTGAACGAGACAGCATATAAGGGACTTGTTCGCCCAATCTTGGAATATAATAGTTGCATCTGGGACCCAAGGGGAGTGGTCCTTAATGAAGAAATTGTAAAAGTTCAGAATAGAGCTGCTTAATTTGTAACAGGAAATTACTGCTTTGAAACTGGGAGAATGACTTGAATTCTAGGAAAATTAAGAATGGAGTCTCTCAATGAAAGGAGAAGAGACAGTATGCTCATACTCTTACACAAAGGTCTAAAGGGTGCTGCCAGCAGTCCAACAGATGACCTTGTTCCTCCCGCTAGGCACTGTAGAGTGCAGAAAGCATCATTCAATGACGTTTCAGGCGCTTACTGCAAGAATGGACATTTATAATATAAAGAATCGTTTTCCCCCAAACCATTAGAGATTGGAATGCCCTTCCCGATTTGATTATTTCCACAGCTAAAGGTGCTGAGGATTGTGTAGCTAAGTTTACCTCTTTGGTTAGAGCTAGGGACTACTTCCCATGTGTATGAATGTCATTTCACGTGTCACCAGTAACAATTCTGATTCTGTAAGAAAATGAATCCGGGTCAACTCGGCCCTGAGTCAAGTGAGCCTGGTCAAGTCTGACCCCAGTATGAATTTAGCTTGACGGACGTGTCCTTAATGATACAATATGCTTCTACATACTATTTTATATCTGTGTGGTGACAGGACATCTCGGCCCCTAACAAACTCGCCCCCTAGCAAACTCAGCCCCTACAAACTCGGCCCCTGACAAACTCGGCCCCCAAAACTAGAATATGTATATTTAAATGTTGAAATTCAATTTTTATCAAACTTTTACACATAATTTTAACGTACATACGCCTAATTACTTTTTGAACTAATTTTCATGAAATTCTGAGTAACCCATATCACAAAATTACCCATGAGTTAAATGAAGCTAATGCCGTTGATTGAACAAGTGTATGACACGCTGCTCTGGGTCCACTCTCACTCAATCTCCGATGTTATTAATAAACTAATCGATTAAATGGCGTGTAATTACATTACATCTCTGTTGTAATTACATCTCTGACCCAAGGGGGTCGCTAAGCTGTTGAGTAAGCTCAAGATACATAATGCATCTGGGCCAGACGACCTGAATGCCAGGGTACTTAAGGAATGTAGCGCTGAAATCTCTCCTGTATTGGCCGTTATCTTCAATGAATCACTTGCCCAGGGCACTGTACCAGATGACTGGCGATAAGCAAATGTTACCCCGGTCTATAAGAAAGGGGAAAATGTGATGCAGCAAATTATAGACCAGTGTCGCTAACATGCATCTGTTACAAAACCCTGGAGCATATATTAGTAAGCAATATCCACAAGCACTTAGCCTTTGAGAGCATTCTTACTGGCTGTCAAAGGTCTTGCGAAACGCAACTAGTTCAATTTTACCATGCCATTGTGAGCAATCTTGGTGGGGTCATAAACCGTGGCCACAAACAGACTGACTTGATCATCATGGACTTCGCAAAGGCCTTTGACAAGGTACCTCACCGAAGGCTATTATATAAACTAGCTTTGTTAGAATAGGATAAGTGGATCCACACCTAGGTGGATTAGCTCATGACTCTTAGCGCTCACAACAAGTTGTACTAGATGACCAAGCGTCTGATCCAGTCCCTGTTTTATCTTGGGTCCCCAAGGTTAGGTCCTTGGACCGCTCCTCTTCTTGGTTTTCATCAATGATCTCCCGGTCAGTTTGTTTGCTAATGATTGTGTCCTCTATAGGAACATTCATTCTCCTTCTGACTGTCTTATTTTACAAGATGACCTGGATCAACTTGCACAGTGGGAGGCCGATCGGCAGCTGAAGTTCAATGTGGCCAAATGTCATTCAATGAGAGTGTCCCGACACCCTCCGGACTAGCGAATTAAGTTTGACTATACTCTTCTCCAGCAAATTTTTGGAGCATGTTCAATCCGCCAAATATTTGGTATCACCATCACTGACGATCTTCATTGGGGTCAACATATCTCTGAGACTTTAGGGTTCCTTAGACTTAGGATGTTGCATATAAAACATTGGTTGGCCCTCAACTTATGCATCACCCATTCGGCATCCCTATGTTAAAAACAGATTCAGCAGGTGGAGAAGGTGCAGAGGACAGCTACTTGATGTCTCTGCAGGCGATGGCGAAATAGAAGAAGCGTCGGTGACATGCTTAATGAGCTACAGTGGCCATCCATGGAGGCCCGTCATGAGCAGTCCTCTTTAACCTTCTTCTCTAAGATACACTCTGATACAATGATGTCAAACTCAATTCCAACACGTCCCAATTACAGCATCGGTTTCCGTGATTTTTTATCATGGATAAGGTTTCGTATTAAAAACGATAAATATACTCAAACTTTCTGTGAACCCTATCCACCTCCAAATTGCTTCTCGGAAACAAAAACATAGTATTTTAGGACCTAAATGCTGCTAGGGACTGAGTTTTTAGCTACGGAGTTGAATGGGGACCGAGTTTGCTTGGGGCCGAGTTTGTCAGGGGCCGAGTTTGTTAGGGGCCGAGATGTCCATAAATCATCTGTGTCCTTCCGTTTTTCTGTTTGTCTATACATATCGCATACGTCTTTTACAGTAGACCTCAACGGGAAGGTTGGATTGTCACACAACATTAAGGTTTCTAATCAATTAGTGGACAGCAGATTAATATCATTTAGAATAAGTCATAACAAATACTTAAGATGTGGTCCGGTATTTTTAGTAGACTGGAAAATTACTCAAATTTTGAAACAAACGGACCCGAAATGAATGTTAACTTTTGATGTGAATGTATACATTTGATGTGAAATCAATACCTATTTTGCCCCTATTTTATCAATGCAGCTCGAACATGTGCAGTTAAGCACCATTCCCAACTGATAACTTTCAGAAAATATAACTTTGGTCAAAAAACGAAAAGAATTCTCTATTCACTAAAGTTTCTTGTCATGTATAATGCTTGACAAATGCAGGCCGAGTTGACCAGGCCGATTTGACTCGAGGCCGACTTGACTCAGCTCAGGGGCCGAGTTGGTTACAGGCCGAGTTGACCCGTTTCCTAAGAAAATCACAGTCCGAACATGCTCCACTGGCATCATTTGTAGGGATCTTTACCAGTAAAGATAAAACAGATTATTCTATGACAAGAAAGCTACATAACCAGCGCCTGAGTCATGCAAAACAAAATTTGCCCCGGTCCGAGACGACAAGCTGTGTTTCACAGTGGAAGGAAATTTTAATTAGCAATAAATAAAGGAAATTTGGATCAATAATACAAGTTTCCTGGATAATCTTTTTTCTTGTGAACAGAGAAGTACTACCTGCCCTATAAAAGTCATTTCCGTATGGAAAATAAGAAGAAAAAAAGAACTTCTTACCGAAAACTTGTCAAAACTCTCCGGAAACCAATTACAACTGACCTTGACCTCTGCAAACCGGTGCGTGCACAAATTTGTTCAACGGTCCCTGGACAATTCGGCCCATAACAAAATCGGCCCATGACAAAATCGGCCCATAGCAAAATCGGCCCATACAAAATCGGCCCATAGCAATTTCGATCCACAATTTTAATAACTATGTTTGCATCTAATTGGTTTGCTTGCAGGGCCAAATCAGTAGCATGTAAATCGAACAATGGGATAAAGTGAAACATTTGTTCAGTTTGAGAAATTAATATTCTTTCCTCAAATGATAAAAAAACACATACTGTTAACAAGTCCGAGAAAATGATAACGCTCTAAACCCCACTTTATATAGGGAAATTTGGAGTATAATTATGCTTGTTTCTGATCCAAGACATGGGTTGTGTGTACTCGTTTGAACGGCTTTTATATAAGACAAATAACACTATTTTGACAGAAAAGTAGTCATTATGGAGAAAATGAAAGAATGCACAATATCATGGATGTAATATCATAATGGATATATAAGAAAGAAAATACATTCTTAAGAATTTTGAAAATGCTTAAGGATTTATGATATTTGATTGTTAGAAAACTGACATCAAGCGTTATTCACATTCACATTGGGCTTATCAACACGAAAACATGCCTATATAATTTTGACCTCCCTTGAACCCCACTTTAATATAGTAAAACTGGGGTTTACAGGGATATACCTTACTTTCTTATTTCTGCTCTAAAATAATGATTGTGGGCACTCAATCGAATAATTTTCATGTTTTTGGCGATAAAGGTGACAATGTATTTGTATAGGCGTGTTTCATAATGAATATCATAATATTTAATTATCTGCAAATTTCTATTATGACAATTGGTGATATTTTTTTTATTTCTGCTCAAAAAGATAGATTGTGGGTGCTCGTTAAAAATTTTTAGAGCAGAAATAAGAAAAAAAAACACAATTTTTCATCTGAAAATTTTCGTTTTTTCAGCGGTTAAGTTTACAATGTACTTGTATAGGCGTGTTTTCGTAATGTGAAATTGTTAAGGGTTTCGTTGTGAATATTGTTTTTCTTATTTCCATTTAAGAAATGGAATACGTTATGAATAAGAGGCATATTGATTAGTTTTCAGTAGAAAATCTTCCATTTTATTACAGGAATCACCCGTTTTCGTGCATTAACATTTGCCAGGTCCCGAGGATGCCGTTTGCACATTATACCGATTGAAACACAAAGTAAATAAGTAAGCAAGGGCCCAGCAATTTTTACAATTCGCCCAGCATACACAGATCAGCTTGCTCAGCCACACAGTATGGTCATGATCGTTGGAGGCGTGCGGAAGCTTTGGATACTTCACGAGCCCAGTATACACAGCTCGGCTTGCTAAGCCACACAGTATGGACATGATCGCTGGAGGCATGTGGAAGCTTTGGCTACTTTATGAATAATAGTTTCACACAAATCGGACTGCGCGGATGCACAGACTGATATGAGTCTTAGTTAATCGAGCCCCGCTGCTAGGCCCACATATAGCCATCGATGTGCCCCTGTCCAATAACATTTATAAAACAAGAAACAAAGAAAGTATTTAAGTCCCGCATTAGAGACATAAACTAATGGTTGATTGGCACGTGCCCCAACAATGCCTGAGATTTGAGTAATATGATAATTGTTCTGTTTGTCGTGTCGATAAAGGTAACAACGTAAAGTGATCATTGATCATTTTGCATACCGACATGTGCCAACAATATAAAAAATAAAAAAATGACACCAGAACTACAATTTCCAAGTTCATAATACATTTTTTTCTAAATAAACACACCCTCTTTTATATTATATTTTATTTCACATCTATTCCATTACAAAGTTTGCATTGCGAAAAGACTCACATCTGAGGGAGGTAATGATTGAAAATAATGATACAAATGCCGAGAGGGGAAAAGGGGTAAAATAAATTGTATGTACATGTATCTTATCATAAATTAACTATACAGTTCATTGTTTTATATGTTGACTGATTATTTGCCCCTATAACAGCATTGAAGTCATTTATGGGCCGAAATTGCTATGGGCCGATTTTGTCATGGGCCGATTTTGACATGGGCCGATTTTGTTATGGGCCGAAATGACCCGGAACCTGTTCAACGATATGCGTGAAATTTTCCATCGCGTGAAATTATTAGAGGTAACCAGTGCAATGTGGCCCTGAATCGCTCACCAGAGATCAAAACAGCCGCTGCAACATAAAAAGTCTAACAGAAGTGCATAAGAAACATTTTCTGTAACAGATTTAGTATGAAATAAAGGCAATGCCTTTTGAGCAAACACGCTCAATTACACAATAGTGCTAGATCTAGTGTGGTAGCTCAGTGGTTAGTGCACATGCCCCTGATGCAGCAGCGACATTAAAGTTTGGCATCCGAACATGTTCAATTGGCATCTTTTGTAGGGATAAATGCCACAAAGTGCACCATCCATCCTTTCTTTCTTTCTACTTATACTGCGATCGGTCACATTTGACCGGTTTACAGAGGTTTCGCCACACAACAAGTTCGCAATCGGAGGTTTCGCCACCAAGAGGTTTCGCCACCAGGAGGTTTCGCCCCAAGGGAGGTTTCGCCAGGTGTAATCCTTGGACTAAATCAGTTGGATATTGGAAAAATCCAACTGAATCCAAGTTGGAAAAATAGGGGTGTATTCCTTGGACTTTTCACCTGTTGGACTATATTTTGAAGATAAGTTTAATTAATTTTATCATGTAATAATATGAATCAAGTTTTTCAAATTTGGAAATTAATAATTTTCAAAATTACTCTGTTTTCAGATAAAATGCATAATAATTGAAAAGTTTTTTTTTTATTTTTTATTATTTTTTTTTTTTTGGTTTGTTTTGCTTTTGTTTTGAAACTGATAGCCATAACCCGAAAGCTTATTGCAAATGAATGTTGTAAATGCACCCAAAATGAGAGACAAAAAAGGAATGATTGGAATATTAAAGGACTTTATAGTAAAGACATATGAAAATACACATGCCCAAAATGAGAGGAAGGAGAATAATGACTTAACCATACAAAATTTAAACCACAACAATGCTTGATTGCTTAACTCAATTGATTTAAGCCAGATATCAGCCGGGATATCAGTTTCTACTTATCAATTGATAACATTTGCATCAAAGAGATCTTTTTCAGGCAAATTTCATTTAATCAAGGACCACTCAAAAAGATAATACTGAATTAATCCAGTGATATCAAATTTGAATAAAGGTGGGCTTTTCCTTGGACTATTTACCTGTTGGACAATAAATATATTTTGGGGGTAAAAATCATAAAAAAATCATAAAAAATGTGACAGCATTAAATGCATGAACATTACGGTAACACATCCATGCAAAATAGGGCAATTTTTCATGGCTCTAAAAATGGCATTTTTCCTATGAAAAATTGCGATATTTTCCTTATTTCTGCTCTAAACTTAGATTGTGGATATTCGTTAGAACTACCTTATTGAGGCATTTCTAATGAGTATCCACAATCTATGTTTTGAAGCAGGTATAAGAAATAATGTATACCCTTGTAAACCCCACTTTTCTCTATATAAAGTGGGGTTTACCAGAGTATTGATTTCATGGACTTGTTACCATAATGACAAATAGTTAAGACCTGATCAGACTGCTCTGATCAAGGTCTACACTATTTTCCCTTCTGTCCAAGTCTTTTGAACGCTTTATTAGCTGGTAAATTCAACTTGTTCATTTTTTAGGATACTTACAGCACATGCTCAAGGTGTCCCAATTTTAGGATTATTACGGTAACTGAATTCAGATGCCATATAAATGATAGTTTAGGCTTAGGCTATAGAATTTTTTATTTTCTGGTTCTCACGTCAGCCTCCCTAAACTTTCCAAAAATAAAAATGAAGGTGACTGAAGGAAATTTTAGTTTTATTATTTCTCTGTTTTCCACATGACTATCGAAATCAATTTAACGTATTTATTGAAAATAGCAGAGTTAGTTCAGCGTGTTGCATAAAAGGGTTATCTGTAAAATCTGGGCTGGAATCATGGTTTGGGCTTGGCAAACAGTGTAGACCCAGATCAGACGCCGCAGAATGCGGCGTCTGATCAGGGTCTACACTGTTTGCTTACAGTACAGGAATTTAAGGGTGAGCCACCAAAAAACAAGAGGCCCATGGGCCACTATGCTCACCAGAGCTCAGGTGGGCACTGCCCATCCTGCCCAATGGCAGCCATGTATTTTAACATAATATCATTTTAATCTACCAAATGAACCCCCATGTCCAAATGAGCACCCATGTGGACTCAGCATCTGAAAAGTTAGGCCTTTTGTGAAGTAGAGAGGGTGGGGCATGGACCCAATGGAGCCCCGGTTGGTATCACTAAATGCGTCTTATCATAAGAAACAAAAATATATATGGTTTAGCAGTGGGGATCTGTAAGGCCTCTTAAACAGTGGAGGGGTTGGGGCATGCCCTGTTGATCCCAGGAAAGCCCAAACTGTTGTCCCTAAATGTGTCTTATCATAAGGACCAAGTATATATATGGTTTAGTGCTGGGAATCTGACCGGTTTCAGAGATTTGAGGCACTTTTATGAAGTGCAAAGGATAGGAATGGCCCCTGCGGACCCCGCTACAGTAGGTGTGCTAATAATAAGGAACAAGAACATAATTATATGATTATGGGGTGGGGATTTGAATGGTTTCTGAAATATAAAGCCTTTTATGAAATGGAAGTGCCAGGCACATTGCCTCAGCACAAAGAGACACCCAGGTTGGTGTGATTGAACAAGTCTTATCATAAGGAACAAGTATATGGTTTAGGGGTGGGGATCTGAACTATTTCTGAGATATATGGCTTTTAATGAAGTAAAGCGATGGGGCATGGCCTGGGCAGGCCGGGAACTCCCAAGCTGGTGTCACTGAATGCGTCTTATCATAAGAAAGATGAATATATATGGTTTAGGGTGGGGTTAAGAACATTCTCTGAGATATAAGGCCTTATGTGATGTTGAGGGGTGGGGCAAGGCCCCGGGAGACTCCAAGGTTGGTGTCAATGAATGTGTCTTATCATAAGGAACAAGAATATATATGGTTTAGGGGTGGCCATCTGTAGGGTTTCCGAGATATTGTGATATTATGAAATGGAGGGGGTGGGGCATGGCCCCAGCACATCCCTGGAGACCCCCCGGTTGGTGTCACTGAATGGGTCTTATCATAATGAACAAGAATATATATGGTTTAGGGGTGGGTATCTGAACAGTTTCTGAGATATATGGCCTTTTGTGAAGTGGAGGGGTGGGGCAAGGCCCCAGCGCGTCTCTGAGGACCCCCAGGTTGGTGTCAATGAATGTGTCTTATCATTAGAAGCAAGCATATATATGGTTTATGGGCGGGGATCTGTAAGGTTTCCGAGATATTGGGCCTTTTATGAAATGGAGGGGGTGGGGAATGGCCCCGGCGCATCCAGGGGACTCCCATGTTGATGTCACTGAATGGGTGTTATCAAAAGGAACAAGAATATATATGGTTTAGAGGTGGGAATCTGAATGGTTTCCGAGATATTGGGCCTTTTATAAAGTGGAGGGGACGTTTCTTCCACAAACTTAAAGTAAAAGTAAAACAAAGATCAGGAATCGATACAATTAACTTACTCCACCCATCAAAGACACCAAAGGGAAAGAAACACAAACATTAAGCGACCAGACCATAATGGAAGGCCATAAGGACAGTTACTTTCCCACAAAATGGCCATATGGCCATCCAAAATAAAAAGACACAAGTGATACACACAGTAAGTAACACACAACAACCTAAATAAATCGCCACAGAAGAACCGCCTTGGAACGGTCAGTGGAAAGATTTCCACTGGGGGGGGGGGAGGGGGGCTTAAATCGATTTTACCTGGCCACAATCCTCGCCCTTACTTCGGTTGCGATTTAGACAAATAATTTGTTCAGTCCGCATAAAGGCCTTCTAACTCATCAGTGCAACATCTCCGTGAACACAAATAATCAAAGAACCACAGAGGTGAGACAACTGACTTAAAACTGACATTTTCCGTTTTATTGGTGACATTCTTCTCATTTCGTGTGCAAGCATAGAACGTGTGTGCTCATTAGACCAAGGTGGTTCTAACAAGTGTATCTCAGGAGTACCCAAATCACGGAATAGGTGGGGTTTATTCGGGTGTTCATTACATCCTAGTAGGTAAAAGGGTAACAAACCAGACAGCTATTGTCTTCAATATATTCATGTTTTAACCCATTTTGTACTGAATGAAATCTTCCACTTTCTATATAGCATGAGTCCGTTTCAAAATTAAGGGGTTCTTCAAAATTTATTTGGAAAACGGCTGAACTTTTTGAAAACAGTGTAGGCTCTGATCAGATGCTGCAGAACGTGGCATCTGATCTGGGCCTACACTGTTTGCTAATAACCTGTTTGGGGATTTTTGATATATTCCTCAACAGTGTGTGGCAGGCCATTATAGTATGATAACTTTATAAAACTTAGCATTTGATAAAACATCAGACTATAGAACTTCAAAAGTCAGTGTAGCTGAACATTATGATTAACAACAATCATGGTAATTAAATTAATTGATACGAACATATTTTTGCAACAAAACTTCTCAAATGATTTTAGTACACCTCTGATTGACGATCAGCTCGATAAATGAGTGAAATAATATTGAAAAGCCATACCCCCCCCCCCCCCCACGCCACTGGCATCATTTGCAGGGATGAATGTCTTAAAGTGCACCGTCCTTCGGATCGGGGCCTTAACTGGAGGCCCCCTGTGCAGGGAGAACCATCCCTTGTGCAAGTTAAAGATCCCTACTTTATTTACATGATTACTGTGTAGGCTTTCATCCTGCAAACCTGGAGTGTATGTAATGGTCAAATGTGACCGGCGCAGTATCAGTAGACAGACAGACAGACGAGTACTGGTAAACTGCTTAGAGGATCTAAGCCTGCCCGGACAAGCGGTGCGAGTCGGTCCGTCCATGCTTATAAACCCTACTGGTTTCATTGGGCGACAGGACTTGAGAAGTCATTTCAACTCAATGTTGGGTAGAAGTCCCACAAAACTGGAAGCAACATCTCCAAAATGACCTTGACAGTGTTGACGGGGACGTTAAACCTCAAATCAAACAAACAAAATAGTATATCATTAAGTACGTAGAAAACAGAGAAATTCTAATTTCAACTAAACAATTTTAATAAGAGTAACAAGATGCCAAAAATTTATTTCCGATTTATTTGTATGGTGAAAAATTTCTGAGCATATAACAGTGTAGCTCCAGATAAGCCATTTGATCAGGATCTTCACTGTTCATCTTGCAGTTTGTGAATTTAACAGATAGCTTATATTAAGTATAATGAAAGTAGAGAAATTCCAATTTCAAGTGAAAACTTTTAAAAGAGTAAGATGCCATCTGATCAGGATCTTCACTGTTCATCATGCAGTTTGTGAATTTAAAAGATAGCTTATATTAAATACATGTATGTGGAACATACAGAAATTCTAATTTATGTGAACATTTTTAAAAGAGTAACAAGGTGCACTCTGATCAGGATCTTCACTGTTCATCATGCAGTTTGCCAATTTAACTGATAGCTTATATTAAGTACAAGTATATGGAAAGTAGAGGAATTCTAATTTTAAGTGAACATTTTTAAAAGAGTAACAAGATGCCATGCAGTTGGGGAATTAAAAAAAAACAAACAGATAGATTATATCAAGTATATAGAAAGTAGGGAAATTCTAATTTCAACTGAATATTTTTTATCTGAGAAACAAGATGCCAAAAATATATTTCATAAAATTCTATGGTGAAAAATTTCCTCAGCATAATAACATGTTTTTCCTTGTATTTATTTTATTTTTCCCCTTTTTCTGTATATATGCCCATAAGATGATATACCATAGCAGTAATTACAGTAATAAACAGTAATTATCTTCAATTAACATAGCCATTATATGGCTGATTAAAGCACTGGTCCTCCTGTATTTGGTCCTCAAATTATACCCCTGGTCCTCTAGAGGACTTGGTCCTCAGTCCTCTGGTCCTCCAGTACAAGTCCTCAAAATTATACCTTCCCCAAAAATTGAGCAGTTGGAGGAAATAATAAAACTAAAATTTCCTTCAGTCACTTTCATTTTTATTTTTGAAAAGTTTAGGGAAATCTTCATCAGTGTCCTCAGGATGTGACAGAGACAGCATACAGGGGACTTGTTCGCCCAATCTTGGAATATGGTAGTTGCATCTGGGACCCAAGCGGAGTGGTCCTTAATGAAGAAATTGAAAAAGTTCAGAATAGAGCTGCTAGATTTGTAACTGGAAATTACTGCTTTGAAACTGGGAGCATGACTGGAATTCTAGGAAAATTAAGATGGGAGTCTCTCAAGAAAAGGAGAAGAGACAGTAGGCTCATACTCTTATACAAAGGTCTAAAGGGTGCTGCCAGCATTCCAACAGATGACCTTGTCCCCCCCCCCAGCTAGGCACTGTAGAACGCACCATTCAATGACGTTTCAGACCCTTACTGCAAGGACGGATTTATAAAGAATCGTTCTTCCCCCGAACCATTAGAGATTGGAATGCCCTTCCCGATTCTATTATTTTGACGGCTGAAGGTGCTGAGGATTGTGTAGCTAAGTTTACATCTTTGGTTAGAGCTAGGGACTAACTTCCCATTTCACAGGTCCTGGTGTACGAATGTCATTTGACGTGTCACCAGTAACAATTCTGATTCTGATTCTGATAGGGAGGCTGACGTGAGAACCAGAAAATAAAAAATTCTATAGCCTAAGCCTAAACTATCATTTGTATGGCATCTGAATTCAGTTACCGTAATAATCCTAAAAATTGGGACACCTTGAGCATGTGCTGTAATTATCCTAAAAATTGAACAAGTTGAATTTACCAGCTAATAAAGTGTTCAAAAGACTTGGACAGAAGAGAAAATAGTGTAGACCTTGATCAGAGCAGTCTGATCAGGTCTTAACTATTTGTCATTATGTTAACAAGTCCATGAAATCAATACTCTGGTAAACCCCACTTTTAATATATGGAGAAAAGTGGGGTTTACAAGGGTATACATTATTTCTTATATCTGCTTCAAAACATAGATTGTGGATACTCATTAGAAACGCCTCAATAAGGTGGTTCTAAAGAATACCCACAATCTAAGTTTAGAGCAGAAAAAAGGAAGATTTCGCAATTTTTCGTAGGAAAAATGCCATTTTTAGAGCTATGAAAAATTGTCCTATTTTTCATGGGTGTTACCGTAATGTTCATGCATTTAATGCTGTCACATTTTTTATGATTTTTTTTTATGATTTTACCCCCAAAATATATTTATTGTCCAACAGGTAAATAGTCCAAGGAATAGCCCACCTTTATTCAAATTTGATTTCACTGGATTAATTCAGTATTATCTTTTTGAGTGGTCCTTGATTAAATGAAATTTGCCTGAAAAAGATCTCTTTGATGCAAATGTTATCAATTGCTAAGTAGAAACTGATATCCCGGGCTGATATCTGGCTTAAATCAATTGAGTTAAGCAATCAAGCATTGTTGTGGTTTAAATTTTGTATGGTTAAGTCATTATTCTCCTGCCTCTCATTTTGGGCATGTGTATTTTCATATTTCTTTACTGTAAAGTCCTTTAATATTCCAATCATTCCTTTATTGTCTCTCATTTTGGGTGCATTTACAACATTCATTTACAATAAGCTTTCAGGCTATGGCTATCAGTTTCAAACCAAAAGCAAAACAAAAAAAAACAAAAAACTGAAAAAAAGAGACTTTTCAGTTATTATGCATTTTATCTGAAAACAGAGTAATTTTGAAAATTATTAATTTCCAAAATTGAAAACTTGATTCATATTATTACATGATAAAATTAATTAAACATATCTTCAAAATATAGTCCAACAGGTGAAAAGTCCAAGGAATACACCCTTATTTTCCAACTTGGATTCAGTTGGATTTTTCCAATATCCAATAATCCAACTGATTTAGTCCAAGGATTACACCTACCCTTTCGCCAGTCAGAGGTTTCGCCACCGAAAAAGGATATTTGAGTCGAAATAACAAACTATGCCTTGACGTACTTATTATTATAACCAGTGTTACGTAGCTTACACCGATATTGAGTACATCTTCAACGACAGACAACGAAAAAATGAAATCAAACTAAATAAAGGAAAACCACTTTCAAGTGTGATAGAGACAGGTCAGTACCTTAGTTATTTTCGTGTGTTTTATGTGCCTCCACGTGAGTGAAATACCAAAACAATTTCAGGATTTATTATGGTGAAAAGACAATAATAGTATCTACTTTCGTTTTCCATATATCTGAACTTATCACCAGAACGCCTTTAAATCGTCCAGTGAAATGACTTATTTTCAACCATAGTTGCCTCCCTTGAAATCACCAACGTTTTACAAACGTTTTAATAGATAACACCATTTCATAGTAATATTTAATATTATACACTTATCCTTCAATTAAGTGTCAGTTAGCCAGTCAATTTAGTCGTTTGCAAGGTGGGCAACTCTGACTTATACCTGTTTCTTACTTTTGTCCCAATAGGTCACCCAAGTAGTTACGGGTTTAGATCGCTTTTGGCCGAACCGGTCACCAAGCGTCTGTAGTTAAGCAACATCTCTTGCTTTCTACAAAATCTAAGGGTTTAAATCTTATCCCTACTTTTGCCTCCCCGAGGCACCCAGGTGGGTCGAGAAGTTCATATAGTGCATTCATTTTCTTAAGCAGCTTTCAATTTAAACACCTAGCTGATACCTAATTGTAAATAAATTTAAAAACATGTTGCTATTCTCTGTGATCACCGTATCACCATATCCAGTGATACGAACCTGAAAACTTACCTGTTGTCCGTCCGTCTGTCTGACTGTCCGTCCGTCCGTCAGCTAGTCCGTCTGTCTGACCGTCCGTCCGTCTGTCTGTCTGACTGTCCGTCCGTCCGTCTGTCCGTCAGTCAGTAACCCGACAGGCAGGTGATTTTCTTTGCCACTGTTCCCAGGAAGACTTAACTTCCCTAGCAAAACACAACGCGAAGTCATAAAAGTTTTCCTCTGAACGTTGGCAAATTATTAGCCTAGTGGTTGGTCTCGGACTAGACGCTTTATCCTAGCCCGACCCCCTCTAGCATACTACAGATTGGTGCCGTGACCAGGATATGGTTAACGCGGTGGCCCCCGCCCATAGGGGCTTGAAGAAATATATGGGCTGCATGATGCTTCCACGCAGAGCTGAATCTGGCCCGCACACTAGTACTGGTAAACCGCTTAGAGGATCTAAGCCTGTCCAGGAACCGCGGTGCGAGGCGGACCGTCCATGCTAATAAACCCTATTGGTTTCATTGGGCGACAGGGCTTGAGATGTCATTTCATCTCAATGTCGGGTAAAAGTCCCACAAAATTGGAACCACGTCTACAAAATGACCTTTACAGTGTTGACGGGGACGTTAAACCTCAAATCAAACAAACAAACAAATCATAACATCCATATCTAGAAAATGAATGTGTAATAAAAAGTTAATAATTTAAGCTATCAAAAAGTAAAAAGTGAAGATTTCTCTGAGAAATAGTAGTAATGGATACGAATAAGAGCAAATCAGTTACTTTCAATACATCAAGTGCAAATGACATTCAAAATGGGCAATCTTATTTAAAAGCAAGCAACAGCAGCAGTATTGCCCTTTACGCTTTATGGACATCTCGTCCCATAAAAAAACTCGGCCCCTGACAAACTCGGCCCCTAGCAAACTCGGCCCCATTCAACTCCGTCCCAAAATACTCAGTCCCTAGCAGCATTTAGGTCCTAAAATACAATGCTTTTGTTTCCGAGAATCAATTTGGAAGGTGGATAGGTAGTTTCACAAAAAGTTTGAGCATATTTATTGTTTTTAATACGAAACCTTATCCACGATAAAACCGATAAAAGATCGCGGAAACCCGTGCTATAATTGGGACGGTGTTGGAATTGAGTGTGGCATCACGAAAACATGCCTATATAATTTTGACCACCAGCAACCACAATTTTATATAGTAAAACTGGGGTTTACAAGGGTTTATATCAATTTACCTTTTTCTTCCCAAAAACATACCTTGTTGGTTCTTGTAAGAACCGCCTCGTCGATGCCGTTTTTACAAGTACGCAAATCTGTTTGCTCAAAAACATAGATTTTGGGAATTGTTAGAATCGCCCTGTCAATGTGGTTCTAACAAGTACCATAAATGTATGTTTATAGCAGAAATAAGGAAAATATGTTCATATTTAATCTGAAAATTTTCATATTTTGTTGGTGAAAAATTCAATATTTTAGAATAGGCCTTTTTTATGTGTGATATTAACATTTCCAGTGTAAAACCAAATGTGAACCTATAGAAAACAATATTCGCCCCGCCCATCGGGGCTTGAAGAAATAGTTTGGGCTGCATTATGCTTCCACGCAGAGCTGAATCTGACCACACACGAGTACTGGTAAACTGCTTAGAAGGACTAACCCTGCCAGACAAAGCGGTGTGAGTCAGATCGTCCAATGCATATAAGCCTTCTGATTTCATCGGGCGGCAGGGCTTGAGATGTCATTTCATCTCAATGTCGTGTAAAAGTCCCACAAAATTGGAAGCAACGTCTCCAAAATGACCTAAACAGTGTTGACTGTGTCGTTAAACCCCAATTCAAACAAACAAAAACAAATAGAAAACAATATAGATCATGATATACATGGTTCTCCACGATCTGACTGTTCGTTGGCGACGTTCATTACGAAAATACTCCTATACAAATACATCCTATACAAATACATTGTCATTTTTTTTGGCCAAAAATGGAAATTTTAAGATGAAAAATTGTGATATTTTTCTTTTTTTTTTGCTCGAAACATAGATTACGGGGGCTCGATAGAACCGTCTCGATGGTTCTATCGAGTACTCACAATCTGTTTTAGCAGATATAAAATGTAATGTTTTAAGAAAGAAACCTAACTTTTTGCTGCCGTAGCGCTAGTAAAGTTTATATGAACCCATTCGGTGTTAAGTTACTTTGCAGGCGATCCGCTGCTTTCATACTTTCATGATTTGTTTTTGTTTGATTTGAGGTTTAGCGTCCCCGTCAACACTGTATAGGTCATTTTGGAGAAGTTGTTTCCAATTTTCTGGGACGTTTATCCGACATTGAGATGAAATGACATCTCAAGCCCTGTCACCTAATGAAACCAATAGGGTTTATAAGCATGGACGGGCCGACTCGCACCGCTTTGCCTGGGCAGGCTTAGATCCTCTAAGCTGTTTACCAGTACTAGTGTGCGGATCGTTTCAGCTCTGCGTGGAAGCATCATGCAGCCCATATATATTTCTTCAAACCCTGACGGACAGGGGCCGTCATACTTTCATGAACAGCAGAAAAATTTCTTAAATGAACACACCAGTACCTCATGGGTTTAGGTCGGGTAAAAGCCCGACAAAATTGGAAGCAACTTCTCCAAAATGACCTATACGATGTTGACGGGGGTGTCAAACAATCAAAATCATTGGTATTAATAGAAAAAAGGCTAATGGCTGTGGAATGGTCAAACACTGCAAATGATAATGAAAACAAAATGGTTCAATTTTTGTAAGTGCGCAACAGAACTTTTCAGTGGCAGAGATGTAATTACTCGCCAATCAATCAATTAGTTTATTAATTACATCGGAAGGTGAGTGACAGTGGACCCACAGCAGCGTGTCATACACTGATTCAACCAACGGCATTAGGTTCTTTTAACTTATGTGAGATGGGTTACTCATAATTTCATCAAAATGAGTTTAAAAGGTATTTAGGCATATGTACATTTAAATATGTGTAATAGTTTGATAATAAATCAATTCCAACACTAATATAAACATATTCTAATTTTAGGGGCCGAGTTTGTAGGGGCCGAGTTTGCTAGGGGCTGAGTTTGTCAGGAGCCGAGTTTGTTAGGTGCCGAGATGTCCTGTCACCACCTTTACTCGCAGGTGTACATTACATACACTCCAGGTTTGAGGATGAAAACCTACTCAGTAATCATGTAATTACGGCAGGGATTTTTAACCTGTACAGAGGATGGTTCTCCCTGCATAGGGGGCCTCCAGTTAACGTCCCGATCCCCAACCCCCTGTGCAGGTAAACCATTTCCTATCCTTACCGTAATATCACGATAACCGCATAGGCGTTCGTCCTGCAAACCCCCGAGTGTATGTTCGTACACCTGTAAGTAATGGTCGAATGTGGCCTATCGCAATAAAGCAGATAAAACATAGATAGCCACGCAAACAAGATCTTGGTAAACCACCTATATAGAGGTACAGATCGTATTCATGTGGGCATACTTTACATTTATTATATCTAAAACTAAGCAAAACAAGGGGGTCATTCACGCCGTTCTGCTATGGTATTTGCACTATTTTGGCAGTGTTTTCTATGTGTTCCCAAACTGAAGACATTTGCATCTTGTTTGTAGGACCAAAAGAACAGATTTCGAAAGAGGCAGTCGTTTGATAGCCAGCTTAACTCTGACACCAAGACCTTGCTGCAGAAACAGATAAAAGCCAACAGATAGATACCATCGCTCTTGACTTTAGCAAGGTGTTTGACAAAGTTCCACATGAATGGCTTGGGCACTGTCAAGCACAGGCACGACAAAATATCCCTTGCAGTTGACCCACAGCTTCCTGACCAACAAGGGCTAACCAGACCTGGTAAAAGGCCAGTTTTCCACGATTGCCCCAGCTGAATCCGCTGTACCTCAAGGCGGCATGCTCCGACCTTTGGTGTTCTGCTCATACATAAATGACCTACCACAGAAAGTCAGCTCTGGAATCGCCTCTTTGGTGATGACAGCCTTTCATATCACAAGATATCAATCGTAACTGATACTACAGCACTTCAGAGGAATCTTGACAGACTACAGCACTGCCCATAATGATATACAGACTGGCAAACGTCTTTTTATTTAACCCAACACAGTGTGCACCAGTCAGAGAAACAAAATGGAGAAACCTGGTTGGAGACTGTGGTTGTTCTCCCCGTACATCAACCATAGTGCAGTTTATATTTTTCTTTTGGTCCTTTGAGATCAGCGTGAATATTCTGAGAAATCGGAAATAATTTATTGGTTAAGACTCATATTCTAGACAAGTTTTTAATTATTTGGACCCCATTTTGATTTATATCAGTCTTTGAATCGACTGCCTATTCGAAATTCGCTATATTGCAGTATTTTGCCTCTGGCTTTCTTTGCCGGATCATTACAGGGTCACTGATGAGGCTTTATTAGCCGAAACTACGTAGTATGACCCATCTTCTTTCTTATGAATGTTTTCATTGCTCTTAAAGGAACTCATTTTTGATTTTTTTTTGCCTTCACTGCAGCTGGTGTTGTGCCGTGTGGCGGCCGTAAAACGTCTCCCTGTACATCAACCATAGTGCAGTTTATATTTTTCTTTTGGTCCTTTGAGATCAGCGTGAATATTCTGAGAAATCGGAAATAATTTATTGGTTTAGACTCATATTCTAGACAAGTTTTTAATTATTTGGACCCCATTTTGATTTATATCAGTCTTTGAATCGACTGCCTATTCGAAATTCGCTAAATTGCAGTATTTTTCCTCTGGCTTTCTTTGCCGGATCATTACAGGGTCACTGATGAGGCTTTATTAGCCGAAACTACGTAGTATGACCCATCTTCTTTCTTATGAATGTTTTCATTGCTCTTAAAGGAACTCATTTTTGATTTTTATTGGAGCAACTTACATGTTCAAGATACATGGCCATAAACTGTCAATCTTAAAGACTTGAAAGAACCAGGGCATCCTTTATTTCAGAAACATGTTATAGGAACCCCTTGTTGATGTAACTGTAAAAAGGCAAACAGCAGCCTTTCTTTGGAAGGAACATCACCGGCTGGTTTGAATATGTTAAAAACAATGATTCGACTTATCCTAGATTATGCCACGTCAGTATGGGACCCGCATATAGTATCCAGCAGCTTGAGACGGTGCAACGGCGGGTAGCTGTTACCTCATAACCAGCATTACCTCCCGAGTGATACAACACCTCGGCCGGCAAACTCAGCAGCATTGACATCAAGATGTCAAAGTTGTAGTGGTTTACCGCATTCCCTCTGGGCTAAGTCGAGATTCTTGGTTGCAAGTTCTGCGACCCGAAAGCAGCGAACAGTGTAGGATACTCCGTGGGGTATATGGACTGACATCTTCTGTCAGCTCTACTTCATCGCCACGGGCATCAGACCCAATGATCAACTTTCACAGAGTATTGTCACATCGGGGTTCCTTGAGGACTTCAAGAGGGATCGTGCAAGTCTTTTCTAAACTACGTAAAACTTTTTTCAAAATTTTTAAATTTGTTCTGTTATGAGGCAAAGATGACGTGTATCTTGTATGACTGGGGAGTGCAACTGACTTTCAGGTATATACAAATGTCAACCTGGCAGGTGGGCTGAAATGTACTGTTCTTCAAAATGTTGACAACATTCTAGAAAAAAAATAATGTTCCAAATTATATAAATAATCATAAAATATGCTTGTTATATAGTGCATTTTTGTTGTTAGAACAAAAACATATAACATCACTTAATTAGAAAATTACCTTCCAAAATGGTCAATTTTTGAACATTGGTTTCTCGAATGTCGTTCCTCGAATACTTTCTATTGTTACATCAACCTAAAGTATAGTCTGTGTCCTAGCAACAACGAGAAATAGTTTTCCAAACAATGCCATAATAACAACATATGCATCCTTTTAAAACCACACCGAATGTTCGTACTGAAAGCCTTTTTGTATACATGAACGTTTACTTTATTAGAAGCCTCCGCGGTGTAGTGGTTACGCTACTCGCCTTGCAAACCTGCGATGCAGGATCAATCCCGGGCTTCTCCAGACTTTTGGATGAGTCTTTAAACCGAGGAGCCGTCTCCGTATGACCTTAGCTGTTGATGGGACGTAAAACTCTAACACTCACTCACGTTAACTTGATCAGTAAATCAGGGGTGTAAATGTGCCAATAGTGGGCAAAAATGTCTTGCAAACGAATTTTATTCTAAGTCATGTTTTATATCCAGAACTTGATTACCTTCATTCTTCCGATAATTAAGTAAATATTGTTTTACACACAATAGATACAAGAGTGGAAAATTGTTTGTTTTGTCCAAAAAAATATAATAATGATTTGACACAGAGTTATTTATACCGCAATACTGATTTACCCCAGTGTTAAAATGGTCCGTGCGTAATAATGTACGTATACACGGATGATAATGTATAGTGAGCTCTACATTTTGGTAGGAGTTTTATCGGCATGGGTATAACGTTATAATGCCCCTTTTTTTCTTTTTCTTTTTCTTTTTGAAAAATGACGACTCATTGTTGCTATGACAAGGACTAAAATATTTGTTGGTTTTACAACGATATGTTTCAAAAGAAGGACAATGGAGAAACAGATGTTCAACTTTTTGAAAGGTTAGTTTCTTACAACGTCAATTTTCACTTGTTTCTTCCAACAACAAAAATACATTTGTTAATACGGATGTTTTATGATTACTCATATAATTTGGAACATTGGAGGGGTTAGTGCAAGAAGGAGCCTAAGTCACATTTTTATAATTTCGAGAAAAACGCGAAAAACAAAATTATTTGCAAACTTTTCATATTTTTCATACCTGAATTGAAATAAATTCTTCTGATGTGTTATCATGTCATCTGAAATGGTGCAGAAATCGCAAAAATAGTTCTGAGTATATAGCAGATACTCATTTGTTACAATATTGGTTTAGTGCAAGAAGGGGGCCTAAGTCTAGGGTTTATAGGACTTAGGCACCTGCTTGCACTAAACAAATACAGCAAAGTTTTCTCTATTAAAAGCAGAAACCCATGTCATTTAGTTGATCATGTATATTTTATCGTATCACGACTCTTAATTAGTTTATTATAACAAAAATCTTAAACAAATGAACAGTACATACAAATGAAACTCAAAGCTTTATGTGGTAAAACGGACTAACACCCCTTCTTGCACCAAAGATACGACATTGGACTTAGGACCCTACCAAAACTTTATTAACCGCCATTTTTAATGCCAGTAAAGAAATAAAATATAACAAACTATATATATCAGATTGTAGGTCTTGATACGATGTATCTGAAAATGATAATATCCCAGATTTTTTTTCAAAAAATGGACTTGGGCCCTTCTTGCACTAACCCCTTCCATTATGGGATGTTTTTTTTTTCTAGAAACATATCAACATGCTAAACAACCGTAAATTTTAGCCCACGTGCCAGGAAGACATTTTGATTGTCCTTAACTTACAGTTGGGCAAGACCTGCTGTCCTTGAAGCAGGTAGGGATGGATATTGGAGATGGTTGGGCGTTGTTATTTATTCTGCTTCTACACTTTTATTCATCTATCCCTTTCTCCCCTGTCCATCCCTCTCTCTAGAAGCCTCCGTGGTGTAATGATGAGCTACTCGCATCATTAACCAGGGCTCGTGGGTTCGATCCCGGGCTCCTCCCGACTTTCGGATGAGTCTTTAAATCGAGGTCCCGTCTCCGTATGACCTTAGCTGTTGGTGGGACGTAAAACTTAAACACACTAACCCACACTCACTCCATCCCTCTCTTCTCCTCTACTACCTCTTCTATATCTTTTATCCTTTTGTCTGGGAGACGACACAAAGTGACCCACCAGGGTTGACGTGTCGTTAAACCCAAAACCATGCACATACCCTTAGTAAAACAGACGACTTGATCATCATGGACTTCGCCAAGGCCTTTGACCAGGTACCGCACAGAAGGCTATTATATAAACTGGACTACTATGGGATAAGAGGATCCACTTATAGGTGGATTAGCTGATGGCTCTCTGGGCGCTCACAACAAGTTGTACTTGATAGCCAAGCGTCTGATCCAGTCCCTGTTTTATCTGGTGTCTCCCAAGGTTCGGTTCTCCCCGATAATATCAGGTCGTCGGTCCGTTTGTTTGCTGATGATTTTGTCATGTATAGGAACAATTATTCTCCTTCTGGCTGTCATATTTTCAAGATGACCTGGATCGACTTGCACATTTGGATGAAGTTCAATGTGGTCAAATATCACCTAATGATGGTGCTACGACACCCCCGGAGTCAAATTAAGTTTGCTTAAATACTTCACCAGGAAAGTTTGGAGGAGGTTCAATCCGCCAAATATTTTGGTATCAACAATACTGACGATCTTGATTAGGGTCAACATATTTCAGAGATAACATCTAAAGCAACTAAGACTTTAGGATTCCTTAGATGTAATTTGGCCTTTGCACCTAGACAGACAAAGGGAGTTGCATACACAACATTGGTTCGCCCTCAACATAAATATGCATCACCCGTTTGGCATCCCTATGTTAAAACTCAGATTCAGCAGGTGGAGAAGGTACAGAGGACAGCTGCTCGATGGACCTGCCGACGATGGCGAAATAGAAGTAACATCGGTGACATGCTTATCGAGCTGGAGTGGCCATCCATAGAGGCCCGTCGTGAGCAGTCTTCTTTAACCTTCTTCTATTAAGATCCACTCTGAAAGAGTGTCTATTAATAAAAATAGGTACTTGACCCCTTCAACAGCGTCAGCCCAAACAAGGGCATCACAGTATCGTAGGTACCAGACCTATAGAGAAGCCCTGAAAAACTCGTTCTTTCCGAGAACTATTCCTCAATGGAATAGTCTTCCCACTTTTGCAGTGACCACCAGTTCAAAGCACGTGCATTGCAAGATTGAGACTCGTAGGTGTGCGTTTTAGGATACATCTGTTATTCAGATTGTAAATAATTTTAAAGACTCATCCAGTGACTTTTGATGCCCCCGCCTGTTCGAAAAATAGCGGAAGGGCATTAAGTGTTACCCCTGTCCGTCCGTCCGTCCAACTTCGTGTCCGGGCCATAACTCCTGCACTGTATAGAATATATTTATGAAACTTTACAGGTGCATGCATGACATTGAGATGATGTGTCATGAACAAGGAAGACAACTCTTGCTTTTTGGATTTTGAATAATCTGCCCTTGACTTAGTTCCTTATAGTAAACTGTCCGGGCCATAACTCCTAAACCGTGCGGAATATATTTATGAGCCTTTACAGGTGCATGCATGACATTGGGACGATTTGTCATGAACAAGGAAGACAACACTTGCTTTTCTGGTTTTTGAATTATCTGCCCTTGACTTAGTTCCTTATAGTAAACTGTGTCCGGACCATAACTCCTAAACCGTATGGAATATATGTATGATACTTTACAGGTGCATGCATGGCATTGAGACGATGTGTTATGAACAAGGAAGACAACTCTTGATTTTTTCGTTTTTGAATTATTATTTCCCCTTGACTTAGTTCCTTATAGTAAACTGTGTTCGGGCCATAACTACTAAACCGTATGGAATATATTTATGAAACTTTACATGTGCATGTATGGCATTGAGACGATGTGTCATGAACAAAGAAGACAACTCTTGCTTTTTTGGTTTTTGAATTATCTGCCCTTGACTTAGTTCCTTATAGTAAACGATGTCCGGGCCATAACTCTTAAACAGTATGGAATATATTAATGAAACTTTACAGGTGCATGCATGGCATTGAGATAGTGTGTCATGAACAAGGAAGACAACTCTTGTTCTCTTGAAAATTATATCTACCTTAATGATAACTTCATGCTATACCTGTTACCATTACATATAAACCCTTTTTTCTGAATGGCATTTTGGCGCGGGCATCCCTGTCCTATGTACACTTTTTCTAGTTTAAGCTAAATTCTAAATTTAGTCACCCATCCAGCTGAGGTAATGGTCAAATGTGACCGACTCGGTATAAGAAGATGTAAAGATGTTGTTTTTTTTTTCCTCACAATTTCTGTCTTTCTTTGATATAAAAGGGTGTTAACAATTTTCCTTTCGTGAAAGGATTTTTCCTTATGAAAGAATGAAAGGACAAACGACATTGCGTTTTTTTTTTTTGTTTGTTTTTTTAAGCTCTGGTGGCCATTCTGTTAAGCGAAGTGGAACCATTTCATCACGAAAACACGCCTATATAATTCTAATCCCTTGAACCCCACTTTTATATAGTAAAACTGCGGTTTACAGGGGTAAATCTTATTTTTCTTATTTCTGCTCTAAAATATAGATTATGGGTACTCGTTAGAGGTGAATTCTAATGAGGCGATTCTAACGAGTACCCACAATCTATATTTTGAGCAGAAATAAGAAAAGTATCACAATTTTTCCACTCAAAATTTTCGCTTTTTTCGCCGATAAAGGTGGCAATATATTTGTACAGGCGTGTTTTCGTAATGTTACATGAAGCAGTTTGGTAGAGGATCACCAAGGAGCATTCCTGTGAAATTATTTTTAAATCGGACCATCAGCCTAGGAGTAGATATCGTTTAAAGTTTGTTCTATTAATAGATCTGGTGGCAATTTTTCCAGCGGAGCGGAACCATTTCAGCAATTTTAGTAGAGGGTCACCTGAGGAATATTCCTGTGAAGTAGTGTTGTGAATCGGACAGAAAAATTACAATCGATTATCGGTAAAGTAAAACCGATTGATTATCGATTGTACAATCGGATATCCCATCATTTGCTTCAACAATATATAACGGTAGCAAACGCTTTTCAGAGCCTCCATTTATACATTCCCACCCAATTACAGAGCGTAATTTGTTCCAGAAAACAGCTCATAGTTAATGAGGCAGTGGGCTCTAGTTTTGCCTGGTGTCCCACAAGGGACTGTTCTTGGTCTCCTTTTATTCTCCCTGTACATTAATGATATTTCCTCTTGACATTGATTCAGAAATAAGTCTGTTCGCAGACGATTGTGTTTGCTACAGGGAAACAAGAAATATAGAGGACTCAGTGAAACTTCAGAATGACATAGACACATGATGATAAGGATGTTGGGCACGAAAATGGGGCATGGAATTTCAGCCCGTTAATGCAGTATTATGCAGATAACTAGAAAGAGACCCAATGACATTAAGTGAACGGTGATTCCATTAAATACATTGGTGTGACAATCACACACGATTTGAGATTCATAACACCTAATTAAAGATATATACAGTTATACAAACTTAATTACTTTGACACGTGTGATAAAACATGACATGCAATCAACTCAAAACTGTCAGCTTAGCGAGAAAGAGATAACCGTAAAAGAAAGCAGTTTAATTAACAATTTAATACTCAGGCTATACAATGAGCCCAAACTTTCATACCCGCCTTTATGGGCAAGACCAATGCGAATATAAAAGTTTTCTGCAACCAACATCATTGAAAAATCAGTTGTCTATCGTTTTTTTTTTTTTTTTCTGTTGGCGATCGGTAAATGACGTCATCGGATTGTAGCAAATATACATGCATTGAATCTTATTGTTTTATTTTAATAGGGCGTTTTTTTTCTTCATAAAAAATATATATATATATAAATTGGAACCGATAAAATATGTTCTCAATAACTAAACGGTTGTGTTTTGAGAAATGCGCCTTGTATTATGCACATTTTATTTTTGAAAGTCCTATCTTATTTACCAATAGCAGCGTACCCCATAAAGATGTCGTTTTTGTTTTTTTCGCGCCAAGCATGCGCTTTTTCCCACGAAAAAAAAACCTAGCGTTCACGAGACAGTAGAAAAGTCTGTTTTAATTTTGCAATCATCCAACTTTAGATGTTGCTAATCGCCGTAGGAGGATTTTCACACTTGTTGATTGAGTTTTATGATTGAGGGATATACCCAAATAAGAGTCATAACTTCACCTTATTTTCACACCTAGTCACACAGAACATTCATTATAGGCTTATCAGTATGACCGGAGACTTGTGTTTACAGGGTAATAGCAGAATAGTAGCGTGAATAATACGGTCGGCGTTCATAACCCGTTTCGGTTAACTGAGTTAACTGACACGGTGCGTTGGTTGGACCCGATTTTCCGGGACATAGCGAGGTTGGTGTGTATTACAAATCCGCTTTATATCGCAAATTGGTAGCAATTACACACTCTGAAACTTAAAACGAATTCATTTTGGAAGAATTGATATGGATAAACACACTTAAACACATTCCATTTTGACTTCTCGAACGTTATATATTTATGTGGATAGTGAAATGAATACCGAGCTCACATTTGACCACGTCTCTGTTACCGTCAAAAGCGATAAGATCGTACTTTTACATAACGGTATTTATAATCAACGCCAAAGGCACTAATTATGGTCGCTGAAGTGTGGACAGTCAACAGGTGTCACACGCTAAAAACGTGTTTACATAACGGTATTTATAATCAGTGCCAAAGGCACTAATTATGGTCGCTGAAGCGTGGAGAGTCACAGGTGCAGGTGCTAAAACACGTGCCGGGTTAATTTAAAGAGTATGAAAATAATGCCGATAAATAGACTTCAAAGGAAAGAAACCTAATCAAAATGGCATGATGATTTTTTTCTGCGATAAAAAGAGTGCGCACAGCAGGCTTCATTTACAATCGATAGTGACAAAAGTGCTATCGATTGTCGCCGACGTTGCTCAGAACGATTAGTTTTCGATGTTCAGCGACAATCGGAACAACACTACTGTGAAGTTATTCTGAAATTGGACCATTAGCCTGGGAGATATTGTTTAAATTTGGTCCTATTCTTAACACTTGAGGCCACTTTGATCAGCGTAACGGAATCATTTAAGCACTTTTAGTACATTATTTTAAAATTGGACCATTAGCCTAGGAGGAGATGTCGTTTAAAGATTTTTTTTAGCTCTGGTGGCTTTTTTTACCATTTTAGCAGTTTACGTAGCAGGTCACCCAAGGACCCTACCCTATCCATATCCTACCCTACCCAATACCTCAGTTGGATAGTGGATTATTTTGAAATCAGATCGTTAGCCTAGGAGGAGATGTCGTTTAAAGGTTTTTATTAATATTATTATTTTTATCTGGCGACCAGTTTGTTCAGCGGAGCGGAACCATTTGAGCAATTCTGGTAGAAGGTCACCCAAGGAATATTCCTGTGAAATTACTTTTAAAATTGGAACTGTAGTTCAGGAGGAAATGACATTTGGAGAAATTGTTGACGGACGACGGACAAAAAATGACAATAACTCTTGCTCAGATAACCTAAAAAGTAACAAATCGCCATGTCTTTCATCGCGTAAAGGATATATTTCTTAGTCCTTTGAGATCACGGATGTCACTACAGAGTTTTGAAAATATTGGCAGGTCACTGAGGAGGCCTATGGCTGAAACAAGATAGTTTGGACCGGAAACAAAAATTTACACTCCTTATGTTTCAGATCTATGGTTTTCCCTTTCTTTCAATTCTAACCTTTCCTGTAGCAGTTATTGCTTCCGTACAACATTTGCAAGATCATTTAAAAACAATCGAGGAGCAAATCTGTACTGTCCCATACGTGTGTGTAAGGCTGGCACGACTAATCGTATAATCGATTAATCGATCAATAAAGTCCACAAAAATGATTATCATTTCTGATTTGGTTTTAATCGATTACTTGATAGGTACAATTTACTACCCAAAGTTATGCCTAAAAAAGCTGGATGAGTGCCAAACAGTGCTGACTCTGATGAGACGCCGCATTCTGTGGCGTCTCATCTGGGTCTGCACTGTTTGCTCAGGCCTGTCAGTTCAAATATACATATGGTAAAGTGCAACATATGGTAAGAGATTATCAACCACAATTACAGGACTGATAATCGATTATCTTTTCAGTTCCGATTAGCCAGCCCTGCGTGTGTGGTACTGTTACATGTACGTATACAACAATAAAATGCTTAGGCCTTAGAAATTGAAGGTGTAAGCACGTATTAAATGCAATACAAATTTGTTTTTCTTACATGCTTTTCAATGAAATATATAGAGGATATTTACTTTTTTGAGATGAATATCAAAAATATTTCATCGAGTGTGATGAATATATATCAGAATTTTCATGAGTGCGTAAATTCTGATGTTTTCAACCCACGAGATGAAATATTTTGATATTTATCGAAACAAAGTAAATTTCCTTTTTATTTGATAATATTTAAGGACACCTACTGTAATTGATCTATCGGTTCTTACGTCACAATTTTTTTACTTGGCTATGACGTCACAACCGTCAGTTGCTAACCATAAACTGTCGTCATTTTGAATACAGCATTTTTACAGTTCAGAGAATGCTTTTTCAAGGTATTTTACAGAATTATTTTATAGATAACATATGAATTTGGCGAGAAAATAGTCCGGGCTGCTACTGTGAAAATAACATGGCCATTTATATTTTCACAGTGTGAAAATATCACTTTTATTTGTTTCCAATTTGCATTGATTTCACTGCTATGTATTAAACAAAGAGATTTCTCAGTGAAATAAAAAACGATATTGCCACTGTTTCAAACAGTGACTGATATCAATTTTATTTTTCACTGTTTGGGACTACTTTTTTCTCCAAATCTAATCATGTGATCAGTTTTCCATCGTCAGATGATTGAAAATTAATGAACTGTGTTAGAATTGACGCTAAGCCTGTTCACACGTCACGAGGACGTGAATGACGTCATTTTGGGCGCTGACGTCACATATTTTGTTGCGCGACGTTAGATCTGTCCGCGCCATCTTTGGGAAACTAATATCTAAATTATGTCAGTAACCATTCATAAAATGCCAGACTATTTCTCAGGTGCAAACTTCAGTTTACACCCAATATTATACCAAGTAAATACGTTGGACACCACTAATTTGACGCGAAACGATCAGTAACAAAGTTATTTTTCTCTGAGGGTGAGTGACGCGATTAGTGAAGCTTAATATTGCCGCTTTGAAGCATGTAAGAAACAGACAATTTGATTTTTTCAGTGTAAGATCAAATTTTATTTCATTCATGAACACTAAAACTGCTTTTTTCACTCGTGGCTACGCCACTCGTGAAATTACTGGTTTTGGTGTTCATTCGATGAAATAAAATTCGATCTTACACTGCAAAAATCAAATATCCCCTATGTGATCACTGTAATAGGATTTGACATTTCAATGCCACATGATTTTCAACATCAAGAATATCATTACCCTGTAGTCTAGCCAAACTACAAAAACTAAGTTGAACAAGGGCCATACCTAGGCCAGATCCTTGCGGATGATTACCAATATCGAACTTAATTTGTAATTTACAAAGATTATAAGAATCTTATATGGGTGTGAGGGGTGGATTGAAAAATCTGTCCCGAGGGACACTGTCCGGCATCACGAGGCTTGCCGAGTGATGCCGGACAGTGATCCCGAGGGACGGATTTTTCTATCCACCCCTCCCACCCATATTGGATTCTTTTTCTTGCATACCCTTCATTTCTATTGCGAACATTTTAATGCTGCTGTCACTTCGGTTACCGACGTCCGCCATTTTGTGATGACACAACGGGAATGTTTAGTGACGTCACGCATGACGACGGTCACGCATGACGACGCCACGCATGAGGTTGTAATCAACCAGTGCATTTATCAAACACGCGATTATATTCGATTTGGGGTCGGAACACCAGGGTCAGAACATAATTTCTATCCCAGGGTAAAATCACAGATTTCCTTGTCTGGTGTGCAAGAAATATCCTTCTGTGAACTTGAAATAAAATCAATGCATCGATGCAAAGGTTATTGAGTTGAAACCAATACCAACACAACAAAAATAGAGATAGGGACATAAGTCAGCCCGACTTAACCAGCATTCTAATGCACCGGCGTATGTATCGCGACGTCTGATTTGCGACAGTATATTCTGCGATATACTGTCGGAAATCCGACGTCATCACGTAACGTCGCTTTTCATTGGCTGGCATTTGGTTTTACGCAGCTCACAACGATTGCCGCTTTGTGCGAAATAGCATTATTTCAACAAAAACAATCAAATATGTGCATTAGAATGGGGATAACTGTATTGAAAATTGTCATTTGGGGAGGTAAATCGTCGGTTTTACGGTCGCAAATTACGTTTTACGGCTCCGCTGACGCGTCGCCGTAAAACGAAATTTCCGACCGTAAAACCTCCGATTTACCTCCCCAAATGACAATTTTGAATACAGTTATCCCCTAATTTTATATGGAGGCTATTTACTTTTTTGAGAAGATTATCAAACATATTTCATCGAGTGTGTTGGAAATATCAGAATTTTCACTCGTGCGAAGCACGAGTGAAAATTCTGATGTTTTCAACACACGAGATGAAATATTTTTGATATTTATCGAAAAAAAGTAAATTTTCTTTTTATTTTATAATATTTTAGGACACTTACTGTAGTTGATAAATCGGATCTTACGTCACAATTTTTGTTTTGTTTGTTTGATTTGAGGTTTAACGTCCATGTCAACACTGTAAAGGTCATTTTGGAGACGTTGCTTCCAATTTTGTGGGACTTTTACCCGACATTGAGATGAAATGACATCTCAAGCCCTGCCGCCCAATGAAACCAATAGGCTTTATAAACATGGAGGGGCCGACTCGCACCGCTTTGCCTGGACAGGCTTAGATCCTCTAAGCGGTTTACCAGTACTCGTATGCGGGTCAGTTTCAGCTCTGTGTGGAAGCATAATGCAGTCGATCTATTTCTTCAAGCCACGATGGTGAGGGACGGTCAGGCCCCGACGGGTAAAATCGCGGATTTCCTTGTCTGGTGTGCAAGAAGGGCTCATCTTGGTCCCTGAAAAACTCCTCCACAGCAGCTATCACCTCCTCGTCTGACCGATAATGCTGCCCAGCCAAGTGCTTTTTCATGTTTGGAAACAGGAAACAATCTGATGGAGCTAGATCAGGTGAATACGGAGGTTGATCGACCAGTGTGAAGCCACGGTCATGTACAGCAGCCATTGCGACAACCGATTTATGAGCAGGCGCATTGTCCTGATGGAACAAGACCCCTTTTGTCAATTTTCCGGGTCGTTTAGCCTTAATTGCTTTTCGCAATTGTTTTAGCAGATCTGCATAATACTCCCCATTAATTGTTCTGCCCTTTTGAAGGTAATCTATGAAAAATATTCCCTGGGCATCCCAGAACACAGATGCCATCACCTTCCCAGCAGAGGAGACGACCTTTGCCTTCTTTGGAGGGGGTGAGCCAGGGTGCTTCCACTGCATGGATTGTCTTTTCGTCTCTGGCTCAGTGATGAACCCTACACTCATCCTGAGCGACAAAACGGTCAAGAAAACCATCTTGGTCTGCTTCAAAAATAGCCAAATTGGCTTGTGACAGGTTCAGTCTGGTCAACTTTTGGTCCGGCGTCAAAAGCCGTGGCACCCATCTGACGGAAACCTTCGACATTCCTAATTCACTGTGTAGAATGTTCTTTACTCGTTCATGGGAGATGCCAACAGTGTTAGCTAACTGATTCAAAGTTAAACGTCTGTCATCCATCACGGCCCTGTGCACTTGGCTGATGGTTTCCTCAGTTGTTGCCGTTGTGGGGCGTCCACACCGGTCATCATCTTCAAGGCTGGCCTTGCCCATCTTAAAATTTGCTGCCCACATTTTCACGGTTGCATACGAAGGAGCATCATCCCCTAATGTAGCAACCATATCGGCATGAATGTCTTTAGGAGCTAACCCTTTTATATGGAGGTACTTGATGACACCACGATGCCAGATTTTGTCCATTTTCTCAAAAACGTGCTAGTATCAATTTTCAAAGTCTAGAATTTCTACGTTATTGCAGGCAAACTTGAACTCATTTAAGTCAAATCAAGTAATAAAGGTTTGGATTTAATGAATACAAAATTCAATGGTTGTTCGATGCCTGCTTCTCGGTCAGGCTCAGAACTTTTCAGCCTTCCCTCGTATCTTCATATACAAAGTCGGTCATATTTGGCTAAAAATGGTTGGGGGTGGGGGTGGGGGGGTGGGGCGGTGGGGAGTCGCTGGATGAGACTTAAAACTATTTACAATCTGATTACTTTACCAGGTATATTAAAACGCATACCTCTGAGTCCCAATTTAGACTGTGCGGTCTTTGAACTCCTCTGCCGGACTTTGAACTCATATGCGGTCTTGGCATCAACCGCAGACAAGGGAATACTATTCCACTGATGAATAGTTCTGGGGGAAAATGCTTTAGGGTATCACTATAGTCCTGGTACCTATGGTATTGTGTGTTATTTACTTTTGGTGACCTTGTTTGAGTTGAAACTGTAACAGGGGTCGAGTATTTATCTTTATAGAGAGACACTATACCAGAGTGTATCTTATGGAGGACTTTTGTAGTTAATATTGGTGTAGAACAGCAAAACTACCAGTAGTGCTAGCATGATATGCTAGCGTGATAGGTCAGTGGTTAGGCCACCTGCCTCTGATGCTAGCGACCCCCGGTTCGATTCCAGGCAATGGAATATAGTTTTGTATCCGAACATGTTCCATTGACATCATTTGTAGGGATCAAAGCAAACAAAGTGCACCGTCCTTCGGCTCGGGACGTTAACTGGAGACTCCCTGAGCAAAAATAATCATCCCCTCTGCTGGTTAAAGATCCTTACCGTAATGTCATAATTACCAAGTAGGCGTGTGTCCTGCAAATCTCAAGTGTATGTACACCTGCAAGTAATTGTCAAGTGTGACCAAATGCAGTAGATAGAAAGATAGATAGATAGAATCCTAATTAAGACCGCCTTTGGGACTCTTCAAAAGTGATCTAGTAGTCTTTAAGACCACGTTTGAACGGTCCCAAAGGAGCTCTCTGACCAGAGGACACTGTATGCAGAAAATACAAAGAAAGAATAACTGTAGCTTACTAAATAGGCTTTTTAAAGCAGAGTAAGACTTAATTTTAGGTGGTCCTAATAGCTGAATTTTACTGTATAAACCACTTACAGTGGATGCAGAGCTTCCTGACCAACAGGGGCTAACCAGACTTGACGCTCTGTCTCTGGTCGGGCCCATCGGGGTCTAACGGTTGGTTTTCTTTTGCTCCGGCATTTCAGTGGTTTCTTGCTGTCGAGTCCTCACCGTTGTTTCATCTCTGTGGTTGTTTGATTATTTGTGTTCACGGAGATGTTGCACTGATGAATTAGGAGGCCTTCATGCGGACTGCACAAATCATTTGTCTAAATCGCGACGGAAGTAAGGGCGAGGATTGTGGCCACGTAAAATCGATTTACGTTTCCGCTGATCGTTCCAAGGCGGTTCTTCTGTCGCGGTTTATTTTTGTTATGGTTTGTCTTTGTGTGTTTGTGTTGCTTATATTATTTTTATTTTGGATAGCCTATTGGCCATTTTGTGGGAAAGTAACTGTCCTTTTGGCTTTCCGCTATTGATGTTTCCATTAGGGTATGTTGTTTCATGTTTGTATTTCTTTCCCTTTGGTGTCTCTGATGGGAGCTGTGGATTGATTGTATCGATTCCTGATCATTGCCTCTACTTCTATTTTGCTTCCAAAGGATAAACCTTTTATAGAACAAATTTGGTCACAGGCCTGATTACCACGATTGCCCCAGCTGTATCCGGTCTCCCTTAAGGTGCCATGCTCAGACCTTTGCTGTTCTGCCCATGCATAAATGATCTGCCACAAAATGTTAGCCCTGGAGTTCACCTCTTTGCTAATGACAGCCTTTTATATCACGAGGTCTCAAGCATGACTGATACTGCACACATTCGAGGGATCTTGACAGACTACAGCAATGCCTACAATGGAATATGGACTAGCAAAAGTCCTCTCAATCCAACGAAATGTGCGGCAGTGAGGGTTACAAAATTGAGAATATAAGTGAAGGCAATGATCAGGAAACCTGGTCGAAGATTTGGGGCAACTTACATGTTAAAGATACACAGCCATGAACTGTTAATCTTAGAGACTTTAAAGTACGTGTGCATAATTTATTTCAGAAGCATGTCACGGGAATCCATTTTGATGCACCAATAAAAAACCACACAGCAGCCTGGTGTTTCTTTGGAAGGGAGATAACCAGCTGGTCTGAAGATGCTGAAGTATGATGGTAGAGGCCATGATTAGACTTATCCTGGATTATGCCCATCAGTATCGGATCTACATATAGTATCCAAGAGCTCGAGACGGTGCAACGGCGAGCAGCTTGGTTTATCAGAGATGACTACTACACAACCAGCATTACCTCCCAAGTGATACAGAACCTTGTCCGGAAAACTCACCAGCATTGACATCAAGTTGCCAATGCTGGGCATTATCTAGATATATCTCTGGGCTAAGTGGACATCCATGCTTGGAGTTCTCCGACCCAAAAGCGGCGAACTGTAGGGGATACTCCCCGGAGTATATGGACCGACATCTTCTGTCAACTCTCTTTCATCGACACGGGGATTTCAGTTTAAGGGCCAACTTCCACATAATAGTGTCACTTCTGGGATCCTTGAGGGCTTCAAAAGGGATCTTCTCCGAACTACATAAAAACAGTTTTTAAAAGTTTTTGATACATGTTCTATTGTGAGTCAAAGGTGGCGGGAGTCTAACTGATATTGAATTACAGTTGGGCAAGGCCTGCTGTCCATGCAGCAGGTATGGGTAGAGGGGGGGGGGGCGTTATTACTTCTTCTATTTGTACACTTTTAGTCGGCTCCCCTTTCTCCCTTTCTTTCTTTCTACTGATACTGCGTCGGTCACCAAGCACCGCGCTTGGACCAACGAGTTCCCGGAGCATTTACTGGAGATACTCGTTAGAGTGGTAAGCGCTTCTCGTCTGGCCAAGCAAGTACAACTTTTAACAAATTATTACTCGGGTATAAAATAAATCCCTGAGAATAGTAATTATTGGCTACCTGCGGATTTCTACCTTCGAGAGACCGTTGCATCAAATGCTGAAGTTTGGTCGCGGGAAAGTTTCGAAACTACGTCACGCACTGAGCCGAAAAGGTTAAACGGTAAAATCCAGCACCGCGATTGGTCCCACGGGTTACCGGAGCATTTACCGAAGCATTTTACCGGAGCTTTCGGTAGGGAGGAAAGCGCTTCTCGCCTGGCAGGCAATTAACATTTCACAAACACTCAGGGGTGTATAATAAAGCCCTGGGAATAGTAAGAGACACAATGAGCTATCTGGCTACCTGTGGATTTCTACCTTCCCAAGATTAACAAAATGATGATGAGCCTCAAATCCATAGCTTAACGCTTACTAGTGCTTGAGGATACTTTAGTGTCCATGCTGCAAACTTACTGGGTCACCCTATCTATCTTTCCATGGAGTGCACATAGGACCAACACTGGAGCATCATTATACTAAGATTATGTGCATATAGCGGCGGTAAAGTTCAAACAATAGTTTTGGGTTTGATGACACGTCAAACCTGGTGGGTCATTTGGAGTCGTCTCCCAGAGAAAGGGACTAAAGAGATAGAAGAGGTAGTAGAGGTGAAGAGAGGTGGGGGAAGAGCGAGCGTGATAGCTCAGTGGTTAGTGCACGTTCCTCTGATGCTAGAGGTCCCGGGTTCGATCCCCGGCAGCGGCGATAAAATTTCGGTGTCCGAACACGCTCCATTGGCATCATTTGCAGGGATGAATGTCATATTTAGTGCACAGTCCTTCGGATCGGGCCGTTAAATGGAGCCCCCGACCCCCCCCCCCCCCCCCCCCGTGCTGGGAGAACCAGCCCCTGTGCAGGTTAAAGATCCCTGTCGTAATAACATGATTACTGTGGGCTTTCATCCTGCAAAACCTGGAGTGTAAGTAATGTACACCTGCGGTAATGGTCAAATGTGACCGACGCAGTATTAGTAGAAAGAAAGAAAGGGAGAAAGGGGAACTAACTAAAAGTGTACAAATAGAAGAAGTAACAACGCCCCCCCCCCCCCCTCTACCCATACCTGCTGCAAGGACAGCAGGCCTTGCCCAACTGTAAGTCAATGTCAGTTGGACTGCCGTCACCTTTGCCTCACAATAGAACATATCAAAAACTTTTAAAAACAGTTTTTATGTAGTTCGGAGAAGATCCAAGTTGGCCCTTAATCTGAAATGCCCGTGTCGATGAAAGAGAGTTGACAGAAGATGTCGGTCCATATAGTCCGGGGATTATCCCCTACAGTTCGCCGCTTTTGGGTCGGGGACCCTCCAAGCATAGATGTCCACTTAGCCCAGAGAAATATCTAGATCATGCCCAGCATTGGCAACTTGATGTCAATGCTGGTGAGTTTGCCGGCCAAGGTGCTTTATCACTTGGGAGGTAATGCTGGTTGTGTTGTAGTCATCTCTGATCAAGAATGCGGCGTCTGATCTGGGTCTGCACTATTTGTCAATGTCTCAAAAAGAGCTGCTAGGCATATATGGGTTATTTTCAATAATTGAAGGTCAATGTAAAATGCAGGAATACTTGATTCCAGTTTCCCATTACCCGGTTTGGTTTGTTTGATTTGAGCTTTAATGTCCCCGTCAACAATGTAAAGGTCATTTTGGAGATGTTGCTTCCAATTTTGTGGGACTTTTACCCGACAATAAGATGAAATGACATCTCAAGCCCTGTCGCCCAATGAAACCAATAGGGTTTATAAGCATGGACGGTCCGGCACTCACACAGCTTTGCCTGGGCAGGCTTAGATCCTCTAAGCTGTTTACCAGTACTCGTGTGTGGGTCAGATTCAGCTCTGCGTGGAAGCATCATGCAGCCCATATATTTCTTCAAGCCCCGATGGGCGGGGCCGCCCCATTACCCGATAGGATGGTGAAATTATCTTAACTGCCGTATACGACGTAATAAGCGTTTGTTGTGACAGGAAACAAACCCTATGGTCTTCTGCATTTTCAGTTCACATTACGAAAACAGGCCTATTCAAATATATACAGAATTGTGCCACCCAAATGAAAATAGTCCGAGGCCTATTCAAATATATACAGAATTGTGCCACCCAAATGAAAATAGTCCGATAAAAAAATCAGATTGTTTCATATTTCTGCTCTAAAAATAGATTGTGGTTACTGGTTCGGAACCGCCTCGACGACGCGGTTCTAACGACTACCCACTGTCTAGGGGTCAAAATTAGGCAGGCGTGTTTTCGTGATATGAAAAAATAGTTTTTTTTTCTAGTCCAAATATAGATTGTCGGTGCTCGGTGTTCTGAATCCCTTAAAACAGAAAATAATGTACCCGTGTACACCCAATTTTCTCTATATAGGGTTGTTTAGTACATATGGATAAGCCTCAATGTGCTTCTAGTGCCCGGTTACCTTAAAAATAAGATCACCGTTGTTCAGAACACGGACTTGTTGATGTTATGCCATTCTTTTAAGGATTTGTAAAAAAAAAAAAAAAAAAAACAAGATTACAAAAGTTAATCATTTCACTTGAGTCACACTTCTCTCGGCTCTCGGAGTCTCAAACTTTTCGTGGTCACTCAGAATTTCCAGGACAAGTTTACGATGAGAGTTTGACTGTTGAAATCGGTAAAAATAGTTTTGCAGAGTCCAGTTACAGGCATATGAAAGTGATATGTCATTTTTTTCTTCAGTTATTCAGGAACATTTTGACCGTTCCTTTATAAGCGGTGAGTGAAGAGAAAGACAGTTTTAAACCATTGCAGAACTCGTCCCGATCGTGCCTCGAACTCAGGCAGAAAGAGACCTCATATCTTACCAACATGGTCAGTTTTACAAAACGTGCCATTGTTCATCTCTGAAATCAAATTGCGTGTCAAACGAGTAATGTTAAAGCTTAACATGGTTCAGTCTTTTCTGACAAATTTTCCACCAGCATAAAACTTGTGCGAGTGAGCAGCTCGCCACATTCAGCCTTCGGTGTTCATAAATGCCGTTTTTTCTGAACCATTACAGTTAGATGCGCACCAACGTTGCGGTTTCGCTCCTCGCCGGGTCCGTGAATATGTTTCTATGTACATTGTCCTCCGTTCAATGGTTTAAGACGGGCATTTAACACTGGAACAGTTTAATATCGTAAAAGTCTTACCAGGAAAATCGTGCTTATTTAGAGCGACAACGTCGATGCAACGTCATGGGCATGACATGGGTCTTTTTCACAAAGGCGACCAGCACTGACCCAGGCGAGCCTGCAAGTACGCGCAGCCTTACCGGAGCCTTTGCTGCTCTCGGATATGTAGAAGAGTAGATGTGTTTTAGTTGGCTATGCACATGCATTTGACAAAATGTATGATTATAAGGGAGGTAATACAGAGTAAATGATTAACTACCTGGGAAATCGAGTGAAAAAGAATGTGAAATATATGCAGTTGATAACTTTACTTGAAAATAAATGATTGCTTGCAGGTAAACTTCAACCAAATGCGGACGCCGATGCTTACGCCGACGCTTACTTTTGAAAGGCGAGCAAAAATGGCGGATTTTCAACTTTACATACTGGGGAAGCCTTCCTTTTAAATGGAAACTTTATATAAACTTAGATAATCCGGAACAAATGATCTACTCTTAACCCTTAGCCTGCTGAATATTTAAATATACCACATCCATCGCTGAATATCAACCAATCAGATTTCTTGATGCAAACCACTGCAACAAATTCATTAACTGAATGACAAACAATGTAGATCCTGATCAGAAGGCTTCTTCAGAAGCCAACTGATCTGGATCTACATTGTTTGAAAGGTACGGCATAACCACATTTTAACCCTTGACCTGTTAAATATTCATATAAGCCACTCCTACCACTGATAATTAACCAATCAGATTTCATGATGCAAATCACTGCATCAAATTCATAAAGTGAATGACAAACAATTAAGATCCTGATCAGATGGCTTCTTCAGAAGTCCGGATCTACATTGTATGAAAGATCAGACATATCCGGGCTCAGCAGGACATAGGTTAAAGGAAAGAATTTGCTCCCCAGGAACAAATTCTTTCCTTTATGAGTAGACCCCTGTTGAAAAAGGTAGACAAAAATATTTTTGAAGCAGCTGCCTCCCCTTAAGGGGGATGGGAACAGCTGGCAGATTTTCCACCAAGTTTCAAAGGGAGACAACTTTCTGGACTTCCAGTTCGCTTTTCTATAAGTCCTCTCTCACTGAAAAACGGGATCTACTCTTAAAGGAAAGAATTTGCTCCTCAGGAGCAAATTCTTTCCTTTAAGAGTTGACCCCTATTAACACGGGAGACAAAAATACTTTTGAAGGAGTTGCCTTCCTGAATGTGTATCCGTTCCCCTTAAGGTATATATAAATTTCCCTTAACAAAGAGAGTCAGTTTTACACATGTAACCTAATCGCATAATAATGAACCGCATCGCGCGAAATTAAGATTCACTCCATATACTGCTGAACACAACAACCGTTATCTATGCAAACAGTGTAGATCCTGATCAGATGGCTTCACCATCTACACTTTTTGGCATTCAAGTTGTGATTTTGTATAAATAAGTTACATTTAGTCTTCTGATTGGTCAAAAGTTAGAAATGGACGTGACTAAATTAATTATTCAGCGGGATATGTGTTATACATCACTCAGATCAGACTGCAAAAACTATTCTAATTTTACCATGTGTGATCATAAACAGCTCAGCCAAGCCTACGCATGTGAACAGAGAAGAATATTAGAATTCCACATGGAAATAAGGTTGAGATAGAAAAATCTGTCCCGAGCTTCACAGTCTGGTCACCCCGATTGGGCCCGTAGAGCTAAAACTGACCGTAAACCGCTTGGAAGGTTGTTGCTTGACCTGGAAAAATGGTGCTTTACGGGCCGCTTCTAAACTCATATTGGTTTCTTTGGGCGGTTGGGCTTGAGATGTCATTTCATCTCAATGTCGGGTAGAAGTACCACAAAATCGGAAACAACGCCTCCAAAATGACCTACAGAGTGTTGACGGGTATGTAAATTCTCAAATATAATATATACTGAACACTTTAATGGATTCCCAACATTAAGAGCTATCCAGACTCATAATCCCCTCACAATCACGTAGATAAGACTGACCTTTGAACCAGCAGTATTTGCTGTCCCCTGAATAACAACGAGTTCATCACGAAAACACGCCTATGTAATTCTGACCCCCTTGAACCCCACTTTTATGCAGTAAAAGTGGAGTTTACAAGGAGGGAAACCCTTATTTTCTGCTCAAAAGAATAGATTGCGGGTACTTGTTAGAACTGCCTCGTTGAGGCGGTTCTAACGTGTGCCCACAATCTGTATTTTGATCAGAAATAATAATAATAAAAATATCACCAATTTCGATCTTAAAATGTTCGTATTTTCGGCGGCAAATTTGACAGCGTATTTGTATAGGCGTGTTTTCGTATTTGTCAATTGCAACGAGTTCATAATGTTCCAATAGAAAGACTTTCTTTCTTCCAATACTTCTTAACCTCATAAGAGGACAACAGAAGGGTATCCGGTATACCAAGTGCTAAAGGGGGTTAGCTGAAATAAAAGGTAAGCAAAGTAGGTGAAATGAGTTTATACAGTGCAAAAAGAAAGTTAGTATAGTTAAAATATAAAACAGAATCTAGTGACTTAGGGGGACACATGCACCACCTGGCAGACAGCAAGACAGAACTGTGCCAAGGTTGGTAGCAAGACAATATAGGCTGGAAGAGCGTTCCATTGTATAATTGATCTTGGGAAGAAGCTGTACTTGTGATAGTTGGTCTGGGTGGGGATTTGCTTGTATGCCAAAGGGTGGATAAATTTCGACTCTCTGCGATTTGGTGTGAGGTAATCTGAGACAGGGATTGCAACAAGGTCATGCGTGACCTTGTATAGCATGATAAGGCGATTGTCAATGCGTCTCTGATCTAGTGGACGCCATTGGAGTTTTCCAAGCATAGCTGTAACACTTGATGTGTACCTATAGTCTCGTGTGGCCCACCTGGCAGCTCTGCGTTGGACTTCGCTTGTCCGGGTGAAGATCAATTAGGTTACCTGTCTAGCTCTACTTGATCCTAATAGTATTGACTGGGACGTTACACACCAATAACAAAAGAAACAAATGAAACGTATATTGATGTTTTCTCTCATTATAGATGCAAACTGTATTTAAAACATATCATTAAAAGGGTATTTTTGCTACAAAAACATTAAACATGTAATTTCGTAAACGAGAGCAAATCTGAGATCGGGCTGAAACGCTTTGTTTTGATATTTCCAGCACATGTGTATGGTTAGGTTTGAAACAAAGAAAAGGAAAATGGCTGGACAATATTTGAAAATAATTTTCTTGGGAAAGTAATCTGATTTATAATTATTTTGTTTTATTTTATTAATTTTATTCACAACTACAGCGAAACTGGACCAAGCAGGCACACGTCGGTGCAACGTCATGACGTAGATGTGACGTTGCATGAACGTCATGACGTTGTACCAACGTTGATGTGACTTCACAATTACGTCATGTGCCTGCTGGGTCGGTACATGTATCTCGAACAGATTAGGGACCTTGAAAATATGTCCAATACATTTCTAAATATGACATATTGTAGAGGAATATGTGTGTATATACATAGAAATTGGCCATGATATGAGGTGTTGGTGTCGAAATTGAGATAAGTGGCGAAGAATTTTGACTGAGATATATGAGGTACATTGCAATTTATATTAAATAGATCACTAAGGAAGACATTTTCTGTGGTGAACTGTGACCTCGACCCAGACGCACTCAATTTTCGGTAATTCAAGATCGCTCCTGCGACAAGAGAATATGATGCTGCCCTTTATGTAGACGCATACCCATACGTTAGTATCTCCACCTCGATCACGGCGATAAAATTTAGGAAAGGTCTATTGCCAGTCGACTGTCACTAGCCAAAATACGTTAAAATGGCTAGTGACAGTCGACTGGCAATAGCCAAAATACGTTAAAATGGCTAGTGACAGTCGACTGGCAATAGCCATTTTAACGTATTTTGGCTATTGCCAGTCGACTGTCACTAGCCATTTTAACGTATTTTGGCTATTGCCAGTCGACTGTCACTAGCCATTTTAACGTATTTTGGCTATTACCAGTTGCTTCTTTATTTTTTGTTATACAGTTCAACCTGTATTAAGCAAGTGCCTAAGGGATAGTCAAAATATGCTTGCTTAAGACAGGTTCTTGCTTAATACAGGTGAAATTTAACACATCTGCCTTTCTTGGGAACTGAATGACTGCTTGCTTAAGACAGGTTGCTTGCTTAATAGAGGTGGCCACTAAGACAGGTTTTACTGTATCTATGTATTTTTATTTATTTTATTTTTTTTTTAAGACAAACTTATATCATACGATTGTTATTTTTTTCCAGCGAGTCATATTTCATATACACTTTGATCCTGGACAGACACAATTTTCTAACCAAAGGATACTCATTTGTGTTTACAAATGCCTTAAAATGGTGTTTCCGTTGAATAGGTTCTTATTTCCTGCTACATTCATCCGCGCCGATCGGGGCTTGGAGAAAAAGATTCGGCAGCACGATGATTCCAGGCAGAACCAAAATTACACATAAGTACTTCTAAATTAAGCCTGCCCAGGCAAAGACGTGCGAGTCAGACCATCCAGTGCATTTAAACCCTATTGGTTTAATTTTGCGACAGGGCTTGAGATGTCATTTCATCTCATTGTCGGGTAAGTCGCACAAAACTTGAAACCTCTAAAAAAGACCTCAGTATTTGAAAGTTGCTAGTTCTGGTGATATCAGCACACGATTATGGAAAGCTGTGTAAACTTCATCCGACACGAGCAAATTCAATGAGCCCCGGACGTCATAGACAAACTTTCGTCCCCCATCCCTCCCTCTATCGCATAAAGGTTCTATGTAAAATTCGGTGATCTAGATCTGAATGAGGTGGGGTCTACAAGAGTGGCTATTATTCGGGCTTGGTAGCTTGATGCTGTATCCGTCCATTTGAAAATATCACTACCCGTGAAACTACGGTAGAATTCCTATATTAAGACCACCTTTAGGACTGTTCAAAAGTGAACAGTCCTTTAGGACTGATCAAAAGTGAACAGTCCTAAAGGTGGTTTCTGACCAGAGGATATTGTACGCAGAAAACACGAGAATGAATAACTTCAATCACTAAATAAGCTTTTTAAAGCAGATTCTAATGCACTTGCGTATGAAACGCGACGTCTGATTGGATAACGTCAAAAATTTGCGACAGTATATTCTGCGATATACTGTCGGAAATCCGACGTCATCATGTAACGTCGCTTTTCATTGGTTGCCATTTGGTTTTACGTAGCTCACCGAGCTTGCCGCCTTGTGCAAAATAGCACAATTTTTAACTTAACAACCAGATAAGTGCATTAGAATGGGGATAACTGTATTGAAAATTGTCATTTGGGGAGGTAAATCGTCGGTTTTACGGTCGCAAATAACGTTTTACGGCTCCGCTAACGCGTCGCCGTAAAACGAAATTTCCGACCGTAAAACCTCCGATTTACCTCCCCAAATGACAATTTTCAGTACAGTTATCCCCTAAGTCAGTCTTAATTTCAGGTGGTCTTAATAGCGCAATTGCACTGTACACATCTGCCATTACCAATCAGAAGTGAAATATTTTTTAAGGTGCTGTGAAATAAATAGAGGATCTTACATGAGTGCTCATGTATTATTGAATTTATTAAACGAGTTGAGGAAAAGGGATAAAATGCGAGGCTTTGCCGAGCATTTTATCCCTTTTCCTCAACGAGTTTAATAAATTCAATAATACATGAGCACGAATGCAAGATTCTATTTATCATATGACATTTAAAACGCATTTTATTCACGATTGTTTACAAAAATGTCAATATTCCGCCGTTAGTAAACGCGACGTCTTTAAAGACGTCGTACATGTAACGTTACGGGACGTGTCTAGCTAATTTGAATATTTAATCCACTAGTGGATTATCGAAAATAATACATATAGATTATTCATTCTCCTAGTTGAAATATGGGATTTATAAACCGAGGGAGGTAAAACAATCCGATAAAGAAACGAGTGCGAAGCACGAGTTTCTTTAACGGATTGTTTTACCTCCCGAGGTTTATAAATCCCATATTTCAAATAGGAGAAATGTATAATCTGTATATTACATGCACTTCCATAGACTTTTAGGAGAGTTTGGATCTTGAATTTTGGATCTGAATGCCCGTTCAGTTGACTGTTTACAGCTCATGTAAACGGTTCAATCAGCGAAGTGTTACAGAATCTGGGTGGAAGAACAACTGGATGGGCGCCATTTTGAAAGCGCTTTCTACAGTTTTGAACAAAAATAGAAGAAACAAAGTGTTTCAGTGATAAAACAAGTAAAACGTTAGATTAAATAAAGGAAAACTTACATCCTAATCAATGGTCATATCCATGTTTTCTTTTGTTTCAGCGTCGCATCCGACTCAAACGTCACGCATTCTGAACGTCTGTTGATATTTCTTAGACGCCATTACAATGACGTCATGAATAACGTCGCCGTGATTGAAACTTTCCCGCGTTTGAATAGAACAATTTCACTACAAAGCGGTATCTCGTATCTTGTACATAAAGTAGTTCCAGCTGAAGGGATTTATTTCCCCGGCTAAGAGGAAATATTTCTTCTTAGCAAAAAGGAAAATACCAAGTTTATGTCTGGTAGCAATCATGGTATTTCTCTGTAATGCATGTAATATATGGCGTTATCACACTTTCAGACGCGACGTCATATGATAAATTTGATTGTTTTAACTCATAGAAAAAAACCTGTTAAAACTGTTTAACTGTTTTATTATCTCCCTTTCGTTGATTCAAGAAGGGCAGTTGTCAGGGTCTGACTACAGAATGCATTGTAGTGGTTAACCGCTTACGTATAAGCCTGTCCAGAGAAAGTGTGGAATGGCAAACTTATCGGCTCAAAATTACCTAAATAGTGTTGAATGGGCCTTTAACATCCAGTACAAGCAAACCAATAAACAAATAACCGTATATTTTAATGGCTGTCTGTAATATAATAGAAAACAACATTAGAAAATACATCAATCCGGACATAAAAAGTTTGAAGATCGAGCGCAAACTGCTCCTTATTTGGCAATCTGATCATGGTCAGCTGCAGTTAAGTATCATCAAAGTGATCAAAGGGGAGCAGTGCGAGACAGAGCGTCCACGCAGGTTAACCCTATGGTTTCATTAGGTGGGAGGGCTTGAGATGTCATTACGTCTCGATGTCGGGTAAAAATCCCACAAATTTGAAGCAACGTCTCAGAAATGACCTATACTGTGTTGACGGGGACGGTAAACCTTTCGGACACAAGAACTCATGAGTCTGCTTCGGCGAGGCGGTTCTAACGAGTATCCACAATCTATGTTTCTGTGCAGCAATTAGGAAAATAGCAAATACCTCAGTAAACCCCGTGGACGGTAAAACTTTCGGACACAAGAACTCATGAGTCTGCTTTATTATGGGCGCCCGTTAGAACCGCCTCGGCGAGGCTGTTCTAACGAGTAGCCACAATTTATGTTTCTGAGCAGTAAGTAGGAAAATAGCAAATACCCTTGTAAACCCTAGTCACACTTGAATCTATGGGGATCAAAATTATATAGATATTTATATAGGCATGTTTATACATGACATGTAAACCCTCTGTATACCATTGTACTTAAGACCTCAGCTGGAGGAACAAAGTACACACTTATACTGATATTTTTCATTTTGTTTGACGCATTTGGAAATCCTAGTACCTACACATCGAAAGTGAAACCATTCTTCACATGAGAGACATTTTATCATCTCACTATCATAAAGACCTCTGCAAGTGCAAAATATTTGCTCACGCACAGAGACGACTTTTTTCTTTTTCCAGTTTGTGTTTATACTAAATGGGAAATTGCTGAATAAGTTATCGTCTATACATTGGAGGAGGTGGTCTCTCATTTTCTCTTGATGAAATATAAGCTTAGTCGGGTTTAGCCCAAAGCATAAAGAAACTGCAAATGCTATGGCAAAAAGCCCACAATCAGTTCCGCCACTTTGATGCTGCACCGGTATTGTTAAATTTTACGTGTTTTCCCTTAAATTTTAAAATGCTACATATCTGGACTTTACTTTCTTGATCTAATTCATTAAATGCGCTGTCGAAAACGTTAACGCTACCTTCGACGCAGTTGAGCGAAGAAACCGTGAACCAGTGCCCAGAATCGACAACTCCACGATGCAATTTGAACCATGTCTTTCTCAACTTTTCTGAATTTGTTATGATTCTGCTTTAAAAGTGTAGTCTGAAAGCCATTGATTTGTGGCGACGTAAATTGATTTTTCATGATTGACTGAGCAGCATCAATTATGCTATCATTGAACATCTGGTTTCCTATAATAGTGTCTTTATCCTTTAGTTTTAACGAAAATGAAGATGTTTTAATCCAAATTTTGTTTGGATCATCCCTTTCATTACTGGACAGTGTATTTATAACGGATTTTGTCTTAGAAGAAGCATTCGTTTCCTGTTGGAGTTTGTGCTCATGACTCTTATGATATAAGTTTTTTCCTTCATTTAAAATTGAATTGCTGCTGTCTTTGAGGTTTTGAGTTTGTTGCGTTTTTATTTTGTTGGATTTCATTTGCTTATTTGGATTTTCAATTTCGGAACTAGCCCTTCTCTTCTGACGCACACCTGAAGATTTTGCTTTAGAAAAATTCCAAAACGGTTTTTTTGTTCCTTTAGGACGACCTCTGCGAGATTTCACGCTGTCAAGTTTAATATTACTCATTTTATTGAAAATGTTTAAAGTATCTTTTTCCAGGTCTGATGTCTCATTATTTTCCGAATTATTTTCTGCTTGAGCAATTGGCTGGTTTAAATCTTCATTTTCTGAAAGACTAGTGGGTTCATTCTTAAGTATATTTTCAGGCTTAAATTTTGCTAGACCTTCGCTAACAACAATTGGGATGCTTTCTTCCGACTTACTGTTTATTTCTTTAACCACGGTCTGTTCAGTTATTTGCGAGCATTGCCATTCTGTTTTTAAGTTTTTCAAAACTGTTAGTTTTTCTTCAAATTCCGTTTCACCACAAGTTGATAAAAATGTTGCAATATCACGGCAAATATCATTTGCTTTATTGATTTTTTCAATGACTGACTTTGGCTTAGTTTTCCGGCTTTTTACAACAAATGATGTAACCTTTACTTGACCGACAGTTTCGGTGTTATCTGGCTTTTCAAATTCTTTCCTCCACCTGCTTGGGATTAGCTTTTCATCGAAAACTGAAGTACTAGTTTTTTGTCGACATGCGAATATATGCCGGCAAGGAAGGCCAAAATTTGAAAAGCACAGACAACTGCATCCATCCATGGTTTTACATACAATAGATTCCGACGACGAACTCTGGACGACAAATGACTCATCCGTGTCGGTAATATCGAAAGAGGTCTTTGCTGATTGCCTAAATTCATCGTTTACTACCTGAAAGGACTTTGGATTGCAAACCAAAGAAAATTTTATAAGGTCTTCGTCATTATTTCTCAGGTCAATTTTAGTTTTCAAATTCGCATATCGGACAAATGAGCTATTTGAATATGTTTCATCTATGAATTTTGACAATTGCTCGATGGCCTCAGGAAGGCGTATGCTATTTGACTTGTACTTTTTTATCTTTTGATTATGACCTTCCAACTTATTATTTGTATTATTACCATGAGTTCTAAGATTTGCACGGGAGAACATAACCCATAATTCTTTGCATGAATGCCAGTTTTTATCAAAATATTGCAAAAAACCTAAATCAAAATTCTTAAGGTCATCATGCAGTCTTTCATATTCTGTTTCACTTTGACTATTGATAATATTTTGCATTAAAATTCCAAGTTCTTGCTTTTCATCTCTGTGACAAGACAGATCGCTTATCTTCTTTTTTAAATACTTCATCACGTGAAGCTTACAAAGGAGTATGTTTGCGTCGGGCATTTTAGATCTAAGAGCATTGATTTCTGTTAGATCTTTATCCACCATCACGATTTTGGTTTTTGAAATATCATTTGTTTCAGAGAAGTAAGTAAGGGCTTTTTCTATGTTTTCTTTTGTTTCTGATCTTAGAAAGCAGTATGCTACAGGCTTACCCCTCCGATCACCATCTTCAACCATTATTGTAAATAGAGGATATGCTTCTAAATTAACATTATATGTTGTGTCCATGAATACGATCTCTGGGTATTTTTCATATTGTTCTTTCATTTCTGCAGTTTGAATATAAATTAAATTTGCGTTGTCTGACTCGTCAACATCAACTCTTGTCGTGGCCTGTTTCTTTATCGTTAATTCTTTAAGGCTTTTTCCTAAAAGATCTCCCTTACTTAAAGTACCTTGTTTTTGCTTTAAACACTCTTGCTTGAAATTGTTTATGTCTTTGGTCTGAACTGATTTTCCTGTTTTCTCGCGTATAAAAGACTTGATGTTTTTTGTTTCGACATTAAGATTGATTAGAGCTTCTATGTCGCATTTTTCATTTTGATCAAGTTTTCTTGAAGTTGTGTAATGTTTATATTCACCGTATGATGTAGTATGATTGTGACAGTCAATTAGTTTGGTGATTTTATACTGTTGAAGTTTTGAGTCTAGTTTCAGTCTTACTGTTACTGGGCATTCGCAGGCTAAATATGCCTGCACGGGGCGCTTACCATTACCTCTAACTCTTGGTTTACCTGAGTGTTTACATGTCAACCTTATCTGCCTAAATGGAAACCGACCGTCATTAACAGTTTCATCATTTTTTAGGCTGCTTGCAGTTTTCATTGGGTGGTTGTTTTGGCAGCACCATGAGTCAAATACTGTTTTAAAGTCCGAATAGCTATCAAACAATTGACCTTCGGTAAGAGATACGCTAACTGGCATTATATTGTTTACATTGTCAGTATCGTTGTCATCGGCATTATTGTTAAGAAGACCTATAATTTCCTCAATCGATGTGTCTGCTTCAGTTTCTGAATGTGTTTCACAGGAAACACCTTTACACCTACTTATAGTGTCACTAGGTTCTGATTTAGAATTGATGCTTCTTTCATTGAGGTCGTCATTATTCAAAACAATTGGATCTTTCTCTATTGAACCTTCAATGTTTCCTCTCTCGTCTTTGGCATTTACTGCTTCACAAAAGGAGTCCTCGTGCACTGAACTTGAAATACACCTATTATCCTCCAAACCGTCATCATCTGTAACTAATGCCATTTCCTGTAATATATTGCCATTGTTCTCTCTTTCGTCTTTATCATTCACTTCGCATGAAGAATCTTCGCGCACTGAAATTGATATGACCGTACTATCATCTGGTAACTGTCCACTGCTGTTATTTAGTGTTAATTGAGGGAGAACTACTTCGATAATTTCAGCGTCTTCATGAACACCGGTAGTGTCGGTAAATGATGTCTCAGTATCACCACAATTTCCATTTTTATTGTCTTTTCAGAGCCCGCCGGTTAGTCTTGTTTTTTTCTCCGATATATATGTAGTATATTCTATAATCTCTTCACAGTCATTGTCACTATCACTATCTGTCGCCAACAAACCGAACGGATTGTTTATAAACAGGGGATGGCTATGAACCGATCTATATAGGGTTTGTAATTGCACTTCTGTGGATTGTAATTGCACTTCTTTGGAACTTTTACTTTGACTACAAATGGCTGGTTTTGATGGCTGTATCTGAGTTTTCTGTTTGGGTTTAAAGTACGGTCTTTTTGATATGTAAACAACTTTATGCTGTTCTACAGGAGTTTTCACAGTTTTAGTAGGCAGGCTTCTTCTGTGACAAGCAAGAACTTGCTGTATCTTTTCTTCACCAAATTTCACAACGTCCGAATAAAAAAGACTACTCAACGAAGCTTCAGTTTCACTTAGTTCACATTCATTGGCAGCAATGAAGGATATTCTTTGCTACCTTGTAAACGAAATGTACTACACATCGGCTTCTCAAACAAACAACACAGAACTTCTGCGATGGCTGATTCTATGTTTTCAGTTGCTATTCTAGTTCCCTCGAAACTTAAGTGTAGTCCGTCCTTGGCAAGCAGAGAATCGTTAATTTTGTTAACACTATTAACAAACTGCGGATGGTCCACTACTACCACATCACTGGGTAAAGTATTCCTTAACTCGTGGTTGATATAATAGATGGCCTCATTCATTTGTACCAGTTCATTGAAACTGTAGTTAACCCCAGTCATTCGCAAGTTTTTATCTCTTGGCAAAATGGTAGATAGTATGATCTTTGCCCTAAAAAATAAGCAAAAAAAAAATTGTTCATTTATCTTTCTCGTCTAATTATTAAATGTGGTTACTCGTTAGAATCGCTTTAATTCAGCAGTTCTAACGAGTACCCATAATATATGTTTTAGTATGATCTTTGCCCTAAAATATAAACAAAATAATGTCTTCATTTTTCTTTCTCGTCTAATTATTTACTGCGGTTACTCGTTAGAATCGCTTTAATTCAGCAGTTCTAACGAGTACCCATAATATATGTTTTAGTATGAAAGAATTTTGCCTTACTGCAAAATGCCCATTTTGTACAGGAAATCCAAAACGGGTAATTAGCAAACAGTGCATATCCAGTTCAAATGCCGCTTTCTGCGGCGTGTGATCTGGGACTACGCTGTTTGCAAATAATTTACCATACTTTTCAAAATCAATTTTGATGAAAACACAACCAGGCATCCCTTACTTTTGAAATGATATTGTTCTCATATAAGATACAAGAGACCATTCAGTACAAAATGGATTATAAGTACACAGTTAAAGAAAATATAGCAGAGTTCAGTTATATTCTCTCTGGTCATGTATCAAGTTCTTTTGATGATAGAATATAACTTATCGTATTTCGTTGATGACATACAACTGGTCCTTTTTAGGACATCCGCAATCGAACGGGTAGGGTTTTAAGGAGAGACCAATCTAAAAATAACAGGTGGTGGTAAAACAGTGCAGGTTCAGATCAAATGCCGCTTTCTGCGGCTTCTGATCGGGGCTTACGCTGTTTGCAGACAGTTTAGCTATTTCCTAACTAGATTTTGAAGAAAACTCAATCTGAAATCCCTAAATTTGATATCTAGTTTATCAGGCTCGGCTCCGAGAACGCATGTAGAATCGCTCGACAAGCCTCGCGATTCTACAAGCGTTCTCGAAGCCCTGCCTGGTAAACTTGATATCAAAAGACACGAACCTGGTATTCTCTATATAGGGCCGTGTAAATCTCATTTGGTCAGTTTATATCGACGCGGTAGCACTCTAATGTTAACAAGACAAGCAGGTCTTGCAAAATGGACAAAATCGGTGAAAGAGCAGCGATTCAATATTTGCATAAAATAGGTTTAAAACTTGAGGATATCCATAATGATATGGTAGCAACACTAGGGAAAGATGCCCCTTCATATGCTACAGAGAAAATGTGGGTGGCGGAATTTAAGCGCGACAGACAGAACCTTGAGGATCTTACAATGAGAAAGCTTCCGGCCCGATGGGTACCAAATAAAAATCAAAAATCAAGACTTCTGACAGTTGATCAGAAGCACACTAGGCGCACATTATAGCGTGCTAGAAAGATCCTGCCAACTTTCAGAGATTTGTCACTATGGATGAAATATTGGTCCATCAGAGGCCAAAGGCCAAACAACAATCGAAACAATGGAAGCACCCTGGCTGTCCTCCCACCAAAGACGGCAAAGACTGTTCCATCAGTTGGGAAGGTTTTCTGGGATGCAGATCGTATTCTGCTGATAGATTATCTAGAATGGGACAACAATCAATGGCACATACTCTGCTTCATTTCTGACCCAGTTACAGGAAAATATGAAACTTTAGCGCTGCGGAGAGCTCACAAAAGGTGTGTTGTTCCATTAGGACAATGCTCTTGTTCACAAATCTGCCATTGCTATGGCTGCTATTCACGATTATGGCTTTAAATTTATTTAGCATCCACCTAATTCACCTGATCGCGCTCCATCAGACTTTCATCTATTTCCAAAACTGAAAACGGCTATTTCAGGCACCCACTTTCAGTCCGATTATGACGTCCTATATGCAGTAGATGACTTTCTGAACAGCCAAGAAAAGGGATATACAAAAGTTATATACAAATGGCGCTGAGGGCCTTAAATATAACTGGCAAAAGTGCATAGATACTGAAGGAGATTGTTGAAAAATAATACAATATGTCCGTCAAAATTCAAATCCTTCAATATGAGGATCACAACATATCAATCAGCCCTCGTATATATTTTGCAGCTTATTGGCTTCGCAAGAGTGCCTGGAGAAGCCCAGGATCGATCCTGCGACCCCTGGTTTACAAGGCGAGTAGCTTAACCACTACACCACGGAAGCTTCTTTGGCACGTAGATTCCTTGTGACATGAACTTCCCAATCATACAATTTTGACCTGTGACCTTGACCTTGACCTATAACCTACTTTATTATAACTTCTTTACCATTTGTGTTACATTTGAGATAGATCCTTAATGTTCCTGTGACAAGGATTTCACAACCATACAAGAGTAAATTGACATATGACCTTGACATTGACCTTGACCTTTGACCTTCTTTGTCATAACTTTTGAACCATATAAGATAGAGCTTTATTTTTGGCATATATGGTCTTTGTAATATGGGCTAGGCACAGATACGAACCTTTTGACCTGTGATTTGGTCTACTTTATCGAAACTTTAGAACCATTTAAGATAGCGAGTTCATATTCGCCCTTTACACCTATGGCCTTGACTGTGGCCTGTGGCCGAATTTATCATAACTTTTGAACCATTTGAGACAGAGCCTTCATATCTGGCATGTAGGTTCCTTGCGATAAGGGATTACACCCATATAAAAAATTTCCAGACACTTCGGCCTCACTACCACCTCGGCCCCTAGACAGGTCGGCCCAAAACCAAGTCGGCCCTAGACACTTCGGCCCCTAGTCACCTCGGCCCTAGACACCTCGGCCCCACTGTCACCTCGGCCCCTAGACATCTCGGCCCCAAAGACACCCCGGCCCCACTTTTGATATATGTTAGGGTATGGACATTTATATCATGTTAAAATCGGCCCCGCCCATCGGGACTTCAAGAAACCGACAGCCAGTGACATGAGTACTGGTAAACTGCTTAGAGGTACAAAGCCTGGCCAGGAAAAGCGGCGCGAGTCGGACCGTTCATATTGGTTTCATTGGGCTGCAGGGATGAGATGTCATTTCATCTCAATGTCACAAAATTGGAGGCAACGTCTCCAAAATGACCGAGACAGAGTTGATTGTGGCGTTAAACGTCAAATCTAACAAATAAAACATCGTGTTAACAAGCCAGTGTAATGAAGACCCCGCTAAACCCCTGTTTATAAGGGGAAAACTATGCATACACTTTTTACATCACGAAGACACGCCTTTATCTTTTGACCCCCACTTTTGTATAGTAAAATTGGGGTTTACAAGGGTAAACCTTATTAGAGCAGAAATAATGAAAAATATCACAATTTCTCCTCTTATAATGTTCGGTTTTTTCGGCGGTTAATTTTACAATGCATTTATATAGGCGTGTTTTCGTAATTCTTTTTATCTGCTCCAAGGTACAGGTTGTGTGTACTGGTTAGAACAGTCTCAATGTGCTTGACTGATCAGAATGCGTCTGTGACAACCTTTAATCACAACTAGTTTAATATTAATCTGTGTTTATGCAAACTAGTCATTTCTTTAAGTTAACAGGTCTGTGCAATAAACCATCTCCTTGAGAACGATTGAACCCGTATCAAAGATCTGTAAGAAATATAATTTTTTATCAACTTTTCGTTATATAATTTCGCTTTTACTGAATCTTCTATTAAGGTGTTAGGAAATAAGATCAAATTACTTGATTGCTATTTTTATTCCTTATAAAAATAATAAATAACCAAGGAGACGTTTATATTAAATATAACAACGCATACACGACATTTTCAGGTTAACTTGGACTACACTCTTAAGTAATGCTAATCCCCCGCCGCCTTCAACCGTGACGTTGACCTTGAGTCAGCATCACGAAAAGTGGGGTTTAGCGGGTTGTTCTAATTGTGAATATTTGATACTGATAGCCAATGAGCCTTTTCTACACAAATATATAGAGACTTTGCACTCAGTGCACATCCACATCCATCTGATCTGGATCTATACTGTCATCCAGTTTGCGAATTTTAAATGAATGCAATATACATGTATCAAGTAATTTGAGGGTGTGATAGTCAGAAATGTGACTAATAAATTAATTAATAAATATTTAAGTAAATAAATAAATAAATTATACGGTATACTTGTTATTGTCCGTCTTTAAATATTAGCTGAAATGACAAATAGGTATTTCTAAATGTGTGAAAATTGATGACAATGGAAACATACTGAACAATTCCTACAAAAATACGAGCAGTGAAGACTTTGCACACAGTGCGCATCCAGATCTTCATGTATACATATAGTACACATGTATCAAGTAATTTGAGTGGATGATAGTCAGAAATGTGACTAATAAATAAATAAATAAAGTATACAATATACTCGTTACCGTCCGTCTTTAATATGAGCTAGAATGACAATCAAATGTGTGAAAATTGATAACAATGATCTGTTTATCATCGATGATCACTTTATTGGGGAAAAGGGATTAGTAACGCCTAGTTGTTTATTGAGCTTCACACTTTACTTATTTAAGTCAGTAATTAATTGTTCTTGTAACACATTTTGCTAAATAGTGTACTGTACTAACCTGAAATTCATTCATCCTTACCCCGCTGAACACGATAATCCTTATCTTTGCAAACAGTGTAGATCCTGTTTTGAAAACAAAAAACAGTATTATTACATATTGAATTCATTGGCGTTTTTTTTTTTCAGGTTGTCTGCTGAAATTAAGAGATTTGATCAGGTTGCGAATTGTGTAACATTTTACAACCCCGATGGACCGATTTGCTATAATTATCTCCAAGCCCTTCTGAGCCCTTACTTACTTTAAGATAGATAGGTAGATATAGATAGATTATTGTATTAATAAAGATCTGTCCGCATTAAAATCAGTAATTGCTTTTAAATGTGCGACCATTAATATGTCTATGTCTAAATCTTAGAAACGCACTGTCTATATTCCGTAATTTTTGCATACGACTCGATATGACAACAATGTTTGCGGCGTAAAACAAATTAAATAAAAAACATTGTAAATAAATACATTGTCTTTATGCACGGCCACTATTGTGGCCCAAAACAACAACAACAGAAAACATAAAGTAATATTCAGCATTTCAGCAGCCTCACTGAGGCGGTTCTAACGGGTACACACAAACTATGCCATGGTACAGAAATAAAGAAAATGATGTATACCCCCGAAGCTCCACTTTTCTCTATATAAAGTGGGGGTTAGAGGGTTTTCATTAAACGGACTTGTTATCATGATGATAAATCGGTGATTCTTTTTAGCTTAATTGTTCTAACAAATTTTATCTCTTAATTATTTTTTATTTACTGTTCCTTAAGTTTATCATACAACACAGGTCAAGTTGCTGGTCTAGTGAATACTGTTATTGGTGCAAAGATTAACGGCTCTCGTAACGATACTTTGTGATAATTCGATCATCGACAATTAGTCTGAAGTGTCCTTATTCAATGTATTGATCGATTAATAATCCATCATGAGCGATTATATTGACGTGTGTCATTTACATGAGTGGTAGAAACTTGTTTATTCGTTCATTATTTACTTACTGGTTTAATGACTACAGTTATTGGTTGAAAGTTTAGCGGCGCGAGTCACGATACTTTGTGGAAATGTGTGGCGGCGGAAAAACGTCTCCCTGCCCTACATCATAGTGTAGATTATATTTTCTTGTCCTTTGGGATCAATGATTCCATTTTGGAATTTTGAAAATATCTGAGGGTCACTGATGAGGCCTAATTGGCCGAAACTAGCTAGTCTGACCCAGAAAACATATACACTCCATATTTTTCAGTTCTGCGGTGTATTTCTTGCTTCCAAAGGATAACCCTTTTATAGAACATATTTGTGATAATTCGATTATCACAAGCAGTCGGAAGTGTGCTTACTCAATGTATTGATCGATTAAAAATCCACCATGAACGATTATATTGACGAGTGTCATTTACCTGAGTGGTAGAAACTTGTTAATTCGTTCAGTATTTACTTACTGGTTCAATGATTACAGTTAATGTATTGGTTGAAAGATACGCGGCGCGAGTCACGATATTTTGTGATAATTCGATTATCAACAGGCAGTCGGAAGTGTGCTTACTCAATGTATTGATCGATTAACAATCCATCGTGAACGATTATATTGACGAGTGTCATTTACCTGAGTGGTAAAACTTGTTTATTCGTTCATTATTTACTTACTGGTTTAATCACTACAGTGAATGTATTGGTTGAAAGATTAGCGGCGCGAGTCACGATACTTTGTGATAATTCGATTATCAACAGGCAGTCGGGAGTGTGTTTACTCACTGTATGGATCGATTAACAATCCACCATGAACGATTATATTGACGAGTGTCATTTACCTGAGCAGAAAGAAATAAATAGCACATATGATGAAGTTATCGTCATTTAAGAGAGAAAGGAAGAAAGATGTATCGTCAGTTAAGAAAGAAAGAAATATTTACTCGTTTTGCACAGAACAAAAATAAGGAAGAGAAACAAATAAACTAGCTAACAGACATTTGCGGCACAGGACGCCACAAATCCCACTTTTCACGGGGAAAGGGAATAATATAGTATTCTTATTGCTTGTTTAAAACATAGATTGTAGGACCTCATTAGAATCGCCTCGATGAGGCGGTCTTACGAGTGCTCAAAGTCTGTGTTCTCAGCATAAATGAGAATATAACAATATTTCATTTGTATATTTCAAATAAATAAATAAAGAAAGAAAGATAAAGATTATTTGTTTATTTGTGAACAGCTAAAAACTAGAATTGTATTATGCTAAGTTGTTTATCTTTACTCCTTTCACACAATGATGGCATGATAAATGTACTATTTAAGACTTACTGGGTCACTAAGTAGCAACTGAGAAGATAGGTAGATAGATAGATAGATAGATAGATAGATAGATAGATAGATAGATAGATAGATAGATAGATAGATAGATAGATAGATAGATAGATAGATAGATAGATAGATAGATAGATAGATAGATAGATAGATAGATAATCGGCCATTATTGTGTAAGGACAGATTTATCCGCATTAAAATCTGTAAGAGTTTCTCTTTTGCATTTCATAGACTCAAGGTTCTCGACTTACAGATAGCTCGATATAACAATTATTTAAACCTTGCAGACAACCATAGAAAATACATACTTCTATATAACTGCTTTAAAATATGCGACAATATATGTCTGGAAAACTTTTAATTCGAAATCTTCAGCAAAGCACTGTCTGTATTTTTTTCATACATCCCACAACAATATTAATGTCTGTGGCGTAAAACAAATTCAATAATAATTAAATGTTATAAATTAAATATATTATCAATATACACGGCCAGTATTGTGGCCCAAATAAACAACATAAAGTAACATTCAGCATTTCAGCAGATCAGCGTTTTAGCCACTTTCTGCTGATCAGCAACCTGCTGAATTCAGCAGGTTTTTAGCGTTTTAGACAGGCCCACTGTATCTGCGCCGTTTTTCATGCAGTTTTTGAATAGTTTGTTTGTATTGGAGTTTAACGGCCCAGTCAACACTATTTTAGTTCATTTTCGAGCCGGTCAGTTTACCTATCCACACTTATCCTGGGCAGGCTTATACGTAAGCAGTTAACCAGTACAGTGCACTTTTTTCGCCAGAAAGTAACAACTGTCCGTCTTGAATAAGAAAAAGGGAGATATTGACCGTAGAAAAGATTTCATAATCATTCTCAACGAAAGAAAGTTGCCGACCCGGTAGGTATCGAACCCGCGTCCACCTGATCACCAGTCAGACGCGCATCCGACTTAGCTACCGAGGTCAAAAATAAATATATAATTATGTTAACAAATATAAGATTGTCCCCCATCATCACCATGATTGACCATACAGAGGAATGCTTTTTTGGGGGTGGGGGGTGGGGGGGAGGGTTTACGGCCCCATTCGCCGATCCATCCAGATTTCCATCTAATTATCAAGGATAATCTTATTGAAATTAATTAAAAAGTATTTTAACGGTGTGGAATTATTTCGGATAATAAAAAATTCTATAGATGATCAAAAGAGCAGAAATGTAGAAAAAAGCATGCCGCATTGCAATTAGAATTATACATTGAAATAAAAGAGGGGAATTTTCAAATACATGTATCTTCCATTCTTCTTAAATGGACATATAGATTTTCTATTTAGTAACGTTATAATATATAATAAATATTTTTATTATAGGTTCAAATATTCGTGGCTCCCTATCAAAATAATCAAATCAGCAAATTAAAAAAAAAAACTCATCGGGCATCCAACCCGATCTCTTATTTAAGTGGAAGCCCCGTGAAAAGCAAAGTGGGGCCGAAGTGTCTAGGTATATTGGGCCGACTTGTCTATGGGCCGAGATGTCCAGGGGCCGACCCGTCTAGGGTTTCAATTTTATGTGGGGCCGAGGTGGTTTTGGGGCCGAGGTGTCTAGGGGCCGAGGTGGTTTTTTGGGCCGAAGTGTCCTGTTACAATATAAAATTGATCTGTGACCTGAATATGTGACCTTCTTTATCATAACTTTTGAACCATTTGACAAAGAGCCTTCATATTTGGCAGGTAAGTTCCTTGTGACAAGGGCTTCCCACCCATTCATCAGCTTTGATCTGTGACATTGACCTTTGACCGTCTTTGTCATAACTTTTGAATCATTTTAGATAGAGCCTTCATATTTTACAAATAAGTTCCATGTGACAATGACTTCCCAGTTATACTAAAATAGTTTGACCTGGACCTGTGATCTACTTCGTCATAACTTTTAAACCATTTGAGAAACAGCCTTCAAATTTCGCATGTACAGTATATTCCTTGTGAGTAGGGATTCCCACCAATACAAAAGGGGCATCTTTCATCTATGCCAACGCATATTTTTTCTTGAAACTTATTATATTGATTACTCAGAATATACAATCAAGAAAAACGCATTTATTGAATTATATAAATAATAGTAGGACTCAGGAGCCAACACTGCCTGACTCCCGCCATGGGCTAATGCCTGTCTCTAAATAATTATGTCTTAAATCTAAAGTTATATTTAGTTTCAAGATTTGTGAACTGGATCGAATGCAGAACTCCATAGGCATTATTTTGATACCACAGAATCTTTTGAATTAAATAACGTGTACATATTATGATTAGATAATTATCAAAAATGTCATTTTTAGCTCACCTGTCACGTAGTGACGAGGTGAGCTTTTGGGATCACTTTTTGTCCGTCGTCCGTCGTGCGTGCGTCCGTGCGTCCGTGCGTGCGTCCGTCCGTCCGTAAAAAAATTTCAAATAAGTATATTTCCAATACCCCATGGCCAATCTTGATCAAATTTCATGTGAATCATCATCAGGTAGGGGGAAAGGCTGCATAAGATTTTGGGCTTATCAGGTTGGAATTCTGGTTGCCATGGCAACATATAGTTCCCATAGACTTATAATGGGAAAACAATTAAAAATCTTCTTCTCTGAAACCACATGGCCCAGAGCTTAGATATTAAGCATGTAGCAAGGGCAAGTGGTCAACTACATAATTCCTGCCAATCATGCCCCTCGGTGCCAAATGGGCCACACCCTAGGGCCCCTTCGCTCCCATAGACTAATAATGGAAAAAAAGCTTCAAAAATCTTCTTCCCTGAAACCACAGGGCCCAGAGCTTAGATATTTAGCATATAGCAATGGCAAGTGGTCACCTACATAATTCCTGCCAATCATGCCCCTGGGTTCAAAAAGGGCCACGCCCCGGGGCCCCTTCGCTCCCATAGAATCATAATGGAAAAAAAGCTTCAAAAATCTTCTTCTCTAAAACCACAGGGCCCAGAGCTTATATATTTAGCATGTAGCAATGGCAGGTGGTCACCTACATAATTCCTGCCAATCATGCCCCCTGGGTTCCAAATGGGCCACGCCCCGGGGCCCCTTCGCTCCCATAGACTCATAATGGAAAAAAAGCTTCAAAAATCTTCTTCTCTGAAACCACAGGGCCCAGAGCTTATATATTTAGCATGTAGCAATGGCAGGTGGTCACCTACATAATTCCTGCCAATCATGCCTCTGGGTTCAGAATGGGCCACGTCCCGGGGCCCCTTCGCTCCCATAGACTCATAATGGAAAAAAGCTTCAAAAATCCTCTTCTCTGAAACCACAGGGCCCAGAGCTTAGATATTTAGCATGTAGCAATGGCAAGTGGTCACCTACATAATTCCTGCCAATCATGCCCCTGGGTTTAAAAAGGGCCACGCCCCGGGGCCCCTTCGCTCCCATAGACTCATAATGGAAAAAAAGCTTCAAAAATTTTCTTCGCTAAAACCACAGGCCCAGAGCTTATATATTTAGCATGTAGCAATGGCAGGTGATCACCTGCATAATTCCTGCCAATCATGCCCCTGGGTTCCAAATGGGCCACGCCCCGGGGCCCCTTCGCTCCCATAGACTCATAATGGAAAAAAAAGCTTCAAAAATCTTGTTCTCTGAAACCACAGGGCCCAGAGCTTATATATTTAGCATGTAGCAATGGCAGGTGGTCACCTACATAATTCCTGCCAATCATGCCCCTGGGTTCCAAATGGGCCACGCCCCAGGGCCCCCTTCGCTCCCATAGACTCATAATGGAAAAAAAGCTTCAAAAATCTTCTTCTCTGAAACCACAGGGCCCAGAGCTTATATATGTAGCATGTAGTAACAGCAAGTGGTCACCTACATAATTCCTGCCAATCATGCCCCTGGTGTCCAAACGGACCACGCCCCGGGGCCCATTAGCTCCTATAGACTCATAATGGAAAAAAGCTTCAAAAATCTTCTTCTCTGAAACCATAGGGCCCAGAGCTTAGATATTTAGCATGTAGGAAGGGCAAGTGGTCAACTACATAATTCCTGCCAATCATGCCCCTGGGTTCCAAATGGTCCACGCCCCGGGGCCCCTTCGCTCCCATAGACTCATAATGGAAAAAAGCTTCAAAAATCTTCTTCTCTGAAACCACAGGGCCCAGAGCTTAGATATTTAGCATGTAGCAATGGCAAGTGGTAACCTATATAATTCCTGCCAATCATGCCCCTGGGGTCGAAATTGGCCACACCCCTGGGCCCCTTAGCTCCTATATACTCATAATGGAAAAAAGGGTTCAAAAATCTTCTTCTCTGAAACCACAGGGCCCAGAGCTTAGATATTTAGCATGTAGCAAGGGCAAGTGGTCACCTACATAATTCCTGCCAATCATGCCCATGGGTTCCAAATGGGCCACGCCCCGGGGCCCCTTAGCTCCTAACGATTCATAATGAAGAAAAAAAGCTTCAAAAATCTTCTTCTCTGAAACCACAGAGCCCAGAGCTTAGAAATTTAGCATGTAGCAAGGGCAAGTGGTCACCTACATAATTCCTGCCAATCATGCTCCTGGGGTCCAAACAGGCCACGCCCTGGGGCCCCTTAGCTCCTTTAGACTCATAATGGAAAAAAGCTTCAAAAATCTTCTTCTCTGAAACCACAGGGCCCAGAGCTTAGATATTTAGCACATAGCAACGGCAAGTGGTCACCTACATAATTCCTGCCAATCATGCTCCTGGGGTCCAAACAGGCCACGCTCTGGGGCCCCTTAGCTCCTATAGACTCATTATGGAAAAAAGCTTCAAAAATCTTCTTCTCTGAAACCACAGGGCCCAGAGCTTAGATATTTAGCTCATAGCAACGACAAGTGGTCACCTACATAATTCCTGCCAATCATGCCCCTGGGTTCCAAATGGGCCACGCCCCCGGGCCCGGGGCCCATTAGCTCCTATAGACTCATAATGGAAAAAAGCTTCAAAAATCGTCTTCTCTGAACCATAGGGCCCAGAGCTTAGATATTAAGCATGTAGGAAGGGCAAGTGGTCAACTACATAATTCCTGCCAATCATGCCCCTGGGTTCCAAATGGTCCACGCCCCGGGGCCCCTTCATGCCAAGCATGCTCCTGGGGTCCAAACAGGCCACGCCCTGGGGCCCCTTAGCTCCCATAGACTCATAATGGAAAAAAGCTTCAAAAATCTTCTTCTCTGAAACCACAGGGCCCAGAGCTTAGATATTTAGCATGTAGCAATGGCAAGTGGTAACCTATATAATTCCTGCCAATCATGCCCCTGGGGTCGAAATTGGCCACACCCCTGGGCCCCTTAGCTCCTATATACTCATAATGGAAAAAAAAAGGTTCAAAAATCTTCTCTGAAACCACAGGGCCCAGAGCTTAGATATTTAGCATGTAGCAACGGCAAGTGGTCACCAACATAATTCCTGCCAATCATGCCCCTGGGTTCCAAATGGGCCACGCCCGGGGCCCCTTAGCTCCTATAGATTCATAATGAAGAAAAAAAGTTTCAAAAATCTTCTTCTCTGAAACCACAGAGCCCAGAGCTTAGAAATTTTGCATGTAGCAAGGGCAAGTGGTCACCTACATAATTCCTGCCAATCATGCTCCTGGGGTCCAAACAGGCCACACCCTGGGGCCCCTTAGCTCCTTTAGACTCATAATGGAAAAAAAGCTTCAAAAATCTTCTTCTCTGAAACCACAGGGCCCAGAGCTTAGATATTTAGCACATAGCAACGGCAAGTGGTCACCTACATAATTCCTGCCAATCATGCTCCTGGGGTCCAAACAGGCCACGCTCTGGGGCCCCTTAGCTCCTATAGACTCATTATGGAAAAAAGCTTCAAAAATCTTCTTCTCTGAAACCACAGGGCCCAGAGCTTAGATATTTAGCACATAGCAACGACAAGTGGTCACCTGCATAATTCCTGCCAATCATGCCCCTGGGTTCCAAATGGGCCACGCCCCCGGGCCCCTTCGCTCCCATAGACTCAAAATGGAAAAAAGCTTCAAAAATCTTCTCCTCTGAAACAGCAGGGCCCAGAGCTTAGGTAATTAGCATGGAGCAACGGCAAGTGGTCACCTACATAATTCCTGCCAATCATGCTCCTGGGGTCCAAATTGGCCACGCCCACGGGCCCCTTAGCTCCCATTGACTCATAATAGAAAAAAGCTTCAGAAATCTTCTTCTCTGAAACTACAGGGCCCAGAGCCTAGATATTTAGCATGTAGCAACAGCAAGTGGTCACCTACATAATTCCTGCCAATCATGCCCCTGTGGTCAAAACGAGCCACGCCCCGGGGCCCTTAGCTCCTATAGACTCATAATGGAAAAAATGCTTCAAAAACCTTTTTCTCTGAAAACACAGGGCCCAGAGCTTAGATAATTAGCATGTGGCAATGGCAAGTGGTCACCTACATAAATCCTGCCAATCATGCCCCTGGGGTCCAAATGGGCCATGCCCCGGGGCCCCTTAGCTCTCCTAGACTCATAATGGAAAAAAGCTTCAAAAATCTTCTTCTCTGAAACCACAGGGCCCAGAGCTTAGATATTTAGCATGTGGCAATGACAAGTGGTCACCTGCATAAATCCTGCCAATCATGCCCCTCGGGTCCAAATGGGCCACACCCTGGGACCCCCTTAGCTGCCATAGACTCAAAATGGAGAAAAGCCTCAAAAATCTTCTTCTCTGAAACCATAGGGCCCAGAGCTCAGATATTTAGCATGTAGCAACGGCAAGTGATCACCTACATATTTCCTGCTAATCATGCCCCTGGGGTCCAAATGGGCCACGCCCCGGTGCCCCTTAGCTCCCATAGACTCTAAATGGAAGAAAGCTTAAAAAATCTTCTCCTCAGAAACTGTGAAGCACAGAACTTAGATATATAGTCCAAATTGGCCAAACCCTGTGGCCCCTTAACGCCAACAAACTTATAATGGAAAAAGCTTCAAACATCTTCTTTGAAACCATGAAATACAGACCTTAGATATTTAGTATATAGCAACACAAAATGGTCACCTACATAAATCCTGCCAACCATGCCCTTTGGGTCAAAATTGGCCAAGCCCCAGGGCTCATTAGCTTCTATAGACTTATACTGGAAAAAAAAACTTAAAAAAAAAATCTTCTTTTCCAAAACCATAAGGCACAGATTTAGTTTGATTTGAGGTTTTACATCCCTGTCAACACTGTATAGGTCATTTTGGAGATGTCTCTTCCAATTTTGTGGGACTTTTTACCCGACATTGTGATGAAATTACATCTCAAGCCCTGTCGCCCAGTGAAACCAATAGGGTTTATACGCATGTACACCGCTTTGCCTGAGCTTAGATATTTAGTATGTAGCAATGTAAGTGGTCTCCTACACTAATGGTTTTCTGGTACACATGTGAGCGATATAGGGCCATTGGGCCCTCTTGTTTAATCAAAATTTCAAAAAAATATACGATTTCAATTCCTAAGATAAATATGTTCTAGTCTTTGTCAAGGTATCATATTACCAAGAAAACTTGCCATATGTATTTCCTATAGCTATGCCAAATTTCATGAAAATTCAAAACCGGCAACCCGTTTTCGCAAAATTAACATTTTTGTTGAAATGAACCAAGAACCTTACAGAGATGCATTGCTTTCAAAATTCCTAACAGTTATCTAATAAAATGAGTTTATACAGATCAAAATAAATATATCTTGAGCTCATAAAGCCTTGCAACCATTAAAATGCCATGAATTTCTAGTAATTGCCTTTTGTGCACTGTGGTCTATCCAAATAGTAGATAGTAGAATACACTGAATCAAAAGACATTCTAATTAAAAAATTAGGCCTAACAACATATATTGCTTTTACTCTTAGCAGCGAATGTATTGTGAACATGTTCAACTTTGTTTAATTACTTGAAGGAAGTCAAACTACTAAAATAGGTGTAAGGCAAGGAGATACATTATTTCCTTTGCCATACTGAGATGATGTGCAAAGATGCACTTGACAGTGGTCGGTTGTTACTTGTATACATAGTCACATACACCTATAGGTTGTACTATTCATATATTCATGGCAAGATTTAGCCTCAAATATACTCTGTATTTATGTAAACTGGGTTTCTTATCCTAACACAAACACATAAAAATAAAAGCAAAAAAAAGCCTTTAGTAATTATTGGTCAGTATTTCCCAAGATTGAAACTGACACTGATATTTAGTTTTTGTTCTCTGTTGCAAAAGATATCATTGATGAATGCGGCACAGAATATTGCAAGCTGTTCAATGACATAGACAAATTTTGCTATCAGACATGGAGAGTGAGTGAGTGAGTTTTAGTTTTACGTCCCATCAACAGCTAAGGTCATACGGAGACGGGACCTCGGTTTAAAGACTCATCCGAAAGTCTGGAGAAGCCCGGGATCGATCCTGCGATCCCTGGTTTACAAGGCGAGTAGCGTAACCACTGCACCACGGAGGCTTCTACAGACATGGAGAGCAACAATTTCCTTCCTTACAGTATGCATACTTGAAAATGTTTTTTTTTCTGCATTTGTATTGTAATCGTTGGCCTTTCTATGGCGTCTAATTTTTTCTGCTTTTATTTCATCATTATGTGTTGTTTATCTCACGGTAAGGACCCTTTTAGTATTTTTCTCTGGTTTCAAAACTTTCACCCACTTACTGAACATTTCTGCTGAATGCAAGTTCATTGTTCTTTTTAAGTACTGTTCTTGCTTGCTTTATTGTTGATAATAATTACATTACTGTGCAATTTATCATTCAGCTTAGCAAGATTATTAGAGTGTTTGGATAGAAAGTGCATCATAGTGTATTTACTAAAAATAATTTAGTAGGCTTAGACGCAACTCAATGATTGCTTTTCTAAGTTCATTACCCATTTCTGTATTACGGATTCTGGATACCGAGGCGAATAAATTATACGATAGTTCTAATCAGTTATACGACGCTGCTCTTTTAACTAGAGGTTATACTCAGCATGCTCTTCGTCCTTTCATCGATTCTGAAATTAATCACAAACGTCATTACATCAAAATATCCTTCATTAATAAGCGTTTGGATTTTTATAGATTTACCTTGTCTCTTCCGGGGCTGTTCGGTTATTTCATCCTTTTCTGCTTATTTCCAAAATACTGAAACATCCATACTTTGCTATAAATACAATATACCTGTTAGATCTATCATTTTTAATTTCATTAAACTTGTTTCTGATCTTGATATTGACACTAACACTCCTGATACACGTGATTGTAAAAATTCAGTGTATTGCTATCCTGCTGTTGGTTATATTATTACTGGCAATTTAAAAATTATTCTAGGATACGCAATATAATATCTAAAGGACCGAAATATCGATTTCCTTCTAAAATTGATTTCAATAAATGTAGAGATGAAATCGCTGCTGCCTTGAATGAATTTGGTAATCGATGGTGTAAACGAGAGTATGTTTAGCATAAAGCTCATAAGGAATGGAACCTTAGCATTCTGAAATTAGTGAACAAACGCATTTCTTTTTATTCGCAAAATACGAACTTATTACCTCCTAAACCTAAGACGTCTTTACGTCACCTTCAACTAGGTATTCAAGAATTTCATAGGAAGTTTGTTTTGGCTCCAGCTGATAAGGCCGCTAAAAATGTTGTCGTTGTTTGACGGCTTCACTATGTTAACACTCTTCAGCAAGAACTTGGTGGTACTAAGGCCTATGAACTTCAGCCTTTAGCTGTAGAGAGGGCTTTAGTTGATGACAACATTTGTCATTCAGCCACCAAGTTTGCTGTATGGTTACAGAAGCCAAAAACAAGATTGCTATGTTATATTTGTTACCTAAACTTCATAAAAGACCATACAAAGCACGGTTTATTGCGAATTCAAGCCCTTGTACCACCACTAAACTCTCCAAATTATTAACTCAATGTTTGACTGCCATCAAAAAACATGTGATAAAGTATTGCGACAAAGTATTCGAAAGATCAGGTAGATATCTGTTTTGGTCTATAAAAAATTCTAATGAAGTTTTAAATAAATCGAAATCCAGGCGTTTTCGTGCTTCAAGCCTGTCTTCTCTTGATTTTTCCACCATTTACACCACACTTCCTCATAATCGTATAAAAGAAAAACTTAATGATTTAATTGAATGGACATTTCATAGGGAAGACACCCTCTATCTTGCATGTAATGTAAGAAATGCTTTTTTTCACTTCTGAAGAGCATAAAAATTATACTCTATGGTCATGTCAGAAAGTGTGTGAAGCTCTCATCTTTCTACTTGACAATATTTACATAAGATTTGGTACTAAGTTATTTTGACAATTTGTGGTATTCCGATGGGTACTAATTGCGCACCACTTGTGGCTGATTTGTTTTTGTTTTGTTATGCGAGAGACTTAATTATGTTCCTTTCTGCTGAAAACCAGTCTGAAATCATTGAAACTTTTAGCTCCACTTCTAGATATTTGGATGATTTATCAAATAATGTCAATACCTATTTCGATGGTTTGATCAGTCAAATTTACCCCCAAGATACCCGAGGCCCCGTTTTTGGACATACATCTATCTATTGTAGATGGGTTTGTTTCGTGCAATATTTATGACAAACGCGATGATTTTGATTTTGAGATTGTAAATTTTCTTTTTTGGATGGTGATGTTCCTCGTGCGCCATCCTATGGCGTTTATATTTCGCAATTAATTCGATTTGCCAGAGTGTGTAGTCATGCAACTGACTTCAACACTCGTAATAAATTGTTGACGGATAAACTTCTTTATCAGGGTTATAGATACCATAAACTACGCAAAGCCTTTTCAGAATTTTATAGACGTCATTCTGTTTTAATTTCAAAATTCAATATTGGACTTAAATCTCTTCTGCAACAAGGTCTATCGGAACCCGAATTTTAGGGTGACTTAGTATATAAATTTAGAAAAATATATAACCGCAATGACTTCAGCACCCTATTTCGTAAAATCATTCTTCGATATAAAAAGATTGGGTACAACATAAATGTTATACGACAGGCTGCATGCATGGTAGTTAACCCAATCGCGGTTGACAACTTCGCTTCCCTCTTTAATTGCACGCCGGTGGGTCAGGCCTCAGTTTCTATGACGGTTCCAACGTGAAGGCTTATTGAGAATTAGAGAGATCTAATTCTTGGTAATGTTGGTTGGTGCCTGATAATCTATCTCTGGTCGGGCCCATCGGAGTCTAACTGTTGATTTTCTTTTGCTCCAGCATTTCAGTGATGTTGCACTGATGAGTTAGGAGGCCTTCACGCGGACTGAACAAATTATTTGTCTAAATCGCAACGGAAGTAAAGGCGAGGATTGTGGCCACGTAAAATCGATTTAAGCCCCCCCCCCCCCACACACACACACACCCAGTGGAATTCGTTTCCGCTGACCGTTCCAGGGCGGTTCTTCTGTCGCGGTTTATTTTTGTTATGGTTTGTCTTTGGGTGTTTTGGTCGCTTATATTATTTCATTTTGGATAGCCTATTGGCCATTTTATGGGAAAGTAACTGTCCTTTTGGCTTTCCGCTATTGATCTTTCCATTAGGTCTGTTGTTTCATGTTTGTGTTTCTTTCCCTTTGGTGTCTCTGATGGGAGCTGTGGGTTGATTGTATCGATTCCTGATCATTGCCTCCATGTCTATTTAGAGTACATATATGCAACACAGAATTCAGCTGTTTATCAAATATTGTATTTTGCATCTTTTTTTTTCACTCGTACAAGAAATTTTGCACTGCTACTGTACTCGTCTTTTGTGATTTTTCACATCCTTTTTGTAGGTATTGGGTGTCTTTTAATTGTTTAGCTGGACTGCGTCTTATTATTGTGGCTTAATCGGAATTTATTTCACTTTAACTACATGCGCATTTTAATATTACAATAGTAATTTTTCATGATATATAGAGTTCTTGTAATTATCAGCTGAGTAATATTCAGATGAGATATGGACAAGAAATGTTTTTTTTCATTTACTAAAAGTGATCAAGTAGTCACAGTGTTATCTTTTTACAAATGAACTCATTGTTTATGAAATTCTGTTATTTTGTTGGCATTTATCTTTGTGAAAATGTTTCATTTTTTATACGTTAACGCCGTATGGCTTTGCATACATAACACAAAAAGCAACCACAAACAGTCGATCAGTTTGCCCTTTTTGGTTGTGTTTTGTGAAGTAAATCAGTCTGCGGTGTCATTATAACGGCGATATTTCCCTTTTTTTGGTCGATTGTTTATCGATTATTTATCAAGTGACCCAAAGTTAGTAACTACAATTCCTCTTCAGTGACCATCAGCAATTGTAGGAAATCCACGTAACGTTATTTATAGTTACGGAATATTGCGTACGAATCTGCACTGGAATCATGTATCAACGGATCAGACACCACAGAACGCGGCATCTGATCAGGGTCTACAATATTTTCTTACAGTACGTCGATTTATGGTAAGTATTTACACGTTTTTTTTTTTTTTGTTTTTTTTTTACACGTATTTACACGTGGTTCTTTGATTTCTGTGTTCACGGAGATGTTGCACTGATGAGTTAGGAGGCCTTCATGCGGACTGAACAAATTATTTGTCTAAATCGCGACGGAAGTAAGGGCGAGGATTGTGGCCACGTAAAATCGATTTAAGCCCCCCAGTGGAAATCTTCCACTGACCGTTCCAAGGCGGCTCTTCTGTGGCGATTTATTTATGTTGTTGTTTGTTACTTACTGTGTGTATCACTTGTGTCTTTTAATTTTGGATGGCCATATGGCCATTTTGTGGGAAAGTAACTGTCCATATGGCCTTCCTTTGTTTAGGTCTCCATTATGGTCTGGTCGCTTAATGTTTGTATTTCTTTCCCTTTGGTGTCTTTTATGGATGGAGTAAGTTAATTGTATCAATTCCTGATCTTTGTTTTACTTCTACTTTGCTTACAGTACAAGAATGTAAGTGTTAAACAAATTAACAGCCTATGCCACCGTTCAGGATCATGTTTTATTTACTATGAAGCCAAAACACTAGGTACATATTCATAGCTAACATGCAAATTTCGATGGAAGTTTTAGCTTTCAAGTAAAGTGGAATTATTCATGACCTTTGGCTTCTGGCGATCTTCCACCTGCCTAATTACACGTTTTGATTTCAACATATATCGAAATACCTTAAAGAAGATCTTATAATTACTTAATCATTATCATTAGTTATAATTAGTGTTTAATTATATTATCTTACAACCCTTCACTCTGAGTTTCTGAAGTTGGTTCTTTCATTTTTAATGTTGCAATAAGCATATATAAGCCAATGAGATCATACGATGCAAATTGTTTTTCCGAAGCATGGAGCCTTCCCAACGGGCCAAGTCCGGCCGACAGCAACACACCATGGCAACGTCGTATCGCTGTCGACCCGACGTTGGCCTCCTGTTGCGTGCTAGCTGGGCTGTTCATAAGGAATTCAATTTTTTAACACATTCACTTTCCTGAAATAGTATGTTGTAATTTTCAGCTGAGTGATATTCAGATGAGATTTGTATTTACTAAAAGGGATGAAGTAGTCACATTGTTATCTTTTTACATATGAATTCGTTGTCATTGTTTATGAAATTTTGTTATTTTTTGAGGCATTTATCCCATTTACATCTAAGTTTATAAGGTGAGATTATAAGAATCTTATATGGGTGCGAGGGGTGGATGGAAAACTCCGCCCCGAGGGACACTGTCCGGCATCACGAGGCTTGCAGAGTGATGCCGGACAGAGATGCCGAGGGAAGGATTTTTCTATCCACCCCTCACATCCATATTGGATTCTTTTTCTTGCATACCTTCCATTTCTTAGCGCGGAATTTCAATGCTGCAGTCACTTCGGTTACCAACATCCGCCATATTGTGTTGACACTGCAGGAATGTAAAGTGACGTCACGGATCGAGCATGACGTCAACCTTAACGACGGCGCACACAAGGTCGTAATCAACCAGTGCATTTATCAAACACGCGATTATATTCGATATTGGGTCGGAACACTAGGGTCAGAACATAAATTTCTATCCAAGGGTAAAATCGCGGATTTCCTTGTCTGGTGTGCAAGAATAGGATATTAAGTCCATATTTTTGTATTTACTAAATATGAACTGTAGTCACATTGTTATCTGTACATATACATCTTTATTTTACGAAATTCGTATTAGACTTAAAGCAAATACAAAAAGATGGGTGTCGGGTACAGATACAAAAACTGAAAACCATCCAGAGGCACAAAATATATCTGTTAGAAGTATTCTCAAGTGTTTTTGACTGCTGCTAGAGAAAACCTGAAAACCTTCGCAGTTTAAATTAACAGTCAGGGTTAAACAAAACAAAACAAAAATACAAAAAAAAACAACAGTTAGACTTGAGAGTCATTTATCTCAAGTCGGATAAAATAAAATCTAACAAAATCTGAAGCTACGTCTAAAATTACTGGTTTGTTGTTCATTGTTGATTTGGATGTTAAATCTCAGCACAACCGTAGCACCAATACAAAATTAGACAAGACAGACAGAAAGATAACTATTCACAGTATTCCACGGGTACGTTTGCTGAGGTTTGTCAGCAAGGCCTTTGTGGTATACTTCTTAACAAAATAGTTTGTTTTTGACCATGAAATTCTACAAGGGGCAATTATAGTGAACTGGATGTTTTGAAATAATGCTTATTATAATGTTATTAACAATTTACACAACACATTCTATACCATAGTCACCCACAGTAAAAGCAGTAGTAAATTATTGTTATGCAACATGACAGAAACATGATTATCTAATAATTTCACGTTTTGCTGAATCTGGACTATCAGTATTCAGTCTGTTTGAACAACATGTTACCGGTTCTCAATTTGCATGAAATTTCATCTACGAATTCCTAATATATATGTGTATATTTTGTGCTGAAATGGTGTCTTTACAAAGATTGGAACATGGTAAAATTACATATAAAATTTGAATGAATACAAAGCTTGCAGCTGAAATATGGGGATACCATTAAAGAAAACCGGATGCCCAGCCACTATTACAGCACACATAAAGCCATTCATAGTATCAATTAACTCACTAATGATGGCTTTAATTAATAAGATATTTCAGCATTACATATATGAAATTCTGTTTACTGTAGAAAGGTTTATATCAGAGTACCCTCGTTTTTGGCTGTGACATCATACAAAACGTAATAAATTTACATTGGAATTATATTAGAAAACAAATGCATCATAATAACAAAGGTTATACCCAAGGCAATTATTGTGCATAATTTCATAAAATCCCAAGTGTGGGCAGAAACCAATGTAAATTTTCCTATACCCTGAAAGACCCCCTTTTGACCTGTGACTTTGACCTTTCCCGTACTTTGTCAAAACTTTTGAACCATTGAAGATAGAAAAGTAGAAGTAAAACAAAGATCAGGAATCGATACAATTAACTTACTCCACCCATCAAAGACACCAAAGGGAAAGAAATACAAACATTAAGCGACCAGACCATAATGGAAACCTAAACAAAGGAAGGCCATAAGGACAGTTACTTTCCCACAAAATGGGCATATGGCCATCCAAAATTAAAAGACACAAGTGATACACACAGTAAGTAACAAACAACAACATAAATAGATCGCCACAATAGAACCGCCTTGGAACGGTCAGTGGAAAGATTTCCTTAATGTTTGGCATGTAGGTTTCTTGTGACAAGGGCTTCCCACTCGTATAAAAATGACCGTTTCCTTGACTATGACATGTGATCTACTTTATCATAACTTTTGAACTATCTGAGATAGAGCCTTCATATTTGGCATGTATGTTCCTTGTGACAAGGGCTTTCCGTCCATACACAAATTTTGACCTGTGACCGTGACCTTTGACCTACTGTGTCATAATTTTTAAACCATTTGAGGCACAGCCTTCATTCATATTTGTCATGTAGATTTCTTGTGACAAGAGCTTCTGACTCATACATTAAATTGATCTTTGACCTTGACATAAGAGCGACTTTATCATAACTTTTAAACCATTAGAACGTTCATATTTGGCATGTAAGTTCCTTGTGACAAGGGCTTCCAAGCTATACATAAATTTTGACCTGTGACCTTAACCTTTGAAGCATTTGAGATAGAGCCTTCATATAAGGCATGTATTTTCCTTGTGACAAGGGCTTCCCGCCCATACAAAAATTGACCTGTGACATTGACCTTGACCTGTGACCTACTATATCATAACTTTTGAACCTTTTAAGATAGAACCTTCATATTTGGCATGTGTGTTCCTTGTGACAAGGGTTTCCCACCAATATATTTTGACCTGAGACGTTGACCTTTGACCTACTATTTTTTTCATAACTTTTAAACCATTTGAGATAGAGCCTTCATATTTGGCATGCAGTTTCCTTGTGACAAGGGCTTCGCACTCATACAAAAATTTGACCTCTGTCATTGACAATGACCTTTGACCTACTTTATCATAACTTTAGAACTTTTTGAGATTGAGCCTTCATATTTGGCATGTAGGTTTCTTGTGAAAAAGGCTTCCCATTTGAACAAAAAAAATCCTGACCTTTATCCTTGATTTTGAACTGTGATCAACTTTAGCATAACTTAAACCATTAGATATAGAGCCTTCATATTTGGCATGTAGGTTTCTTGTGACAAGGGCTTCCCACCCATGCAAAAGTTTGATTTGTGACCTCTACCTTGATCTTTGACCCACTTTAAAGAAAAAAAAATACCTCGGCCCTGGTACATGTCAGTGTTTCACAACCACATCTTGCTTAGGTGACCTTCTGTCAAAATTGTTCAAATTGTTCTACTCCACTGAACTAGTTGGTCTCAAGAACACGCTGGATCAGTTGAGTGATCCCGGGCCATCATAACCCTACTATTGTATTTCAACTATTTCGAGCCGATCGTTGATTAGAGATGGACGAAAACCAGAGTACCCGGAGAAAAACGACCTGACCTTCCGATGCAGAACTTGGCGTCTCACATCTGACCCGAGCGGGACTCGAACTCGCAGCTGTGGACGACCTAATGAAAAAGAGTCTGGAGGTCCGTCGTTTATCACATGACCAATGCGCTTACGAGGGATGTTTGAAAAGAATTGCTTATTTCTATCTGGAGACTTCAAATTTCAAGTTAGCACGAAATTGCCAATTTCATGCCCTCGAAGTACTCCCCATGGCTAGAAATACAAAGTTTCAGCCGATATATCCACTTCTTGAAGGCGTCACGGTACGCTGATTTGGGCGCAGTAATAAGGTACTAATCAATGGCAGATCCAAGTGCCTGGACTGGTATTTTCGCCCAGCAAGGAATGCTTTCAATTCCGAAAACAAAAAGAAATCACATGGTGCAAGGTGTGGGAAATACGGGGTGTAAGGCAAAACAGTTACCTTTTCTTTCTTCAAAATGTTCCATAAAGTGTTATCCTTTGGAAGCAAGGAATACACCACAGAACCATAAATATGGAGTGTACATGTGTTCTGGGCCAGACTAGCTAGTTTCGGCCAATTAGGCCTCATCAGTGACCCTCAGATACTTTCAAAATTCCACAATGGAATCAATGATCCCAAAGGACAAGACAATATATTCTACACTATGATGTAGGGCAGGGAGACGTTTAATGGCCGCCACACATTCCCACACACCAGCTGTAGTGAAGATAAATATGTTCTACAAAAGGGTTATCCTTTGGAAGCAAGGAATACAACACAGAACCAAAAATATGGAGTGTACAAGTGTTCTGGGCCAGACTAGCTAGTTTCGGCCAATTAGGCCTCATCAGTGACCCTCAGATATTTTCAAAATTCCACAATGGAATCAATGATCCCAAAGGACAAGAAAATATAATCTACACTATGATGTAGGGCAGGGAGACGTTTTACCGTCACCACACATTCCCACACACCAGCTGTAGTGAAGTTTAATATGTTCTATAAAAGGGTTATCCTTTGGAAGCAAGGAATACACCACAGAACCAAAAATATGGAGTGTACATGTGTTCTGGGCCAGACTAGCTAGTTTCAACTCCGTAGCTATTGCAGAGGTATGAGCGTTTGCATTGTCATGTAGAAGACGGACGTGTTTAAAACCAGTGGCAGGGCGTCGTTTCTGATTATACATTTTCAGTTTCTTCAGTACTTCGTATTTGTGGTACTTTCTGGTGATGCTTTTGCCTTTTTTCACAGGTACTTTTACTGGAACTCCTTCATTAGAGACGAAGATTGCATACAAAACCTTCTTAGTACTCAAAGAACGTTTGGCAAATAGTGGCCCAGATCTGTGACGATATTGGAAGACTGTATTTTGTCATATTTTGGAAACATTTGAAGCAACTTTTTAGCCATTTTATCCCTCTTTGACTCGTCAGTCAACAGATGTGGCATCTATCTAGCAGAAATCTTTCTGACTTTCAAATGCTTCTTCAAAATAGGGTGAACCGTTCACAGTGATATGCCCACCTTTCGTGCATTATAACGAACTGTAAATCTGGCATCTCCTACAATGATTTCCTTTATTTTAGAAACGATTTCTTTACGAGATGCAGATTTTGGCCTACCTGATTTCGGTGCATTTTTGATGGACTCTACACCAGACTCAAATTTCTTTTTCCACCGCCGAACTGTGTCAGAAGACGCACAGCTTCAAAGAACAACCAAGTTTTGAGCAAGCTATGATGTAAGCCCGTAATTCATCTTTTTAGTCGACGCTTCTACCAACCATTTTTACTACAGTGGTCAATGACTGCGTGTATTCAAATGGCAAATTTTATGTCTCACACTTAGTCTAAAATGTACATTTATACACTACTGCGTAGATATAGAATAGCCCTACACAAGTATGTTTTGGTTTTGATCGTGCCCCACGTGTGTATCGAGCTAGAGGACAATAAGCAATTCTTTTCGAACATCCCTCATATATAAACAGATAAAGGTGTCTACGAATAGCGAGGACCAGACCACTCACCGTGACCACGAATAACCACATTACGAAAACATGCCTATATAAATATATTGTAACCTTTATCACCGAAAAAAATGAAACTTTTAAGGTGAAAACTTGTGATATTTCACTTATTTTGAGGCGGTTCTAACGAGCACCAACAATCTATATTTTAAGCAGAAATAAGAAAAATAAGGTTAACCCCTGTAAACCCTAATTTTAATATATAAAAGGGGGTTCAAGTGGGTCAAATTTATACGATGATTTGGTTTAAACTCATGTTTGCTAATCGACCCAATGTTAAGAATATTTTAACGCCGGAACTACTGTTCTTCAGTCACGGGTGGATATCAGGGGAGCTATCGCGAAATCGCGTCAACGTTGTGCGTTTTGGTTAAGTGTAGAAGAATGTGAGAATAATATGAAATTTCGGCGATGCACAGCTATGTTAAAATCATTTATCTTTCTAAGCAGACAAAAAAAAATTTGGAAGAAATCGTTGCTGGAAGTAGGTGACCGTAACAAAATCGAATACAGGGTAAACTGACCACAGTTTTATGTCAACACGAATGAATGATGCAACTGTTTTGTAAGTGTTTGGTTAAAACGTGATCCTTTGGCACATATTCTGGGTAGGTCAGCACTCATTCATCATTTAGACGTATAAATGATCAATCCATGTACAGTGAAGGGGCAATGCCGCAAATTTTCAGGCGGAGTAGCTCCCACATCATCGCGGCAGCTCCCAATTTACGCTCTAGTTCCCACGAGCCGATCAGATACTGAGGCTGTTACATTGACCATTACCGCAGTTAGGTGGTTCGCTAAATAAAGCAAATTTAAATCAATGGATGAGTTCTTTAAAGTATTTACAGTCTATTACAGAGGTATACTAAAACGTATACCTCTGAGTCCCAATCTATACCTTGCGGGCTTTGAACTCTTCTGCAGTTTTGGCATTTTCCAAAGAGGAGGGAAGACTATTCCACTGAGGAATAGTTCCGGGAAAGAAGGAATTCTTCCGTGCATCACTATAGGCCTGATACCTATGATACTGTAAGTTGTTTCGCCCCCATCCATCTGGGCTAGGAGAAATGGTTTGGACTGCATGGTGCTTCCATCTGACCACACACGTCAGCTGTAAATTGTTTAGAAGGACTAAGCCTATCCAGGCAAAGCGGTGTGAATAATATGGTCCAATGCATAAATGCCTTCTTGTTTCATTGGTCGACAGGGCTTGATATGTCATTTCATATCAATATCGGGTAAAAGTCCCGCAAATTGGAAGCAACGTCTCCAAAATGGCAAACGCAGTGTTGACAGGGACGTTTTATCTCAAATCAAACAAACACAAACTTTCCCAGGGTGGCAAATTTTCTGAAAACAAAATTCCGGGCTGTTCTCCAAAGCAGTCGGAAATTCAATTTCATGACTCAAAATACTCTACTTATACTCGACAGCCAGTGATGGTCGCTCTGTGGACCCCCGTCACTTTCTTCTTGAAACATATATGGTAGAAAAGGCTGTGGATCGTTTCACTTTCCGATTTGTGTGGGTATTGTGAAAAAGGATTTTATAAAGTATGGTAGCGTGAGGTTCGGTTCGGTGGGTCTGGGTGGTATTATTGTTTAGGGTAGGGCATCATGATAAATGTTTCATAAATCATTATTTAAATTTATTTATTTTAATTTTCTAGAAAACTAGACTCTGGTCTCAAATTAGAAAAGGAGTGTGGTAGCTCAGTGGTTACTGCATCTGCCTATGGTGCTAGAGGGCCCCGGTTCGATTCCCGGCAGAGTTAGTAAAACTGCGGTGTCAGAACATGCTCCACTTGCACGGATGGGTGCCACCAAGTGCACCGTCCTTCGAATCGGGCCGATTACTGGAGGCCCCCTGTGCAGGGAGGATCATCCCGTGTGCAGGTGAAAGATCCTTACCGTAATTAAATGGTTACTGTGTAGGCTTTCATCCGGCAAATCTAAAGTGTATGTAATTTACACCAGCCGCAAATGCCCGAAAGGGAGTAGGCAGATTTTTTTGTTTTGTTTATTTTGAAGTTTAGGGTCCCCGTCAACACTGTAAAGGTCATTCTGGAGACGTTTCTTCCAATTTTTGGGTGTTTTACCCGACATTGATATGCAATGACTTCTCTAGCCCTTCCGCCAAATAAAACCAATAGGGTTTATATGCATGGACGGGCGACTCGAACGGCATTGCCTAGGCTGGCTTAGATCCTCAAAGCAATTTTCCAGTACTCGTGTGCGTGTCGGTTGCAGCTATGCGTGGAAGCATCATGCAGTGCATCTATTTCTTTCTTCAAGCCCCGATGGGCGGGATAGGTATAGGCAGGATAGATAGATAGATAGATAGATAGATAGATAGATAGATAGATAGATAGATAGATAGATAGATAGATAGATAGATAGATAGATAGATAGATAGATAGATAGATAGATAGATAGATAGATAGATAGATAGATAGATAGATAGATAGATAGATAAGCTTATAGAGCTTGCGCCGTGACGTCAATCTTACAGGGGGGGCGGTTACCGCGGTCCGTAATCAACAGAAAACACTAGAATTCAAGAGATTTTTTAACCGCAGATAAACTGTGAATAAAAGCAAAATCTTCCCCAAATTGCGATTTTCTACAAAATTAGATGTCCAGGCAACGATTTCCAATAAACGCTTATGATTTCTGACATGTAGCAGTATAAAATCTTGCATAATTTGCAACGGTGTTTTAACCTTACTTGAATAAAATGGGCATTAATCTAATGAGTTATCAAAATAAAATAACGAATTAATTACCAGAAAGAGCTTTAAAATTATAATCTTTTGATAATTGTAAGAATATTAATTTCTTTGGCTGCAAAATATGAATATTTTGAATTTTTATTTGTATTTCCACCCAATCCTGACATAGACTTTTAACCCCAAACTATAAAGACAACTCTTGACCGGTGACGGGGTTAGAAGTCAATATTAGGATATAGAGTAGACGCCAAACACATTAAAATTCTTACAAGTATTGGAAAAAAATCGTTTTAAAGGTCGTTCTAATAATTTATTAGTTATTTCATTTGGATAAATACTGAGATTAATGCCCATTATATTCAAGTATCTTGCAGATATTATTGACGATATATTCCAGATTTACTTACCATAACATATCAAAATAAATTATATTAAAATATTATTAGAAATCATTGACTGAATGTATAATTTAGTAGCAAATGACAATTTGGGGAGGATATTTCTATTCTTCTAAAATTCCCCTTGTTTTCCAATGATTACGGCCCACAGTTCCCCACGGTTAATATTAGACCAGGTATGTGACGTCACGGGATTTCGCTCTTTGTCTTAAAAACCTGTTACATTCCATTCTTTTAACAATGAGTAGTATATGATGTAAGCGGTTGCCTGGCGGTCTAAACCGACATATACTCTAATCTAAAAAACTTCTCTCCAGGTGATGGAATGATAGACTCGTGGGAACTAGAGCGTTTTTTGGACGCTGGCGCGGTGATATGGGAGCTACTCCGCCTGAAAATGTTTGCATCACTCCTTCACAATACATGAACTGATATTTTTTTAGATCTTAATGTTGAATTAGGGCCGACATACACAGAATGTACGCCAAATTATCTCGTTCTAAGCGAAAACTTACAAAATAGTTGCATCATTCATTTTGTTTGTTTGATTTGAGGTTTAACATCCCCGTCAACACTGTAAAGGTCATTTTGGAGACGTTGCTTCCAATTTTGTGGGACTTTCATCCGACATTGAGAAGAAATGACATCTCAAGCCCTGTCGCCCAATGCAACCAATAGGGTTTATAAGCATTGACGGTCCGACTTGTGCGCACCGCTTTGCCTTGGCAGGCTTAGATCCTCTAAGCGGTTTACCACTACTCGTGTGCGGGCCGGATTCAGCTCTGCGTGGAAGCATCATGCAGCCCATATATTTCTTTAGCCCCGTTGGGCGGGGGGCATTTGCATCATTCATTCGTGTTGACATAAAACTATGGTCAGATTACCGTGTGTTCGATTTTGTTACGGTCACCAGCTAATTTCAGCAACGATTTGTTTCAATACTTTATTCGGCCTGCTTAGATAAATCATTTTAACATCGCTAAGCATCGCCGAAATTTTATATTATCCTCACATTATTCTGAAATAAATCAAAACGCACATGGGTACCTATCTTTTTTTATCATTTCCGGTTCCTAGGAACTATCGCGAGTGTTTCCGGATGTGTCGTGGGAGCAAAATTTCGTTGACGCGACTTCGCGATAGCTCCCCTGATGTCCACCCGTGTCAGTGTGATAATCATTTACTAAAACATTGAAACCGCACGAAAAAAATATATGTTTTGTGTACTGTCTAATAGACAGACCGCAATGATTATATAAGAGTCGCAAGTACTGAGATGTATTTTTGAATTGAATTGGTTAACACATATGCGCCTCTTGTCCCCGAAATGGAATATTGGCAAACGATGTAGACCCATATCAGACGCTGCAAATGCGGCGTCTGATCAGGGTCTTCCCCTTTTAAGTTTATTTTATGGTTAGAAATTTACGGGTAAACAAAACTACTACAAGTCCATGTTTAGAACTATTTTTACGGCCTTCACTCGGGAACACTTGGCCAGGAGTGTAGTGAGCGCTTTGTTTGAGTGAGTGAGTGTGTTTCAGTTGTACGTCCCACCAACAGCTCAAGTCATACGGAGATTGGACCCGTCGGTTTAAAGACTCATCCGAAAGTATGGAGAAGTCAGGGGTCGATCCTGCAATTCCTGGTTTATCAGGATCGTCCCCGCCCATAGGGGCTTGAAGAAATATATGGGCTGCATGATGCTTCCACGCAGAGCTGAAACCGACCCGCACACGAGTACTGGTAAACCGCTTAGAGGATCTAAGCCTGTCCAGGTAAAGCGGTGTGAGTCGGCCCGTCCATGCTTATAAACTCTATTGGTTTCATTGGGCGGCAGGGCTTAAGATGTCATTTCATCTCAGTGTCGGGTAAAAGTCCCACAAAATTGGGAGCAACGTCTCCAAAATGACCTTTACAGTGTTGACGGGGACGTTAAACCTCAAATCAAACAAACACACTGGTTTATCAGGCACTGCACCACAGAGAATCCGTGCTTTGGTAGAAACATTATGAAAACACGCCTATAGAAATACATTGTAAACTTTACCGCCGAAAAAAAATAAAAAAAGTTAAGATGAAAAATTGATAATTTTTTATTTTGCTCAAAATATAGATTGTGGGTACTCGTTAGAACCGCCTTAATCTATATTTTAGAGCAGAAATAAGAAAATAAGGTTTACATATATACACAGCAATGATTATAAAAGAGTTGCAAGTACGGGAATGTATTTTTTAGTTGAATTGGTTAACATACATATGGGCCTCAGATCCACACATTGGGACACTGGCAAACAATGCAGGCCCAGATCAGATGCTGTAAATGCGGCGTCTGATCAGGGTCTTCCCTGTTTAAGGTTATTCTAAGAATAAAAATTTACGGGAAAAAATAAAACTTCTACAAGTTCTTAATTAGGACTATTTTTTCCAGCCTACATTCGGGGCACACTCGGCTCAGCAGTGCTGTGAGTGCTTTGATTAAAACATAACGAAAACACTCCTATACAAATACATGGCAAACTTTATACCGCCGAAAAAAAAACGAAAAATTTAAGATGAAAAATTGTGATATGTTTCTTATTTCTGCTCAAAATATGGATTGTTGGTAGTCGTTAGAACCGTCTCATCGAAGCGGTTCTAACGAGTATCCACAATCTATATTCTAGAGCAGAAATAAGCAAACTAAGGTTACTTCTGCAAACCCCAGTTTTACCATATAAAACTGGGAATCAAGGGCGTATTTTCATGATTTATCATATGACGTCACGCCCGAGAGTGTAATAACGCCATGTAATATTTTCGATAATCCACTAGTGGATTAAATATGCAAATTAGCTAGATACGTCTCGTAACGTTACATGTACGGCGTCCTGAACGACGTCGCGTTTACTAACGGCGGAATATTGACATTTTTGTAAACAATCGTGCATAAAATGCGTTTTAAATGGCATATGATAAATAGAATGTTGCAATCGTGCTCATGTATTATGGAATTTATTAAACTCGTTGTGGAAAAGGGATAAAATGCTCGGCAAAGCCTCGCATTTTATCCGTTTTCATCAACCCGTTTAATAAATTCAATAATACATGAACACTCATGTAAGCTCCTCTTTGTATTTTATTGTGTCTTCGTATTATAAGTAGATGATGTTGTACTATTATATAATGTTGCTAATTTAAGTGGAGGACAGGACCTGACACGCCGGGATTTGTTTCATTATAATATGATAAGCAGATAATGCTAATGTTGCTAATAAGAGAGGAGAACTATGGAGCGCCTTTTTACTATTTATTCCCTATTCATAGATATCTATAATTATTTATGGATATCCATAATTCGAATTATGGAAATTATTAATTCGAATTATAGATATCCATTATTCGGTCCATTTATGGATATTCAATATTCCAGATCTGAATATCCATAATTCGTCTTGGCAAATAAATACAATAAATAATCGCTGAAACCAAAGGCTTTTGCTGTGAATTCGGTGAATTATGGATATCCATAATTTATTTTAATTATGGATATCCATAAATCAGCGGAACTTAATGGAGATCCATATTTTGATTTTATGATATCCATAATTGGAATAAGTGATATTCATATTTCGAATTATGGATATCCGTAAATCGCTCTGAATTTATGATATCCATAAATCGAAATATGGGATATCCATAAATCGAAATATGGATACCTATAATTCGATTTTGGATATCCATTATTCGACTGATTTATGGATATCCATAATTCGAATTATGGATATCAAGAAATCGAATTATGGATATCTATAAATATGGATTAAATAGTAAAACAGCACCCCATAGAGAACAGAATCTTACGAAGTTTATAAAACTCGCCTGAGGTTTATTTTTTCTCCATATGATTATTATCCATATCATTATTTATTAATCCATATGAAATGGTGACAAGTAAAAAAACCTACTTTTTATTTGCAGTCACCATCCTGGCTTGTTTTGGAAAAAACTATGGCGCAACTTTGTTGTCCAAACGGGTTGATGCAAGCAACATAGAGTCTTCTGGCGAAGGAAATGTGGACAAACGTAAAAGTAATGTAAACCTATAGAAATCAATGTAGTTCATACTTCCATAAAATATCAAGGGGCTTGCTCCGAAGGTTTTAAATATATCCCAGGCCAGCGTCAAATCAACGTCGGTGCAACGTCCAGACCATAGGGGCTTGAATCATGAAAAAATAATATTTTTTTTAATTGGTACTGTATTAGAGACGTCTCTAATATAGTACCAAAAAAAGACGTCTCTAATATAGTAGAAAAGATTTTTTTTTTTTTTTTTTTTTTTTTTTTTTTCATTTTTTTTTTTCATGATTCAAGCCCCTATGGTCCAGACGTGCACGATGTAGATGTGACACTGCATAAACGTTATGACGCTGCGCCGACGTTGATATGACATCACAATTACGCCATGTGCCCGCTGAGATTTAGTGACGATGTAAAACTGATAAAATTTACAAAGGGTCATAGTTCATAAAGTATGTTTTCAGAATCTATTCAACTATTCATCACTGAGCTAGCTAGCTCCCTGTCTTTTGAGATGTCTTTCTGATAAGATAAAACTGTCCAATTTTACAAAGGGCCACAATTTATGAAGTTTTTTTTCTGAAGTTTTTCAAAAGATAATAAGGTCATCTACTCATCACAACCAATCTCTTCATATTGTTTTTAGAGTCTAGCTCCAATAGATTTTATGCCCCCCTAAAAATTTTTTCATTCGGGGGGGGGGGGGGGGGCCTATATAGTATTTGCCCTGTCTGTCTGTTTGTTTGTTTGTCCGTCTGTCTGTCTGTAAGTCACTAAAACTATAACCTTGATCATAACTTCAAAAGTATTTAACTTAGCCTCATGAAACTTCAGACACTTATTCACCATCACAAGGGCTACATTCTGACCAAGGGCCATAACACTGTTGTCATGTTTGGCTGAATTATCTTCTCTTGAAATTTAGCAAACACTCAGAAATTGACTTCCATGGGGGTGGGGGGGGGGCATTGGTCACCTATAGTGACAGCTCTTGTTTCTAGATATTTTGTTGACAACGTAAAATGCAATATTTACGATAGTTTTGTTTTATTTGATTTGACGTTTAACGTCCCCCTCAACACTGTAAAGGTCATTTTGGCGATGTTGCTGCCAATTTTGTGGGACTTTTACGCGACACTGAGATGAAATGACATCTCAAGCCCTGCCGCCCAATGAAACCAATAGGGTTTATAAGCATGGACGGGCCAACTCGCACCTCATTGCCTGGGCAGGCTAAGATCCTCTAAGCGCTTTACCAGTACTCGTGTGTGGATCGGTTTCAGCTTATGCATGGAAGCATTATGCAGCCCATCTATTTCTTCAAGCCGCGATGGGCGGGGGCTATTACAGAGGGGTACAACTCATTTAGTGTTGTTCTTTCTTTCAAAATTTATTAAAAAATTAATCAGGTCATCTTCTTATCACTATCAATCTATTCATTTTGGAGATATTTTGCTGGCAAGGTAATACTGCCCAAATTTACAAAGGACCGTAATTCATGATTTATTTTTCAAAATTTATTCCAGGGTTAATCAGGTCATCATTTATCACTAGCAGTCTTATTACCAAATACATGTATATACCCCGCCCATGGGGACTTGAAGAAATTGGTGGGCTGCATGATGCTTCCACGCAGAGCTGAATCTGACCCTCACACGGGTACTGGTAAACCGTTTAGAGGATCTAAGCCTGCCCAGGCAAAGCGGTGGGAGTGTCGGACCGTCAATGCTTAAAAATCCTATTGGTTTCATTGGGCGGTAGGGTTTGATGTGTCATTTCAAGATAGCCAGAAATTGCCAATTTCATGCCCTCGAAGTACTCCCCGTGGCTAGAAATACAAAATTTCAACCGATATATCCGTTTCTTGAAGACGTCACGGTACGCTGATTTGGGCACAGTAATAAAATACTAATCAATGGCAGATCCAAGTGCCTGGACTGGTATTTCCGCCCAGCAAGGAATATTTTCAATTTCGGAAACAAAAAGAAATCACATGGAGCAAGGTTTGGGAAATACGGGGTGTGAGGCAAAATAGTTACCTTTTCTTTCTTCAAAAAACGCCGTAGCTATTGCGGAGGTATGAACGGTTGCATTGTCATGTAGAAGACGGAAGTGTTAAAAACCAGTGGCAGGGCGTCGTTTCTGATTATACATTTTCAGTTTCGTCAGTACTACGTATTTGTGGTACTTTCTGGTGATGCTTTTGCCCTTTTTCACCGGCACTTTCACTGGAACTTCTTCATTAGAGAAGAAGATTGCATACAAAACCTTCTTAGTACTCAAAGAACGTTTGGCAAATAGTGGCCCAGATCTGTGACGATATTGGCAAACTGTATTTTGTCATATTTTGGAAACATTTGAAGCAACTTTTTGGCCACTTTATCCCTCTTTGGCTCGTCAGTCAACAGATGTGGCATCTATCTAGCAGAAATCTTTCTGACTTTCAAATGCTTCTCCAAAATAGGGTGAACCGTTCACAGTGATATGCCCACCTTTCGTGCAATATAACGAACTGTTAATCTGGCCTCTCCTTCAATGATTTCCTTTATTTTAGAAACGATTTCGTTACGAGATGCTGATTTTGGCCTACCTGATTTCGGTGCATTTTTGATGGACTCTACACCAGACTCAAATTTCTTTTTCCACCGCCGAACTGTGTCATAAGACGCACAACTTAAAAGAACAACCAAGTTTGAGCAAGCTTTGATGTAAGCCCGTAATTCATCTTTTTAGTCGACGCTTCTAATATAACATAGTCATGTTATGCACATGATATTTTGCATAGGCATGTTATCATGTGTATGACTGGGATATTGTTGAAGGTGTGTAAGAATGATGATATGACTGAATGAGTGTTGAAAAGGCAGTAAGCTTCTGTCTCAGTACTGTTATGAAAATATTAAGCTTCAATGCTTATTATGAAACGGCTTCATTTCAAAACCCTGAAACATCAATTACATAACTTTGTATAATATGCAGAGATTGCACTTAAAATTGTCTACATGTAACTGGCAGCCATTCAAATCATAACTTGATTATGAGCCAGCTTAATTTCGTAATATCATATGACTCTGACATTTCCTTTTAAAGGTTATTTAAGCAGGTGGTCATGTGAAGTACTTTAGAAACCTGATGAAACTGCATTTTAAAGATCATATTATTGGTGCAGTCATCAAAATCATGACAGATAGCTTATAGTTAGAAGAGATTTTGGCAAGAGTTGTGATAACAAGCATGATGCAAGGAGAGAGGGATATTGCGTGAGATTTTTGTAGTAATTATAAATACTGGGGTTTCTGACCAAGACTTCAGATGTCTACTTGATCAGCTTGCAGACCGTTAGTCTGGTTTAGGAGTTGTGCACTCGTATGAGGTGCCTGCCTAATAAAGTTGCTGAAACTCTCAATATGACTTTAGTTGTATTTTATTAAAATTATTGGAACACTATACGATCACAGTCAAAGGTGTATAGCTACGCTATATATCTTGCTTTGTTGCCGTGCTGCGGATAAATTAAAAAAGGAACCTTACGACAGAAACAGAAGAATGGACACCAAGGTAGGTGACGTTTACTTTTACTTTTTCTGGTTATGTTTGTTGTTTGTTCTGTCACCAATTATCATGCAAAATTATGGAAGAAAATTAATCTAAAACCAAAACTAAAAATGTAGGCTAAAGTTAATTTTAGATTAATTTATTTATTTATTTATTTATTTTATTTTATTTTTTTTTTTTCAATATGGCTCAACAAGGACAAGCCCAAGCACAGGCTCAGCATCAGCAACAGCTTGATCCTGCTGCACAGGCTTTCGTAAATATTCAATTAGAACTTGCCAATGTATCACAGGTACTAACAACTCAAGGGGCCTCAACAAGCGTGATTAAATTTGATGGCAACTCCAAAAACTTTAGGGAATGGATAAAATCCATTGAAAAATATTCAATTTTTGCTGATATACCTGAGACAAGAAAGAAGTTGATTGCATATCAATCTTCTGGGGGAGCAGTTAGTGGTTTTATACAGAGGTATATGGCGGCTAACCCAGACGGTAATTGGCAACAGCTTAAGGAACAATTAGCTGTCCGTTTCAGTGATGTTACGGATAGGCAAATGGCGCTGTCATTGTTGCGCAGCGTGAAACAAAAAGTAGGGGAAAACATACAGCTTTTCGCTGAAAGAATTCTTTCTTTAGCGGAAGAAGCCTACCAGAATCAAGGAGGCGACACTGTAGAACGTCAACTTATTGACATCTTTGTTGATGGGTTGACCCAAGATAACTTGAAATTAAAAATATTGAGAGATCAGCCAGATACATTACAGGGGGCTATTGCAATCGCCACTAATGAGCAGAATCTTAGGGCTAGGGTTCAAATGTCGCATACATTTCACCCACAAAGAAAAGAAGCACCTATGGACGTTGACCATTCTAGAGGTCAACGGTTTAAATTTAGAAATTTTAATAGGGTTAATAGCACACAGCAAAATAGAAACCCTAGGGTAAAATGCTGGAATTGTGGTCAAGAAGGTCACATTTCCAGAGATTGCAAAAACAAAGAACATCAAAGTAGACCACCTATGGGTCATGGAAGACCTAGACATCAGAATAGTGTACAAAATGTAGTACCCGGTCAGGAAAACTGGGACACTCATTGCATGCAGGGGTCGATGTAATGAGTGAAGAAAACAATAGACATTTACCTCATCAAAAGTTTAAGATCAATGTTTCAGGCAGTCCAAATTCTTGTTTAGTTAAAATAGGTAAACAAAGGTTTAGAACTCTTGTAGACACTGGAGCTGAATGTTCATTAATGCACCGTAGAATTTATGAGCAGCTTAAGAATAAACCAAGACTCACCCAAAAGAAAGTTTGCTTACAATCTGCAAATGGGAGTGAGCTTAAGTGTGACGGTTGCATTACTGTACAGTTTTGTATCGGTAGTACCGAAATGTCTCAAGACTTCTATGTGATCCGAGATTTAAATAGAAATTTGATACTTGGTTTGGACTGGCTTAAACAGAACAACGTTAGGATATATTTTGATTTGAAATGCTTAAGAATCAATGGTAAACACTATGTTAATTTAGAGGAGGATATACATATAGCTTCAACGGTTAGGATGAAAAGAACATGTTTAATAAAACCTAATACAGCCATGATATGCTACGGAAAAGTAAGAGAAAATCCAGACTTACCAGTAGGTTCGTCATATGAGGTTTCACAAATAGATAAAGGATTTTTAACTAATCAACCAGGCTTACAAATTATTAATACTGTTTCTACATTAGCAAAAGATAGATCTTTGCCAGTTTTAATTGTTAACAACACCAACAAATATATTAAAATCTATAGACATGGTTTGTTAGCTAAAATATCAGAGCTTCAAAATAATGTTACACATGTAGATTCAGTCATTCAAAACAACAGCTGTGAAAATAAATTAGACTTAAAAGACCTTGATGTACCTGAAAAATATAGGTCAAAAATTGAAAAACTTATCTTGAGGAATAGAGACTTGTTTGCAAATAAAGACTCTGAATTAGGAAAAACAGATACAGTTAAAATGCAAATTGACATAGGTAATCATGAACCAATTAAAATGAAACCTTATAGAACTCCAATTAAGAACAGAGAGGTAATTGATAAAGCAATTAACGAAATGTTAGATGCAAATGTAATTAAAAGGTCAAGATCACCTTGGTCATTTCCTGTTGTGATTGTTGACAAGAAAGATGGCAGTAAAAGGTTCTGTGTTGATTTTCGAAAATTAAATCAGATAACAAAGAAAAATTCCTTTCCTTTACCCTTAATAGATGATAGCCTTACTTGGTAGAGCAAAATACTTTACATCTTTGGACTTAAAAAGTGGATATTGGCAGGTTGCCATGGATGAGAAGGACAAAGAAAAAACAGCTTTCGCATGTCACAAAGGGTTATTCGAGTTCAATGTGATGCCCTTTGGCTTTTCTAATGCTCCTGCGGTATTTCAAGAACTTATGTCTGTTGTGTTACAAGGTTGCAATGACTTTGCTACAGCATACCTTGATGATATATTGATCTTCAGCCCAACATTGGAAGAACATTTGAGACATCTTAGTTTGATCTTTGACAAATTAAGACAGCATAATTTGAAACTTAAGCTTAAGAAATGTGGTTTTCTTAAATTAGAAACTAATTATCTTGGCTTTGTTATTAGTGAACAAGGAATCAAACCTGATGAAAAGAAGGTTGATGCAATAAGATCCTTACCTGTTCCAACTTGTGTAAAAGAAGTAAGATCATTCATTGGTATGTGTTCTTACTACAGAAGATTCATTCCAAACTTCTCTCAGATAGCTGAACCAATCATTGCTTTGAAAAGAAAATATGCACATTACAAGTGGTCAGGTGTACATCAAACTGCATTTGAATTCTTGAAAGAAAGCTTAACAGCTGTCCCACTTTTGGTTTATCCAGATCCAAATAAACCGTATGTTCTCTATACAGATGCTAGCAACTCGTGTGTTGGTGCATGCCTTACACAAGAGTGTGAGGGTGATGAAAAACCAATTTATTATTTGTCCCATAAACTTAGTAAGTCCCAATGTAAGTGGTCTGTAGTAGAAAAAGAAGCATTTGCGATACATTTTGCTCTTCAGAAGTTAGATTATTATCTGCACAATGCTCAGTTTGTCATAAGAACTGATCATAAACCTCTGAAATACTTGCTTGAATCTCCTTTGCAAAATAAAAAGATTCAACTCTGGGCTTTGAGTATGTCGGGCTATAATTGTACTATAGAGTACATTGCTGGTACAACAAATACATGCGCTGATCTACTTTCTAGGCACCCAGATAATGTAAACAAAACTGAGGAAAGTACAGTTAGTGAAGACATAGAAGTAGAAAAGGCACTTGATGTCAATGACAACTTATATCAGGTGAATGTGTTAGACTCTAATCAGTTTGATCCAAAAGCTTTTGCTGGTTGTAGTCTTCCAAATGAAGATACATTTGAAAAGTGTGACTGTTCTGATTTTACAAAAGAAGGCTTTGACATGAATATTGAACAAACTAGGGATGATGATATCTCAAACATTAGGTCAATGATTTTGAATGGGGAAGAGAGTAAAGATGTTCAAAAACATTATCTCTTGGTAGATGGATTGGTATACTATTTATCAAATGCCAATGACGACCCAAATTTAAGATTGTATATTCCAAAACATCTTAGATCTTTGGTTGTAACTCAGTATCTTGACAGTATTGGTCATATGGGGGTACAGAAAACTTTTAATTCCATTCGTCAGAAATACTTTTGGCCAAATTTGTTCAAAGAAATTCACAAGTATGTTTCTGATTGTATGACCTGCAGAACTAGGTCAATGCAGAAAAACGAAACATCCGTTACAAGAGACAGATATTCCACCATATCCTATGGCAAAACTCAGTCTTGATCTTTCGGGTCCTTATCCAACAACTTTGTCAGGCAATAAATATATCATTGCATTTGTTGATTGGTATAGTGGTTGGCCTGAAGCTTTTGCAGTTCCTGATAAGACTGCTGAAACAGTAGCTGAATTGATCATTGGACACATTTTCCCACGTTTTGGCTGTCCTTTACAGATCGTGACAGACAATGGAACTGAGAATGTAAATAAGATGGTTAGAGAGACATTGGAAAAACTTAATTTTGACCATATTTTGACAAGTGTGTATCATCCTCAGAGCAATCCAAAAGTTGAAAGATTCCATAGAACTTTGCATGACATTTTAGCTAAAATGGTAGCTGATAATCAACAGAGCTGGGATTTGTATCTTTGTCAAAGTTTAGCAGCAATTAGATTTAACGTTAGTGAATCTTCTAGATTTTCACCTTATTATTTGCTGTACAACAGAGATGTAGTATTGCCAGTTGACAATATATTACAGCCTAGAAGAAAATATTTAGGTGAAGATTTCCACCAAGTTGCTTTACAAGAACAGCACAGAGCTTTTGTACATGTAAGAAATTACTTACAAAAAGCAAAGAAGCGCCAGGCTAAATATGCAGATAAAAATGTTAAAGAGGTAGAATTAAAAGTAGGGAATCCAGTTTATTACCAAAATAAACAAAGAAAGGGTAAATTAGGACAGAAATGGAAACCTTATTATAGAATAATTGAGAAAACGGGACCTGTATCTTTTATAATTAAAAACCAATTATGGTACAACAAGTAGAGTATATGCAGGCGATTTAATGTTGGCAAATGTAGAAGATTGGCCAGTTTCCAAAAATGAAAGTTATAGAAAACTTAGGGACGCAGCATATGTAATTCCACCTCAGGTCTCTGAGTCGGAAACAGAATCTGATTCTGATTCAGAAGAACAAATTCCCTTGGCTAAGCTAGTCAAGAAACACAGACATGAAAGAGAAACGTCTTCTGATGAAGAAGATATACCTTTAATGGAATTACAGAAAAGGTTAAAACACAAAGAAGCTAGGCAAAATCAAAGTGAAGAAACTGAGGTCAAGGACATGGAATGTAATGACGAGTTATCCTCTGACGATTCCTGTTCTATGCCTTTGGTTGAAAATAATGATTTAGCTAGTGATATGGATGTGAATGTAGTTTATTCACAGCAGTCACTGTCTAATAGTGTAGCCAGCGAGGCAGTTAGGCCATTGAAGAAGAGACGACGGAAGTCTCGAGATAAAGCAGAGAGTTTAAAGCAACTCTTGAGGTTAATGTCTAATATGTTATAAAATGACCTCGTAATGTTATGTCTTTAATGAGGTAAAGGCCTCATGTATGTTAATGGAGGTGAATTGTAAATAAGTACCTCGTTTAACAGTGTAGTGATGCCCATTTGTATTTAATTTCAGATTAACAATATGATGATCACATTAATCTTGGGATCATTGTTTGTTAGCCAAGCATTCGGACTCTTTACATCCGAAAATGTTGTGTTTCAAAAGACTAATGAAGTCTTTATTAACGATGCACACTGGTCTGTAACATTTATTCATGATTTAAGACCGTTTGAAAATTTGATTTTAAAGATTCAAAACGATCTTGTTCGCACTGATGAAATTGTGAAATACATGACAAGCTTTTATCAGAAGTCAAATTTAACGGGATATGTAGAAACATTCCAAAGTTTACATGTTGAAGTTAACCTTTTAACAGATACATACAAGTCTGTTTATGAAAACTTTGATGAGTACCAGACACTTTCAGTAAACAGTCATGAACACAAAAGGTCATTAATTCCTATAATAGGACAATTAATGAGCACTCTTTTTGGCACTGTATCAGAAAGTGACCTTGAAAACATAGATAGAAATATAAAAACCTTGGCACTTAACCAAAATCAGATTATACATGATCTTGACGTAAGTTTATCTGTACTTAACTTAACAAGAATGCAAGTAGCAGAAAATAGGAGATCAATTATGGATCTCATCATAGTTATTCAGAAGCTTGACTAAAAATAAGAATGCTTGAAAGAACAATCGAACAACAGTTTGTTAGACTTGAGCAATTTATTCATACATACTTACAATTCAAAATGATACTTGATGAAATTAGGCTTACCACGCAAGATGCTACATTTTATCTTGAGAGCTTAAAATCTGAACTAAACATGTTGTCAATGCATCATTTATCAACTAATACAATCTCACCTAAAGATCTGAAGCAATTATTAATTGAAGTAGAAACAAAACTTCCTAATAACTTTGAGCTTCCTAAAAATCCTCGTAAGGATATTTGGTATTTTTATAAGACATTGACATGTATAACATACCTTGAGAATACTGAAATTAGAATTATCCTTAAGATTCCACTAATTAACACTAAAGAAGAATATGAAGTGTATAAAATACATAACTTACCACTTCCGCTACTTTCAAATAATCAGACAGATGTATTATTAAAATACAGTTTAGAAAATGAAATGTTACTGGTCTCAAAGGATAAAACAAAGTTTTCTCTCCTATCTGAAAGGACCTTTCAGATGTGTAATAACTATCATTTTCAGTTCTGCAATCCTGAGACAGCATTTTATCAGACCAACGTAAATAAGTTTTGCGTTGTTGCTCTCTTCATGCAAAACCTGCATGACATTAAAAAGTATTGTAAACAAGTAGTTGTGTTGAATGAAAAGTTGCCAACTACGAAGTACTTGTCATTTGGTATTTGGATTGTTGTCACAAATAGACCTCTGACATTTACATTAAATTGTCAGTCATATGAACCGAAGAATGCTGACATTAAAATCACACCACCACTTGGCATTATCCGGTTAAATAACACATGTAAAGCCTCAAACAAATATTTACAGTTACCTGAATATTTTGTCAGACATAGTAACTTTGAAAGGTCAGATCCTTTGCAAGCACTTTTGAAATTACATAATGTTTCAACCTTTTACTTTTGGCCTGATATTAAAACTAAATTAGGATCTAAACCGATAAAGTTGCCACCACATTTGTCAAGTTTGAAAGAGATCCCTTTACAAAATCTACTCCGTGAAACAAGAAACTATAAACCTGTAATATTAGATGAGAATAAATCCAATACTAGTTGGATACATGTTATGCTAATCAGTTTTGTATCGACGGTATTATTAATTGCAATTATCTTGATAATCTTACGTAGAAGAAACTTTGTCTATAAGATAATTGGTGTAAGACAGGCTAACACACATGATCTTGAGAAGGTGAATGTGAAACGGTCACCGATCAAAGGTGATGTTATCGAGATGTCCACTCTGATCGAAGAACAAAACGTCGATAACGTTGAGGAAGGACAAAAGCCCTTCAAGTGGACTGACGCAACGGCGGCATGGGCGAAGAAATAAGGAAAATCTGTGCACAGTGTTATAAAGCAGATTATTTATGAATACTAGTTATATGAACGTGTTTGTTAACTTATGTCTAAGTTAACGGTGTTAAGCTATTCAACGGTATATAGCTTTTGTTACATGTTCTGAACTATTTGCATAACATATGAACTTAATCGTACGATGTGTTTTCATCATGTATATAGCTCATGTGATCGTAGTAGTACTAATGGTTATAGTACATTGACATTCCAGTGACATTTATTTGTGCCTTGTATAGTCCTGAAGACTATGCATGGACGAAGATTTAGTGATCAGAACTTTAGTGACTTTGAAATGATAAAGTCCTGAGTATGCCCCTTAAGGTCATGCTTAGGTGAAGATGTACATGTGACAGTAAACTTTATTTTATTACAGCCAGACGACATTAGTGTTGTACAGGAACACTATGGATATTGTAAAGAACATCCACCACATCCAACTTACCTTATCACCAACCTACACCACCAGCCAACACACAGCTCAGATAACAACGATGGGATACTAATGGCGAATAAAATCTACAGAGTTCCGGTTATACCTATTCCACAACCTCCAACAGTTATAAACTTGAGAGAAGAACAATGTGACTGTGTGAATTCTCGATCCAAACAGGAATAAAAACTTAATCTAAAAACAGTGTGTTTAATAAGCCCTTTATTGGTCTTATAGTTTGTAGAAATCCTGGTTACAAGTATATTGCTTATCCTAGTAATTAGGAAGTCTACTAGATTAGAAGGGTTGATTAAAAGAAACAATTAAGAAAACATCTTAGACATTTAATTAACAATTAAATTTGAAACTTCGTTATAATCCTGGACAAATCCTAATCAAATGTTTTTATTGGATCCTTGTCACATATTAGCTTAATCACGTATTAGATTAATTACAATCCTAGTCACGTGAAACATACATGACATTAATTAATTAACTAATTTTGATTGATGATATGTTGTTCATCCTGGTTTTCATCCTGATGAGTAATATATGTGTCATATAATCCTGGTCACTTATGTATGTGAATGGATCCTTGACACTGACATGTGTTTATGATGTCTTGTTTATGTATGATCCTGGTCACTGACATATGTTTATGATATATGTTGATAATATAATGTTACTATTTAGATATCATCCTGCTCACTGATATATGTCGATGATAATCCTGGTCACTGAGATATGTTGATGATATCTTGTTTTATTGCATACATCCTGGTCACTGATGTATGTTGATGATATTTTGTTTTATTATATATGAATTGTGTATACAGTATATGTACAAGAGGTTTTGGTCAGAATTATTAGATAAATTAATTAAGGGGTTAATTAATTTATTCAACAATGGGAGGTATATAACATAGTCATGTTATGCACATGATATTTTGCATAGGCATGTTATCATGTGTATGACTGGAATATTGTTGAAGGTGTGTAAGAATGATGATATGACTGAATGAGTGTTGAAAAGGCAGTAAGCTTCTGTCTCAGTACTGTTATGAAAATATTAAGCTTCAATGCTTATTATGAAACGGCTTCATTTCAAAACCCTGAAACATCAATTACATAACTTTGTATAATATGCAGAGATTGCACTTAAAATTGTCTACATGTAACTGGCAGCCATTCAAATCATAACTTGATTATGAGCCAGCTTAATTTCGTAATATCATATGACTCTGACATTTCCTTTTAAAGGTTATTTAAGCAGGTGGTCATGTGAAGTACTTTAGAAACCTGATGAAACTGCATTTTAAAGATCATATTATTGGTGCAGTCATCAAAATCATGACAGATAGCTTATAGTTAGAAGAGATTTTGGCAAGAGTTGTGATAACAAGCATGATGCAAGGAGAGAGGGATATTGCGTGAGATTTTTGTAGTAATTATAAATACTGGGGTTTCTGACCAAGACTTCAGATGTCTACTTGATCAGCTTGCAGACCGTTAGTCTGGTTTAGGAGTTGTGCACTCGTATGAGGTGCCTGCCTAATAAAGCTGCTGAAACTCTCAATATGACTTTAGTTGTATTTTATTAAAATTATTGAAACACTATACGATCACAGTCAAAGGTGTATAGCTACGCTATACTAACAACCATTTTTACTACAGTGGTCAATGACTGCGTGTATTCAAGTGGCAAATTTTATGTCTCACACTTAGTCTAAAATGTACATTTATACACTACTGTGTAGATATAGAAAAGCCCTATACAAGTATGTATTGGTTTTGATCGTGGCCCACGTGGTTATCGAGCTAGAGGAAAATAAGCAATTCGTTTTGAACATCCCTCATATATAAACAGATAAAGGTGTCTACGAATAGCGAGGACCAGACCACTCACTGTGACCACGAATAACCACATTACGAAAACATGCCTATAAAATATATTGTAACCCATATCAACGAAAAAATGAAAATTTTAAGAAGAAAACTTGTGATATTTCACTTATTTTGAGGCGGTTCTAACGAGCACCCAAAATCTATATTTTTAGCAGAAATAAGAAAAATAAGGTTAACCCCTGTAAACTCTAATTTTAATATATAAAAGTGGGGTTCAAGTGGGTCAAATTTATTTGATGATTTGGTTTACTCTCATTTTGCCTAATCGACCCAATGTTAAGAATATTTTTACGCCTGAAGTACCGTTCTTCAGTCACGGGTGGACATCAGGGGAGCTATCGCAAAATCGCGTCAACGTTGTGCGTTTTGGTTTATTGTAGAAGAATGAGAGAATAATATGAAATTTCGGCGATGCTCAGCAATGCTAAAATCATTTATCTTTCTAAGCAGGCCGACAAAAATATTGAAGAAATCGTTGCTGAAAGTAGGTGACCGTAACAAAATCGAATACAGGGTAAACTGACCATAGTTTTATGTCAACACGAATGAATGATGCAACTGCTTTGTAAGTTTTTGCTTAAAATGTGATCCTTTGGCACATATTCTGGGTATGTTAGCACTCATTCATCATTTAGAAGAGTAGTATTCACAATGAGGGTTCTGGAACAACCCCCCGCTCAACACTGTGGGGCAACCCACCCCCAGGGTCGGCCCCACCGAGTGGGGATGCCGGAGACAATTTTTTTTTCATCCCCGCAATACTGTGGGGCCCATCCCCACCCCCGGGTCTTCCCAACCGAGGGGGTTGCAATAGAATAAAATATTTGTTTGCCCGTCGTATCGCGGGGGAATCCCCTGGTGTAAAATGATCTGCAACACCAACAGCCCCAGAGGGGGTTTATAGCGAATAATTTAGAAATACTTAAATATAAGGATTATAAAGAAACAGAATGTAAGAGCCTATTGACCCCCGCAAATGCTACAGGGATCTTTTCTACAAAGCCCTTGCTCAAGACCTACGCTTCGACGAGCAGCGCAGCAGTAATTTCGCCCAACGAATTGAACGCGGGTGCTACAACGCAGCGATTACCCGGTGTGCGGAATCAGCCAGCGCTTTCAGCCGCCAGTGGGACTCTCCGATGTTCGTGAATATCTACAGCGCCCGCTGTGGCATCGTCCTGGCAAACATAGACCCCATAGGCACAATACTGAGTAAGGTAGAGGGTGGAGGATGGACCCTAGATAGGCTTGCCTCAGGGGATTTGCTTCCGGATGTTTTTGGTAATATGACTGCAACTGAGCTGTGTCCCATGGCCGGGAAGACGGAACGCGACGATAAAACGCGCCGGCTTAGCCAAAAAGTCATAGAAAAAAACTTCCACCCTCTTCGCCTGTCCCCGTTGCCACAGACGAAACCACACATACCGCCAGGTTCAGATCGGCGCCGGAGACGAGCCATCGACCTTTATATGCACCTGCAAAGAATGTGGAGAACACTATGAGGAGTTCGCGTAAATAGACTCAATTTAAAATATTTGTTTGCCCGCCATATCGCATGGCCAACACGTGACCAGCCTGCGCTCGCCATCAGCCCCACCGGGCGGGGTGTGTTTGTATTAGAGAAATATAGTACCTAAAACATACAGTACAAAAATGAACAAGTGTCCTTGGATTCCTGTGGGGAGGAAAGAACCCTGCAACAATAATTGCCGCGGAGAATTCTGTGAGCGACACAATAGTGTCAGTAGGAGGGTAGGAAGAACGGAACCACTACTATGCACAAACTGTGGAGTGTCGGTGAAAACACACCATCTACTTTGTATGCAATGTGGTGTTAAATCAGTTATTACCATAAATTACATAAACAGGAATCGGAGGACTCAAAAAGTGTTTAGACGACTTTCTGCCATTTCTATCTAGTATGGTTAAAAAAGAGTTTAGATGGTTATATTCTAATTTATTTCCTATTAGAGAATTGTTAGTATATAGGTAAAGTCCAACAAAAATGCTGAAATATTTTCTACTGTATTTCCTATAAGAGAATTGTTAGTATATAGGTAAAGTCAAAGAAAAATGAGGAAAGATTTTCTACTGTATTTCCTATAAGAGAATTGTTAGTATATAGGTAAAGTCACAGAAAAATGCGGAAAGATTTTCTACTGTATTTCCTATTAGAGAATTGTTAGTATATAGGTAAAGTCAAAGAAAAATGCGGAAAGATTTTCTACTGTATTTCCTATTAGAGAATTGTTAGTATATAGGTAAAGTCAAAGTCAAAGAAAAATGCGGACAGATTTTCTATTGTATTTCCTATTTGAGAATTGTTAGTATATAGGAAAAAGAAAAGATACAGTAACATGGCTACTATGGATGAATACATAGAGCAGTTACTGGCAGAAATACCTGATAATAATTCAGCTCTCCATCATGTGGTTCAAAACATCTTGGATGAGCCTATCCCAAACTCTGTCAAAGGGCGCCAGTTAAAACCCTTACAGCCTGAAAAATATCGACCTACCCCACCACCACGCAAAAAAGAAGGCCGCCAAAAAAAAGTCATCGAAGAGGAATTTGACCCTATCCCCCGCGAGAAAGTCCTGAGATCCGTCAAGGAATATCAAGATGAGATCCTGGATTTGTTTACATCTGCTAAGCAACAGCTAGTTTTCAGGCAGACCCCATGGGTTATTGGCGACTTCTTGAGGGGCTGGCAGATGGACGTGCCTGCCAATAATCCTCATAGTGCAGACCCCAGGACTTTCCTCGAGCTGTGGTGCCCCAAATCAGTAGCAAGCTCGAGGAAGAGATCGAGGCGCTGGGTGGTGTGAAGTTCCAGTTGTCTCTCAAGATTCAGCTTCGGAAGGACAACCGAGACGGTAGTGAGGAGTACACAACCCCCGTGCTGCGCCACAAACAGGAGGCCCTTCTCCAGGCCAGCGAAATCAAGGGGGCTCTCGATAAAACCTTCCCACAGATCCAGGAAACACTCGAAAAGTGGACGCAGAGAGGGTCTGGCTGGGTTGTAGATCAGGTACAGACCCTTTGGCTGGACATTGCCAGATATCAGCCTCTTCGGGGTAGGTTCTATATTCCACTCCCAGCAGAATTAAGATATAAGAAGGCACTGGTTAACATAAAGAACAAGGACCAAGACTGCTTTCGATGGACACTCCGAGCGGCTCTGGCAAATCCGCCACCACCACATAACCCACAGAGACCAAGTTGGTATCCTACCAATGATGGTCTAAACTTTGAAGGGATTGATAGACCCACACCCATCTCACAGTGACCAAGATTTGAGCGGCAGAACAACCTAGCCATCAATGTCTTTGGCTGGGACAAGGGTATCATCATACACCGCCTCAGCAAGCAGCCACAAGAAATACCAAGGATCAACCTATTGCTGATCGAAAAGGCCGGTAAATTCCACTACACCTGGATCAAGCACTTCAGCCGCCTCTTATTTGACCAGAGCAAGCACAGTAATGAGAAGCACTTCTGTGAGTGATGTCTTCATGGATACACGAGAAAAGATCTGCTGGAGGCCAACAAGCTCGAGTGCGAAGGCATCGGTCAAACGGTTGTCCGGGTGGAGATGCCAGAGGAGGGTAAGAACAAGCTCACCTTCCAGAACCACCACAAGCAGCAACCAACCCCATTCGTCATCTATGCCGACTTTGAGGCTCTCACCACCAAGATCGAGGGCCACGAACGTGATCCTACAAAAAGTAACACCCAGCGAACACAACAACATGAGGCTACTGCTATATCGCCGTGCGGTGTGATGGAACGACAAAGCCGCCTGTCAAGTATCGCGACCCAAATGCAACAGAGCACTTCTTAAAATCACGCGGAATTAAGAGCGTGCTAACCAACCCTAAAAACATAAGGATGACACGAAAGGACTATCAGGCTCATAACAATGCTGCGAATTGCTATATATGCAAAAAAAACGCTAAACGGTGACTCTGCCCGCGACCACTCTCATATCACGGGTAAATATCGAAGGGCAGCTCACAACGCCTGCAACTTTAAGCTGAGTCTAAGCCCAAAGACCACCGTTATTCCCGTGGTGTTCCACAACCTTAGAGGGTACGACTCCCACCTGCTCATGCAGGCCATCTCGAGGGTCGAAGGCAGAGCCTTCTGCATCCCCAATAACACAGAAAAATACGTCTCCTTCTCTCTCAGGCAGCTCCATTTCATCGATAGTACCCAGTTCCTGCTCGCTTCCCTCGACAAACTGGTGGCGTCAAATCAGCCAGAGTCTTTCAAGATCACATCCCAATACGAACCAAACCGTCAGAGGCTCAAGCTCTTGACCCAGAAGGGCGTCTACCCCTACGGGTATATGGACTCCTGGGACCGTTTCGCCGAGACAAAGCTCACTCCGAAAGAGGTATTCTACAGCAAGCTCACCGACGAGCACATCAGCGACGACAACTACGCCCACGCGCATAGAGTATGGGAGGTCTGTGGTTGTAAGACCCTAGGGGACTACCACGAACTCTACAATCGCACAGATGTTCTCCTGCTGGCAGATGTCTTTGAGGAATTCTGAAAGACATCCCTGACGCAGTACGGTTTAGACCCAGCGCACTACTACACTAGCCCGGGGCTTTCGTGGGACGCCCTCCTAAAAAGGACAGGAGTGGAGCTCGAGCTGCTTACAGACTACGCCAAACACCTGTTTGTCGAGAAGGGGATGCGCGGAGGTATCTCGATGGTATCAAAACGATATGCCCAGGCCAACAATCCTCAGGTCGAGGATTATGACCCAGAAAAACCCAGTAGCTATATCTTGTACCTTGATGCGAACAATCTCTATGGATGGGCTATGAGCCAGGCCCTCCCCATCAGAGACTTCCAGTGGGTCGATGTATCGGGACTCGCAGAAACCATTGCAGAACTACCCGCAGACAATGAAGAGGGCTATATCCTAGAGGTAAATATGGAATATCCAGCAGAGCTGCACAAGGCACACAATGCCTACCCCCTAGCACCAGAGCGCCTAGTGGTCAAGAAGGAGAGGATGTCGGAGTACCAGCGCAAACATCTCGATGGAGCTTTTAGGGGGAGCACCTACAGAGGTTGAGAAGTTGGTACCCAACCTTCGCAACAAAGACCGTTACGTACTCCACTATCGGAATCTCCAGCTATACATGTCTCTGGGTATGCGTCTGACCAAGATTCAGCGTGCCCTCCGGTTCCAGCAGAGCCCCTGGATGGAGCCCTACATCCGGATGAATACTGAGCTCCGGAAGAAAGCCACCAGTGACTTTGAGAAGGATCTCTACAACCTTATGAACAATTCGGTCTTCGGCAAGACGATGGAGAACCTCCGCAGGCGTTTCGACGTCAAGCTGGTCCGCGCCAACGATGAAGATAAACTCAGGCGTCTCATCGCCAGCCCAGCCTTTGCCAGAGCCAACATCTTCGACGATGATCTTGCAGCAGTCCAGATGCAAAAGAGCCGTCTAGTGCGCAATCGCCCGATTTACGTACGTATGAGCATTCTGGGCATTTCAAAAACCCTGATGTACGATTTCTATTACAAACGGCTCCAGAGTCAGTACGAAGACCGCTGCCAGCTCCTCTACACGGACACCGACAGCCTGCTCCTGAAAATCGAGACAGAGGATGTCTACGAGGACATGGCCAAACATCAGAACCTCTACGATACGTCCGACTTCCCGAAAGACCACCCGCTGCACAGTACAGAGAACAAGAAGGTGTTGGGTAAGATGAAGGACGAGTGCGCCGGGAAGCCAATCGCCGAATATGTGGGCCTGCGGCCGAAGATGTACTCCATCCTCCAGGCATCTGGAAAGAACATCAAGAAGGCCAAGGGTGTGAGAAAAGCAGCTGTCAAGAAGCGCATCAGGCACGAGCAGTTCACAGAGGCTTTCTTTGAGAAGCAAACCTTCCGCCATGGCATGGATGTTCTTAGGTCGGAGCGTCACCGCATCTACGGGCAGCATGTCAACAAGTTGTCGCTGTCACCCTTCGATTCCAAGCGTTGGATCGCAGAAAACGGAGTTGACACACAGGCTTTTGGTTACAAAGATGATTACATCACACAACAAGAGATGGACGCGTTCGTTGAGGAACTGGGGTTGTCCATCTAGAGAACTCTGAAATCACAGGATAAACGTTGGCCCCAAGAGAGTTCTAACCCAGGAGGAGATCCAGGAAATCAAGGCCCTGCGAGGTAAGGCGCCTGTGAGTAGGGTGAAGAAGCAGTTCGGCGTCGGCGATGCGAGGGTTCAGATGCTCTGGGCAGAGGAGGAGACACCCAATGCCGCAACAGAGGAGGCAGAGGAAGCTGGTACAAATACCGAACGCCGACGCCGAAGGGGATTATTGTCTCCTCGAGACCAACAGGACGACCAGGAACTACAGATGAGGGCTTTTGTGCCACCGATCGCGCCCTTATAGCCTCAGAGGGCTTTTTACCGGTCAGTCGGGTGACCTCAACATTCAAGGCTGTCACAACGGCAGGAAACCTTTTCACCCACTCTGTAGACCGCTGACCAGAAGTGAGTCGCATCTCTTGAGGGTATTGGCGTTCGAAGAGCCGCTCTGCGAGGGTCCGGTTCCAGCGTTCTACGATCCCTTGGTCCCGATGGATGTCAACCCGACCGCGCCGAACTCGGACAGAGTGCTTTGCCAACAGCTGGCTGACAGAGTCCATGAACTCACGACCGGGGTCGACCTGGAGCAATTTGGGCAACCTCAACGGGCGTCGCCTGTAGATGCGAGACAAAGCTTCAGCAACCTCTTTGGCTTCTTTAGTGGCCAGAGGCTCAGCTTCTTTGAAGCGTGAGGCTACATCAACCACGGTAAGGGCGTATTTGTACGTGCGCTTGCGAACACGGTCGTGTGGCAGACAGAGCAGGTCAGCTTGATGTACCTCGTTCGGCTTGTTGATGTCGAATTTTGGTCGTGGAACGTGCTTCGGGGCGGCGAGGTAGATCTGCCAGAGGGCCTGCTTCTTCAACCAAGCTCGGGCCACATCTTCTGAGGTCTTAGCCGCAGAAGCCAGCTTCTTTATGGCCTCAAGACCCCTCCAGTAACCCTTAGGGCTGTAATAAATATCCGCAAGGCGCCGATCCATGTATTTATTGTAGCATTAAGTCTCTAACGAAACAACTGCTTGTCTAGGCAGCCTGCACATTTTTAAGCTCGCCAACAATAAATATTCAAATGCCACTCGCCGTAGGTTGCTTGAGCTCTTCTAACAGCTTCGTACGGTCTCGGGTCGTTTCGCCCGTGAGTCGTTTCGCCCATGAGTCGTTTCGCCCGTGGGTCGATTCGCCCTGGGTCGTTTCGCCCTGGGTCGTTTCGCCCGTGGGTCGTTTCGCCCTGATTAGGTTGGTCGTTTCGCCCTTGTTTTTTTCAAGCCCCATTGATTAAGGTTATGTTTGTTTTGGTATGTAAAGGGATTGATGGGGGTACTGGGAGTTCCGGAAAACATGGTTTTGCCCTCGTGTGGTGCAGCTGGACGACCTACTGACCCCTTCTACGTCAGGTTTGAGCAACTGAGCTACCACCTTTTTGAGAATGATATTCGAGCTCACATAAATTTAACAAGTCTTTGCAATAAAATGGGATTTATGGCTGTGTGAAAATGACTGTTTAAATTCAAAAATGTGGCATATTTTTCTTTCTGCTCAAAACATAGATTTTGGATTAGAACCGTCTAATTGTCTATGTTCTAGAATCAGAAATAAGAGAAATAAAGTATATGCGAAAACCCATTTTTCACAGTATAAAGTTGGGTTTAGAGGGGACGCTATTGCATAGACTTGCTCACATGATGTTTTATTTACTTAGCAGTTGTTCTTTCTGCACAAATAGTGGCGTGATATAACTGGTTACATTATTACGTTAATTGTGTTGACGGGGACGTTAAACCTCAATTCCAACAGACAAAATATTTTTAAACTGTGGTGTTTGAATAAAAGTTTACAAAAATGTCACTTAAAGAGGAGTAATAATCAATATTACACCTTAAGTGCCATGTGTAAAAAGTTGGTTTAACTTTTATACAGACTCTACTGTAGCTCAACCTGGGTAGGAATGGAAACATAACGTTTTATTCTTTCTTTTCATTTTTCCCCCATAATTTTATATGCATAACAAAACACATATTTTACATTATAAATATATAACAAAGCATAACATTGAAATTATAGCATCACATGAACATGTCCGTCGAATGAACGCCCCCTAAACCCCACCTTATGTGAAGAAAACTGGGGTTTAGTGGGGTATTTTGTTATTTCTGCTACAAGACAAAGGTTGTGGGTACTCGTTACTGTTTGCAGTATAGTTAAGAAAAAATACCACAGATTTTCATAATAAAACTAGTCATTTTAGAGATGTGAAAACATGCACTATGTCGCACGGCTGTGTTATCGTACTGGTCTGTTTAATAGTTTGCATTACGAAAACATGCTTATTCAAATACTGGAAAATTGTACCACCAAATAAAAAAATCAAAATTGTTCTGATCAAAAATTCTTATATTTTTCATATTTCTGCTCGGGTGCTCGTTAGAAACGCCTCGGCCAAGCGGTTCTAACGATCACCAACGGTCTGTGTATTTTGGGGCGGAAATATGAAAAACAATGTGTTGCATGTTCGTTGTGTGTTTTGTGGGTAGTACCCATAGTCTGCTTCAGTCATGGAATGTGGGTGGTCGTTCGTTCATCCGTACGTCCGTCCATCTACCAACGCACAACCCCATTCATCCATTTATTCATTCATCCATCTGTCCATTTACTCATCCATTCCGTTTGTCTCTCCCTTAAAATATAATTGCGGCGAAACGACCCACGGGCGAAACGACTAACGGGCGAAACGACCCACCAGGTAAGGGCGAAACGACCCACCCCAAAAAGCAGGGCGAAACGACTCAGGGCGAAACGACCCGGCGAAACGACCCACGGGCGAAACGACCCGGAACCCTTCGTACGGGCCGTCATTAACGCCTCGTCTTTCGCACGTTGAAACAACTTCTTGTTTTCGTCTTCTGAAAAACTAAGACCCTGTTTGTGGCGTCCACGAATTTCTTCTTTCATCTGATCGAATTTGTCGATTTCACACAGAATCAGGCGAAATTCCGTTTCAGATATATCATCGTCGTTCAGCGCGATAGAAATGCGGTCGGCGATTGAGTTTAGCTTCGACTCAGCCAAGATACGAATCTCGTCGTGTTTTTTGGCTTTTGTTTGGAGTTTTCGTCCAATACATTTCCCGCCAACGCCCAGCAACCCACACACAATCGCCCCAGCTCCAAGGCCAATGGCGACAGGCGTCGCGATGATAGTTGACAAGAGCCCGACGCCAGAAGCAGCCAGTCCTACGCTAGTCGCAGTAAGCGCGGTATCAATCCCATCAACAACATTAACCCCACGTCTGTATTTCTTGTACAGCGAGGCTCTGAAGTCTCGTTCTTTTTAGAGACGGAATTTGACCTCGACCACGTGCTGAAGGCGGTGTTTGTCACCGGTTTCGAGGCCTGGGTAGAGGCCCATCGTGTACTACCCCTCGCGCTGGGTGGGTTTAAATAGACTACCGGCTAATAATGACTATAGTTTGGTCTGGTGTGAGCGCACCGGGCGTAAATCGTAGCCTTTTGAGAGACACTGGGCCTATAAAAATATTATGTAGGTCTAAATGACGGTATTCAACTTGGTGTTGGATTCCTTCAAGAGTGAACTGCACTCGAGGCGTTTCTTGTACTTGTATATAAATCCCAACTTCTTTATTAGCATTTGCTTGACTCCACTTGAGCTTGAAGCCGGGTAACACATCAAGAAAGTCGTCGGGTCTATCTCCGAGAATTAGATCAAGGATGATCGATGATGTTGGCAAGTTCATACCAATGATTCCCGCTGGGGGGAATTCGAAGACTATTTTCAGGTTTCCCTGCCGGTCGTTGCTTGTCTTTAGCAGGTTAACTTCGGAAACGACAATGTTCTTCGTCCCGGGTATATACGAGCACAATCGAGTGCCACTATTCACTACCTTCCTAACTTTGTGCTGCTTTCCAGTCACAACGTACGGAGACGAGGTTTGTATGTCAATAAGCCACCCTGTTTGTTGGACGGGGTTTGCAAAAGCAACCCACTTACTCCAAGTGAAGGCCAGCGTATGCACCCGCTTTGGAACGGCATATGTGGTATCTACGTCACTGAGATCACCGAATTTCAATGACCCCGGTTGGGCGACCTCTTTTCTTTTGTAGACTCCCTCAGAGAGCTGGAAGGCATACAATCGATCTTCCTTCCCGTCCTTATCGAACCCCTCAGTGTCATCAAGATCAGCCAAAACCACCCCATGGCATTTTCTGACCCCACCGGGGCCGCTTGCGTCAACCATTCCTTATATGTAGGGTGCGCTCATATACTCAAATGGTAACATCTCCCCGTTGGTGTCTCTAAGTGAGATAGTTAGCTGTGAAATAGTCCCTGACGACAACCTCTTCTTCTGTAAGACAGGAAATGATTCAGTTCTACCAGCTCCACACTTTTCGTTCTCGACGGGGACAGATCTAAGCAGTGTAGAGGGGCGACCGTTATGCAGATTGTCTGAAGTACTTAATTCACGATGGACGGCCAGCTTGTGTGGCTTCTTTGCAGTGAACGTCTTGGTACGGCCTCCTTCCAAGTGATAGCCATTGTTATTGATCAGCGCCATGTAAGGGGGTTTGAAAGTATTGTCGGAAAAGCCTAAGATATCAGCTAATTCGCGATCCATTGTTATAACTTCTCCGGGCTTTACCGTTAATTGCAGTAGACCAGAGGGTTCATCTAGAGTGAGTTCGGCGCCCAACCGTTGAAACACCTTTTCGTTCAAATCACAGACGTTATAATACCCGTCAGGTGTTATTTTTTCAGTCTTGTTATTTGAGACCTTATTGTTCCTTTTCGCCGTGCTTATGTTGTACCACCAGTGATAATACGTCAACTCGCAGAGAGCAATCTTTCGCTCACCAGCAGACAGGGTCCTGGCAATATTGATTGGCACATCATTTTGAACGTTAGTGAGTGTGATGTACATGAATAATCACCAAAAGGGGTATGGATACAAAAGCGTTTACGTTAAATAGCTTGGCAAAATATCAGGCAGGCGGCCATTTCAAAGAAAAGAAGTCAGCGACTGGGGAGCCCAACCTAGTCATACTGGTCGACGACAAGGGAAGTCACTTCCTTGCCAAGTACCCGAACATCTTCGATTATCAAAAGCATCCGCTTACACGCAAACAAAAGGCAAACGCGGTGTGGGACAACACCTGGCAGCATTATCAAAACCACCCGCTTACCGGGGACGTCACTAAGGCAAACAAGGCGCGGGACAGCTGGCAGCACGCCCCCTTCAGCTGGTGGCAGTGACAGCTGAACTTTGTGGTTTGGTGCGCAACCGCCGGATGTGGTGTTTCATTACAGGACCATCTTCAAGCAGAGGAGCCCCTTCTTGCAAGCCTGTATTGCTTTCATGTCTATTATACGAGGAGGCGTCTGCTTGAGGAGCTAAAAGTCGCCCTCCCTGGGTACGAGTCCTATTTATGGTATGATAACCAATATGACTCCAGGGCCTACAAGTGGCTTTTCGAGGAGTTAAAGGTGGACTACGGGTGTCAAGGCCTCGGATCTTTTAGTACATGCATGACCCCTTCGGGGAAATACCGCAGTGATCACAGCTCCGATGGCCCCTTCTTTCATCCGAAGGATGCCATACGCCATAATGTGGATATTTCAAAGTCGTGGACGATGTTCATTCTCGATAAATCAGATGGCTTCACGCAAGCGGGTGTCGTGCGCCTCAACGACTCGATTCGGACTTACGTTTGGGCAATCCTGGGAGCGCAAGCTCAAACCCTTTCCAACATTCTCAAAGTCGGAACGGGGTTCGACGCCCAAAAGCAGTTTACGGCGAATCTCGAAGACACCATCGCCTCATCTGTCTACATCCCCAGCAGCATCGATCGCTATCAAAAGACGTTGCAATATGCATCCACACCACTGGATTACGTCTGCGGGAGAGCGCTCTACTTGATGCCGAGCGACATGGCACTCCATCGAGGCAATGTCCAAGGTTATAATAACCAAATCCAAATAGCGGGGTCAGACGCTGCCATCGGCCACAACCCAGGAATAAACAAGGCGGCACTGATTCAACCTGCCTCTAAAGTCGATAGGACATTCCAGGGGAAAACTGCCGCACCAGCCGGGACCGATCCGCGAGTACTCGCAGGGCCACCACCCGAAGGGTCGCCTACGTCTGCCGCGGTTGCTCCGGACCGGAAATCCGGTCTCGATCATGAAGAAGAAAAAACAGCTCTCTTAGTCGCAGGGATCGGGGTTGGCTTAGTGGTGCTTTGGTTGGTCGCGCGCTAGCCAGTCCCGTGCAGCCACGAGAAGAGCCTCAACGCCGATGACCAAGGCCCACAAATTATCTGCGAGCAACGAAGCGGCCTTCCCTAGCGTGCTCAAGAGCCAAGAGACGATGGACCCGATGATTCCGAGCAGGGCAGCCGCGGCCTTGCCGGCCAAATTGGCCAGGGCACGCCCGAGGGACTGCAGGTGCTTTTTTTTACCTACTCCTTGACCCCGACCTTGCCGGGTGGCCCGGGAGCCGGTACACTCCCCCCCCCGCCGCCGGTTAGCGCAAGCACTAGGGTCGAGATTGCCATCCCAATCGCTGTAAGGATGCTCACGATGGTAATTCCCTGCTCGCGGAAAAGTGTCCGTATTCGCTCAGCCAGCGTCTTGTCTTCATGAATGAGCCGCCTGAACGTCTCACGGATTCGGGAGATCTGGGACCGGAGAGCTTCTCTGTTCGTAGAGAGGGCTTCGAGCCTCGACTGTCTTTCGATTTCGATGCCAGAGAGCTCGCCCTCCATTTTTCTGATACGATCTCGAATCTCCTGCTGCATCTCGGGGTCGTCTGTTTCCGTCAGTTTTTGTTGCTCCCTGGCCAAGTGTTTTTCAACTTGGGATTTTCCCCCGTCGGCATTTTGACAGTTTCGCCAGGTTGTTCGCCAACTCATCTCGGGTTCGAGTCATGGCCTTTTTAAGCCCAGCGAGCTCTCTTTTGGCCTGGGTGACCTACGCGGTGTCGATAGGCTGATCATCTATTGTCTTCAATACGGTCTCAAAGTCTTCTGCGCTGCGGCGCGCGCTATCGGCTATGCCGGGGAGGTCCTGAAGTTTGATACTTTCAAGGTTCGCACCGCTCGGGAGGGCTTTATCTGCCTGCTGGAGAGCTTTCACAGCGGAGCTCCTTAGACGCTGCGTATTCGATGTGTATTCAGGGAACCCCAGTGAACTTCGCAGTGCATGTGTGCCGCCTCCTCCGTATCTTGTGGCCAGTGTTGATAGGGCCAGAAACCGGAATTGTCCCCTCGTCGCAGTGATAGGGATCTTTTTGTCGCCTGGGGTCAAGTAGAGTGTTTGGCCGTCGGTAGCAATCCCAAACTGGCTAAAGTCGATTCTGCCCTTTGGGCGCAACCCATAGGCACGGTTCACTTCTTTGTAGAAAGTGTCAACCAGGCGCTTTTTCTGAGCCTCAAGTTCTGCCTGTTTCAACTCGCCATGCAGATTCTGCAATTGTCCCCGGATGTGTTTAGATCTTGCTGGACGGGCAGTGGTGGCTCCATAGGGGGGTCGGGGACGTCGAAATCATAATCATCGTCTATTCCAGGCCCGTCTTGGTCGAACGTTGGGTTTTCGAAATCATAGTCAGCCATATTTATGTAACAAGTTTGTGCATTTGAAGGTTGTCGCGCATCTTTAAAACAGACGACTTTGTCGAGTGTCAACGAAGCTGACACCATGTCATCAAGTAAGTACGGACGAAAGCTTGACCCCTACGGGTGCCTCCGCGAACCCCTTGGGGTAAAAGAGGTGAGGCAATCGTCGTAACTATTAACCCCAGCACGATCGGCCCGAACCAGCAGCTTCTCGTTCGATTCCCCAACCTCGGCCAATATGATGTCATCGTCACCGGGACCGCGAGGATGGCCTTCACCATCACACTACACAGCGAAGATGATGCCAATCGTACCTTGGTTCAGAACCTAGGCCACGCCCTCGTGAAAAAGACCGTCATTAAAATTTCGGGAAATGAGGTCCTCAGCATCGACGATAGTGATGTGTACCACGTTTACCGCGATCTCTGGAGGACGGCTTCAGAGAGGAAAAATGGCCAGTACCAAGGCATTGATACGTCGGAAAACCAAAATACGACGAGGATCCGAATCAATGCTGGGAACAAAGATGAGTCCATTCTAGTGGACAAAGCCGTCGCCGATGCTTTCGGCAATCGTTTCTACATCCCACTGGACTTCGAGCTACTCGAGAGCCACATGTCATTCTACCAGAGCGCGCTGGGCGACCGACTCGAGTATGAGCTCACGTTCAGCGACTACAACCGTGTGATCCAGACCACAGGCAGAGGTGCCTCTTTCGACATTGGAAACATCTGTCTTGAGTATGACATGGTCACCCTGCCGGAGCTGGCCCAAGTGATAAAAAACCAGTACAGAAGCCGCATTTCGATCCTGTACGACAGGGTACTGCGGCACCGCAAAATCGGTAAAGACAAGAGCGACACCCTCTGGAATATCAATCTCAACGTGCCCGCCTGCAGCATGAAGGGCATCCTGATGCTCTTTGAGGATGAAGCCGCGCAACAGCGTTTCGGTCGCGACACAGAGGCCTTCTATAACCCGAAAATCGCCAAGGTCGAGGTCACCATCGAGGGGATCCCCAACCAACTCTTCAGCCAAGGGATGCGCTCTTACCAGATGTTTGATGAAGCGTGGAAGCTCTTCGCAGCCGGTAGCAGGCGACACCCTGAAGTGGCAACGGTCGAAAAAGACCTTGCCCTAGCCGACGACAGCCTTGCGGAATACCTCACCAGCAAGTACGCGCTGTGGTTTGACCTCAGGACAAGCGACGACGACCGGCTCCACGGTTCCGGCAGGCGGATAGAGAATGCCAGCGAAGGTGTGACCATCCAGATAACGAAAAGAGCCGAGGCTGCCTGCGCATTGAACAGCTACCTCTACTTTATCATCATGGATGCACAGCTTAACATCGAAGATGACCGGTTCGTCTTAGCGGTCTATTAACCCTTTACCACTCAGATACGTGTTTTTACGTGTCTGCACCCCCCCCCTCATTTTAAGCCCCAGAAGCACCTAAAATCTGCATTTCTACCCCTGGATCGTTATCTTTGCTTTAGGATTTGTTGGGCA